>OY856411.1:796902368-797577368 GCA_963693085.1 Alisma plantago-aquatica
ATATCATTTCCTTTTAACATTTTTAGTTGCTTGCTTTCCTACTTCGCTTTCTGTTCAAACAAAAACACCTTTAATTCCCAAATGTCTTTTATATTTTACATACTAGTCTTATTGTTGATACATCTTTTGTTTAGTCTCTCCTTTTTTGGTGACATTCCCAAACCACCTTGGTATAGGTCACCTAGAGAATATTTTTTATTGAGGAACCTACCCAAGGCTTTGGACTTCAAGATTATCTTTTTTTGAAGTTAAAATTAGACATTAAGTCATGTAATTTGGGCCTATGTCTAAAAATGCTTATTAATTCATGTCCAATATATCAATCAGTCCATTAGGGTACTATGAGGTCAGGGATAACGTCAACCTCTCCAATATATATAAGAGGGTATCTCTTATATCAAACACATCATACAAACTATGATGTATTGTCCACATATTCTTTCCTAATAATAATTTGATATGGCCATGTTTCCCTTTTCAATTGGTCTTTTGTATACATTACTTGTACCAAGAACAAGGATACAATCGAGAGGCTGTAATAGTTTTAGTTTCCAATGCAAAACGTGTCATTTCTTTTTGTTTCATACTTTTAAGAAATGATAAATTTGTGTCTTCCTTAATACTTGTTAGTATCTTTGGATTTCAATGGATTTTATTCCTAAAAATAGTGAGTGTCTCTGTTGTGACTAATTATATAGATCCATGATTTTATATTCTTATTCGTTACTTATAGATATTCACCCATGGTAAAAGATTATATTTCTTTACTTAAAAGGTCTAAAATATCATTCTTTATCTTTTCACCAGTAGCGAACAAGTTTCATTGATTTCCCTTTACTTCTTTTTTCAATACATGCAAAGGACCATAAAAAGTGATTTTTAAAAGAAAGATTTATACACATGCATATGTTGAAAAAATATATTATCACAATTAAGCAATGTTTCTATTGTAACATATAGCATACAAGGCTCAAATGCTCCTATTTATGAGTAATAACCACCATATCTTTCATTCATCTTTCCCACTCAGTGTCATAAATAGCTTCTCAAACTTAGAATTTGCACTGGAACAAATATCTGGAAGAAAACCTGCAATAGGCCATATTCTCCTTAAGAATACTCCAAATTTCTTTCTAAAGATCAATAAGTGAGAAAAATCAATGACCAATGTTAACTTACCAATATCTCCCCTCCTTTATCTAGGTAGAGACTGGCTACATTGTCGTAGGCGGAGTTACTATGGCCATGGAAAGGCCGGAGTAGTCTTTTTTAGTAGCATTTAACCCCTTGATAATATCTGCAATTCTTAATCTTTCTTCAGGATTTTGTTTGGAGCATAATAGGCCTATGTGGAAAAGTGATTCTATACATTCAAGATATGGAATTTTATGTGAATCACATATGTTAATACAATTATTTAATTTAATTGTACTTTCCAAGAAATTCATGTCGGGATCAACAATGTCTTGAATGTTTTCAGGGAAATAAAGTTGAACATAACTATGGAGGTTTAAACCGTTATTGAAAAAATCATCAGTTGGTCTCTTCCCAGTGAACATCTCCAACAATAGTATTCCAAAGCTATAGATATATCCGAGGGAAGATACCTCATTTCCAACTCCATATTCTATAAAATAACAATAGAAGTGTCAATTATGTTGAAACTATTCAAACCTACAAAATCATGCATATATGATTACTGTGAATGATCTAAAACATGTTAAAGATACATACCTGGTGCAATATATCCATAGGAGCCTTTCAACCCAATGGTATAATTGGCACATAAGTTATACCCTTTAAGAATATTGGACCTTATCTTCGCCAAGCCAAAATCTCCAAGTCGGGCAGTCATATCTTGATCAAGGAGGACATTTTTAGGCTTAATATCACAATGTATAATTGAAGTATGGCAACAAACATGGAGATACTCCAATGCAGAAGCAACATTAATGGCAATATTAAGCCTTTGTGTAAGGCTTAGGTCCCTCTTCTTTCCAACCACAATACCATTCAACTTTGGATGCAACCAATCATCAAGATTTCCATTGGACATGAACTCATATACTAGAGCCTTGAAATCATTTCCGTTTTTGTCCACACCAACACAACATGTGATCACCGGAACAATGTTGTGATGACGAATGCTACCAAGAACAAGACACTCCGCCTCAAAACTCTCGTAGGTACCCTTTTTCTCCAAATGCAAGACCTTTACAGCCACATCAATATTGTTGATCTTATTGAATTGGTTTTCATTCCTTAAGAGATTCCCTTTGTAGACAGTTCCAAATCCTCCCGAGCCAAGAATACTTTCACTTGAGAATCCACAAGTTGCTTGGAAAATATCCATGTATGAAAGCCTCAATGGCCCTTCCCACACATGTCGTCTTTTTTTTTCAATGACTGAATTTGTTCGACCCTTGTAGTGAAACATGCTATCTTGGCTGCTAGCGCTACTAGGTAATGTTGGAGTTAATGAACTACCATCACTTAATGTCTTTATGTGTTTGGCTCTATGTGAAACGTGTAGCCTCCAATAAGAGAAAAATATGAAAATGACCACAAGAATGATGAGGAGAGAAGTAATCATTGGTATTTTCTTTTTCATGTTGGTTGTATGCTTAAAATCTTCATTTGAAAAGCATTTTGGTAGGTTCAAATCTGGTACACCACCACATAGTCCATTGTTACTCTCAACAGATAAAAAGTTTAATTGGTTGAAGGTCCCATTCTCAGGAATTGGCCCTTGTAGAAAGTTATATGAGAGATTCAAATAATGTAAGGCTAACAAGCCCAAATCTGGGGGAATGGACCCTATAAACTTATTATTTGACAAATCTAAGGCTTGGAGACCCCTCAATTTACCTAAGGATGTGGGAATTGTCCCTTCAAAAGAGTTGTGTCGAAGTTGTAGTTCCTGCAACACCTCAAAACCAACAAGAGAATCGGATGGAATGTCACCTGACAATTTATTATATGCCAAGTTAAGCATGTTGAGGTTGGTGGCCATTACACTAAAATTAGGTTGGATAGGCTCGGTTAGGGAGTTATGAGATAAATCCACACTAATTAAGGAAGATGACAATTGGATTGTGGAACCAGTAAAGTTGTTATACGACAAGTCTAGAGTTGTTAAAGATTCCATCCCTTGGATCAAGTTGTCAGGAATACCTCCCATAATTTTATTTCTTGACAGATTAAGTGCTGACATTCGGGAAAGGTTACATAGGGGTGATGGAATAATACCAGACAAGTCATTGCTTCCCAAGAAAAGTTTCACCAGTCCTTGAAGCATCCCCATACTCTCGGGTATTTCTCTACTGAGATTATTTCTTTCCAAGTTGAGCATTGTCAACCCAGTGAGGAGGCTGATGCCGAAAGGAATCCTCCCAGATATTTGGTTCCCTTGCAAATGGATCTCTTGAAGACGACTAGAGAAATTTCCTATGGTATTAGGTAACTCACCGTGTAGGTTGTTTTCTGCAATATTGAGATAATGCAATTGGGTGCAGTTGATCAGGGAAGATAAGAAACCCCAATCACCAGCCTCAAGAAAGTGGTTCCCAGCCAATAGCAACTTGGTTATGTTCCTCATGGATGAGATAAAAAATTTGAAGGTATTGGCCCACTTAGTCTATTTGAGCTGATATCTAGTTCCAGGATGTTGGAGGCATTAGCTAGTGATGAAGGGAGTGGACCATTAAAATCATTTGCGTACATCTTTAGCCGGCGAATTTTGGGAAGAAGCACACCCCCCAAATCTGAAGGAATAGTACCCGTGAAGTGATTCTTGGCCAATCCTAATATGGTAAGACTGGATAGGTTGTAAAGTGAAGGTGGAATCTCGGCCGAGAGGTTGTTTGAATCAAGGTTAAGAAAAGTCAACCGAGTGAGCCAACCAATCTCTGTTGGAATTTTCCCAGTTAGGAAATTGTTACTCAAGCTAAGGCCTATTAGGGATGTTATGTTCCCCACTTGAGAAGGGATCACCCCAGTCAAGGTGTTTCCACTAACTTGAAAATATTCGAGCCTTAGGAGGCCGGTGAAGAATTCTTTGGGAATTTCTCCTGCGATTTTATTATTTAAAAGATTGATGTACTCCAAGCTCGAGCAGTTGCGCAGTGACAGAGGAAACTTGCCCCCTAAGGAGTTGCTTGAAATGGTAAGAAAGCGAAGTTGTGATAACATACCTAGCTTCAACGGGATGGTGCCGTGGAAGCGGTTGTGATCGAGGTTGAGCAAGGTAAGGAAGGAGAGGTTCGAGAGTGAAGGGGAGACCTGCCCTACCAAGTCCATGTTTGTCAGGTTCAAGGTTGTCACCCTACGGTGGTGGGACGGTGGCACTCCGCGACTGCTTCTGACGATGGCGCAACCCACCCCTTGCCACACACAAACGTCCGTGGAGCCGGAACTGTTCCAGGTCGCAAGGGCGCTGAACGGGTCATCAGTTATAAGGGACTTAAACGAAAGCAGCGCCAGTTTGTCGCCAGCCATGCCATTGCCGGACATTGCGACTGGTGACTGCGCCTCGCAACAGCGCTGCATGCTCCAAGAAAGCAGGACATGGATAATAAATAATTTGAAGCTGGACGTGGACAAAGTTGCCGTCGAAGTTAGCGGGCGTGTGCCCGTAGGACTAGTTGAGTATATCATCACTGGAACTAACCTGCGGTTAATAAAACAATGTACCTAGCTAGTATTTAAATGAAACTTGCCGTTTTGAAGCTTGAATTCCAACTACTACTTTTCTTTTATCGGTCTTTCTTCTTGATGTAACTGCAACTTTTTTTTCAGGAAAATTTGCCGCGATATTTGGGTTGTTGACGCGAAGACTTTTCCAAGTACCACGCCGCGTATCACCTTCATGTTTGCTAAATTCCATGTTTTCTTGTGGCTGGTTGCAACTTCCACATCAGCATGCTGGAGATGTGTGGATGAGACCGCCAGTGGCAAGCTAACTGGAAGCTCTTCTAATGGTAACTTTAAATTTGCAAGAGATGGCCTGGCGGATCTAGCAGCTAACCTTCTACATGCAGTTGTGGAACTTATAACATGATTGAAAACATCCATATGCAGCTTGATCGATCATACGTTGAACTCTGAATGCTTATTTAGCCAAGTGATGGAATCATATATATTCCGTTAGTTTCAAAATTTTTAGAAAAGTTTATTAATCCGGTGCTCTTCTGGCGCTTCTGTGCTCTTGTTCTGATAAACTCGCATGAATGGAGCAGCTACAGTCTAGAAGATGGTATTTGAAATAGTAATCTTTGGGATAAATTTGTGATAGGGCTGTTTTTCTGTTCACCGGTGTATAATGGCGCCCAAGCCTGTGATTTTGACGGTCTTGAGTACGTGATTCTAGTGAATATCCTTCCCAGCAAGCAAAACCGATAGTATAAGAGGCCTCCTATAATTATTATTGTATAGGACAACTAATGAGAACACCAAAAACTCAATTTATAAAAAAGATAATGAAGAGAGAAATTATTTATCCACATTAAATAAATTTTTTAATACTATAAAAATTCTGATCGATCTCCTATCATTCTTCTATAGGAAGCTTCCTATAGAATAGGCGTCCCGCAGCACGCGTATGCTCCGAGAAAGCAAGCAGGACGACTAATTTAGATTTCGACACTCTGATCAAAAGCAGCAATGATCATGAATCCCGAATCTCGAAGAGACATGTAGTGTTGAACTCAAACTTTCCATTTCCGAGCTTTAGTCGCGGCCAAACACTCCTTGTTTGATTCTCTTTCTTTTTATGAGGTGCACTCCTTTTATTAGGGGTGAACAATAATATAGTCCAAACATACTCATAAAATTACAAATAATTGTTATTTATAGTAGGGGTTGTATATAAATATAGCGTTATATAATTCAGTCGAACTTGATTATTAATATACAAGTGAAGAGTATTTTTTCTGAAATAAAAATACGATTTTATATATATATATATATATATATATATATATATATATATATATATATATATATATATATATATATATATATATATATATAGAGTCAGGCTAGAATACACTCGAGTGTATAGATCACGTCGTACACCCCAATGGTGTTTACCTATCTAGACCATGTTTTTCCAAAATCTAATCCATTGATCTTCATGGTTACAATAATAATAGGTCACATACAAAATTTGAACTCATTTGGATGAGTGTAAGTCACTCATTCAAGGACAACAAAATCGACGCACAAAACTAATTTGAAATACATGATTTTTGCTCCTTTAGATGCACGACCTATAAGTGTCCAAATGAGCTAAAATTTATTATATAGTATGTTCTTATGATAATTCAGAAGATCAATGGTTTAGATTTTTCAAAAATTTACTACATATTCAAAAATGACTGAGGTGTACGGTGCCTCCGGTACACTCGAGTGTACACTAGCTTGACTCTATATATATATATATATATATATATATATATATAAAGAGAGAGAGAGTCAGGATAGAATACACTTGAGTGTACGGATCGCACGAATACACTCAAGTGTGTTTGCATATCAAGACTATTTTTTACAAAATGTAAACCGTTGATCTTCACCGTCATACTATAACTAGGCTACATACAAATTTTGAGCTCATTTGGATGAGTGTAAGTCACTCATCCAAGGGTAACAAAATCGACGCGCGAAACTAATTTAAAATGCATAATTTTTGTGGTCTTCATAACATGAGCTATATATATCCAAATGTGCTCAAATTTTGTGTATGAGTTGTTCACAAGATGTTTAAGAAGATCAATGGATTAAATTTTCAAAAAAAATATTGCATCATGAAAAACTAATTGAGTGTATTCCGCTCTAGATACACTCGAGTGTATTCTAGCCTGACTCTCTCTCTATCTCTCTCTCTCTCTCTCTCTCTCTCTATATATATATATATATATATATATATATATATATATATATAAAGAGAGAGAGAGAGGCTAGAATACACTCGAGTGTACAGATCACACGAATACACTCAAGTGTGTTTGCATATCAAGACTATTTTTTACAAAATATAAGCTATTAATCTTCACCGTCATACTATAACTAGGCTACATACAATTTTTTAGCATATTTGGATGAGTGTAAGTCACTCATCCAAGGACAACAAAATCGACGCGTGAAACTAATTTGAAATGCAAACTTTTTGTGGTCTTTATAACATGATTTATAAATGTCCAAATGTGCTCAAATTTTACATATGAGATGTTCACAAGATGTTTAACTAGATCAACAGATTAGATTTTAAAAAAAAATATATTGCATCATGAAAAACAACTTGAGTGTATTCTGCTCCGAATACACTCGAGTATATTCTAGCCTGACTCTCTCTCTCTCTCTCTCTCTATATATATATATATATATATATATATATATATATATATATATATATATATATATATATATATATTTGAAATAAATTGTGACTTATTGATTAATTCAGTTAACCAAACATATAATATTTTTAACAACAAGTACCAGTTATTCAAAATAAATTAATTAGATCAACCGAATTAAAAAAAATGGGTTCATTCAAAATTGACTATTTGACTAATCGGTTATTGATAAAATTCTGCTCACACCTATCTTCTATTATTTATCAAAATTGCTTTCACTCCAAGCGACGTCATATTGACTAATATTTTGAAACCTGCCAAAAAATAACTGATGAAATATATCTGATAACTTTAAGTGCATGTCGTTAAATAAAGTCCACGACTCAGATGAGTCTTCATGTTCCTTTCTGGCTGAGGCTTCATCCAAGCATTATCATCAAGAATCGAACGCCAGTAACGTAGTAGACGAGCTCAAACAGGACGCAAAGTGACATTCCTGACCAGGGATGACAACTGGACAAGAAAAAGAGGCCGAATTAAAAAGACAAACGAAATGAAGTCAGTCGTCACGCTGGTCCGTGACCGTTTGGCAGTTGGGGAATGGACGTTAAGCTCGTCAGTCATGCGGCATGCCCTTGTCTTTTGGTCCCTAGGGAAGGTGAAGGAAACGAGACGACTGTTACAAATATCTTCAAAGAAGTAAATTAGCAGCCATAGATATTATAGTCGGCTGAAAGTAAATTTGAAATTGGCATCTACCGTTGTTTTCTACCAGGTTGTAATCATTATTGACTCAGAAGCTAGCACAACACCAGGCGTCCTTATCGACGACAATGAAACTAGCCATTCAAGTTGTGAAAAAGGTGGAAACTCCCAAATTTTTGTCATTACTTACTCGTAGTGCTTTACCCGCCTAAAAAAGACATTTTGAAGAAATTATTTTGACTTCACATAAAACACAACAAAACAGGAAAATGATAAAGTTCAGAGTCGTCAATTAGTTTTACTCCTAAAATTAAAAAAAAAGAATATATGTTTTGAATCAGCAGGAAAATATGAGAAAACCTGAACTTGACTCCACTGACGGGGTCAAGAAAAGTAGGAAAGTGTGGCTAAATACTAAGTTCAACGATCTTGTTATGAGTCGGGAAGATGTAAGCACCCCCACATCACTTAGAATCGGTATTGAATATTTATTTTGTATTCTTGAATAAAACGATGGCTTCAAGTTTAATTTAACCAAACAAAGTGAAGAAAGCAATAGATAATGTGTTTCTCAGTTTGGAGACGGTCGTGGCTTTTATATTATTATCCTACAGATTCAATTTTTTTTTATTCTAATCATCCCAGGTTCTCCCAAGTAGAGATCCATCCCAGGCGGTTAGGACAAAATAATAAGAAAAAAGGGATAATGTGGAGAAGTGCTTTCAAATAATCAAGACCGAATCAATTTTGAGTATTCAAATCAAGTAGAGCATTGAATAGAAACACACAAGAGCATGCTTAACATATAAACCATAGACAGTTTATGTAAGAAATTATGGACAATTGTGCACAAATATGTAGATCAAGTCAATTATAAGAAGATTTGTAGATCAAAGCAATTATACTCAGAATCCAAACCAAACTAGTTATGATTATCATTATGCAGTCCAATAACATAGGGAAACTATTGTGCTAGAGGATGGACCCTCTAGTAACTCGAATAACTGAAAATAAAGGGAGATATTGACATGACGTAAGCGCACATGTTAAACAAATGTATGAGTAAGAGTAGTAAAGAGACTCAAAAGTGACCCAAATGACGATGTAAGATAATTGGGACAACTATAAACTACGGCTAACTAAAACAAATCAGCCAAGCCTATGTAAAGAGTTGGTTGAGTGACGAAATAATAATGAGAATTAAATAACAAAGGATCAAAGTGGATTGAAGATTAGATTAATGGTGTCTTTAGAATACCAATTTCACCAACAATGTCACCTATGCCAACATTCTATCCAATTAACATGAATTATCTTACTTTTGGATTAAGTATGTGTAGCTTCCAACTACCCACTCTGACAATTTACTACATTGTTTAACCTGATTACTAACCATCTCTCATAGCGTTAATATAGTAAGTCAAATGACGTGGTCTCTCTCTAGACAATCTAACTCATATTCATTAGTCCACTCTCACATTGTGTTATTAAATGTGTTGATAATGACTTCTCTAATTGATAATCTCATTATCACAGTAATTAATAATCTATCACATATTTGTGGAGATTAAGAATAAATAAGGCAATGGAGAACTTCCATTATCACAATTAGAAGCAAAGATAATATGCCAAAAACAATTGTCTTTTATCTCATTGAAATGTAAAAACCCTCTCCTGTAAATAGGAGGCAAAACAAGGAAGTGAACAACACAGCCTAGTCGGCCTACTATACTTAGACCCATATAAAATGAGACTTAAGTAAAAGGAAAAAAATGAATATATAAACATATCTCAATACTCCCCTCAAGATGAAGCATAGATATCAACCATGCCCAACTTGTGAGACAACTCATCAACTCTTCTTGATAGAGAGAGGTTTGGTAAATAAATCTATGGTTCGCTCATGTGTAGGCAGAGAATAGGTAGTGATCTTCTTGGTCAGCACAACATCTCAGAGTAAATGATAGTTCACCTCAATATGCTTGGTTCATTCATGAAAGACATAATTACTAGTGATGAAGGTAGAAACATGATTGTCACAGTACATCATAATAGCATAAGTGATTGAAAACCCAAAGTCAGATTGAATAGATTCAATTTATAAAATCTCACCAGTAGTATGTGCCATTGTAGAAAACTTATATTTTGCACTGGATCTAGCAACAACGTTTTATTTTTTACTTCTTCAAGTAACAAATTTCCCCCTACAAAGGTACAATAACCAGAGGTAGATCTATTAGATTTAACCATGCATAATCAACAATAGAATATCCAATCACATCTAGTTGTCAATGTTTTTAATAAAATAGTCCCTATCCATTTTCTTTCTCCAAATATTTTAAACTCAACATGCCGACTCCTAGTGATACTGCCTGGGGCAATCCATTGATCGACTTAAAACACCAACAACAAAGTAGATATCTGGCCTAGTAATAATGAGATATAAAATTTTGCCAACCAAACATTTATAGATAAACTTTTCTTCTAAGAGCTGAGTAGATTATGTCCCTAGAGTGTGTGCTTGATCCATAGGAAACATTATAGACTAATAACCAAGCATTCCTGCTTCAATAAGTAGGTCTAGAGTATACTCTCTTTGAGATAAAGATAATCCACCTTTGTTGTGTGCTACCTCATGCCAAGAAGGTCTCGTATGAGCCTAAGGTCTTTGGTTAAAAAGTGCTTCATAAGATATTTTTTTGTATTAACAATCCCAGCATCATCACTACCAGATGAGATGATGTCATCTGAATAAACAATGAGATTAGTTATACCATAAGTAGCGATTTTGATAAATATAGACTGTTCACATTATTGTGTAAAAGCATACCTGCAGTAGAAGGGATAATATATCAAATCATGATCAGGAACTCTGCTTGAGGCCATAAATGGATTTCTTAAGAAGACATGCATATAGACAATTTCCTATAAATCTCCATATAGAAAGACATTCTTGACATCTGGTTGATGTAAGTGCCATATTTTATTGATAGAAATAGACAAAATTAAGGTGAGAAATAGGAGAAAAGGTTTTGAAGTAATCAATCAAAGAATCTTGTATCTATCTCTTATCAACAAGTCTGACCTTTATATGTTGAACTGTCACATTAAGCAAATATTTTATAGTAAAAACCCATCAACAACCTCTTTCCTATAGAGAGATCAACAAGTTCTATATCCCACAAGAATGAAGTGCACATATCTCCTCAACCATAGCTTGTTTGTACCCAGAGTGTAGTAGTTCCTCATGAACATTCTTTGGAATAAAAATAGCCAATAAATATGCATTTTGAACTTAGCCATGGAAGAATTCAAATAACTTGTAGAAACATGTTGAGAGATACAATATTTGGTATTAGACCATCACCCTTTCTGTAATGCAATAGGAATGTCAGAATTAGAAGTTGTAATGGAATCAATAGTGTTACCACTTGTACTGAGGTGGATCATCAGTCTCATAAGATGCCAAGGTAGGGGATACTTTGGGTAGAGTTGTACAGAATAGGATGAGAAATGGGAATAGTTGGAAGTGGCACCTGTCGACTAGGTTTAGAAAATAAAGATGTATATTAAAAATGGTGACGTCCAAAATGAAATATAGAAGACAATCAATAGGATCAAAAAATGTATACCTTTTTGTGTATGAGAGTAACCAAGGAAATTACAATAGATAGAACAAAGTGATAGTTTATCACTCCCAGGTTGGTGATTATGAACAAAAATAGGAAGATGAAAACTTTTGGAGGCAAAGAAAAGATTGGTTCACAGGGGTAGAGAAGTTGATAAGGAATATTATTTTGGAGAAAAGAAGAAGTCTTCCGATTGATGAGATACATGTCTTAAATGATGGCATCTTCCCAATACAACTTGGGGACTTTCATTTCAATTAGGAGAGTGCAAGCTATATCAAGGAGATGTCTATTTTACCTTTCAACAACTCCATTTTGTCTTGGGCTATAGAGATAAGAAGTTTGATGGATAATCCCCTTTGCGATACAAATCCTTTAAAATCCATGTTCTACATATTCAGAAGCATTATCGACACAGACAAATTTATAAGTACTAGAAAATTGATTCTTTATTCATTTAGGAATTTGGATAGAACACATAACACTTTAGTCCGCTCTTTCAACAAATATATCCAAGTATTACAAGACCAATCATCAACAAAGGGTACAAAACAGCATATAACAATAGGATTACCATTAAAACATGGTCCCCAGACATCAAAGTGGACTAGGTAAAACAAATTTGGACTTCTATTATTAGGAGAGGAGGAAACACTATTTTTTCCCAAGCTTACAAGTCTAATAGGAAGAATTTTCAAAGGTCATATTTGGAAATAAAGACTTTAATTTTAAAGTAGAAGGGTGACCAAGCCTCAGGTTCAATTGATGAAGAGAGATAGACTCGTCCACAAGTGTAGCAGTAGGAAGGGTTGACGGGGTTTGTAGGTAGTACAAACCATTTCCTCCTTCATATCCCCTACCAATCATCTTCTTCATCCTGAGATCGTTGATGTGGGTTTTATCTCTCAAGAAAATTCACTACGAATGGAATTCCTAGAGTTTACCAAACTAATGTGCAATAACGCCACCCACAAGTGGAAAAATTTAATTGCGGTATAGTTAAGGATCGAATCCCAAGGGACAACATTTTTAAGAATTATCTAACCAAAGTAACCTTTCAAGAACTAGTATTTATCAAAAAAGTTGGGTTTGGTTTTATTAACTAAGGTTGCAAGGATGATAAGATCTATATTAAGATTCTAGTTATCAATGGATGGAAATTTTAGGGTGGAACTGGGTTTCACAACCACTACTCAAATATAAACATTTATTCAAATCCAAACATGTATGAAGATATAATTTGAATTATGTAAGTTTCCCCTTTCAGCGTCAGAAACTTGCATGAGTATATATACCTATAAGCTCGATGTCTCACTACTTACAAATCCTATCCAATACTCCAGAGACTTCCTATTAGAAATTGTCGTTTGGGCATCAACCAAAGCTAATCGTTATTCAAATCTTAAACATTAAAATTCTCACGTAAATTACATAAATCAGTTGATCAATTCACAAGACATTTGATTCGCGATTAGCTATGAATTAAATGAGTTCATACAAGAGTTGGAATATGAATTAAATTGCAAGAAACAGGTAGTGGGGCTAATCCCCACACCCCAGTGAAAGGACTACTCCCTCGAGATGGCGAGATTAATAGCACTAGTAGAGGAAAGGGACACAATCATGTTCATGACAGTGGCAGAATTAGATCAGTGTGGTGTGTGACAATATACTTCCTTCATTCTCTCTCTTCTAGGAACTAAATGCTCCTTACAACTGAAGTAGGTGAATAGACAACAACTCGATGGCCTGGAACTTGTAGAGGTCGATATGGAGGTCAAAACTTGAAGGCCAATGACCTTGAGGTTGATAGAAGTACATAAGCCAAGGGTTGATGGCTCCAGACAAGTGTAGAGGTCAATTGGTCTAGAGTTAGCTCTGATCTTTACATCAACCTTTTGGCATATTCATCTCTAGAATATGAAATGAATAGAAGTATTGTACTAGAAGCCTATTTATAGGGTCGTGGATGTCAAGATGGTAGGTCGATGGGTCATTGACCTTGAAAGGTGATGGAGTTGTCGACCAATGGATGATGATAATGGATGATGGAGAGAGGTCAATGGGTCATTGACCTTGGTCATCAATGGTCTTGAATTTCGAGCTCTGGTGTGTCCACTAGGTGGGTTGATGGATCTATTGAGATGTGGAACATGTTTGGATGTCGTACTTCTGAATGTTGACTAGGTGGTTGATGTGTCATCAACCTTGAGGGTCAATAGAGATCCCGAGCATTTAGGCCAATGGCTTGATTTTTTATGACACTTGAAGGTCGATTTGTATATCGATATATGGGTTGATTTTGGCCTTGGGCATAAAAATTGTTGATTGATCTACCTTCTAAAAGTACTCCAAATCTGTTTGGGTCTGGGGTGATGCCCCACACCCCATGAGAGGCATCCTCCTCTTGACTCCCGCCCATTGAAGGAAAGCGGCACCCCCTAGCCTAACTTGTTGCAGAGTGATAGAATTCAAAACTTGCAGAGGGAGTCAAGAAAAATATTAAATTCCTAAAAATTAGCATAAAACCTAAGTAGATTGAAACAAAGCTATTCTAGTGAAAATCAAGAGATTTAAATGCTAAATAAGACTCAGAATGCAACTAAAACTAGGATGTATATGCATTCATCAATCATGCATGAAGATAGTGTAACTAATGAAGGTTGCACTACAATTTAAAGGATTTTACTAACAAACATCAAGTTCAATGAGAACTTTAGAACAAAAAAAATAGATTGAAGAAGATTGCTATTTACATCTCCTCTCACAATAACTGGAGAAGTGGATCCATCTACTAGATGCACAAGAGGATGACAAGTTCAAATTCTCCATGTAAGTGTAAATATTCTGATTACCGGCCAGATGTGCTTGTAGCACCAGAATCAATAAACCAATCATCTTTTGATGAAGAGAATGGGGCTTGAAGACATGAGAGGTCACTTGAGAGTTGGATAATATTTGCTTTATGTGTAATAGTAGAGATAGAAGCATCCTTGATTAGATTGTCAAGGTCAGAAGAACTCAATGTTACCATCTGATGATTCGTACCACTATGGACATAAGTAGATTTTCCATTAGCATCAGTAGTTGACACTTGATTGAACCCAAATGGTTCAATTGATTTTTTCAACATTTGTCTACATTGTGATTAGTATGCTTGCAAAAACTACATAATCCACTTTGGGAAGAAGAGGACCCTCTCCAACTATTTTTAAATTTTTTGACTTAGCCATGAACAAGATTACCATGTCGTAGGTACCTCCATATAAGTAGTAGAAGACACGAAGTAGAATAGTCAAAGATGCATCATATAGCATTGGAAAGGGTTCAGATGCAAGAATTTGTTGTCACACAACATCATAATTGGGAGGCGGAGATGCCAAAAACTATTGTAGTTGTACCTCCTCTTGCTACTTTTGCATTTCTTAAAGATAACATGATAAGGGGTGGTGAGCTTGAGCTAACCCCAATCCCCTATAAAGGTTGTAAGAATGTGAAGCTAAGGATAAGTTATCTTCAAGTTTAAGAGAATGAAACCATTGGTACAAATCAAATACTTAGGACACATTTCTTTTTCTAAAGTACACTTGAGCAAGGTGATCCCACACCTCCTTTATGTTGGTGAAGAGTATATTATTTGAGATATGTGTTCACAACTATTCAGAATCTAGGAGATATACAGAGAGTCATGTTTGGCCCATTACTTATAATATACCTACCTTTTATTAGAATTTTCATTTGTTGCTCTCTTTCTGTCAGATGTCTATTCTTTAGGTGGAGGTTGATCAGTGAGATGCTCCAACTTTCTTGAGCAATGCACATAGATATGAAAAGAGTGTTTCCATAGGACATTTTTGGATCCATTAAATTCCATAGAAGTTACACACGTGGAGTGTCATAGGGATCACAACTGAAGAAGAGGATGAACCCATAGTATACCAACACACGGTATAATAAATCAACATATTTAAAGAAACAATAGGGTCAAAAAGTCACTGAATATTGTGTCAGGAAGTTGAAATGATGTGTTAAGAGCAAAAGAAGTCACAATAAATGATTAACACAACAATGTATGTCCACATGCCATTTTGAACTGGAGACACATCATGTGAGAGAAGAAACAACAAATTTAGGCCAGAGCAAGATCCAGAACAGGTGGTGAACCTTATGGATAACCAAGAGAAACAAAGATATGTTGGATAGATCCAATCATATTAAATAATAAGTAGGAAAAACGCTATAAAAGATGGTCATAGATGAACAAACAAAAAGTCACTGAATGTCGTGTCAGGAAGTTGAAATGATGTGTCAAGTGCAAAAAAAATTACAATAAATGATTAACACAACATTGGATGTCAACATGTCATTTCAAACTAGAGACACGTCATGTGAGAGGAAAAATAACAAATTTAGGCCAGAGCAAGATCCATAACAGGTGGTGAACCTTATGGATAACCAAGAGAAACAAAGATACATTGGATAGATCCAATCATAGTAAATAATAAGTAGGAAAAACTCTATAAAATATGGTCATAGATGACCACACAAAAGTCACTGAATGTCGTGTCTGGAAGTTGAAATGATGTGTCAAGTGCAAAAGAAGTCACAGTAAATGATTAACACAACATTGGATGTCAACATGCCGTTTCGAACTAGAGACACATCATGTGAGAGGAAAACCAACAAATTTAGGCCAGATTAAGATCCATAACAGGTGGTATACCTTATTAATAACCAAGAGAAACAAAGATATGTTGGATAGATCCAATCATATTAAATAATAAGTAGGAAAAACTCTATAAAAGATGGTCATAGATGACCAAATAATGGATTTTTTATGGATTTCTAAACAACTAGTCTTGAAAGCCTAGGACCGATGGAAAAGCTATAGATAGTGCCCTTAAATTCTCTTCTTGGGGAAGAGAATAGGGTGAGAATGGACACAAGATCTCCATATGTGTGAGAAGTAGTGGTGGATAAGAAAGAAGATGACGAACATGGATGGGAGGAGAGATGGTGGTGTTACCCTCTTGGAAAGGAGGGACTTCCAAAATAAATATATGTCCTTTCTGATACAACATTGAAAACATCATTTTATCTAATCATTAAAAGGTAAACATCCTCTCCTATAAATAGAAGGAGGCAAAACAAGGAAGGGGAAAACAAACCCTAATGGGCCTATTACTTAGGCCCATATTACATGAGACTTCATTAAAAGAGAAAAGCTTCATATATAAATGTATCTCAATGCATATCTAATCAGACATTAACATGCACAAAGTCAATACCGAGTACTCCTAGGTCCTAAAGAACATGAGATTTCCCCCCTCATGATCGGCATGAGATGCATGGAAGATTTCAAGAAGTAGAACAACATATAAAATGTAGAAAACCACCGTAACATCTCATAAGGTGAATCCTCTTTGAAGATTGTTGCAACTGGACAATGTTTCTACCGTCAAACTTCTCCTCAAAGATGTCACAATTAACTTTGTTCCTTGTCTCCTCATTTATTTCTCCTTAGGATCTGTTATCTCATTTAATGGTTTATGGCCCCTCTATTATGTACTCATGTTAGGTTTTAACCAAGAGGTTAAAACAAAACTTAACCGACAAACCATTGGATGTTGTCTTTCTTGATTGTAACCGTCTAGAAAATCTCAAGGCCACCAACTTTGAAGTCACTGACACTGAGTTGCCTCTTTACTCAAATAGGGCTTGTAGTCTTAATGCAACCAAGTGGACCATCTGAGGTATTGAGATTTCTTTGATGCTTGATGTTCGTTATGTTGATGCCACCACGCTCACTATTGGTGGTACCAACTCTCAATGCTCTCAAGCCTTCCATTGATGGTATTTGACTACTCTATGATAAACCTTTTGACTTAAGGTCAATTAGGTCAATGTTGACACACGTCTAAATTGACTAAACCCGTGTTTTGATGATGACTAACCATTCCACATATTGGTGTCTAATGTCTCTACTTGAGTGATTTCAGATTAGGTATAGACACACTCCAAATGCCCTAACTTGTGCATATCAAATTGGAGAAAAGACAACTCAAAGTCAATACAAGTGCACATTTTTGTAATATGATGTAAATCCATTAGAATCATGTTGTAAATCACTTGTAATGATTGCATGACTTGTAATTAAGCTTAGAAAAAATCAGGAGCACTTAGATCGAATGTTTATGCACTCAAAAGCCATTTTTCAAAATTCACATCAGGTTGTTCATCGGTCGAGTTCTGTGAGTTGCAAACTCGACCGATCCTGATTGGATCTTGAAAATTACTTTTGATTGGTCGAGTTTACACTTCACAAAACTCGACCGATGGAGTACATGACCAATTCAATTTTCATTGGTTGGTCAAGTTCCCCCAGGACAAATTCAATCAATGGTCTGAATATCGGATTTTTCTTTTACTCTATCGGTTGAGTTACCCTTATAGAAACTAGACCGATTGCACTGTATAAAAAAGTGTAGAAAAGTGCTTCTAGTCGTTGTGGAGTTGCAACAAGTGAAAATATATCTGTTGCAAGCCACAAAACGGCTAGTTTTTGTTCTCAAGTGTTCCCAAAGGTTAAGAGGCATCCACAACTATAAATAGGACCCCTTGGGCTTCATTCCAAGGTGAAGCATTCAATGCAAACTCTATGTGAGGTTCCAATTCTATAGTTGAGTGCTTCCTATAGCCTCCTCTCTCTCTCTAAACTTAATCACTTGCTACATCCATTATAATGAGTAGGAGATTTGTAATAGAGCTCGTCCTACATGTATATCTTATGAGACTCTCACTTCCACCACCTCCCTATCTCTCATTTCAACCATGAAGATGAAGGTTCTCTCTCTTATCTAAGAGAGGTGAAGAAGAACAAGGGAAGACGTCCCTTGGTGAAGATCAAGGCTGAAGACTTGGAGCTAGAGTGGGTAAGCCCTTGGTGAAGGCAGAAGACTCATTGCTCAAGTGGGTAAGTCCTTGGTGGAAGCTTCTCCAAGTGAAGGTGAAGTCAAAGGCGGAAGATCCAAGAAGAGTGGGTAATCCTTGCAAGGATGAAGACTTGTGCAAGAGTAGGTAAGTCCTTGGAAGAAGGTGGAAGACTCCTTGCAAAGTGGGTAAGTCCTTGGTAAGGTTGAAGACTCTTTGTATTGGATAGATAAGTCCTTTGGTGTTCATGCATTGTATCTCTTATAACGAATATAATGAAGATACAAGGTTAAGAAATCCTAGAGGTTGACCTCTCTAGGTAGTGGACTAACTCACTTCTGGTTTGAAGTGTGGAACCACTCTAAATAGCTTGTCAATTGGTGTATGTTCCATCTCGCTCATCCTTGCTATGCATGTTTTAGTTGTACTCAAATTACCTATTTAGCAACCTTATCTTATGATATAACTTGAAGGTCTAATGAATTTTGTTTAAGTGCATTCAACTCTATTCACCCCTCCTCTAGAGCATCTAATCACCCATCTAGGATCCAACAATTGGTATCAGAGTGGGTCTTCTCCAAGCATACTTTCACAAGTAGGAGAAGATGGGTGACTACCAAGGAGGGAGATATTTGATCAGCCTTCCAATCTTTGATGGGAGCAATTTCCTCTATTGGAGAAGAAGGTTTCAATTCTACATCCAAAGATCAAGTCTTGAGATGTGGCAAATGGTGAACAGCCCATACAAGCTACCGAAGACAAAGATTGAAGAATGGGATGATGCTACCTTGAAGAAAGCAACCTTGAATGCTAGAGCCATGCACATCCTCTATGCCTCCATGACCCCCACTGAGTTCAACCAGATTTCCTCATGTGAAACAACCTATGAGGTATGGAGAAAGTTGTGCATCACTTATGAGGGGACATATCAAGTGAAGGAAAGCAAAATCTACATGCTCAAAGGGTTGCTTGAGAACTTCAAGATGGGAAAGGAGGAGAGGTTAGCCAATATGTACTCAAGGCTCAACACCATTGTGAATGGTCTTGTGGTTCTAGGTCATCCTATGTCTAGTGGAGAGATCAACTCAAAGACCCTTAGAACTCTTTTTAAGAGGTGGGAACCCAAGGTGACTTCCATTGAAGAAGCAAGGTCTCTTAAGGATATTCCTATTGAAGAGCTCATTGGAAATCTACAAGCACATGAAGCCACACTTGACAAGAGGGAGGAAGTAGAAAGACAAGAAGAGAAAGAACTTAAGAGAATGAATAAGTCTGAAATCAAAGCTCAAATTAAGGCTATTGTTGGTCAAGCTTATCCATCCTCTCAAGTTGAAGAAAATATCATATACTCCAATGTTAAACTCTACAAAGGCAAGTCCTCCTCCATCTGATGCCTCAAGTGTGGAAAGAAGGGTCACTTCAAGATAGATTGACCACAAGTTATAAAGACCCATCATCACAAGAAAAGAGAAGATACGTGCCACTCAAGCTCAAGTAACTCCTCCAACTCAAGATCAAGTGAAGATTCAAGTAGAGGATCAAGCTCAAGCTCTAGTGATGAAGGAGAATGCCATTTTTCTCTTATGGCATCAACAAGTAAGGACTCAAGTGAGGTAAATCTAAACTCTTTAGATAAAGAATCTTTGATTGCTATTATTCATGATACTTGTGCCTCTCTTAAGTCTTATAAAAGGAAAAAGAAAAAGCTTGCTAGAATTGTTGATAATTTTCATGTAGAATTAAATGATCTTTAACATGCTAGTTCTTGCTTTCTTGATGATAAAAATGATTGTCTTAGTCAAGTAGATTCTCTTAAACTTGAAAATGCTAGTTTTCTTGATAAGGTTAGATTTCTAGAAGCTCAACCTCTCATGCCTAGTTCTAATGAAGAGCATACTTTAATTATTGATTCTCTCATGCATGATATTGATGTTCTTAAATCTAATAATAAGGACAAAGATTTTATTTTTCAAGGATTAGAATCTGAAAATAGTGTTTATCTTTCTAAGATTGCTTTGCTTGAAACAGAAAATGCCTCCTTGCTTGCTAAAATCAATGTGCATGAATCTTGTTCTAGTTCTACTAGTAGATAGAATGATGTTGTTGCTCTTCATATTGATAGAAATTCTTATTTAACTAAAGCTCTTTGCTTAGAAAATGATCTTCTACATGCTAGAGATAATAACAATCATTTGTTTTCTACTATTTCTTCTCTTAAGCATGATAATGAAAGTCTGAGATCCTCTTTACAAAGATTCTTAGTTGGTAAAAAGAGTCTTAATGACATCCTACACCATTCTACTAAACAAATTGGTAGACATGGTTTAGGATATGATAGTAGTCAAAGGAACAACAAAGATAAAGGACCTCCAATCTTCCATGGAGAATCCTCTAGTTCCAAGACTATGGGAACATGCAACTCTTGCAATTATATTGGCCATTATTCTATTTGTTGTCCTTCTAGGAAAGCACCCAAGAGAAATAGGACCTGGTTTTCTAAGCTAACTCCTCTGGACCCAAAAACATGATTAGGGAACATTTCATCTTTCTTCTTGTAGGTACTTGCAAATGGATTGACTTGAGTTATTGAATTGCAAATTGACTTCTCAATCCACATGAAAGAAGAAAAGTGAGATGTGTATGAGGTGAAAACAAGTGGAAAAAGGAATGGTAAGAACAAAGGTAAAGTTTTCTTTCTTATAACCATTTCTAACTTGTTTTTGTCAAGTTAGTGTGCACTATGCATGTGGGTTTTGAGTCAAAAGTGGTATTTTGGGATTCTATTCACACTCTTGCTCAAAAACTATTTCTAATGCTTTCATAGTTCATTACTAACTTGTTTACATATGTTTGGATATGGCTTATATCTTTGCATGCCTCTAAATATGTTTTTATGAAATATATGTGCCTTTTGACAGCAAATCTGTCGGTAGAGTTTGTCCTATTTGAAACTCAACCGATAGGCACCAATGGGTGTTGCCAACAACTGTCATCGGTCGAGTTGTCAATACACAGAACTTGAACGATAACACTATGCACAGAATATACATTTGTCTTATTGAATGAGAATTTTCCTCTCAACTAGATTTTCTCAACTAATAGCCTTATTCTTTGGCACGCCTTTGGTACATTTATATATGCATATTGCCATGCTTTAAATTTCCTACATTACTTACAACTCTATCCTACTAATTTCTCTAAATTGGTATATATATATATATATATATATCTTGCAATTACTTATTTTTGAATTGTTTTGCATGTCTTGATGATGATCTCTTTGGATCTTTTGGTTGTGTCTAAAAATTGCTTCCGTTGTACTCTAAATTGCTACATCTATCTAGGTGTATATCTTGTTTGGATACAACCTTGAGGTTCTTAGTGGTAATCATCTTTTGGTAACGATGCATATTTGTATGTGAGTCATATCTTTTCATGCTTCTAAAATTGCTTATCTCTTTGTTTGGATATATCTCTTCATCTATTCATAGCATGCTTTATCTTGTGTATCTTTTGGTATCTCTTTCTATGATCTTGATCCTACTAGTAGTCCTAACTTGTGATTTCATCTACTAGTAGTTCACCTACATGTAGTACTAACCTTGTTTATAATTGGCATCTTTGCTCATCTATATGCTATGCTTGTATCTTGTCTCATACATGCTCAAGATTGTTCCTTAAATTGTATATCTACTATCTTGAGTTGCTTGTATAACTTTGTGATTTAGGGTACATAGATCTACATTATATGTAGAAATTGGAGTATTTTTGGATTTTATACAGACTTTGCTCAAGTTTTAATTTTTGGTGTGAGACTAGTGTTTTTTATGCAGAAACGACCTTCTGAGCAAGGCTCATCGCTATGCCATGAGCCCTGGTACTTTTTGGGAAAATTATGTCATCTTGAGGGTCCAAATTGTGATTTTAATATTTTTCTGCAACACTTCATCTTGTATTTTGGGTTGTTCAAGTATATGCGTTAACTTGTTTTTCTTTCTATCCTTGGACAAGCCCCTATATGTGCTCTTCTACTCTCCTTATATAACCTTTTGTTATCTCCTTTCCTTTAACAAGTGGTGTTTCTTATTTCTTCATACCCCCACTTTTTGAAATGACAAAGGGGGAGAAAGGTATGTCTTCTTTTGACAAAAGAGGAAGAAGGCATCTCTTACATGAAGAGGAGAAGCATGTCCATATAAAGGGGAGAAGGTAAATGGGAGAAGACATATATGTGTAGAACATATATGAGTAGAAGACATAGTATTCTATATATGTTATGAAAGGTAAATATGTAGGAGAAATAACATCAATTGGGGGGAGTATTAGAACTTCATGCACATCAATTGACGGGGAGCATATGAGCTCAATCCTATTGAAACCTCTAGGTTTCTCTGAAGGTATGATTTTACTTAAAAGCTTTCAATACATTTATGGAATGGTTTGTCATCTTCAAAAAGGGGGAGAATGTTGACTCACGTATAATTTTACTAAACCCGTGTTTTGATGATGACTAACCATTCCACATATTGGTGTCTAATGTCTCTACTTGAGCGATTTCAGATTAGGTATAGACACACTCCAAATTCCCTAACTTACGCATATCAAATTGGAGAAAAGACAAGTCAAAGTCAATACAAGTGCACATTTTTGTAATATGATGTAAATCTATTAGAATCATGTTGTAAATCACTTGTAATGATTGTATGCCTTGTAATTAATCTTAGAAAAAATCAGGAGCACTTAGATCGAATGTTTTGTTGGATAAATTGGACATTATGATAAATCCCTTTGTTTCGATGATGACAAACATTTCATTCTTATTAATCTAACGAGCTACTTGAGTGTGCAGGATTAAGGTGGATGACAAAGCAATAAGGAAAATCCAAGAGCTTAAATGTTTATATTTTCATGTAATGTAATCTCTATTGTAAAAACTTGTACAAATATATAATGTACAAGTACTTAGAATTGCATGTAAATCAAGCGTTAGATTTTCCCTAGCTAAACACCACAGTTAGACAAGTCATCCCATTCAAATAGGATCACATATGCACACTCATACACATACTTAGTGGCTTAATTAAAAGATTGAAACAGGGTCAATCTCGGTCGACCACACTCCTCGACCAAGACACTCTCGGTCGACAAACTTCTCGACCGAGATTGACTCAAGTAGCCGTTAGACACAAATGACAAGGTAGTTGGCAGTTGCAAATGAACGTTGATCCAGAGAGCCTGTCGGTCGACAAAACTTCGACCGAGTAGGTGTCTTGGTCGACAAATTGTCGACCGAGATGGTCTCTGACAGCAACTGCAGAATAAAGTTACTAGCCGTTACTAATGCACCTAACTTATATCTAACGGCTAGTTAAGCACTTAGAAACCCCTAGAAGTTGTCTAGAACGTCCTTAAACATCCATAGGCCATTCCTATAAATAGGACATGCCTTAGGACACCAAAATATACCTAAGCTACACTTGTGCTATACTTGGGCTTGAATACACATTGGCAATACTGTTTTGAGCAATAGAGCAATTCCTACATTTGCTATTCATTTCCATTTCTCCCATTTCGTGTCCTATAGGATAGTATCTCCTATCCACTGCAATCACATTGCCATACATATTGGTTAGGAGATCTACACGCTTGATATAGGCAAATCAAGCCTTGTGCTTCAAAGGATAAGTTGTAATTTCTATTTTCTCTCTTATTCCTTTTTATCCTTTGTACTCTCCTTGCTACTCCTAGGGTTGGAGGCTGCGGATTGGAGAGGATTGACTTCTCAGGTGGAGAAGGGGACTTCAAGCTACTTCAAGAAGGCTATCGCACGGGAAGCTACTTCAGAAGGCTGGTGCAACGGGAGTTGGTGCACCTACTTCAAGGGAAGGCTGCTTCAAGGTTGGGCGATTACTTCTAGGTGAAGGCTGCTTGAAGGGTTTAGGAAAAGAAATTGTATTTTATGTAAAGTCCTTGCGAGGTAATAAAATAAATTTCTTTTCAAATCCCGGTTGGGTAAGCAACCGGGTAGTGGACTGACTTCCTTAGTATTTGCTAAGGTTGGAACCACTCTAAACCCTGTGTCTCCTTGTCCAATATTTTCATTGTGGTTGTTTGAGTTTAAATCATTATTAAAATCTTTATAAAACTCTATTCACCCCCACTCTAGTAGTTTTCAATTAGTATCAGAGCAGGCTTCAAGGAACCCTAACCAGGTCTTGAAGAATGAAGGGTGGAGGTGACTACAACCGCAGGCAAAGGAGCAACTTGGACCAACCTTCAACAAGCTGCAATTGGTGTTTAGGTACGAACCATACAACAATTGGCTGTCCATGGAAAGAAAAGAAGAAAGAGGTCCATAAGAATTGTTTCATTGCTACAACCAATGAGGAAGAAGAAGAAGAGGTAAGCCTTCTTGATTTATCAAAAGAAGAGCTAATTTCTAGTATTGAAGAAACTCACAATAAGTATATTGAGTGCAAGAAGAAGTTAAAGAAATCTAGTAAAATAATCGATGAGTTAAATGCTAGACTTCTTGCTCTTACTTCCGAAAATGACGATTTATATGCTAAATTGAATACTCTTGGTTTTGAAAAAGATAGCATTGTTTCAGAAAATCGTACTTTGAAATCATCTCTAAGTAGTAGTGATGTGAAGATTTTTACTCTAGAATCAAATTATGATCTTCTATATCAAGAAAAGGTTGAATTACTTGCAAAGTTAAATGATTTTAAAAAACAACCTGTTTTGTGTACACATCTAGATTATGATAATATAGTGAAAGAAAGAAATTCTTTATCATCCAATCTAGATCAAGCAAAACTAGACATTAAGAAAAGAATGGATGATATCGTTAAGTTGCAACAAGAAGTTAGTAGGTTAAGCAACAATGGAATCCTTGATAGAATATTGGATAATTCCTATCATCAAATAGGGAGAAGAGGACTAGGTTATAAGCCCAAAGGGAAAACTCATCAACAACCTAGTTGGAGAAAGACACGAGCACATCAAGCCACATTTGTACCAAAGAACAACCTAGAACAAAACCATTGAAAAAGACTTGAGGTTGATTCTATATGTTTCCATTATTGCTCACGTCTTGGACATTACTCTTTTTCATGCCCATACAAGAAAAGGAATGTTGAGTTAGTATGGGTTCCGAAATCCCCAAATTGAATTGATTAGACTGAGTTGAAGATGACCGAAGACTTTAAAATGCACATCCTTATGTCTATCTCAACTTAACATAAAGGGATAACAAAATGATTTAAGTAACTAAAATCTCTAACTTGAAAAATTTATCTCAATTAAGGTCCTCAAAACTTAAAATTTTGAATATGATTAGTTGAGATTTGATCTAAAAGTTACTTTGATATTCCTATGTTTTATCTCAACTAAAACTGATTCTTAAACTGCATAATTGATTTAGACATAGTCTACATTTTACTTGAAATCAATAAATAGTTCTGTAGGTAAAACAGAAACCTTGTCGGTCGAGAAATCGTCGACCGAGCAGTCAGTCGGTCGAAAAATCGTCGACCGAACTGGTCACTGATTTCAGTCTGTAGTGAAATTACTGAACAAATAAATGGCTATCTATCTGTTGTTAATGACTATTTTACAAAACAAGTTGAAATTTTTTTTATAAATGACATCATTCTCTAAATAAGATAAAATTGAAAATCAAGTTTAGAAATCCCTATTTTATAATGTTTTACATGATTTTCTTTAAAGCATCTATCTAGATAGAAATCATATGTTTAAATGATTACAATCACTGTATTTCATGAAATTATCATTCTATTGTTCTATCATTACATGCTTTCACTATTTCATCATTAAGCATGATTTTGTGTTAACACAAATAGATAATGATAATTGCATGCATGATTCTTGATGATAAGCAAGCAAAATAATTCATTGGTGATATGACTATTAAAAATGCTTGCAAAGAACAAAATGTTATAAAATTTCTCAAATTGATATCTTTAAAAAGACTTGAGATATTAATCATGCATTCATTTTAAGAAAATGTTTTCATATTGAGAATCACTTAACATGCTTCATCATGATCATTATGGATTCATTGGTTTAAAATAGTCTTTGATTCATATGTTCAAATCATGAATGATCATTGTGATTTAGATAATTGCAAATGTCATATTGACATAATAGATAATGCTTATGGACACAGCTTGTGATGATGATGTTGCTATGACAAGCCAAACGGTGCTTCTTAGAACAAAATATTAATGTTTTTATCTATTTGCTTGTTCTAAGAAATCAAAAGCAAAAATCTTGAGTTTAAGATATTAATCTTGCATTCAAAATATATGTTTCTAAAGAATCTTATGATAAGGGTATAAGAAGAAATGGGATTTGATATTTCTGTACCCATAAGCATATGAAACATCATTTACAATGAATGTAAAACATGCATTTTAGAAAAATCAAAGTCAAAGACTTCACTATGATGCTCATATTAAGTCTTTATAATAGGTATATCTTAATGTGCTTCAAATTGATATTTACAGCTATCTGCAGAAATTATACTTCACATATGAATGTTTATCTTGCAAATCTGCAGAATTTGCCTCTTGGTTAAAATTAAAATTGACCAAGGGGCGCTATGGTCGTAGTCAAGGGCGACCTAAAATAAGCTTTGACAAAATGCTTATTTGGACATCAATTTATTGAACTTAATCTTAGTATACTTTTGATAAAGATCAAAATCAAAATTTAAAATCATTTGTGACCTTAAAAGCCTTAAATTGCTTACATTGTAAGATTAAGGGGGAGCTTATAAAAACAAATTTGATTATTTGATTAAGAAGCTTACAAAAACATTGTAAACATCATTTGGAGTTTGTTATGACCTTCGTATTCTTAAAAGTAATTTGTAAGAATTTCATCAAAATGATATATTTTGCTCTTAAAGGAACTCTCTAAACAAATCAGGGCTTAACCTCCCTTGCATTTGGTTGGAGACATTTTTATGTACTCTAAGATTAAAGGACTCTCATTTAATTTAGGGCTTAATATCCCTTGATAAATGGGAAATCAATATACACTCATCATAAGCTTATGGGAATCTCATATCATTTCAAGGTTTAACATCCTTTGCAAATGATTGAGAAACAAATTGAGGATAAATTAGACAAAAATCCATGGGAAATCAATATACACTCATCATAGGATATCTATTTAAGGGGGAGCAAAATATAAAATTAAGGGGGAGAAGAAATAAAATGTTCAAACTGGATATCTTTTTGAAATGACAAAGGGGGAGAAAGAACATAAAAACAAAAATATAAATGAGTTTCATCTTGATGGCCAACACTCACTTGTAAAACAAGAATGGCTACAAAAGGTAATCCTCAGGTATGAAACTCACATGCTTTATATTTCCTTATTTCATATTTTAGGAAATGTTTGTCATCTTCAAAAAGGGGGAGATTGTTGGATAAATTGGACATTATGATAAATCCCTTTGTTTCGATGATGACAAACATTTCATTCTTATTAATCTAACGAGCTACTTGAGTGTGCAGGATTAAGGTGGATGACAAAGCAACTAAGGAAAATCCAAGAGCTTAAATGTTTATATTTTCATGCAATGTAATCTCTATTGTAAAAACTTGTACAAATATATAATGTACAAGTACTTAGAATTGCATGTAAATCAAGCGTTAGATTTTACCTAGCTAAACACCACAGTTAGACAAGTCATCCCATTCAAATAGGATCACATATGCACACTCATACACATACTTAGTGGCTTAATTAAAAGATTGAAACAGGGTCAATCTCGGTCGACCACACTCCTCGACCGAGACACTCTCGGTCGACAAACTTCTCGACCGAGATTGACTCAAGTAGCCGTTAGACACAGATGACAAGGTAGTTGGCAGTTGCAAATGAACGTTGATCCAGAGAGCCTGTCGGTCGACAAAACTTCGACCGAGTAGGTGTCTCGGTCGACAATTTGTCGACCGAGATGGTCTCTGACAGCAACTGCAGATTAAAGTTACTAGCCGTTACTAATGCACCTAACTTATATCTAACGGCTAGTTAAGCACTTAGAAACCCCTAGAAGTTGTCTAGAACGTCCTTAAACATCCATAGGCCATTCCTATAAATAGGACATGCCTTAGGACACCAAAATATACCTAAGCTACACTTGTGCTATACTTGGGCTTGAATACACATTGGCAATACTGTTTTGAGCAATAGAGCAATTCCTACATTTGCTATTCATTTCCATTGCTCCCATTTCGTGTCCTATAGGCTAGTATCTCCTCTCCACTGCAATCACATTGCCATACATATTGGTTAGGAGATCTACATGCTTGATATAGGCAAATCAAGCCTTGTGCTTCAAAGGATAAGTTGTAATTTCTATTTTCTCTCTTATTCCTTTTTATCCTTTGTACTCTCCTTGCTACTCCTAGGGTTGGAGGCTGCGGATTGGAGAGGATTGACTTCTCAGGTGGAGAAGGGGACTTCAAGCTACTTCAAGAAGGCTATCGCACGGGAAGCTACTTCAGAAGGTTGGTGCAACGGGAGTTGGTGCACCTACTTCAAGGGAAGGCTGCTTCAAGGTTGGGCGATTACTTCTAGGTGAAGGCTGCTTGAAGGGTTTAGGAAAAGAAATTGTATTTTATGTAAAGTCCTTGCGAGGTAATAAAATAAATTTCTTTTCAAATCCCGGTTGGGTAAGCAACCGGGTAGTGGACTGACTTCCTTAGTATTTGCTAAGGTTGGAACCACTCTAAACCCTGTGTCTCCTTGTCCAATATTTTCATTGTGGTTGTTTGAGTTTAAATCATTATTAAAATCTTTATAAAACTCTATTCACCCCCCTCTAGTAGTTTTCATGTTTAAGAACTCAAAATCCATTTTCCAAAATTCATATCAGGATGTTCATCGGCCGAATTCTGTGAGTTGCAAACTCGACCGATCCTGATTGGATCTTAAAAATGACTTTTGATCGGTTGAGTTTACACTTCACAGAACTCGACCGATGGAGTACATGACCAATTTGATTTTCATTGGTTGGTCGAGTTTCCCTAGGACAAACTCGACCGATGGTCTGAATATCGGCTTTGTCTTTTACTCTATTGGTCGAGTTACCCTTATAGAAACTTGACTGATTGCACTATACAAAAAAGTGTAGAAAGGTGATTCTAACCATTGTGGAGTTGCAACAAGTGAAAATATATCCATTGCAAGCCACAAAACGGCTAGTTTTCATTCTCAAGTGTTCACAAAGGCTAAGAGGAATCCTCATCTATAAATAGGACCCCTTAGGCTTCATTCCAAGGTGAAGCATTCAATGCAAACTCTATGTGAGGTTCCTATTCTATAGTTGAGTGCTTCCTACAACCTCCCCTCTCTCTGTAAGATTAATCACTTGCTACATCCATTAGAGTGAGTAGGAGATGTGTAAGAGAGCTCGTCCTACATGTATATCTTGTGAGGCTCTCACTTCCACCACCTCCCTATCTCTCATTTCAACCATGAAGATGAAGGTTCTCTCTCTTAGCTAAGAGAGGTGAAGAAGAACAAGGGAAGGCATCCCTTGGTGAATATCAAGGCTGAAGACTTGGAGCTAGAGTGGGTAAGCCCTTGGTGAAGGAAGAAGACTCCTTCCTCAAGTGGGTAAGTCCTTGGTGGAATCTTCTCCAAGTGAAGGTGAAGTCAAAGGTGGAAGATCCAAGAAGAGTGGGTAATCCCTACAAAATTGAAGACTTGTATAAGAGTAGGTAAGTCCTTGGAAGAAGGCAGAAGACTCCTTGCAAAGTGGGTAAGTCCTTGGTAAGGTTGATGACTCTTTGTATTGGATAGATAAGTCCTTTGGTGGTCATGCATTGTATATCTTATAATGAATATAATGAAGATGCAAGGTTAAGAAATCCTAGAGGTTGACCTCTCTAGGTAGTGGACTGACTCACTTCTAGTTTGAAGTGTGGAACCACTCTAAATAGCGTGTCAATTGGTGTTTGTTTAATCTCTCTCATCCTTGCTATGCATGTTTTAGTTGCACTCAAATTCCCTATTTAGCAACCTTATCTTATGATATATCTTAAAGGTCTAATGAATTTTGCTTAAGTGCATTCAGCTCTATTCACCCACCCCCCCTCTAGAGCATCTAATCACCCATCTAGGATCCAAAAAAACCTTCTTCTCTTCAATGTAGTGGTGCTAATATAAAGTCGGTGGTACAAACTTTCTACAATGTGTACTTGATTTTTCTACAATAAAGCAAACAATGCATTAGTCAATCATAAAAATAATGACTTCAAACAAATGAGTGAAAATAAGATAAAACGTATGCACAAGAGTTATTTTTGGTTGTCCATGTAAAAAGAAGCATAAAGCATAAGAGTATTGAAGAATTTCCAATGAAAATGTGCGTAAATTAGCCCACAATTTGATAGTAAAATCATGAGTGTCAAACTCCCCTTAGATCTAATATTTCTCATCCTCAAGCAATATTTGTTTGGATTTGATTGAAAAAAGTCAAAAGATAAACACATTAGTCAACTATGTCATTCTAACCATCCTTAACTCAATGAAACCAAATAGGTCCGTTCTAACCATGAAGAAAACAACTAATATACATGTGAGTATATATGAAAAAGCATAACATTAAAATTAGATTGCTAAACACACTTAGATGAAGCAAAGAGATATCATTGAAAGTCCATAATATGTTGAGTACATCACAAGATTTCTCATTCTACATTGCTCTGTTTAAAATGTCATCTGCATGGATGCAGTTTCTTGAATAGGATTGAGATAAGGGAATAAATATCTATTGGTAATCTATTGTATAGAGTCATGGGTGGATGGAATGATTGGTATGGAATAGAATTCACACGTAATACAAGTCATTTATGCAAGGAAAAATTGATACACCTATATAATGGATGCAATAAAATTTTATGTCATAATTCCTACTATTTCTAGTGGAAAGATGCATGTTGTAAATACATCATCCTGATGATAAGTGGACGTGGAAGGTGACTTAACATAGAATTATGCAATATTATTATTTATGCATGAGAAAAATGATCCTTTTTCTTCTTAATTTTTTCTACATCCTTTTCCTTCATTCTCATTTTTTTTGTTTTGTCACCATTCTTAGCCATACATAAAAGTTTTTTTAGCTAGGTACTTTTACAAAATTTGGCGAAGGAGTAAGGAAGTATACAACTTTAGTGATCCCTTTTTGAGAAAAGATGTAGAAAACACATATTAAACTTTTTTAATCATACAATGAAAATGTGACCATAGGAAATTGTTATGCAAACTATCCTATGTGAATGAACTAGTCATGGAACTCTATTTTCATTTTCTCAAGCAAGGCTATATTACTTGCTTCCTAACATGCAATGAGATGCAACCAAAGGACAAATTAATTAAATCAAGTATGAATTTTATTGTGGTGATGGAATGGAATGAGGTGGATAAGATCAAATGAATAGCAAACGCACTCTTCCTAGACATGATATGTCTCTCTTTATTAAATCAATGTGTTAAGGTGACCCAAGATCTATTCTTGAATCAAAACACAAGGTCATACTCAAATACCATCTTCGTTTAGAAGTCAAGGGTAGAATTAGGTGTTAAGTTCTTCACACATGTCTCAAGATCGACTAATCTACTCAATTTCTCATATAGTATATTATTAAACAAACATATTCAAAATTTAACGTGTAAGAGTATAGAAATAACTTAAGTGAGCATGTTATACAATTGTATGCTTCAAACTAGTAATGGGAACCAAAAAGGCATGAATGTCAAACTTAGGTAACTGGGAATGCTAGAGACTACTATTTATCAAAACAAATCGGATAGGACCAAGAAAGGAGTTCATTGAGTGATTAAAACTAAAAATGAGAATTGAAAGTGCAAAATGTAAAGTGGATGCAAGATCGGATGATGGATGCTTTAGGATACCAATTTCACTACGGTTTCAACCTATGTCTTCATTCTTCAAATCAATACAACTTATCTTGCTTCCTCAGATTAAGCGTTTGTAGCTTGTACATCCTACTTTTATAGTGTAGCACACTATTTACCCTACTTCCTAATCCACTTTCACAACATCAAACTAAAATCCTAAACAGTAAGACAAATCTTTGGACAAATACTTCATAGTGGTTAGCCCTCTCTTGCAACACATTATTGACTATAATGACAACAACTCTATTAGATATTAACCCCAATTTTGCAACAATTAACCATATGTTACATACTTATGATGTTCAAGCACAAATAACGTAGTTCATATTTGTTATCAAAATATGAAGGAAAGGATTAATCATATTGAATAAAACATAAACATACATAAAGTCAATCACCAAGCTACTCTTCAGTTTTAAAGAATTGGGGTTTAGCCCCTCATGCTCAACATGAAATCAAAGGAAGGGAGGAAGGAGAAAAAAGCCATAGAAAACTCCTATAACATTGGGAACAATTGCTTTGGTCTCCTAGTCTCCTTCTCCTAGGATCATGTTCATCTAAGAATGACTAATGGGATGCCTCCCCAATAAGATGAGACCTCCTCCTAATTTGATCTCCTAATTGTTGATTGTCTTAGGTTTATAATGGGAAAATTAGGGTTCCACTTGTCCAATAAACCATCAAATGTGTCTTGTTGAACCTTGGTTGTCAGACAAATGTCAGTACCACCGAATTTGGAGTTGGTACCACCAACTTATTCACTTTATTGTGATTTAGGCCATATGATCTCAATGCCACCAACTTGGGTTGGTGGAACCAAGAATCTTTTGGTGCTTTCCCTTCTTCTCGTACCAATTCTTCTTTTGATTTTTGTCGATTCTCCTCCTAGTCATGTTGGCACCACTGACATGAGTCAGTGATACTAGCTTTCTCCAGTTTGTGCTTGTTTAAATCTGCAATAGAGTAGCAATGCGTAGGAGACTAATAAAATGAAGCAATTTCAGGCCAAATACATGAAAAATACATAAAATGGATGCGAAAGAGCTATTTTAGGAATTTTAGCTAAATGTACATAAAACAACTAAATATGAGAGAAATCATCACGCCTAAATCAGCTCCAATTTTGTTAGAGAAATAATGTACATCAATATCCCCAAGCTAAGGATGTTGCTTTCCCCGAGCAACACTAATTTGGATTTGGTTGATATAGTCAAAAGAGAAACACATATGTAAACTAGATAATCCTAATCATACTTGACTCAATGGTTCCAAACCAGTCCTCTCCAATCGCATAGTAAACAATTACTAGACAAGAAACCAATATAAAAAACAAGACGTCAAACTTAGACCTCTTAACACTTAAATAAAATAAAATGTGGGGATATCATGGAATGTCTAAGTTTTAATGAGTGCACCACAAGATCTCTCTATTTACACTTCTCTATTAAAAAAAATTCATCTACAATGGTTGTAGTTCCCTAAATATGATTGAAAGAATGGAATAAATCTCTATTGGTACCTACCATATAGAGAAATGGGCGGATGTAATGGGTGGCATGATAATAGAAATAACACATAATCCAAGTCATTTATGTGAGAGAATAAAATGATGTGACTACATGATGAATGGGAAAAAAGTGAGTGTGTGCTAGTTCTACTATTTTTACTGTAAATGAAAGATTTTGATGCTTGATCCTAGTGATGGGTGGAGGTGGAAGGTGATTTATCATAGAATTCCACAATTTTATTCCTTATACAAGAGAGATTATTCTTTTATCTTCCTTTTCATCCATTCTCCTTCCTCTTTATATTTTTTTTCTTTTTCTTTCATTTTTTGTTTTCTAATCTGTAAGCCATAAAAAATTTTTGTGTAACATAAGGCATTTTACAATTTGGCAAAGGAGTAAGAATATATATAGCTTTCTTTCTCTTAGCAATCATAGAAGATGTGAAAAACATGTATTACGCCCATGAGAATGATGAAAATGAATAATGCAACTATATGTAATTTTCTACAGGCTGGCCTATATGAATGAACTACTTATGTGACAATATTTTTGTACTTATAGATACAAAGCTAACTACATACTTCCTATTAAGATGAGATGCAATCAAAGAGAAAAATAAATTGGATCATGTATGAAGTCTATGGTGGTGATGAAATGCAATGGGGTGGATGAGATCAAGTGACTAACAGACACACTCTTCCTAACGATGATACATCTCTCCTCTATTAATTCAATATGTCATGACGGTCCAAGATCTTATTCTTGAATTAACATAAAAGGGCACAGATGATTGGATAGGTTAAACTCAAACACCAACTTTATTCAAAAATCCAAGGGTAAAATTGAGTTTTAAGTTTGCCATATGTGTCTTTAAATTGACTATTTACTCAATTCCTCATGTAGCGTACTATTAAAGAATCTAGATCAACTTTAAAGGGTAACAGTACAACCACATACTTCAATTTCTTTATGTGAGAATTTTAGAAAATCCACTTTTAAACTAGATAGATATGAATAGATTCAAGAAAAAAAACTCCATTCCTCACATTTAAATTTGATACCATGTTATTGAACAACATCTAATCCTAAATTTGTCTTTGAATTGCCAATTGTTACACTAGATAAAACTCCAAACACTAATTTTTTGGTCGGTCCAAAAAGCGTGTTACTAAAACCAAAAACTTGAGGTACAATAAGTGCCCCTAAAAGAATCTACACCTTGATACTCCAAAACAGTAGGGTATCAAGGTACTCAAACCATCACACATGGGCACATACAAAGATAAAACCTCCAAACAACCCAAACAAACAGAGACAAGATGGAGGACGGGCCAAGCCCCCAAAGACACTAAGCATACCCACAAAGAAAGAGGACCACAACACCACCAAAATCTTGTATCTGAAGGAACATGAAGCACAGAAGTTAGCTCTCTGCAAACGCCCATGGTTATAGACCTACACTAGAAAAGAACAATTCCAGCAGACCAGAAACTCAAGAGAGCCTATGGCAAACCAAACTAGATCCAACCCGCCACTGATCAGCCAGGAAAGAAAATGAAGGCCAAGCAAGCCCCCCTTCACCGCAATAAAGGACACCCACAAAAATGGAAGAAAGACTAACTCCCTTCTTCGTCATAGTCTCCCTGTCTCATCCTGCAAGAAAGAAACAAGAATGTAGCATTGGGATAGCTCATGCCACAGCCATCCCGCTAGGAAGAGTCTCCCACCTCTCCTCCCTTTTCCTTATGCTTCTTCCTTATCTTCTTATGCCTTGGACTACCATTGACCTTGAAGTCCACCACAGGGTCCGGTTCAAGATCACAGGAGTAGCAAGACTCCTCGTCGGTGTCCTTGTTCACTTTGCTAGAGTAATCCAGGTGGATCCCTGACGCAAGCATCAGGTTCTTGGCTCCTTGTGAGGAAATATTCATGTTGTCCAGGTATAGTACCCAGTCTAGATTTAGACCTTCCATCGTCTCCAAGTAAGAAGAGGACACAATCTCTGGTTCATGGAAGCATGGAGGACCCTTGCTAGTTGCAACATTTCTCTCAAACTGTGCAGTTGTCGTCTTTGTGAAACTAGGGCTAGACCCCATGGCAAGGTTCTTCTCCTTAGACATCTGTCGAACACCTTGAGCGTTGCTGACTTTTCCAACACGTAGTTGCAGCTCTTTGAAATCTGGTATGTGCCCAACTATCAAAGGGCATGAGGACTGCCTGTGGCCGAAACAACAACACCTGGAGCACAAGGTCGGCCTCGAGATGAACTCAAGTTTAAGCTTCCTTGGAGCTCCATCCATCTCCACCGTGACATCCTAGGGAAAGCCGACATCTGCTGGAAGATCCACACAGACAAGCACCTCCTTGAGGTAGTTGATAGTGTTCTTTGGGAATAATTTCCTTCTCTTGCTCACATTCATATCACCCTTAGATGTTGGTGATGTAGACTCGCCATAGTCCATATCTCGGGTGTGAGCTATGAATACATACCTAAGAAGTAATCTTAATGTGAGAATGTTTATAACACTCGGGCCCACTGTCCAAGGCTCCAGAAGAGTTTCAAAAATGACGATTGGCCCCACAGACCAGCACTACCCTTAACTACATGATTTGTCCTCACTCACACGCAAGCCAGGATAAACTTCCCGACTAGTCACCCATCCCAGTACTACTACTGCAAGTTGAGCATGCTTAACTTGGGAGCTCTTAGTGATGGGCTCCCTAAAAAGGAGGTGCACCTTGGTGATGTGGATAGTGTAATCATTCCTTTTAAGATCATTTTATCAAAGGCCTCAAATCATGGGACGTTACAATCTCAACTTAGACTCTTTATGTCCTCATCAAGGCTCAATTATACGGCCTCATAATCTATTTCCCATTTTAGTGCAGACCTAGAATGGTTCATGGATACCCAACTCCCATCCACTGCTACCAGTGCAAGGGTGGCTCCATCTTGTCTTAGTAGATAGCCCTCTCCAACTTGTCTGGTCCAATAGTTTAAGATTGGTATGCGACATGCCCATTTGGACCCCACCTATAGGAGGGGAATAGGCTCTGATATCATTTGTAAAACTCGAGCACACTGTCTAAGGCTCTAGCAGAGTTTTAGGAATGACAACTGGCTCCACAAACCACCATGAGGCTTAACAACATGCTTTGTCCTCACTCACGTGCAAGCCATGATAAGCTTCCCGACTGGTCACTCATCCCAATACTACTCCAAGTTGAGAATGCTTAACTTTGGATTTCTTAGTGATGATCTACCTAAAAAGGAGGTGCACCTTGGTCATATGGGTAGTCCAATAATTCCTTTTAAGATCATTTTATCCAATGCCTCGAATCCTGGGACATTACAATGTCAAGATACTAACCGAAAGTAACTATAATATTTTAAAATATTTTTTAACTAAAATGGAAATTAATGTAAAATGAAAAAGTGGCCTAGAGTGGTTGTTTTCAACACTCATAGTGCTAACACTGCCAATTCCTTAGTAAAGGTGCCAAAAATTTGAGACGATTAAGTGTGCGTTCTAAACACAAGTGTACACATCAGAGTACTAAAGGTACTCGAAGAAGCCTGAATGTTGAACATAGGGAATTGGACTATTAGAGACTACTACTTTTAAATTATCTAGGTCTAAGAAAGCAGTTGATTGAGTGATTAAAACTAACAACAATAATCAAAAGTGCAAAAAGTCAAGTGGATGGAAGATCAAATTGATGGATTCTTTAGGATACCATTTTCACCATGGTTTCAAGCTCAGCATGCATTCTATTAGTTCAATAAAACTTATATTGCTTCCTTGTATTAAGCATATGTAGCTTTTTTTCCCATCTTAATAGTTCTTACATACAACAAAACTAAAAACAAACATGGTAAAATCAATACCATTACACCTTTTATTTCCTAAGCTAAAGGTGGATCTTAGGTCCATTAGTCTCTCAACAATATGAGAGATGGAGTTCTTTTTTGAGGGATGATTAACCACACCCCTAAGATCTTGGATGGCTATGCCTACCAATAGAGTCTTCAGCAGCTTGAATGAACAACAAACATAAGGCTTGTGAATCTGATTCATAAATCTATGTAGACTATTATATAACTAAAAATCCACCGACTTCAACATGATCCTATTGAGTGCTTCTAGGACCATTACTCAGGTAGTATGACCATGTGCTAGTGTGCTTGAACTTGATCCTACTACCTTTTATACCTTTACCTTTTTGTTTGTGTTTGCATGGCTCATTTGGTATCAATGTGTCTTCAGTTTCAGTTGGAACCTGTCCAATAGATTCCTGCATAGGTACCCCTTCAATGATTTCATCAAAATCTGGGTGAACTATTGTGTGCACCCCTTCATTCACTTAAACTCTATCTGGTCGAAGTAACTAAAATTTGGAGAAATAAGAATTTTACTGAATAATCAGAACAATTTCGATATCTTGTTTTTAGTTACTACAATTTGTATTAGTGATGAAATTTTTTTATAAACCCATATCCATATATGCAACATGTTGGGCTTAATTCTGCATTCCACTGTTAGTCACTGAGTCTTTTACCATTTGATCACCAACTAAGATTCATGAAGGACTGATGTTCTGCATTTCGTCCTCGTGTTGGGATCTATGTGATGTCTTCTTCCTCTTCCACACTTTCGATCCTCTAGGATCTGGTATGGAAGCTTCACTGTTAGTAGTCTGTTGTGAATTCTCCACCTCATCTCCCTCCATAGGATCCCGTGCTATTGGTTTGTATCTATTGTCGTCCACTTCCTTACTAAAATACTTTTGTTTATCTCATTGTCTACATTTTGCATGTATTCCTTTACCATTGTATTTCTTCCATTTATCTTCATCATCAGACCATTTCACTCTAGCCTCCTCTTCTATCTCTTTAGTTGTTTGTACAATATTGGTAGGTTTATAAGTTTTAGAGTTGCGGCCCAGTTTCCCACAACTTAAACAAAGATATGGTAATACCTCATATTCAAGCTTGTACTCAAATCCATTGATAATTATGGCTGGTTGAATTGGTACTGTGGTATCCAATTCAATCGCAAGCATTGCAAACCGACTCCTCATTTTCTTGGTTGTAATATCATCAACCTTCACTAGGGTGCCTAGTGCTTGTGGTATTATTTCAAAGAAGGTTAGCACGTACAAATGTAGTGGAAGGTTTAATATCCTTATTCATGTTACAATGTGGTCTGGAAGTCTGTCAGAAGGTTGAAAATTACCGTCGCACTAGTAAACCATCAAGAAACTACTGAACATTGACCAAGGACCCCCTGTTAATGTGGTCTCATAGTGTGTCCTGCAAGAGAATTGTATGACATAATAATTCAGATTGAGTTCATAGATCTTCATTTTCCCGACAAGTTTCCAAAGTAAACGTAGTCGGTTCTCCATTTTTATGTAGCCAACACTTCTTCTGATCATTTTGAGAGTAACGACGTATTTCCAAGGCTGTAGGAGTGCTTCTTCTACATGTGGGTTGATGTACAGTTCTGGGCACCCTTTATCAGTAACAAGCTTGACATCCTTTGGTTATAGGTCTACAAATTCTAGTTCCTCTAAGAATTCCTCCCGCGAGTTTGATCCTCAGCCTCCCAAAATAGCCTCATTGAACGTGCTACGGAAGCTAGGAGGGGTATCTTTCCCTGAACCTATAGCCATGCTATTAGGCTTCTGAGATGGGGGATTGTCTTCTGTCATCCAAACTTCATCTACATTGAATACCTTATCATAGGTACGTGTACCTTCTTGTGGAACTGGCCCTACTTGATCTGCGTCGCCTCACATACCGCTGTAGTGCAAGTTAATTCTGACCTCCACCACATTGACAAAGACCCCTATTGGACGCCTACGATCTCTGCCACTAGGATCAGTCGTAGCCTTGCTTCCATCCCTGGGCACTTCTACCCCGCTTCCACTTTGCATACTCGATTTCCCACAGCCCCTTCCCCTGATGAAGCTATGTATTTTGCTGCAAACACTTGATCAACGCCCCCAATCCCCTCTGCCCCTTGGAACCCTAGTGCTCCCCGTGTCATCATTCTTTTTATGATCTGTCTACTTGTCGCTGGGATTATCATGCACTTAGTTAAGGTAAACTTTAGGGATCTCATCCCTAGTGAATTTTTAGCGCTCCCCGATGTAGTGTATGTAGCTTGTACTACCCACTTTCATAGTGTAGCACATTATTTAGCCTAGTTACTATCAATTTTTGCATCATCAATATAAAATGTGAAAGGATAAGATCCATCTCTTGAGAAATACTTCATAGTGGTTATTCTGCTCTCACATCATGTTATTGACTGTGATGAAAATGGTTTTTTAACTATTAAACCCACTTTGGTAGTGACTAACAATCCACTACTTACTTATGAGGATCAATATAAATGAGGCAATTATATTATTTTGTTATCAAAAATATGAAGCAAAGCATAAATCATATTGAATGAAACACAAAGATTCTCAAGTATCTCATAATGCTACTCTCGATCCCTATAGAATGGGATTTATCCCCTCATGCTCAACATGAAACCAAATTAAGGGAGGAAGTAAAACAAATCTATAGAAAACTCATGTAACACTGTGTGGAGTTTCACTGGTCTCTTCATCTATTTTTCCTTAAGCTCTGGTTCCTCCAAGGATAGTTTAAGAGATGCCTCCCAAATGAGATGAGATATCCTCTGAATGTGATTCTCTTGGTGGCTTCCCCCCATTGGGTTTATTAAGGACAAATTAGGGCACCACTTGTCTAATAAACCATCATATGTGTTCATGCAAATGCCAGTGCCTTTGACTTTGGTTTCTATTCCACCAACTTCTTCACTTTATTACAATTTAGGGAATCTGATCTCAGTGCCGCCGACTTGGCTCAGAGCAACTGAGAATATTTTGGTGCTTCCCCTTCTTCTCTTCTTTATTCCTGTTTTGATGTTTTTGGGTTCCACTCTTGGTCAAGTCGTTGCCACCAATATGAGTAGGTGGTATGGACTTTCTTTGGTTTGTTCTTGTTTAAATTTTCTATAGGGAAACAATGTATTAGGCAAATAATAAAATAAAGTAGTTTCAAGAGAAATACATTAAAAATAGATAAAATTGATGCAAAAGAGCTATTTTAGAAGGAAAAAAATGTACATAAAACAACTAAATACGAGAGAAGTCCTTATGAAAACATGCCTAAACTAGCCCCACTCTTGGAAGAGAAATCATGTTCATGAAGTACACATAGATCATTACTTCCATTGATACACATGTGAGCATTTTATTTTTTAATTCCACTTTTACACTAGATAGATGTGGATTATATGAAACAAGATGAAAACTAAATTGGAAGGAAACATGAACTAACTAACATGCCAACAATGATAAAATTAGAAAAGTAAGATAGAAAGATGCAAGATAAGATGAGTGCAAGATAAATCTTGTTCCATAACCCCTAAAATTGAATTTGGCAATGTGCTCAATATCATAAATCAAACCAGAAGTGGAATGGGTGTAGCGGATTCTCAGGATCGATAAGATATTCCTGGTGGTATATTTGGATCAGGTGGGTAATATGTGCCAGTGAATTGTGGTGGATAGGGTGGCTTGAATGGGCCTGATTGGTAGATGGAAAAATGCCTCTGGTTGTAGAAAGGCTATTTTGCATACTCCACATGTTGCATGTACTGGATGAAGTTTTCTTGCTCATGAGAATGTGTTCATTGGCAAACATTACCTACCCTTGCATGAAGATCTACTCCTAGGTGTCAAAGATCCTCTCTTGATTGTAGGAGATCTCGTTGTCTTTTATATATGTCCCACTCATATTTTGATGATACAAACATTTCCCATTTGTGTCACTAACATGTCATTTCATGTTTTATATGATAAAGGAACTTAAACAAGATTCAACAATAAAGAACAGGCTATCATATATGTGACGCCCCGACCCCCGTGCCATCTCTAATGACCCCAAAGATCGGGGAGTCACCCTCGGTAAACCACCCTTAACTTTTTCTTTTCTTGATCACTTAGATTAACTTAAAGGAAAACCACAAGACTTAAATAGCATCGAATTATAATAAAACTACGGAAGCGACTTTCCATTAACCTTACTAGGAAGGAAAACAAGCTTACAGGACATATTACATTTCTCATGCGAAATATAAAACACAACAAAATATTGAAAACTAGCTACATGTTTCACCACATTCTCTCTCTAACCCACCACACACGTCCCAAGGACCGAGGGGAAAGGATCAAGAGACCTCTAGACCTAGATAATCACTACTTCTAAACATCTGGGTGATACGATCCTTCAACTTCCACGTGCTGACATTGACTTGAAAAATGTTTCAGTAGGTTGGTGAGCTACTGGCTCAGTGAATAGAATTTCACCCAACCATCACAAGAAAACTCACTTGTTTTTATTATTCAGAATAATATACAAGAAATGCTACACTGAGCAGGTCTAAGCAGTTTAATTTAAATAACAGAAGATGTCAACCTTTCATTATGATAATAATTGATGCAAAGTTGTAAATACAATTAATTAACAGAAAATACTAAAATTTCACTTAAAGAACAACTGTTGTGAAGCTAACTCATATCTTTCTTAATTCTTTAACTTATAACAACTCTATGAACCTATATGAACATATTTTATCTTATGCCCTGATCATATGCAGTGTACTCTACATATGAAGACTCGTAGCGAACTACGATCCCACCGTACAAGACTTAGCCGACATCCCGGGATAGCTAAGTCTGACTGTTGTCCTGGTCTACTACAGGACTCAGGCTCTCTGGCCTCGGCATCCTTTTGGTGTCGTAAACTGGACTCCTCCTCTAAGCTGAGTACACAGGCGGAGAGTCAAGCCGTGCCACCAGGACGTCTGGTAAGTGTTGGACATGCTTTTCTATACCCCAGTGCCACCAGGACGTCTGGTTAGTGTTGGACACTGTAAATTGTACTCTCGTGCCACCGAGACGTCCGGTTAGTGTTGGACACGAGTCTCCGACCTTACTGGACGCACCGCCAGGGTAGGTCATTTCACCCCTAGGGTACAGACCTCTCAAAGGGGTTCTACGGTGTCAGGGCCCTTAATCTAATATTTTATTATTCTAGAAAAGCTCTTACTACATTGCATCTCTCTCTTACTTGTCCTGGACTTTGGTATCTCTATGGTACCGAGTCTATTTACTTGAACTTTACAAAACAACATGAATATCATTCTAAATTTGATAGAGTTGTATATTCAAAACACTATAGTATACTGAGAAATCATCATACTATACATGCAAGCAAACTAAAATTCTTAAATAAACATAATGCATGTCAATTTGGCACTTTATACACAAAAATCATGCAATTGAACTGTTAAGCATCACCACATCTCATACTGAGAATTTTGGTATCAAAATAATTGATTCATTGAACACCCTATCCTTAGGGTTTCAGTTACCTCATTCACTTATCACATCGAAACACCCTATTCTTAGGGTTTCAGTTACCTCATCTATTTGATTGCAGTTCAAATCACAATACGATATCATTCTAGAACTGATAGAGCAGTATACTCAAAGCCATTGTAAATACTGAGTAATCCTTATATCATGCATGTAGGAAGATTTAAAATTCATAAATAACACAAACTCATGTCAATTTGGCACATACATATTGAATTCATGCAATTGAACATCTTATTGCACTGATAAGAGTAATTACTTCACATATGAGAAATCATATGTAACATTTATCAATTATCTAAAATTTCTCAAAGAACGTGCACATTAACCCTAATCCTGGTTTGTGCATATCATAACTCAATTAAGAGTTAGTTACGTATCATAACACAAATTATTAACAATACTTGAGAATTTCTAGTAATATCTCAGAGAAATGTGCCAATTCATGTAAATGTTAATTCACACACATTAACATAACAGGAAGCATGCAACTAGGGTTTTATTGCATATTTTTATGTTATCATATTTTCTTTGAAACCATACATCTGATGATTTACAAAATCTGTATTGTTTGGGTTTATACCCAAACTGTACCATTATCAGCCGTATATTTCTAAATTCAACATAACACTGAGCAATTTAGGTTCTGATGAACCATGTAAATTCATTGGTCCAATCCATATAGATTAGACTCTAAACGAAATCATATGAAAGCATAAACAAGCAATTTATGAAATTAAAAAGTCGGGCGACGCCAAATACTGCCCAATGCCTGATAACTGTTGTTATCAGTGAAAAACACGCAATTAACCAAAAATTTCCAAACACCAGAGTTGATTTATGATAAATGAGTGAAACCATACTCACAGCGGTTCGGAATGTCCAGATTCGACTGGAATTGCATCCAGGGGTTGTCTTCAACCTCCGAATAGCCCCAATTTGAACCTATAGTAATCAAACAGTACCATGCTCACACGTATAAGTTGGAATCAAGCACCCTGGGTTGCTGATTGGGGACAGGAAGCTACGGAATCCGGTTTGGATCTCAAGGATGAACTCAAAGCGGTTGATTTGATGTTGTTCTTTGCCCAGAATGGTCCTGGTTCGGACCTACTGCAAGAAGCAGGTGCTTTGCTCACGCACAGGTGGAGGAAGGAGCTTGGTTAAGTGCTGAATCGAGGCTAGGGTTGCGGATTCTAGCACAGACCTTTTGGCTGAGCTGAAAGGCATCGATTTTGGGTGTTGGCCGCACCCAATCGTGCTCCTTCCCGTTGCTTCTTGCAGCGGCTGGTGATGCTGTTAGATGGGTGTTGCACTTGTTAGGTTGAGGTACAGGTGGCGTAATGGAAGCGGGAAGCTGCGGTTTCGTGCACTAGGCTCTTGGCCGAAGTCAGGCGGCGATCTTGGTGCTGCTAGCTTGCCCCCAGCTGCCCCTGGCTGCTATGGCTGCTGGCCGACGCTGCTCTATGCAGTAGGTCAAGCTGCAGGTGGGGCGTCGCCCTGGGGCAAGATGAGGAGGAAAGAAGGAGATGAAAGGAGGTTGTTGCTGGATCGGAGCTCTAGGGCTCAAGGATTCGCCCCAAGGTCGCCCCTTCTCTGATCAACCTGCTTGCTGTGCGCCGCTTTTGCGGCTCTGTGAATCGTTCACATGAAGAAGATAAGGGAGAAAAAAATAGCCGACCCAATAAAGGGTGTAAGAAAAAGAAATAGCCAAATACTGGAAAAATTACATCCAAGTCCAAAGGAACATAAAAACGTCATAACGCTTGCCTCGAAGGTCCAAATCGAACGATTCTTTTTGCAAAACTTCAAGCACGGAATCCACTACAACCTCGAAGCAAGAAATTATGTTGATTAGATTGTCACAACTGGTCAAAGCACTAATTGCATTTGTGTGTACTTAACCCAACTTAACTAACTTATTAATGTTGTGATCGTCATACTTATTAGTTGACTTTGGTGTGGGTCATAACAATCTCCCTCCCTTATAAGAATTTCGTCCCAAAATTCTTAAAAGAGAAAAGGAAACTTGTTACGCATCCCGGACTCAATCTCCCATGTGGCTTCCTATAGATTATGGTTCCTCCATAGAACTTTCACTAATGGTATCTCGCGATTCTTGAGCTTCTTGATCCTCCGATCAATTATTTGTACTGATCCTTCAACATAGGACACATCTAGTCTGAGCTTAGCAGGTTCTGGATCCATTATCTTCTCTGTACCAGGATAACACTTCTTCAACATTGATACATGAAACACATCATGTAGATTAGCCAACTCGAATGGCAACTCCAACCTGTAGGCTACAGGTCCAATCCTCTCAACGATAGGATATGGGCCCATAAAAGTAGGAGTCAGTTTGCCTCTCTTACCAAACGTCAACACTCTTTTCCATGGTGAAAACCTTAGATATACTTCATCACCAACCTCAAACTCACGAGGTCAACACTTCTTCTCAGCGTGACTCTTCTACATGTCATGTGCAACTTTTAATTGTTCTCTAATAACTGCAATCTTTTCGATGGTCAAATCCACCATCTCTAGTCCAAGAATCTGCTTTTCACCCACCTCAAACTCTATAAGGCTCAAGTGTTCTTCCCAACTTCCACTGAAATGCAAGACACATGCTCTCAGCATGTCCTCAAGAGTCTGAATGGTCCTTTCTGAGTGACCATCCGTCTGCGGGTGAAAAGTTGTATTGAATCTCAACTTTGTGCCCAAAGTATGATGCAACTGATTCCAAAACCTAGATGTGAACTTAGGATCTCTATCAGATATAATTGAAACTGGAATACCATGCAACCTAACTATCTCATCCACGTATATCTTAACCAACTTCGGAATATCGTAGGTTGATTTAACAGGAAGAAAGTGAGTAGACTTAGTCAGTCTATCCACAATCACCCATATAAGTCACAACTTCTAGGTGTCTTGGGCAACCCTACCACAAAATTCATTGTGATATGTTCCCATTTCCATTTGGGTATAGGAAAAGATTGCAAGGTACCTGCAGGTTTCTGGTGCTCAATCGTAACTTGTTGGCACACACTGCATCTAGCTACGTACTCAGCTACATCCCTCTTCATACCATGCCACCAATACAACTCCTTGAGATTCCTATACATCTTAGTGTTACCTGGATGCATAACGTGCATCGATGCTTGTGCTTTCTCAAGAATCTGCTCTTTCAAATCACTATCTTGAGGTACACGCAACTCGTTATGTTAATTCAACACCGTCACCTGAAAACTTGAACTCTGATTTTTTTTCTTTTCCCTATCATGTCATACATGATCTGCTATAACTCACTATCATTCTGTTAAAGTTCCTTGAGTTGATCATAAAAAGTAGGCTAGACTTGTATTTGTGCAATCAAATCACTTTGTCCTGTCATCCCTAAGTCTAAGTTCAACTTCCGCATTTCTACTAGCAGGTCTCTCTTGAAACATGCCACAGAGAATACATCAGCTCTCAGAGCATCTGCTACCAGATTCGCTTTTCTAAGATGATAATCTATCGTCACTTCATAACGATAGTGACACCATGTCTTAAGAGCATGAACTACAACAGCTAACTTCAGATCATGTATAGAATAATACTCCTCATTCTATGCTACTTACTTCTTGTTATTACTGCAAGAATTTATTTCATAACGCACTTCACTTATATTATATTTCTCCTTCTATTCAAAACACACTTGTTACATTTCAATTTTATATCTTACTCTTTTCTCCAAGTCATTTTCATATTGCTTATCTACCTTTCAGATTAGCTACCATTAAACCCTGGATTTTATTAGTGCTAGCATACCTTTCATAGTGCAAATCTCATGATTTTGTTTTTATAGAGATGCTAGTATCCAAGGTCAAATCACTAGCGACATCTCTTGAACTACTACAACTCTAAACATTCTAGGGTTTGGTTCTTATCTGTAACATAACGTTATTGTGATGTGACTTTGCTTCCTTAGTTTGAAATTCAAACTTTAGATCTCATAAGTTTTACTAAAGTCTTCCTTATCTTATCACTAGAATTTCCTTTCTCTTATTAGGACATTCAGATAAATTACATTCTCAGTTTACCTTGCTAGGGTTTCATCATTATATTGTGTGTCATTATTTCATTCCCTTAGATGTCTCTACCATGGTAGTTATGCATCATATATGATTCATTTTCTAAATTACGTGTTTGTTCTTTATTTTGGGAACTAGTTTGTTAGTCTATAGAGACTTAGAATCCAAAGGTAGTATGTATGAATGTATTAAACTTCAAAATAAAGATATGCATGCCATACTCTCAATTATGTCATGTAATCCTCATTCCTTAATCAAGGTCATCATTTCTAACATTTCTCTTGATTCAACTAAGTTTCTTGTTCTGATCTTATGATTTACATATTCATCTAACTCTATCAAAGGCTCCTTATTTTTATGTGCTTATTGTATACTTAACTCCTTTCTTCTATTTTCCCTTTTTCTTTGAAATACATAAACATATTTTACTCTATTACATGATCCATTCCATGGTCGATTCTTACTATATTAGCCCTTACATACTTTCTTCACATCTTTTCCATATTCACATATTTAGAGTTCATATGATACTAATCATTGAATTTAATTTGAACCTTATATCGTGTTCCTTTATTTCTAGTTAAGGATTGCTCATATGAGGTTCCAACATTGGGCCTCCGATATCAGTTCCAGCTACTTCTTAGTTGTTCTTATCTTTCCCTTATATCTCAATATCTTAGTGTATATACCTTCTCACTATGATTCAGATCTAAATTATCCAGAGTCTACACTTATTATACTGTTAATAGGAGTTATTAGATCCCAGTAACGCATCCTGCCAGCCGGACCAGGCCGAACCTGTAGTCCTGAAGCCAAGAGCTACTCAGGATTAACCAATTCCTATTAATCTCAAACATGTGGAAAGAATATCCACTTAGGGAAAACTCATTTAAACATAACTTCTGGTCTACTTAATACAAAGAATACAAACGCTAAATAACTCACTTCATGACACACAACAACATAAAAGAATCATATTTTTTTACAGACTGAAAATTTAAATCCATACATATAAAAGCATTTCTAGTGATCTCTAATCAAATAAGCAATGTAAAGCAAGAGTTGTATCACATCCTGTGTTTAATCTATTACTCCTACATAAATTTTCAGTTTCTTAACCCTAAGATTTCTAGGGTTTCTCTCTAGCCTATCCTTCCTCTGCATACCTGGCCAGGGCATCCAGAGAAGAATAGACATAGTAGCTTGATACTGGTCAATCTAAGTATTCAGACACCTGACCAGGGTATCTAAATACTCAGACCTCCCAGAGCTAAAGATACAACACTTCTTATCTATCTTAATTATAACTCTATCTTTTGATCCTAATGATCCCTAACGACTCAGCCTAAGCTCTCTACTTAGTTCTCGTGACCACGTCATCTTCCTGCCATCTGCAATAGTACAACTGAACACTTCCTGTTAGAAAATTACAGTTAGAAGGAAGACACCTAAGTCCTAATCCTATTGGTCTCTTGTCGTCCCCTGACCTTGACTTAGAGTAACCATGTACTCAACCTATGTTCTGATACCAATGTGACACCCTAACCCCCGTGCCATCTCTATGGACCCCGAAGACCGGGGAGTCACCCTCGGTAAACCACCCTTAACTTTTTCTTTTCTTGATCACTTAGATTAACTTAAAGGAAAATCACAAGACTTAAATAGCATCAAATTATAATAAAACTGCGGAAGCGACTTTCCATTAACCTTACTACGAAGGAAAACAAGCTTACAGGACATATTACATTTCTCATGCGGAATATAAAACACAACAAAATATTGGAAACTAGCTACATGTTTCACCACATTCTCTCTCTAACCCACCACACACATGTCCCAAGGAATGAGGGGAAAGGATCAAGAGACCTCTAGACCTAGCTAATCACTACTTCTAAACATCTGGGTGATACGATCCTTCAGCTTCCACGTGTGACACTGACTTGAAAAATGTTTCAGTGGGTTGGTGAGCTACTGGCTCAGTGAATAGAATTTCACCCAACCATCACAAGAAAACTCACTTGTTTTTATTATTCAGAATAATATACAAGAAATGCTACAATGAGCAAGTCTAAGCAGTTTCATTTAAATAACAGAAGATGTCAACCTTTCATTATGATAATAATTGATGCAAAGCTGTAAATACAATTAATTAACAGAAAATACTAAATTTTCACTTAAAGAACAACTGTTGTGAAGCTAACTCATATCTTTCTTCATTCTTTAACTTATAACAACTTTGTGAACCTATATGAACATATTTTATCTTATGCCCTGATCATATGCAGTGTAATCTACATATGAAGACTCATAGCGAACTACGATCCCACTGTACAAGACTTAGCTAGACACCTCGGGATAGCTAAGTCTGACTTCTGTCCTGGTCTGCTACAGGACTCAGGCTCTCTGGCCTCGACATCTTTTTGGTGTCGTAAACTGGACTACTCCTCTAAGTTGGGTACATAGGCGGAGAGTCAAACCGTGCCACCAGGACGTCTGGTAAGTGTTGGACACGCGTTTCTATACCCCAGTGCCACTAGGACGTCTGGTTAGTGTTGGACACTATAAACTGTACTCTCGTGCCACCGAGACGTCCGATTAGTGTTGGACATGAGTCTCCGACCTTACTGGACGCACCGCCAGGGTAGGTCGTTTCACCCCTAGGGTACATACCTCTCAAAGGGGTTCCACGGTGTCAGGGCCATAATCTAATATTTTATGATTCTAGAAAAGCTCTTACTACATTGCATCTCTCTCTTACTTGTCCTGGATTTTGGTATCTCTATGGTACCGAGTCTATTTACTTGAACTTTACAACACGACATGAATATCATTTTAAATTTGACAGAGTTGTATATTCAAAACACTATAGTATACTGAGAAATCATCATACTATACATGCAAGCAAACGAAAATTCTTAAATAAACAGAATGCATGTCAATTTGGCACTTTATACACAAAAATCATGCAATTGAACTGTTAAGCATCACCACATCTCATACTGAGAATTTTGGTATCAAAATATTTAATTCATTGAACACCCTATCCTTAGGGTTTCAGTTACCTCATTCACTTATCACATGGCAACACCCTATTCTTAGGGTTTCAGTTACCTCATCTATTTGATTGCAGTTCAAATCACAATACGATATCATTCTAGAACTAATATAGCAGTATACTCAAAACCATTGTAAATACTGAGTAATCCTTATATCATGCATGCAGGCAGATTTAAAATTCATAAATAACCCAAACTCATGTCAATTTGGCACATACATACTGAATTCATGCAATTGAACATCTTATTGCACTGATAAGAGTAATTACTTCACATATGAGAAATCATCTGTAACATTTATCAATTATCTAAAATTTCTCGAAGAACGTGCACATTAACCCTAATCCTGGTTTGTGCATCTCATAACTCAAGTAAGAGTTACTTACATATCATCACACAAATTATTAACAATACTTGAGAATTTCTAGTAATATCTCAGAGAAATGTGTCAATTCATGTAAATGTTAATTCACACACATTAACATAACAGGAAGCATACAACTAGGGTTTTATTGCATATCATATTTTCTTTGAAATCATACATCTGATGATTTACAAAATCTGTATTGCCTGGGTTTATACCCAAACCGTACCATTATGAGTCGTGTATTTATAAATTCAACATTCACACTGAGCAATTTAGGTGCCGATGAACCATGTAAATTCACTGGTCCAATCCACACTGATCAGATTCTAAACTAAATCATATGAAAGCATAAAGAAGCAATTTATGAAATAAAAAGTCGGGCGACACCAAATAATGCCGAACGCCTGAAAATTGTTGTTATCAGTGAAAAGCATGCAATTAACCAAAAATTTCCAAACACCAGAGTTAATTTATGATAAATGAGTGAAACCATACTCACAGCGGTTTGGGATGTCTGGATTCGACTCGAATTGCGTCCAGGGGTTGTCTTCAACCTCCGAATAGCCCCAATTTGAACCTACTCCAACAATACCATGCTCACACGTACAAGTTGGAATCAAACACCCTGGGTTGCTGATTGGGGACAGGAAGCTGCGGAATCCGGTTTGGATCTCAAGGACGAACTCAAAGCGGTTGATTTGATGCTGTTCTTTGCCCAGAATGGTCCTGGTTCGGACCTGCTGCAAGCAGCAGGTGCTTTGCTCACGCACAGTTGGAGGAAGGAGCTTGGTTAAGTGCTGAATCGAGGCTAGAATTGCGGATTCTAGCACGGACCTTTTGGCTGAGCTGAAAGGCATCGATTTTGGGTGCTGGCCGCGCCCAATCGTGCTCCTGGCCGTTGCTTCTTGTAGCGGCTGCTGCTGCTGTTAGATGGGCGCTGCCCTTGTTAGGTTGAGGTACAGGTGGCGTAATGGAAGCGGGAAGCTGCGGTTGCGTGCACTAGGCTCTTGGCCGAAGTCAGGCAGCGATCTTGGTGCTGCTAGATTGCCCCCAGCTGCCCCTGGCTGCTATGGCTGCTGGCCGGCGCTGCTTTATGCAGCAGGTCAAGTTGCAGGTGGGGCGCCACCCTGGGGCAAGATGAGGAGGAAAGAAGGAGGTGAAAAGAGGTTGCTGCTGGATCGGAGCTCTAGGGCTCAAGAATTCGCCCCAAGGTCACCCCTTCTCTGATCGGCCTGCTTGCTGTGCGCCGCTTTTGCGGCTCTGTGATTCGTTGACATGAAGAAGAAGATAACGGAGAAAAAAATAGCCGACCCAATAAAGGGGGTAAGGAAAAGAAATAGCCGAATAGTGGAAAAATTACAACCAAGTCCAAAGGAACATGAAAACGTCATAACGCTTGCCTCGAAGGTCCAAATCGAACGATTCTTTTTGCAAAACTTCAAGCACGGAATCCACTATAACCTCGAAGTAAGAAATTATGCTGATTAGATTGTCACAACTGGTCAAAGCACTAATTGCATTTGTGTGTACTTAACCCAACTTAATTAACTAATTAATGTTGTGATCGTCATACTTATTAGTTGACTTTGGTGTGGGTCATAACAATATATGTGTTTGAATGCCTCTAGGGTAAATTGTACCATGTATATGCTTTGTAGAAGTGAATTGTGTACAACTTGATAGGAATGATGTAAGAACAAGTGATGATCTGGCTAATCCTGTCCTAAACCCTTTTTCACAATATATCAAGTCTTTAGGATAGTTAGGTGTCACTAGAAAAATCATTTGATATGTTTTCCAGGAAAATAGTAACAACTTTAGAGGGAATATTTTAGTTGAATTACACTTCGACTGATAAGGAGTCGTTGTAAGAAATATAGCCATTGCAATTCTAGGAAAATACTACCTCTTGGTTGAACTGTAATTTTATTGAGATGGAATTCGGTCGAACTATAGTTCGACTAAGATTAGTTTGCCATCAAAATCTCCATTCACCTTTCTAGTCATTGTAAACTTATCTTTTGACTTCTAACAACTAGTTTAGCATTTATCATTGTAAACACTCCAAACAGTTATATTGACCATCCCTAAGTATTTCCTACATATAGGAGTGCCTATGGATACTTCAAACACACACTTGAGAAAACTATTACATGATATCCATCTCTAAGCTTAGAACTTTACATTCATATCTTCAAATATAAGCCATAGTTCAATACTAGTGTCCTATTCCACCAAATACAATTTTTCATGTTCCTTGTGAAGAATTGATCATCACTTGTTCACATAGATCAATAAATTGTACATCTTTTGATATTTGTACTTTCTTCTTCCTTTCTTATTTTCTTTCTTTTCCTTATTTCTTGCAACTCTTTCTTGTTAGAGGTTGTGTGGAAGATTCTTGGAGATACTTCTTGTGAGAAGGTTGTGACCAAGGTGGGAGGCTAATTGTGATCTACTCCATTGTGCTACTTCTTCATTATTTACAAAATTAGAGGTGTCTTGATCCGAAAAAGACACTGGTTGTTTTGTGTATATTGTATCGTTTAAGAAAAGCAATAAAATACATGTTGGAATTGTAATTGGAAACAATGAGGTAGTGGACTGGCATCTTTTGACAGAACCACTCTGTATCCTGTGTCTTTTGTGGTTGTGTTTATTTTGTCTAACACTTGATTTATATTTCCGCTACGTTGTTGCTTAAACAAGTTACAATCTAATTTTTTGTATTTTAAATTGCATAAGATTTAAATTATCCCTATTCACCCCCTCTAGATCTGTCAATTGGTATCAGACTAGGTCTTCAAGGATCCCTTACAAGTCATAAAGGATGGGTAAAAACATCCAAAACCATCTCAACCTCAAAGGATTATACATAAACTGAATGTTGGTATCTAATGGGGAAAACTATATATATAGGAAGAGAAGGATGCAATTCCATTTCCAAGACATAAACTTTGAAATCTGGAAGATGATTGTCTTACCATATGTAACTCTCACAACATAGATGGAGGAATGTGATCCAGATACAGTAAGAAATGCAATTCTAAATGCCAAATCAGTAAGTCTGCTATAACTCTCCTAGTGAATTCAATAGAATATCCTCTTGTGAATCCACATATGATATATGGAGAAAAATATTGGTTACACATGAAGGAACTCAACCAATTAAGAGTACAAATATTAATATGTAAAAACATTAACATGAATTATTCAATGACTAAAATTGAAAATATTGCTGAAATTTATGGTAGATTTTCTACTCTAAAAAATGGTTTGAGTGCCTTCGGAAAGAAAATAAGTGAGGAAGAGAAAGTATCTACGATACTTAGATCCTTGCCTCCTAAGTTCAAATATAAGGTAACTTCTATAGAAAAATCTAACGACCTTCAAAATTATTGATGGAGTAGCTCATTGGAAACTTGGAGACACATTAAATGAATCTTCAATAAGAGGACAAAATAGAAGAAGAAAAACTTACTGAGAAAAAAAGGATGTGGCATTTAAAGCAAAAGCTTCCCAATTATCTTATTCTAGTGACTCATATCATGGTGAAGAAGAACTACATCATAAAGCTAAAAAATATTACATCTTTTTTTACTATATGTCACATATTTAGAGAGAAAGGATATTGGAAGGATGGATGCCCAAAAATGAAGAAAAAGAAGAAGAAAAACTCCAAGGACAAGAAGAAGAAAACATATCATGCTATTTGGGATGACTCCTCAAACTCAGAGGCAAGTGATGAAGAAATATGTCATTGCGCAGTTGAATTCTTAATTTCCAAACATGAAGGCAATGTTGAATAAGAAAAAGGTGGACCAGGTAATGATGATGAGGCATCTATCTCAATTTTATTCAAATAACAACTTATTTAACTTGTTGAACTTAATTCAGACAAAGTTGAAAAGTATAAAAAAAAGAAGAAACATGTGGAAAACAACTTTTATTCTTTAAATAAAGAAATTTATGAGCTAAATGATCAATATGCGAGTGACAAAAAAGAATGTATGAGCTTGTTTCTCAAAATACTTCCTTCCAAATTCGAGTTTCTACTCTTTCATATAAGTTAAGTAATATGGAGAAACAAACTATTTGTTGATCACATTTCAATTATGATCTTGTCGTTGAAATATATGATGAGTTAAAAACAAAGTTGATGTACCTAAAGAGAACATGATAGTACTAGAAAATGTTTAATTTATACTACTAAAAACTCTTTTATGATTTCCAGTTAAAATGAAAATATTCAAAATATTTGGATAAATTTTCAAATCGTAGAAACATGTTGAAAAACATTTTACATTTTCACAATAATCATGTTGGGACGTGTAAACTTGGTTATATTCCACGAGATGTTAAAATGAAGAAATTGTTAAACCAAAGTCCAATTCATTCATTTTTGTTAATCATGTTACTTGGTATGGTTGTGGGAGATTTGGTCATTATGCTTTCTCATCCCTTTCAAGATAAAAAGTGACAACAACTTGGTAAGGGTACCAAGAGCCTCTCTCTAGATGCATTGTTATATGATCATAAACTTCATTGTATATTCATTTTTTTGTGACATCATTCTATTTTGTTTATACATTAATATTTAGTTTTTTAATTGGTAGCTATTTAAGTTGTTATTTGGTAGTCAGTTTCTTCGTTTGAGCTCAATTTTTTATCAATTTGAGATTAAGGGGGAGATGAAATCATGATATTTGTATTTCCATCATGGTTAGATTATGTTATTCATTGCTTCTAGATATCAATTGTGGGCTTAATATACCACATAATTGGTCTAAATATTCTTTGTTGACCACGTTTTAGTTTTTATGTGAATGTCTATATCAAGAAGTACTTCAAACTCCTTGCATTGATATTATGATATTCTTTAGAAAATTGGTGTTTTCATGGCATCTCAATATAAAAGGTGGACTTCTTGTTCTAAAAACATTTGCAATTCATTCATCTTGTTGCCAGGTGGTTTCAAACTTGTGACCTCTCATTCATAGAACAATATCTTTATGATGTATTGTGCTTAAAGGTGGACTTAACATTCTTTACCATTGCCTTAGAGTATCTTTTAGATGTATTATGATTAATGTTATCTTTTTATCATAAAGGACTTAGCATTACTGTCATTGGTAATTAGACAATATTTTGTTCCTTGATCAAATATGTCTTTTTATCTATACAATGTATCCATTTTATTGTGATACATTCACATTGGTTTCTCATTTCAATTGGTGTGTTGTTGTTTATTGGTTGGGTATATACTCCCTCTCCAGAATGATTATCTTGTTGAGGGAGGTAGTGTATCTCTAAGGGAAACATTGTTAAGTGTAACCGTTCTTGACTGTGACAAAGGGGAGAAAGATTCATGAAGATAAATTTCACTATCTACACCAATATAAAAGGTATGATGCTTTGAATTGTCTACTTTCAAATTATATTATGGAAATATTTGTCATCATTAAAAAGAAGGAAGATTGTTGGCTTTTTGTATATGTTACATATTTTAATGATGCAAATATTTCTCATTAGTGTCATTGACATATTATTTTAGTGTTTCAGATGATAAAGAAATTTAAACAAGATCAAACATTAAAGTATATGATATTATATATGTCATTGTATGCTTGTAGGTCAAGTTGTACCATGTATATGCTTTGTACAAGTGCAATTTTTAAAAATTGATAGAAATGATTTAAGAACAAGTGATTATCAGCCTAACCCTATCATGAACCCATTTCAACACTTATATAAAGTCTTTAGGATAGTTAGGTGTCATTAGAAAAATCATTTGATATGTTTTTTAAGAAAATAGTAATGACTTTTCATGGAATATTTTGATTGAATTGTACTTTGACCAAGAAAGAGCCATTGTAGAGGTATTGATATTGGAAATATGGGTAAGTGTCTATCTCTCAAGTAAATTAAACTTTGACCGATACGGAATATGGTCAGTGTACGGTTCGACCAAGATCAGTCTATACTCAAATCTACATTCATTTTTCTAGTCTAGAGATTAAGAATGTTTTGTATTTGTTAATCAAACTAAGTATAAGAGACTCTCTTATATAGGAGTTTAGAGAGTAGAAATAGTCTAGAACAAGATTATTCTAGAAGAAGGAGAAATGCTAATGGGCTAATAAACAAAGGCCCATAACATAATATAAGAGAAAAATAAGACAAATAAAGCTAGGAAAATATATATACTAATACTCCCCATCAAGCTAGAGCATAGATGCCAATCATGACTAGCTTGGACGTCAGAGTAGTGAATATGGTCTTTGGAAAAATTTGGTGAAGATATTTGCAACCTGATCCGCAACAGGTGTATAAGGAGTAGAAATCTGACCAGATAAGACAACTTCAAGAATGAAATGGCAGTCAACCTCGATATGTTTGGTGCGTTCATGGAAGGAGGGACTGCTTACAATAAATATAGTAGCTTTGTTGTCACAAGGCATTGGAATAGATGGAGTAATAGAAATGCCAAAATCTCACAGGAGACTGCATACACAGAAAAGTTCACAAGATGTGTGAGCCATAGTTCTATATTCTGCTTTAGCACTGAAGTGAGCAAATAAATTTTGATTATTTCTCCACCAAGTGACCAAGTTACCACCTACAAAGGTGCAATATCCAGAGGTCGATCTATGATCTATCCTTCTTCCAACATAGTCAGAATAAAAATATCTAGTAAGGTTACAATGTCCATGTTTTTTGTAAAGCAGGCCTTTTCTAGGAGAACTTTTCAAATATTTAAGGATATGGTAGACAACATCCCAATGATGTTGATGTGTCTTATCCAGATATCTACGAACTAGACCATTCTACAATATTGGTGATGGTTAGGATAAGAAGAAGAAGTATCTTCATCGAATTTAGTGTTGGGATCCAAGGGTGTACTTGCTAGTTTAGTACCAAGCATTCTTGTATCAGATAAGAAATCTAAAATATACTTGTGTTGTGACAAACAAAGACCAAAAGAGGAACGAGAGACCTCAATGCCCAAAAAGTACCTCAGTTTGCCCAAATATTTTGTAAAAAAGTGCTTCTCCAAGTATGTCTTAGCCCGGATTCTTGCTGAGTCACTTCCATGTAGGATAATGTCATCAACATAGATAATGAGTATCACAAGATTAGATGTAGAGCTTTTAACAAATACAGAGTGATCATATTGTGAGGCCCGAAAGTCAAATTTTGAAGATTGGAGCTGAGATTGTCAAACTAGGCTTTTGGACTTTGCTTAAGTCTATAAATAGCTTTGCAAAGGGGACACACTTTTGAAAAAAAAACCTTGGGTTACAAATCTAGGAGGCTTCTCCATGTAGGTCCCCATAGAAAAATGTATTTTTAGCATCTAGTTGAAATAAGGGCCAATTAGAGTTTACAACTATAGAACTAATGATACAAATAGAATTAAGCCAAGCCACAAGAGTGAATGTTTCAAAGTAATCAACTCCATAAGTCTGAGTGTAGCCTTTAGATACAAAGCGAGCTTTAAGTCACTCAATAGTACCATCGTGTTGATATTTAATTGTGAAAATTCATCTACAACCAACTGGGGAGCAAACCGAGGGTGCATCCACCAAATCCCACGTATCTCAATCAGTGAGTTCTTTCATCTCAGTCTCCATGGATTGTCACCATAATGGATGTTTAAGATCATGGGTAGCATTCTTAGGGATAGTAACAACACTTAGGGCATAGTGAAATTTGCAAAATTAGTACCCATGTTAGCAGTAGTGTAGAAATTTCAATGGGATGTTGGGTGGAAGACCGAGAACCGATGCGTAAACTAATAGGTACATCCAAGTTAGAAAATACCAAAGAGGTGGATGTAGCTATAAACAAGGATGGAAGAATTTGTTGGGCAAGGGAAGGAGGAGGAGAAGGAACTATATCGATTGGAAGTGTAGAATCAACATGTAAAGGTAAAGGGGAATTAGATGTTAATTCAGAAGTCAAAGTTGAGCCAATTGAAGAATAAAATGACATGTTCAAAAAATACAACATCAGATGTGACCATCCATTTATTAGAAATTGCATCAAAATAGTGGCACCCTTTTTGTGTCCTTGAGTACACCCAAAAAAATACACTTTGTGGCATGAGGATCTAGTTTGGTATGGCCAGGACGCAAATTTCTTACAAAACACGTACTCCCAAAGATACAAGGTATTACGATGAATAGGGGAATATCAGGGTATAGAACCTTAAAGGGAACTTGGTTGCCAATAATAGAAGAAGGCATGTGATTAATCAGATAGCACGCAGTGGAGACAACTTCTGGCCAAAACATTTGAGGAACATGATAATGAAATAAAATAGTATGCACAACTTCAAGAAGATGCATGGTGATTCTTGCGCTTAGCCACGCCATTCTGTTGGGGTGTATATGAAAAAGAGGTTTGGTGAATAGTACCCATTTTTGTGCAAAACATGTTGATAGAGTTTTCTATAAATTCAAGAGCATTGTCAGTTTGAGAGATTTTTATAGATTTATCAAACTGGGTATGTATCTCAAAAAACAATGATGTGATTGTATCAATAATATGAGATCTATCTTATAGTAAAAATAACTTGGTAGTTCTAGTAAAATAATTAATAAAGCTCATGATGTACTGAAAACCAGAAAAAATTGCAATTGAGCATGGTCCCCAAATATCAGCATGCACAATATCAAAGGGATGTTTTGAAATAATACAATTTTCTTAGAAAAAAGTAGATCAAGTATGTTTCCCTAACTTCATGTTTTACAATGAAAACTAGAATCAGAAATGTCATGTACTAGTTGCTTCAATTTTTCCTACGAAGGATGCCCAAGGCAATAGTGCCACTGGATGCCTGTCACAGAAGTAGTCAGGTAAGCCATTGTCTTTGGTGTATCCAAATAGTAAAGACCATCAAGTCCCTCATGGATATTTCCAATCTTCATCTTTGTGGCCAGATCCTGAAAGATAACACATTTGGATCAAAGGTAATTTACCATTGTAGGTTCTTAACAGTTCTACTCACAGATAACAAGTTGATAAGAAATTTAGGAAATCCATTCCCTAAAACAGATGTCTAAGAACCATTTGCTACACTAACTAACAGAATAGTAGTATTTTTATGCATGATAGAAAATAAAGACAAATTTCTAGTAATATGAAAGGTGGCACATGAGTGTATTGTTACCAGGAGAGCAGATTGCGTCAGAAGAGCAGAACTGCCAACAGTAGAGGTTTCAGCAGAGGAGGCATGACGATCCTTAAGAACCTTCTCAATTTTAGATCAGCTCTAATCAATTGAAGGTGGAGAAGGTTTAGAGATAGCAATATCAGGTTGCTCTAAAGAAACATGTTACAACCTTGTTTTTACTGGTATGGTTGTAAATGCAATTTTTCCAATAAGATGTACATTTATGAAAATTTTATGATTTATGTGAATGAATGGGTTTCTTTTGCAATATTTCACTTGTATGTGTGTTTTCATGGATCTTACTATTTTAGTGAGTCCAATGTGATAAAAGGCAAGAAAAAGACAAAAGAAATCCAATAATAGAGAAAAGGAAAAGAAATAAAGATAATGGTGAGAATTATGAAGAATTCTCTAGAAAGTGGTATGAATGACCTTAATTGATTAGGTTTCAGTTCCACTTGGTTTATAATAAGAAAAAAAATCAAAAGAAAGAAAATAAGAGAGAAAGAAAGAGAAAATATTAATTTTAAATGCATAAAAATGCTTTTTGAGTATATAACTTGCATATGAAGAAAAGTTTTTTTATTTCTGATTTCAGTTCCAAACTTGGTGTACAAGTAGTTTAAGTCATTATGGACTTTCCCTTAAAATTTGGGATCAAACGGATAAAAAATTTAGGAAATATGATTTTTGTAAGAATTCCTAAGTGAGAAGGATAATCAAGCAATGTATTAAATGTAACGATTTATATCTAATCTGAGAATCTTTGGCCCATGCCATGATGATGTCACATGGATTCCTGACCGTCAGATCATATATTTGATGGTGTAGGACTTATCTCCTAGTTGAAGAAGGGAGGAACATGGGAGTTGAGGATTCCCGAACAAATTTCTCGCTAACCAAAACACATCCGAATTAGGAAATGCTTTCAACATATTTGGGGGATCAATCCAAGTTGATCTACCCCAGGTTTCTATGGGTTTTGTTACCTCTAGGACTTTCGCCTAAATCAGGATCATGTGGCTTCTCGGCCTCCATGGATGGACCTATATATATGGGGCCCCGAACCCCCTCTGAGGTGGCGAACAGTTTCTTTGGCTTTAGTCGGGTGCCGCAAATGAGTCGGTGCTTCCAATTCTAATTGGTTACCTCATTCATTGGCATGTCATCATGAGGAGCACTCCGGACCACTCCTTCTTCATAAGACCAACGTCGACCACCACACACAGAATTGACGGATCCATCGACTCTATTGGGTCCTGGAGGAGGCGGAGCCACCTTAGCCTATTGCCTAGACAATGAGGAGTGTGAAGTCAATGACTGGGTTGACCACCCCTGGTTATGTGTTGCGAAAGGAGGAGGATCAGGGTAGAAGATGACCTGATGTGAAAAGATGAGTCTACCATGGTTCCATCACAGTGAAGGGAGGGATAAAGTGTCTTTTGCCAAGTGCAATCCTGAATCCTCATTGAGGCGACATGTGTTAATTGGGGCATGGCTGCGTCTGACTAAGATAATCGGTAAGTTTCCTGACATGGCCTCTTTCGATTGGACGAAATACCTTTATCTTAGAATAATTATAGAAATAAATTGGTAACTCAGATCAAGACATACTATATATGAAAGTTGATTAGAAAAATGTAAGGAACTCATTAAAAATAGAATTGAAGCCTAATTCTATTTGCAATTCGAAAAGTGCATAATGTTGTTATCTTTATGGTTTCATTAATGAAAAACCCTAATATTTGATGATAATTGGATGTAATGATGTTCTTTGGATAATTTTATCCAAGATTAACCTATTGTTAATAAAAGGAAGAATTAGATCTAAAAGGATGATCTTTGTGCATAATTGGCTTAATTTGGGATTCCATGTATATGAAAGTGCATTAATGGGCTTAGAAACCCTAATTTTGGTAAATAGGGCTTTTAATGGGTTTTTACAAAAATCCATAAATAGGACAGAGATATGATGATCCTAAGTCAAATTGAGAATAAGAAGTCATTAATGTGGATAACTTGTTTAATTTGGGTTTTATGGTGTAGAAAGTTGTTTTAGGGTTTGTTGACCTTTTTGAGAAATTGATCTAAGAAACCCTAATGAATCCCAGTGAGACTTAAAAAAATTAGAAAGGTGTCCCAAGTCAATAAGGATTTGTTTGGGATATGATGGTAACATTTAGGCACTATACATATTTTCATGATAAAGATTTACTTGATTGGTTTCTTGACTTGCTTGGTTGGACATCTTTATTGGATTAGATACCTGGCTCATATTTGAGAATTCAAATAAGGTAGGTGGTTACACTTATGGATAATCTCTTTAGTTTCACTGTGATTTATGAGGTTTTACGATTGCTTGAAATTAAATGCTTGGATGACTTTAATTCCTGCAATCTATAAAGTGACTATGATTATCGCCATATATTGCTTATGACTTTCCTGAACCTGCTACCACCTCTAGATTTATGATTTATGTTGATGAGAGACCAAGCCCATGAGGGAAGGTCATACCAAGACCAAGAGGGAAGGTCATATGTGGTCCATCTCTAGATGGGAAGACTACACGACACCTGGAGAGGTGGCCCATAAGGTACCAAGCTCAGGATGGAGAAGGTTGCCTAATGTCCATTGCAAGGACTAAACCCTAAGAGAGGGTATACCAGAGGATGGGTATGATGGTTGGGAAGTTATAAGGAAAATGAAAATTTTGATTGGTAACAAATAATTTGGTGTGGTTATGTTGTTACAATATATGTGTAAGATTTTGGTTCCCCCACATACCAGTATAATCTGTTATACTGACTGACGTTTTGTTTGCCAACATTTTAGGAATACATGAGAATGGATGAACATTTAAAGTGGCATTTGAAGAATAAATCTAATTAAATACTAGAGAATTTAGTTAGATAGAACTCTACTTTGGGTAAAGTTCCAAAAATCTTATTTTTGAAAGGTATGTGAATGGAAAATTTTTATCCTGTTTAAGCTTAGTTGAGGTAGAATTTATTAATTATTTTTTATTATTTACAAAACTAGTTGATCCTATTTTGGGATAAAGGCACCATCTTATTAGCCTTCCTTAAATGGGGGATGCTGAGGGGTGGGTTCATTACATTTGGTATCAGAGCCTGGTTTCCATCTAATCTCTAATAATTATTAAATTTCACAAATTCTTTAGAGCCCAAGGGAGATATTAGAGGATTTTCCAAAGATGGAGGTGTCTATAAAAGGATCAAGATCCAGGGGCTGGCAAGATTTTCCTCCGCCCCTCTAGTCAGTTTATGAGGACTCTCAGAATTCGTGTGACTTCCTGGCCAAAATTTGAGGATCTGATTCGAAATAAAATACCTTTAGGTCTTCTCATATGTTTTCATCCCTTCTCTACCCTTTTCATAGAGAAACTGTAAGTGGTTAGGGTTTTCTCACTCTTCACGTCATCCTAAGTTTGAGGGTTAAGAGTATTAAGGATTAAGGAGTCCTCCACCAAATAATTAAAGCATATAAGTAAGATGTCATCGACATAAGTTCTAATGATGAAACTTAGGTTAAGGATTAGTTACATGTTTTGGTTGCATGGCCATGATTTTGTGACCTTGGATACCTCTCAAGCAAACATTGAGAGTATACCATCTCATAGGAATATGAGTAGAGGGTTTTCTTTGGGGGAAGAAGCCTCCAGGTAGAGGAAGAGACTTGATGCATCCTCTGAGGATGATGCTCAACCCAAAACCTGAAGCAGTGGATAGAGAAAGAGAAGACATGATGTGTTGGATATCATAGTTGACCATGCATGCAAGTATGTGGGTTAGACTTGCATGCTTTATATAGAGGTTACAGGTACACTTGAGAATCATAGACTGTGAGTGGTTTCATGACCCATAGTGCCTTTTGGTGTCCTGATCTTGGGTGGGATGTGCCTGGTAAGGGTGAGGGATATCTCCCTCATTGAGAAATGGTGACCATATAGGAACCTTAACAGGCATATATGAGCAGAAAAGAGGCATGCACCTACATAGAAGTGAGTGGCAACAAGGCTGGAAGTAGGTTTTAGACCTAAGCCAGAAGGGTTATGCCTGATAGTTTATGAGATAGGCACGCATAGCTTTAGATGATCTTGGTCGGACATAAGTTTTGATAGTACATTTACATCCAGGTAGGGATAGATGTTTGTCCTTATGAGCTTGACCCATCTTCTAAGAGAGAACCTCCTGTGGTAGGACCAGTTATAGGGTTATCTCTAGAGAGAGAGTGAGACCCCAATCAAGAAGGTTGGAGACCTAGACTCTAAGACATGAGGAATCATGAGAAGTTTGGTATGATTTGGCTTAGAATAGACGATCGTGAGTAGATGTATGTAGTTTCCTCATGCATGATCCTTAGAGGCTTGTCGTACCTTGGATGCCTTTAGAGGAACCAAACCCAAAAAAGATAACGAGGCTTCCTGAACAAATGTCTAGATGATATGAGTGACTACCTTATAGGTGTAGGAAAGAGAGTTCCAAAGACCCTGAAGAGGTATGGTATGATAGCAAGTTGTAAGACCCCACACCCAATTGGTTGTCCTAGGTATGGTATGATAGCAAGTTTTGAGGCCCCACACCCTGTTGGTTGTCCTTGTGTAGAACTTTAAGGGTTGCTCATATGGGAGAGTGTTAAGAAGTGTATGCCATATCTTGTATTAGTTTGGTTCATGTTTCAGCAGTTGAGCATGTAATTTAGATAGTTGATGCATAAGAGGTGAACTTGGAGTTCCTAGACCAAAGAAGGGAAGTAGAAGTACATGGTGCACATAGTGCTCATGAGGCTGAGTGAGTTCATAGGAATTAAGCGTGGAACCCCCCCCCCATGTGCTAGAATAAGAGGAAACCCCACATGAACTGATATATATGTTTGATGAGCCACTTACGCATGTTGGTGACCTATGTATGTATGATATTGGTCCAACTTACATACCAAGGAACTTGGAAATGGTTTGAAAAGTTGTCTACTTGCTAGCCACATGCACAAGTAGCATGGTAGGAGATAGACATATACATGGTGGTATAAACCTTGGGTGTAAGAACGTTTTGGTGACCTTTGTTACTATCAAGTGATAGTTCTCTCCTATCCTGGGAAAAGACCCATCATGTAGGAGTGAGTACCAACTCTTGTTTAGGTTTGAGGTAACCTTAAGAGGTCACTTATAAGATCTTGAGAGGCTAAGTTTAAGAGCACATAGTATGAGTTATGAATCTATAGACCCATGTATGACCATCTCGAAGGGGCATAAGTGTAAGTTTTCATGTAGGTAACTTGTATGGGGAAAAACCGAGATTTGTAGGTTGCGATGATTCCTATGAAGGGATATAAGGTTAACCATGAGTGCCTAGAGAGATGATGAAGATTTGGGTGAGGATTCAAGGATGAAATATGCTTGAGAATCAACAAAGGAGCCATGAGCTATGACTGAATCCTAATTCACTAAGGTCAAGTAGGGATAAGAAAGATGGAAGTAGGAGTTGTTTGTTCCCTAGATGCATAAGACCATAGGGTTGGGAGGTAACAACTACCTTTGCCTAAGGCCCATTGGTTAGGAGGTTGGCTACATTCATGAGTTCATGGGGCCTAAGGGGTAAATGAGAGAATCACTCCCTAGATGCATGAGGGTAAGATCACCCCAAAAGTATCGGCACCCTAGAGACCTTGAGGAGATGACTAAGGATTGTATATATGAGTAATATTAAGACCCAAAGGTGACGGGAAAAGTCTTCCCATGGGTGTAAACATAGAATCGAGATATGCATGGTGTGGAGTCATGTGAAGTATGTTCAACTTAGACTTGAATTTGTAATGGCGATGTGTGATGCACCATCTCCACTCCTGGAACGGGATGAACTCTATATTTGGACTACAGCCAAATGCTTGTTTCATCTTGTTATGGGTGTGAGAGATAGGAAAAAATGATTGCCATACTAAGGATAAAGGTGATATAAGTTGAAACCTTTCTATGATGAATGAGGATAGAGGAAGTTCCACACCCTTTTGAGAGTATTTTGGGAAGATGGTATGAAGGCATAGATGAACTAAGGTAATCATCATATGAGGAAATACTTTTCAAGATAATTTTGGATTCTAAGAGTTGCAGAGTGGGTTTAGTAATTGGCATGATGAATGCATGAGCTTGAAGTTTTCTTGACTCAGACAGACCTAAACCCGAGACAAAGGCGGTGAGTGGAGTATATAAAAGAAGTCTTCACCATCACCAAGCACACAAGGAAGCTAATGTGGCAGCAGATGCTCTTAGCTGAAACAACTCAGGTGTGAAATTGTCTTGTTTAGCCAGTGGAAAAGGTTGGGAGAGGTTGCTAGGTGGACACTGCAGCTAGTAGAAGACTAGACCTGTGTGGCTAACATCCCGATACTACCAAACATATTGGTCAAGTTAGTGGGGGGTCAGCTAGCCGAGAGATTGATGAGATGAAAGGTTTGTTAGGGGAACCTCAGATGCACCTCTCAGGAGGAGTAGGTGGTGAAACCCACTACTAGAGTGTTTTTTGGGTTTCTGAGTATTTTACCCTTAAGGAATCATATCATGCAAGAAGCTCATGATTTAAGTACACCGTGGTACTACCAAGATGGTTACAGTTTGCAGTGGTACCATCAAGGCCTAGAAGAAAGAAGGTGCATGCTGCCAATTGTCATGCATGCTAGTTGGTGAAGGATGAACACCAGGGACCTAGTGGAATGGTATAGATGATTGGATATTCCCAAGTAGAATAGGATAAGGACACCATGGGCGTTGTGGTGGGTCTCCCTAGACCAAGATAGGTCATGGTGCAATATGGGTTATGGTAGATTGCCTTACCAAAGAGACCATTACCAATAGGACATATTTATTTGAACTATGTGAGAAGTTTGACTGCATGGTGATCCAAGTTCAAATATTCTTGAAAGTGGCCTTAAGTTCACTTCCATATTGTGGAAGTAGGTTCATGAAGAACTCAATACCAGTTTAAAGTTTAGTACCGCTTATCACCCCCCTGACTGATGGGCAATCAAGAGAGTATGATCCATAATTTAGAAGGTCTGATGAGAGCATATGTGTTTGTTTGGGGTGGATCACAAGAGTAGTACCTGCCCCTAGCTGATTTTGCTTATTATAACAGCTACCAAAGATAGTATCAGGATGTATGAAGCTCTTTAGGAGAGGTTGTTTCGATCACCGCTTCACTAGAGTGATGTCGGTATGAGGGCCTTGCGTAGGTTAGAGAAACCACAATGTATGCTAATAAAGTCACTTTGATCAAGCAGTGGCTGAAGAAAGCCAAGGATTGACAGGAGTCACGTGCTGATCCAAAGTGGACTAACTTGTAGTTCACTACGGGTGAACATGTGTTTTTGAAAATATGACCACTCCGAGCTATGTCTAAGAATAGAGGAAAGTTGAGTCCTTGATACATGGGTCCATTTGAGATTTTGGGAATGGACTGGTGAAGCTACTTCTTGTTTAGCCTTACCCCTTAGGATAATATGATGCATTATGTGTTCCATGTATCCAATCTAAAGTAATCTGTTAGGTACCCAAGTCATGTGCTGAGCACAGAACCTATTGAACTCCAAGGGAGGCTGACTTACCCTGAGTCACCTATGAGGGTACAAGATACCAAGGTGAGAGAGAAAGCTCAGGAGGAAAGGATAGATATGATAAAGGTTCTTTGGAAGCATCATGGAGAGGATGATGCCACATGGGAGATGAGGATGGACATGGAAAAGTCTTATCATGTATTGTTTGTATGTCTAGTGGAATTTTGAGGAAAAAATCCCTATAAGAGGGGAAGGATGTTACAACCTTGTTTTTGCTGGTATGGTTGTAAATGCAAATTTTCCAACAAGATGTGCATTAATGAAAAATTGTATGATTTATGTGAATGAATGGGTTTGTTTTGCAATATTTCCCTTATATGTGTGTTTTTGTAGATCTTACTGTTTTAGTGAGTCCAATGTGATAAAAGGGAAGAAAAAGATAAAAGAAATCTAATAATAGAGTAAATGGTGAGAATTATGTAGAATTCTCTAGAAAGTGGTATTAATGACCTCAATTGATTAGGTTTCTGTTCTACTTGGTTTCTAATATGAAAAGAAATCAAAAGAAAGAAAATAGGATAGAAAGAAAGAGAAATATGATTTTTAATTGCAAAAATATGCCTTTTGAGTAGATAACTTTCATATGAAGAAAAGTCTATTCATTTTCTAAATTTCAGTCCCAAACTTTTCACACTATAGTTTAAGTCATTATGAATTTTCCTTAAAATTTGGAATCAAATGAATAAGCGGTTTAGGAAATATGATTTTTGTAAAAATTCCTAAAGTGAGAAGGATACTCAAGCGATGTATTAAATGTAATGATTTATATCTGATCTGGGAATCTTGGGCCCGGCCCATGATGATGCCACGTGGATTCTTGGCCGTCCAATCAGAGATTTGATGGTGTAGGACTTATCTCCTAGGAAAAGAAGGGAGGAACAAGGGAGATGAGGATTCCCAATTGAATTTCTCATGAACCAAAACACATCCAAATTAGGAAACTCTTCCAACAGATTCAAGGATCAATCTGATTTGATCTACCCAGGTTTCTTTGGTTTTCATTACCTCTAAGACTTTTTCCCAAATCAGGATCCAGTGGCTTCTCAGCCGCCATGGATGGACCTATATATACAGGGCCTTGGACTCCCTCTGAGGTGCAAGACAGTTTCTTTGGCTTCAGCCACGTGCTGCAAATGAGTCTCTACTTACAATTCTGATTGGTTACCTCATTCATTGACCTGTCGTCACAAGGACCACGTTGGACCACCCCTACTCCATCCGACCAACGTCGACCACCGCTCACGGAATTGAGGGAGCCATCGACTCTGGTGGGGCCTAGAGGAGGCATAGCCACCTTCGCCCATTGCCTAGATGATGAGGAGTGCAAAGTCAACGACTGGATTGACCACTCCTAGTTTTGCGTTGCGTAAGGAGGAGGATCGGGGTAGAAGACGACTAGATGCGAGAAGACAAGTCTACCCTTGGTTCCATTACTGCGAAGGGAGGGTGAAAGAGTCTTTGGCCATGTGTAAGCCTGAATCCTCACTAGAGTTCCTTGCTGAGGCAGTGTGTGTTCATGGGCTGGGGCATGGTCGTGTCTGACTAAGATAATAAATAAGTTTCCTGATGTGGCCTCTTTCGATTGGCCTAAATACTTTTATCTTAGAATAATTATAGAAATAAATTGGTAACTCAGATCAAGACATACTATAAATGAAACTTGATCAGAAAAATGCAAGGAATTTACTAAAAATAGAGTCAAGCCTGATTTTGTTTGTAATTTAAAAAGTCTATAAAGTTGTCTACTTTAGTGGTTTTATTAATGAAAAATCCTAAAATTTGATGATAATTGGATTTAATGATGTTCTTTGGGTAATTTAACCCAATATTAACCTATTGTTAATAAAAGGAAGAATTCGATCTAAAAGGATGATCTTTCTACATAATTGGCTTAATTTAGGGTTCCATGCATATGAAAGTGCATGAATGGGCTTGGAAACCCTAATTTTGGTAAATAAGACTTTTAATGGGTTTTATTGCGAAAATCCATATATAGGATAGAGATATGATGATCTTAATCCAAGTAGAGAATAAGAAGTCATTAATGTGGATAACTTGTTTAATTAGGGTTTTATGATGTAGAAAGTTGTTTTAGGGTTTGTTGACCTAAAAAGTTAAAGTTTGAGAAATTGATCTAAGAAACCCTAATGAATCCTAATGAGACTTATAAAACTTAGAAAGGTGTCCCAAGTCAATAAGGAGTTGTTTGGGATATCATGGTAATAGTTAGGCATTATTCATGTTTTCAGGATAAAGATTTGCTTGACTGGTTGCTTGACTTGCTTGGTTGGACATCTTGATTGGATTGGAAACTTGGATCATATTTGAGACTTTAAATCAGGTATGTGGTTATGGTTATGGCTAATCTCTTTAGTTTCACAGTGACTCCTGAGGTTTTAACGATTGCTTGAAATTAAATTCTTGGATGACTTTAATTCCCACAATTTATAAAGTGATTATGATTATCACCATATATTTCTTATGACTTGCCCAAACCTGCTACCACTTCTGGATTTATAATTTATGTTGATGAGAGACCAAGCACAGGAGGGAAGGTTAGACCAAGTCCATGAGGGAAGGTCATAGGTGGCCAAGCCCTGGATATGAAGACTACATGGCACCTAAAGAGGTGGCCCCTAATGTACTAAGCTTAGGATGGAGAAGGTAGCCTAATGTCCATTGCAAGGACTAAACCCTAAGAGAGGGTATACCAAAGGATGGGTGTGATGCTTGGGAAGTTATAAAGAAAATGTAAATTTTTATGGTAACAAATAATTGTATGTAGTTATGTTGTTACAATACATGTGCAAGATTTTGATTCCCCCACATACCAGTATAATCTATTATACTGACTGACATTTTGTTTGTCAGAATTTTAGGAATACATGAGAATGGATGAACATTTAAAGTGGAATTCGTAGAATAAAGCTAATTAAAGATTGGACGATTTAGTTAGATAAAACTCTAATTTGGCTAAAGTTCCAAACTTCTATTTTTGTAAGGTAAGTGAAAAGAAGTTTTTTATCCTCTTTAAGCTTAGTTGTGGTTAAAATTTATTATTTTTTTATTATTTGCAAAACTAGTTGATCCTATTTTGGGATAATGGCACAAGCTTCTTAACCTTCCTGAAATGGGGGTTTCTAAGGGGTGGGGTCGTTATAAAATTTGATTTTCCCAAGAAGGTTTGCTATGCTTGATCCAACAACGGTCTTTAGTATGATTGTTATGCTTGGAAAAGTTATAGTATTGGGATTCAATGGAGACGTCAGAGCCATAGAAGTGGGAACCATGACCATTAGTAGGAGTGGAGCGACCACATCCACAACCATGATCGTGGCCACATCCTCAAACGGAGTCCCTAGAACAGACAGCTAGAGAAGCACTATCAGACAAATCAGACATTGCCTGAGAGATAGAAGGCAAGCGTTGCACACATTTTAGAACATTACGTAAGGTGGGAAATGGATCGATGGAGAAAATATGATCAACTAAACCCGTAAAGGTGGATGGTAAGCCAACAAGAAACTAAACAAGCTATAGTTTATTCCATTGTCAGTGGGATTCCTTAATATCAGAAGATATAGGATGATAAACATCAAACTCATTCCAGAGGGCACAACACTAATTGTAATAATCTTCAACATAATTTTTAGTAGAGTACTCCTTGTTTTCTATTTGTTTGAAAAGGTCAAACACATTTTTGGGATTTTGTTGATAAGAATATACGTAAGAGAGTTGGTACCACATATCCTTGGTTGTGTGCAAGAGCATAAGGGTTTGACAGATCTTGGAGTCCACACTGTTGACCATCTAGGTCATAACTCCAGAGTCATCCTTAGTGCACATGTCATAAGCCTATTTAGTCTTGTCATCAACTGTAGCATCCGGAATGTCCGGTCCTTTAGTAGAATGATGGGAATAACATCCTTGAGGCTTGACATAAAGAGCAAAAGATGCTACCCAGATGTGATAGTTAGAACCATCTAACTTGATAGTCGTCACAAAAAAATTGCACAAAGGATCATAGGACTCCATAGGGAATACAAAAGAAGGAGACAAAAAAACACGTCGTAGTAGACAATAGACAGATCAGAGGCCGCCACACAATAGTCAATAAATGAAAGTAGTAGAAACCCACATGGGCAGATCTAGAAGAACATGCATGTAGGAAGAAGATAGCAGAAGGAGATTTGATGCCTTAGATCTCAGAATCCATGTAGGAGCAGTAATGAATATAGAAAACCTATGCAACATGGAGTAAACTTATACTAACATGAGGCATAGGCAGAGGAAATAAGAAATCCTATTATGCCTTCAATGTGATAGATGAATGGAGGAAGGGTGAAGAAAGATTGGAAGAGAACGAAGGAAGGCGGTGAGGTGGTGGTTGTGGTTATACGGTGAAGGTGTGGGCAGTGGGTAGACTATGGATATAGGGAGATGGATGGGTGGGTGGTGGCATTGACATTGGATGCAGGGATGAGTGGTGGCAGGATCGGTGATGGATCTGGTTCATGTGGTGGATCTAGGTGGTGTGGTGGGAGGCGATGTGATAGGCATGCAATGGAATTAGTAGGAAGACGGTGGGCTGGTGTTGTGAAATGGGAGGTTGGGGATTGTGGCAGTCGTGGTGAATCTGAGCTGTGAGGCAGTTGGAGTTAGGTTAAGCGGGTGTGGGATGCTATTGGTGGGGATGATCAGTTGTGGTGGGTTGGCGGTTGCGTGATCAGGTGAATGGACTATCATGGGTTGGGTTGCATGTTGACTATTTATGTCATTGGATGATCAGGTCGCGGTGTGGGTAGGATGACGACATGATGGCAATCACTTGGTGGATGACGGCATGGCGACAGGTATCAGGTCTAGGAGGGAAACAAGTGTGGCGTTGGGTGCAGGGTGGTGGTGTGGGATCATGGTGGCAGTCATATTAGTACATAGCCGTGAGAGGGATGAATCAGTCATATTGTGATGGTGGGTGACAGAGAGGAAGAGGTGTCAAGACGAGGAAGACAGAAGGAAGAAGTAAAAGGGAGGGAGAAAGGAAATATGATGGCTAGGGTTTTAAGGTGGCACGAGTTAGGGTGGAGATGGGAGGGTCTCAAGATGGATCACACTCTGATATCATCTAGAGATTAGGAATGATTCATATTAGTTAATCAAACTAAGTACAAGAGACTCTCTTATATAAGAGTTTAGAGAGTAGGAATAGTCTAGAACAAGATTATTTTAGAAGAAGGATAATGGCTAATGGGCTAATAAAGAAAGGCCCATAACATAATAATAATGGAAAAATAAGACAAATAAAGCCAGGAAAATATATATACTAATATCTAGAAAGCAAGTTTTTTTTACTTCTAATGTCTAATTTAGTATTTATCTCATATTAAAGACTCCCAACAACTATATTGACCATCCCTAAGTATTTCCTATACATAGGAGTGACTATGGACACCTAGGACACACACTTGAGTAATCTGTTACATGCTATCCATCTCCAAGCTTAGATTTTTGCATTGCTTCCTTTAGATCTAAGCCATAGATCAATACTAGTGTCCTACTCCACCAAATATTGCCTTGACTATTCATTGTGGAGAATTAACCATCACTTGTTTGTAGAGAGATACAAATTGTACATCTTCTGATAGTTGTAATTTCTGCTTCCTCTTGTATTCTCGATATTTTTTTTGCGTCCAACTACTTCTTGTTGGAAGGTTGTGGGGAAGCTTCTTGGATATACTTCTTATAAGAAGGTTGCAACCAAGGTGGGAGGCTAATTGTGATCTGCTCCATTGTGCAACTTCTCCTTGATCTACGAAAGGAGGGCTAGATTGATCCACCAAACACGCCGCCTGTTATGTGTATTTTGTATCAATTAAGAAAAGGAACAAAATACAGGTTGAAAAACTTGATTTGAAGCAATCAAGTAACGTGTTTTGATGGAACCACTTTATATCCTATGTCTTTTGTGGTTGGGTTTATTTTTTCTAACACTTGCTTTATATTCCCACTGTATTATCTTCTAAGCAAGTTACAATCTAACCTTCTTTATGTTTTAAATTGTGTAAGATTTAAATAAGCTCTATTCACCCCCATCAGATTTGTCAGATTTGAGTCATCGTCTATTGTTGTTGCTTCTATCCCATCAAAATGGTGTTGATCATGTTATACCTGCCCTCAAATGAGTGTGGTCCCTCCTAAGACTTAGTTGGGGTAGAGGAAGAAGCGTTATAGTATGTAATGTGTGATGTGCCTCCTACAAGTCCTCATCAGTGTATCCACTACCTCCATGACCTCATTATCATCATCCTCACTAGCATCCTCCTCCTCCTAATCAATGTATCTCATATTGTTGGCTGCTATTGTAGGTGATCTACATTAGTGATGTGGAATATGGGGTTCGCAAGGGTTCACTCACCCATCTTGGAGATGGCATGGATGTCGTATCCATATTTGACGAAGAGCTTGGAATTAAAGAAATGCCTAAAGTCCAAGTCCCCTTTTACTCCACTAGTTGAGGCATAAGATATAAGGTTTGACGTGGATGGCAATCCTCTTTAAAAGAATGCTCAATTGGATGGGAAACTTCCTCTTCTTGATCTTTGCCCTAGAGTACACATTTGTAAGGAACAATAGCGTCCTAGAAGTTGATGCTTCAAGTAAAATGTTCTTAAAAAAAGAATGATTAGACTACCCATATCACCATGGTGCACCTCCTTTTCAGGGATTCCATCACTAAGAACTCTGTGGTTAAGCATGTTCATCCTAGAGCAGTACTAGAATGGCTAAGCAGTCAAGAGTTGATGCCAGCTTGTGCATTTGTGAGGAAAAAATGCACAGTTAAGTCTAGTGGTGGTTTATATAGCCATTCCTCATTCCTAAATCTCTACTAGAGCCTTAGAAAGTGGGAGTGGGAGTTACAAATGGTATTAAAAAATAACCCCTCCATTAGGTGGGTCCCACATGGGCATGTGGCATGTTAGTCTTGGTCGCTGGTCCAAGCATGTTGGAAAGGGTTGTCTATTGTGATGTAGCCACCCATGCACTCCTAGCTGTGATTAGGAGTTGTGTATCAATGGGCCATTTTGGGCCTATGCTGAAATGGGGATATATTATGATGCTATATAGTTTAGCCTTGACAAGTATGTTAAGAGTTTAAGTGGGGGAGTGTAACATCCCTGACTTGGGTTATGAACTAACCCTAGGTGTTTTGTTTAAAAATGTAATTAGATACTTGTGGTTATCTTGTGTAATGTAATTAAAGCTTTTGAGGAACATATATTTCCATTTTAGTCCTTTTTGAAAAATGTTGTAATATTGTTTTGTTAATTTTGGGCTAATGTGTAAATTACCCAATTAGAGGGGTTAACTTGAAAATTGCACATGTTAAAATTTTTATATGATGTTGAGACATCATAAGAATGCATATGGTATGGTGGAATGGATTCCACAATATTGGGCACCAAGATATAGCTTGTAGAGCAATCTTTGTGCTTTAAAACCTAGTTTTGATGTAAAGTGCAATTTACCCAAAATAGGGTGCAACATGTAAAATACACCCTCTAGAGTATCTTTCATGACTCTTGGAATCAAATAGAATGAAGAAAATGAGTAGGGCGCCTCATTTGAATGACCAAGTAATAAAGATAACTTTGATAATTAAGTAACCAAGTTTTAAGCAAAATGGCCCTTATACATATGCAACATAGAATAATATTGGTTTCTTTCATTTTAAACCTTGGATAAAGGAGGATTTTTGCATAAAGATAAAAGGAGGAAACATGTCTAAGAAATGGAAAGGGGCTTGGTGGATATTTAAGGAAATAATCCTCCTTGCCTTGAAAATATCCCAAAAATATATAAGTACATCCTTTTAACAAGCAAAGGATTGATTCCCTTCACTCTTTCCCTTATCTTCTTGCTTTGGCCGACTAAGGAGAAGCTCAGGAGAAGAGGAGAACTACCAGGCTAGTTTGGGTAAGTCTTTATCATCATCCATCTCGAATTCATGGTGAAAATCCTTATACAAGGTTGGTTTGTTAGCTTTCCTTACACAATTCTTCTTTCTAGCCTTCTTCTCCATCCAAATCTTGAAGAACGGACCTTGGGCAAGCTTTGGAGCTTCATCCACCATTAGAGATACGAAGCTTGGAGCTCTAGATCAGATCTTAAGGCAGGTTTTATAACTCTAAACCTTTTACTTTGTTAAGTGCACCTCCTTCTCCTAGAATCGTTGCTTGTTCTTATTCTTTAGACACTTGTAAGTGTTCTTGCTAGCAATTCGGTGAAGAACAGCCCCTGATCTTGAGGTAGAAGATGATGACGTTATTTACAAAGTTCATCCTAATCTTTCTTTAGAAAACGGTCTCCCACCTCTTGCACAAACGGTTTCCCAAACCGTTTGGGAGCAAACGGTTTCAAACCGTCTGAACGCAAACAGTTTCAACTAAGCCACATGAAAGCAAACGTTTTCAAAACTGTTTGGGTGAGTTGACCATGGTTGACCATTTGGGTAATCTTTTGTAAACATTATGGACTACTCACCCAACAAAAATCATCAAGTGATTCCAAGTAAATCACCAATTGAAGGCACATTAATCCTCTAAACCCTAATCGGGTTAATTGCTGATTTCAATAAGTTAATCATGTTGAAGTTTGGGTTTAGTGGCCCAAACGGTTTCAAAACCGTTTGGGGATCACCCAAATGGTCTCAAGACCGTTTGGTGATCACCCAAGACCATTTGGAGGTCTAGGATTAAGTAGGGTTGATCAATTGAGGGTCTAAACATATCAAGTGGTTAAATAATTAAGTGCTGATTTGGTGACAAAACCTAGGGTTCAACCCTTGAGTGAATGACTTGGTTTTTTATACAATAATGGGAAAAAGGTCTCAAGAACGTTTGGAGGATGTCCAAACGATCCCAAGACCGTTTGGGGGTCACCCAAGACCATTTGGAGGTCTAGGGTTGACATGGTTAAGTGGTTGAAGATTGAAGGGCAACAAGTTGAAGTATAATCGATTAGTGACCTAATGATCAAATCTATGAGTCAAACCTTAAAAGGTTGAGTTAGTTTTTGATGTGGAATTGGGAAAACGGTCTCAAGACCATTTGGAGAGTGTCCAAATGATCCCAAGACCGTTTGGGGTCAGGTCATGACCAAATTGATTGATGGTTCAAAGGTTCAACATCAATTAGACTCATGTTGATACATGTTGAAGGATAATCGATCCCAAACCCTAACTCAATTGACCCAAGCCCTAATTGGTGATCAATTGAGGGTCAATTGAGTGTCAAATTAGTTGAGGGTTGACCTAATTGACTCAATTGATAGGTGTCTAACAAGTGCATGAACGATTGAAGGGTTCAACATTGGAAACCCTAACTCAATTGGATTGGTTGAGACACTTTTTGGTCCATGCGGTTTTGAGGTGGTTGAGTCACTTTTTGGTCTCAAGACCGTTTGGGACCAAATGATCCCAAAGCGTTTGATCTCATGCGGTTTCAAGATCGCTCTTTCCCATGCGGTTTCAAAGTCAAAGTTGACCAAACGGTCTTCATGACCAAACGGTCTTCACCTCACCTTGGGCAAACGGTCTTGAGTATGTACTTGGACAAACGGTTTCAAAAGTCAACAAACGGTCAATACTACCAAACGGTTTCAAAACCGTTTGGGGGTTGAAAGTGTAAAACTGTTTGGGGTTTAAAAAGGTTAAGAACGTTTGATGCTTTAGAGGTTAAGATGGTTTAGTGGTTGATTAACCTAAACCTTAATGATACTTAAAGTAATTAAGGGATCAAGTAATTAGTGGTTTGATGCATGATAAGATCAATGGTGAATATTACAAAAGTACCCTTGAAGGGATAGTGTGAATAGTACCCCTTGATCAAGTAAACCCTAATGACCACAATAACCCTCATCGTCATCGTCATCGTCATCGTCATCGTCATCGTCATCGTCATCGTCATCGTCATCGTCATCGTCATCGTCATCATCCTCGTCATCATCGTCATCATCGTCATCATCGTCCTCTTCGTCGTCGTCATCGTCGTCGTCGTCTTCGTCTTCATCATCATCATCATCATCATCATCATCATCATCATCATCATCATCATCATCATCATCATCATCATCATCATCATCATCATCATCATCATCATCATCATCATCATCATCATCATCATCATCATCATCATCATCCTCATCGTCGTCGTCGTCGTCGTCGTCATCATCATCATCATCATCATCATCATCCTCGTCGTCGTCATCATCATCATCATCATCATCATCATCATCATGTGGGATGATGATGACGATGACGATGATGATGATGATGAGGAGGATGATGATGATGATGATGATGATGATCATCATCATCATCATCATCATCAAAATCATCATCATCATCATCAACGTCATCATCATCATCCTCAACATCATCATCATCATCATCATCATCGTCATCATCATCCTCATCAACATCATCATCAGCCCTCATCATCCTCATCATCAGCATCCCTCATCATCAACCTCATCCTCAACATCATCCTAATCGATTAATTCAATTCATTCTCCCATTTTGTGCTTATTCATTCATTATTAAACCCTAATTCAATATTAATAAACTACACAATGGTGGCATTATTAACCCTAAGTTCATATCTAGTTCAAATTAAATCATTCACTGCACTAGTGGATCAAACTGTACGTTGTGGTGGCGGCTCCCGGAGGTGGAGGTGGTCGACCGGGATGGAGGTGAAGGTGGCCGGCACTGGAGGTGTAGGCATCATGTGGGATGATGATGACGATGACGACGACGACGATGATGATGATGATGATGATGATCATCATCATCATCATCATCATCATCATCATCATCATCATCATCATCAAAATCATCATCATCATCATCAACGTCATCATCATCATCCTCAACATCATCATCATCATCATCATCATCGTCATCATCATCCTCATCAACATCATCATCAGCCCTCATCATCCTCATCATCAGCATCCCTCATCATCAACCTCATCCTCAACATCATCCTAATCGATTAATTCAATTCATTCTCCCATTTTGTGCTTATTCATTCATTATTAAACCCTAATTCAATATTAATCAACTACACAATGGTGGCATTATTAACCCTAAGTTCATATCTACTTCTAATTAAATCATTCACTGCACTAGTGGATCGAACTGTACGTTGTGGTGGCGGCTCCCGGAGGTGGAGGTGGTCGACCGGGCTGGAGGTGAAGGTGTCGGCACTGGAGGTGTAGGCGGTGGCCGGTGGCGATGATTGGAGAAAATGAAGGTGTCTAGAATAAGGTTCCTCGCTCCATTTAGAGGAGGTGGTGGCGGAGACGGCAACAGCTAGTAGTGGCAGCCGATGACTGGACAGCAGCAACAACTCCAGCGTGAGTAGCTTCAAGCTCGTCGGGGCAGCGTGTGTAGGCGGCGAGCAACTTCTAGCTCGTCGTGGCGACACGCAGAGGCGTTGAGCAGAGGAGGGAGGTGGTAGAAAAACCACCATACCTAGCTATGGGAGGAGAAGACCAGGAACTAAATAGGGAAGGGAAGAGTCTGGCTCGCACGGTGCTCATAAGTTAACTATCGACATCGGTTATCCTTCTAAACTCGACGATGAATAAGAGAATGAATTTTTGCCTCGCAAAGTATATTTAGTCGCTAGTTTTTAAAAAAAATTGACGACATACGAGGGGATAAAAACTTTCACGGGGCTTGGCGCAGAACATGTGTCGTCAGATTTTGCACAACCGACGCCGAATTTAAAATTTTTCGAGGAAATTTTTTTTGCTGAAAATTGTATTTCGCGGGTGATTTTAGACGTCAGTTTGGTTGATTAACAACAGACATTAAAGAAAAGTGATACATGTGTCTTTTGTAAATCATCTGGTCTTCACATATAGGTGTCAATTGAGTTTATACACTGACGTCATAGACTATTGGCGTCGGTTTTTCTACAACAATCGACAACATCAAATGTGAGTTTATACGTCATTTCTGTACTAGTGTCCTATGCCCTTTATCTGCATACAACTTTTGCCTATCTTGTGCTGCCTTCAGCTGCTGCTAGATCACTCTAATCTTCTCTGTAGTCTGCATAAGTTCAGGACCCAAAAGATGATACCTACCAGCCTCGTACCATCACAACAGATATTTACAATGTCTCCCATACAAAGCCTCATATGGTGCCATATCAATGCCCTCTGATAGTTTCTATTGTATGGAAACACTATCAAACTGACATGCACATCCCAACTACTCAAAAACTATAACACACAGGCTCTCAACATATCTTTTAAAATTTGTATCATATTCTCTGACTGTCCATCTGTCTGCGGGTGAAATGATGTACTAAACTTCAACTGCATACCAATAGTTGTGTGCAGATGTTTCCTAAAATGACTGGTGAACTAAGGATGTCTATCAGATACAATGGTAGCTAGGATACCATGTGACTGTACTATCTTATCAACTTGTATATGTGTAAGATTCTCTATTATGTATGTCATCTTCACTGGAAAAAAGTGTGTTGTCTTTGTCAACCTATCAACAATCACCCATATGGAGTCATGTGCTTTGGATATCCTAGGAAGACCAACCACTAAGTCCATTATGACATGATCCCACTTCCACTGTGGTATGGTAATGGTTGCAATGTTCCTGAAAGCTTTTGATACTCTTCTCTAACCTACCGACACACATGATATTTATCGACAAACTCAACCACATCATGCTTCAAGCCAGGCCACAAATACAGGTCTTTTTAATTGTGATACATCTTGGTACTACCTAGATGCATAAAGTACATTGAGGAGTGAGCCTCCTATAAAACCAACTTCCATAGATCATCAACATCAGGTACCACTATTGTGTCGTGGTAACACACTATCATGTCCTCTGACTCATGGTAGCCATCACACTTCTTGCTGCCAAACTCTACTCAAATTTGTTGTATCACAGTATCACCTTGATGTGCCTCTCTGATCTTCTACCTCAATGTAGGCTTCACCTATTACTAAGCCAACAAGCTTGCCAATAAGGACACTTCCAACTTAATGTTCATCTCAAGCAAAGACACTAACATGTCCTCTTATGGAACACCAAAGAACATGACCATGCTTTATTTATAGAAGATGATGATGAAGTCTTTCTTCTCAAAGCATATGCCACCACATTTTCCTTCTGTGGATGGTAATCTATAGTGCAATCATAATATTTGATTAGGTCCATCCAGCGATGTTGCCTCATATTCAACTCTTGCTTTGAGAAGATATATTATAGATTCATGTGATCTATGAAGATCTGACACTTCTCGCCATGTAGATAGTGTCACAAAATCTTCATATCGTGAACAAGTACAACTATCTCCAAATCATGGGTGGGATAGTTCTCCTCGTGCTTCTTCAACTATCATGACATGAAGGAGATCACATTGTTGTCTTGCATGAGCACACAATCCAGACCATTCTTTGAGGCATCAAAAAAGGCATTGTAGCCCTTCCCTTGTTCTCGCAACACTAGAACTAGAGCACTTGTTATCCTTTCCTTCAACCATAGGAAATAACATTAACACTTGTCATCCCAGAAAAATGTCGCACCTTTCCTCATTATCTTCATTAAGAATAACGACACAACGTTGAAGTTATGAATGAACCTCCTACAATATCCTTCCAGACCTTAAAAACTATGGACTTCTATTGGCATCTTTTGGATGTTCCCACTCTATCACAGACTCAACCTTCTTTGGGTCCACACGAACACCCTCAACAGATATCATGTGTCCAAGGAAAGACACCTCCTTCAGCCAAAACTCACATTTGCTGAACTTAGCATATAGATGATGTTATCTCAACAATGTCAATGTCTGACGTAGATGTTTCTCATGTTGTTGTCTATCTTAGTTGTATATCAAGATGTCATCTATAAACACCACCACAAACTGATCAAGATCAGGTATGAACACCCTATTCATTAAGTCCATGAATGTTTCTAGTGCATTGGTTAGTCCAAACGACATAACCACAAACTCGTAGTGACCATACCTCATCCTAAAATCTGACTTGGGTATGTCATCATCCTTGATCCACAATTGATGATATCTAGACCTCAGGTCTATCTATGAGAACACTGCAATACCCCATAACTGGCCAAACAGATCATCAATATGTGGCAATGGATACTTGTTCTTTATTGTCACTTTGATCAACTACCTATAATCGATGCACAACCTCATGGATCCATCTTTCTTCTTCACGAACAACATTGGAGCATCCTGTGGTGACATACTTGGCTTGATAAAACCTTTCTGAAGTAGTTCTTACAACTATGTTTTTAATGTTGACATCTCAACTAGTGCCATCATGTATGGTGTGTGAGCTATCGACTAGGTGTATCGAACTAGATTGATCTTAAAATCAATCTCTTTGACTGGAGGAACACCGGGAAACTCATCATGAAACATATCTTGAAACTCATAGACAACTGGTACCTCTTGGATACTCAAACTCCTGGCCTTGGTTCCACCATAGGTACCAAAAACACATCACAATATTGCCTCATCAACCTTTCTGTCATCTTCACTGACACCAAACATGTAGGAAGAATATTCCTATCACCTTAGAAGACCCACATCACATCACCATCGACAAACATACCCACCTTGGAACTATAATCCAAGACCACCAGTTATTTCTTAGAAGTATCCATTCCAAGGAGCACATCAAATCCATGCATGTCAAGTGGTATGAGATCCACTTGAATGTTATGTCCTGAAAAAGAAAGGACACAGGAAGGACACACTTCTCGCAACTCGGCAGAACCAACCAAAGGGGTTTCTAAGAGAAGACTATAACGTCTACGACTAATAGGCAAGGAACAACTAGAAATCACTTCTCTAGTGATAAAAGTGTGTGTTGCACTTGGGTCAACCAAAATAGATATAAAGCAACAAGAATACAAATTAGAATGAAATAACTCCATCTATCCTATCATGACTCGTGGGTTGACCACTCCTTCTGGCTGACTCATCGCACAAAATTGAGCCATTGCCTACTATGTCCCCCCTCCTCTATTGGCTTGCCCAGAATAACCAGCCTATGACACATGTCTGCATCCTCTGCCACTAGCGTTGTTGAAATATTGGTGTTGATGTGACCCTTGCTGACTCTGTCTAGGTGGTTGGGTCACCTCCTCAACCTTCATTGGACAAAACCACTTCGTATGCCCAACCATCCCACACTTGTAGCATGTCTGGATCTCATGCCATGGCCTAGACGACCCTATCACTGAAACAGATGTTGTGCTTGGGGCTCTTGTTGGTAGAAAGCATCGGCCTCTGCTAGGTGACCACTACGATTGACTTTCCAGCCTTTGTTGTGATGGTGGTGCTGAAAACCACATCTTCTTAAAGCCTCCCGACAATAGTCCTTGATACTGTACAAGTCTCTTCTTAGCCTTCATCTCACGCTTCTCCACCACTGATCATTCCACCCTGCTAACTGACTCCACAAATGTGGTGAACTTCTCTCAGTTCTCTAGAGATGACACAAGCATTGTCAACTCGTTACTCAAATCCATCTCAAAACTTTGGATGCTCTCCTTGTCTGTCACTGCCATATGCGGACAAAACTTCAAATGCTCCATAAACTTGGCTTTGCACTCATTAACTATCATAGATTCCTATTAGATCTTCTTGAACCATGTGATCTTCTCATCAAGGTAGGGCTTTGCACTCATTAACTATCATAGATTCCTACTGAATTGAGCCATTAACTATCATAGATTCCTATTAGGTCACAGAGTCAGCAAGATGTTACTAGACAGACTCATTAAATCACGTCTGAAATCTTCTCAACTGATCCTGACACCTGGCCTTTTCTCCTCCTCAATGGCACACCAATGGACATCACTCCCCTTCAACAAATACACAGCACGCTTCACTTTATCCTCTTTGGGGATGTTAAGGATCTTGAAGGCATCCCTCCATCTCGGTAAGCCACAAATATTCATCTGTCAAGTCTGTCGAACTGGCATAATCAACCACCCCTACAAGCCTAAACCTCTTGAAGGTCTTCCCAGAAATTGAAGATTCCACATTGAGGATTGCTGCTCTCGCTTGGGGTACGAGCATTCTGTCTACCATATGTGTCATAATGGTCATGAATTGTCCAAACATGAACTAGAAAGTAGGATATGCCACTATAATGGGGTCAAACTATGACATCTCAGGCACAACATGCACCCTTTTCTGCTTCCTAGCACCACCACCTGATGCAACAACACTTCTCTCAGCATCATGTTCTCCAACCATATTTTTTCTCTTCTTCTTCTTGTACATAAGTATAAGTTACCATAAGACAAACTGGAGGACACTAGAATAGACACAAACCCTAGTCCTATGTCCTTGTAGACTCAGCTAATCTAGAGCTCTGATACCAACCCAGTTGTGATGCCTCAACGTGCCACAAAGTGAGATTACTCAAAACAAAGTGTGAAATTATCACTAACAAACCACATTACCACAAAATAGGGTAAAGTAAACTGATATCACATATCCACCTCAAGTGGAAACTTATTACATATGAGTCCACAAAGCCACATGTATTACATTGCATGTTCACAAGATGTTACAACTCACTGTTTACAGGCTCATTGGCCACAACTTGTTACATATAACAGCCTGTTCATATATATACATGTCATATCTATACAACAAAGGTGTATACCCAAAACTTTGTCTTGATATAAAACATCTATAAAACACCCCCAAGGACCTGAGAGTATATGGATGACACATAGGACTCTACTACAAAACACTAGCAACATATCTGACCTTTCAACAGCTATTGCTCCTCTTGCTGCTTAGCCTCAACTGCACAATCTCTACCTCATTAGGTAAGACCACCTAAAAGATGTGGAAACCCATAGGGTAAGACCAAACATCCCAGCGATAGATATAACTCTTTGCCAATGTCTGTTATAAGCACATGTAGATTATACTAAACTAAGTAGATTCAATAAAATGATATGTATAAAGAAACCAATCACTGGTTAAGCAATTTAGGCATCTACAACTGAGCAGTAGAACAATTTATACTTTAAGAAGGAATATGAAGAACATGTATGAATGATATAAAATAAATAATACAAGAATCAAGGCATGTGGACACCCAATGTAGAGACAACAATTCATAGTCAAATCTATGGTTCTATAGACATCAACTCATAGTCAAAGATATGGTTCTATAAAACACCTAGCCCACCTTGGCACAGGTAACGACGTTAGAAACCACGTTATATAACTAAATCACTGAGGTACAATTATAGCTATCCTCTTTCACATCCCAATACATGCTCATAACCAAGATCCCACCGTAGTCATTCTCAAATCACTTGGGATCAAGATGTCAAGGAAACACATTCACTTGAACCTCACATATTCAACAATATGCGCTCCATGTTTCCCTTGGGAATACCCATTTCACCATCCAAAAAAGTACTAATGTTGAAGATGGATCTATGGCATAGGGAAACTAGGGTTTCACTTGATCAGTTAAGCCAATTGGGTGTCTTTTAGTATCAATCAAGTTACAACATACAAACCCTAAACAAACTATGCAAAGATATGGGCATCATAGAACTCCAGAAGATATAAAATGCTCAAAACATATACTTGTCACATCATTACTAGATATCACTATCATTCCAAGGCCAGCAATATATCACACTGCCACGTAAGGCTATCACCACAATCACATTGTCTGGGTATATCAATCCCTCATCACACCACTGGAGGATCACAACTCACATTAGGCATTAAACCTCTACCAGGTCATAGGATCCAATCATATAATCCTTGCGCTTTTAATATCACATTATGCCTCAACAATGCTCATAATCACCATCATGTATTATATAGGAATCACCATAGCACTCACATAGCTATGACATTTATTTCACCTACAATGTAGGGTTACTTAAATAGGAGAGAAAAAACATTATAACAAGATAAACACTCAAAGTGAAAAGAGAAAACACATCACATATCCCAAAATTAGGGTTAGGGTTTCATGTGTAATTGATTAGGGTTTTATTGCATTATTCAGTCACCAAACCCTAGTTTCACCACTTACCACATGCTTGGAGTCTATTAGAGTTAAGCTATATTGCTTATGATTAAGCATACACATTAACATCATCAATCAACGACCATTAACTAAGTGTTGGGATCGATTGGATATTAGGTGTAGCAACCTACACTAATGTGTGTTCATGTAGCGACCACAAGTCTACTTGTAGCGACCATGCACCCCTGTATGTGTGTCAACCATCATCCAAGGTAGGTGTTATGATCGTTTATCACAGGTGACGATCCTTTCTACAACCGAAAGGAATCTTCATCCAAGACCTAAAGTCTTGTCCGCAACACAATCAAACAAAGAGTCTAGAGGCAACCAAAGAAATCAAGTGGTTTGATCGCAAGGGACTATGAGTAGTGACCCTCCAAACCAAATAGGTGTTGGAACCCAAAACGGTGTAGTGACCAGACTAAAGCAACGCAACGTTGCAACCAAACCAATTCCAAATATGTGTTGCGACCGCAATAGACCCACAACCAACTTGTTGACCGAAACATAACATGACTGTCGACCCAAAGCAACAACTAAGATGGCAACTGAAAGCATGATCCACACATGAGTATCAACCAAAGCACCAAGGGAAGCAGATGTTGACCAAAATAGGTGTTAGACACTAGGAAACTAAGTGTCACCATGTCCAACTCATGGAAACAAGAACATCCAACCCTAAAAATGATCACCTTCATGAACACCCAAGAAACAAAACTAGGAGAGAGAAGACTAATCAAACAAGATGAAAAATGATCCAAAACCTTAAGTAAAACATAATGGCCAAAATATGGCACGATGATAAAACCAAGTATCATGATGCATGTAACAACTTCACCTCATCATCACATAAAGATCGGCATATGAAATTAGGGTTTAAGAAAGAGAGAAATCTATATAAGAATACTACAAATTCATAAACCCTAGATCATGATAACATCATCTACCATCTTAATCTCATGTTTTAGATATAGAAAAATGACATGCAATCAAGAATTATGGTGCAATAATAGAAGGAGGTAAAAAGTTATATAACATGTCTTATGTAGAGATCAAGCTCCAAGAAAAAAGCTCCAAGATAGGAGAAGAAACTCAACACAAGATCAACTCTTCAGCCACAAGATCACCTCCAAAGAGAAGAACACCATGGTCAAAGGAATCTCAAGAAAAGAGGGTAAAAACCCTAGGCTGAACAAGAAGAAGAAAGGAGAAAGGAGAAAGAAGAAGCTCCATCTCACACATAGGTACCACCATGGTTGCACCATGGTCTCTGACCTTAGTAAAAGAGAATTTCTTCAAAAAGGACACCATGGTTGCACCATAGTCTCATGGCCAAGAAGGAGAAAGAGAGGTAGGGTTCAAGTAAAAAAAAATGAAGGGTTCAAAAACACTTACCAAGAAAGAAGATCACCAACGATCACCACAAGGAAGATGATCAAGCTCAAGAGCACCACATGCAAGTTTGATCGGTCACCAAAGCTCCCAGATCAGCACCCTCTAGATCCACCAAGATCTAAGGTCGGCTAAGCAAGGAAGGAGAAGGAAAGAGAGATAAAATAATTGCTTGCATGTAAAAGAGAGAGCTTATATACATGTGGGTTGGAGGGAGGTGGAAGATATGAGGTGTCAACACAAGAGAGTATCAAAAGAACACTTGTCCACCAAGGAAACAACCAAGAAACCACTTAACACTTGCATGCATCAAAGGATGATACAACCAGGAAGTGTAGTGACCACCCAAGTCACTTACACCCGTTGTTCCGGTCGAAGCACACCATGTACATGTAGCGACCGCAACACTAGGTCACGACACCACCACATCATCGAAACAAATCACTAAAGGACAACTCTCATCGACAAAACCTCACCAAGGTCATCATGTTCAAATCAAGCAACTCCTAGGGTAAGTGTTGTGATTGCAACACTCATCCAAGAGTGGTGTTGTGGTTGCAAACGCTCAAACCCTAGAAAGGTCGACACTCAACAACAAGGCAACTCAAGCAAACCCTAATCCACTATGTGAAATCACATCATCAACCTTGATCCAAGCAAGGTGCCCATCAAAATCAAATACTCTCTCATAATATCAAGACATAGAGGGCACACTCTACACGATACAAATTACAAGATAACCCCTCAACTTGGGTAAATTGGAACTTGGCTCAAAACAAGGATACATAGCTCAAAAACCAACCAAACTGGACCAAACTAAAAACTTAAACTTGTCACGTGCTACAAAATCACATCAAAGGATTAGATTAAGGTATAAGCATCTTATAGAAAAGAAAATAAGGATATTCCAAAATCCAGGTTAGGGGCCTTAGAAGTGGAACGATTGTGGTGGGTTGGTGGAGGGGTACCAAGACTATTTTAGGATGGCAAAGTAGTTGTCGTTCTAATGAGCATGGGTGTGCTGAGACTGGTACCACGACCATGTTGGGTCACGCCGTTGTGTTGAGTCTTCCTAGCACGATAGTGTAGTTTGACATGGATGTGGTACTGAAGTTGAGTTCATTTGTGAAAATCTACAATGAAAATGGCTTTAACACCACTACTATTCCTTGGCATGATGGTGGTGTTTGGTTCTTCAATAAAACTTTGGGCTTGAACTTTGGATTTTAATCCACTTCTATGCTTGAGTTGACTCTTAGACACTCAGGGGTAGGTTGGGGACCCTTTCAACTCTTTGTAGGCCCCTTCAGGGGTAGAGAAACCCTAGGATCATCCTCTTTCTCTCTTGTCCATCCAAGCATGGTCCAATACCGGGAAAACACACAAAGAACATCTATAAGTGAATTTAATGATAATACACATATTAAGGGAAATGACATAGAACCTAATAGATTCAGATGTGATTGAAGTGCAAAAAGAAAATAAGATGAAGCCCTAAAATAGGGTTGCATCACCACCCCAAACTCAAGACATACTTGTCAACAAGTATGCTCCAACTCAAATCTCTTAAATTTTTTAACAAACAAGAAATGAAAAATGCATTGCAACAGATGCATATGGACTAAATGGGACCAATTATGACTAAGTACATGTACTTCACCTATATCCTCTCATCTTTCACAAACCAATCATGATTAGATCACTGAGCATATAAACTTCAAATATATGGCATAGAATGCACAATTAATCCATATGGATTTCATACAACTCCATGTCAACCATTTCATGGTGGTCATAATAAAAAATGACAAGAGTTTTTGTTTTACCTTCATGCATTAAATCTCATATGTCAAACCACACTAAGTAACCAACATGTCTGCAAAAAAGGGTGAAATGATCTTTCTTTGAGGTTTCCTAGCTCGATGCGCATGCAATAGAAGAAAGTGATTCCAACAAGAGGTTTGACTGCTATTACATAGGAGTACTCATCTTTTCTTCATTTTGGAGCTATTACATGGGAGCATTTTTTATTTAGTTTTTCTTTTTCTTTTTTTTGCCCTTAGTGTAGATAGGGTACATGGTGGTGAGGGTGAAGCGTCGAGATATAAATATGGCCACCTCAAACTTTTGGATGGTGGCAAAGGCTGAATATGTGCTCTTTGGCATCTTTTCATGAGGCGAAGAGATAAGGAATGTTAGAAGAAAGTGAGTCAAAGAGGGGTTACTAGTTTGGGTTTCAACATGAGATCTGCCGCATGAAAATTACTCTAATAAATTCATCAAGCATTTAGACACCATATTAATGAGCAATATGAATACCACATTTTTATTATGAGATTCAATGAACCCTCAAGTGTTTTTGGCTTGTTTAAATCACAACTCAACCAAGAGATTCACAAGAATGAAACAGGTTATTCACATTCAAAAAGTCAAGAACTGAGACAATTTCACAATATATAATAATAATAGCGCATGCATTTATCAAAGCTCGACATTTTAATTCAATAAGTAGAGATTTGGTCAAAACATATTTTAGGCAAGAAATTGAATATTTTGGGCATAATTGGCCAAAATGGTGCCAAATTGCCTTCAATAACATCTAAGCCTTCATTATGAAAAAGTAAGAAATAAGTAAGTTCTGGCTACAAACAGTCAAAAATTACAATAATCTAAATGATATGCAATGCATGACAAAAAGAGAAAAATATTTGAAAATTATGCAAAATTCAAGAAAATGAACTACATGGTATGCACATATGCAAAGAAAACAAAAATCTAACCTAGATAGAAAAAGTATGAAGAAAAAAGTAAATGACATGGTGAAACGAAAAATGAGTGAAAAGAAGGGCATATTGCCCTACCACCTCATCATTTTGAATCATGTTCTCCTCATCATGACACTAAAGTATGGAAGTGATAGGGTACACGATTGCTACAAGTGTGACGGATCGAGTGGTGCTCTCTGTATTGTGCGGGGAGGGGGTACTGGTAGTATCTGCCCCAATAGTCCACCTATGGAGGCACGTAGTATCCTGATGCCTTGATAGTGATCCTCACCAATGTTCCCCTCACTTGGGGGTTCCTTTGCACCTACACTTTTTGAAAGCAATACATGTGATTTATTTGATGGTGCATATATTGCTCATCCAACCACATTGCATTGTACCTCATCTCATTGTTCTATAGTGATCTCTGAGTTCCCTCTAGTTGCGCCTTTGTAGTAGACATATCATTGGCATACATTGTGGGCTTTTGTGTTCTAGTATCTGACTCTTGTTTTCTCACCCTCCATGCTTCTCTCTCTTACACCACTCTCCTATGATTTATCGCTTGTGACTCTCCAAATCCCTTAGTCAACTCTATGGGGTGTTGTTTTGTGTGTCTCTGGGATGCTCCTCTTCCCATCTCCCCAAAGTATTCAGGAAATCCATAGGTTGTCCATACCCCTCTAGGAAATGTGTAGCATGGTAAGGTAGTTCCAATGAGATCTTGCATAAAGGGGTTGACCTAGTAAATGATCTAATGCTCGACCGCTAAAATCATGGATGTATGAATAAGGTACAACAGGTCCACTAGCTTGCCCCTTCTACCTTTGTGTATACAATCATGTCATGATATAGGGCTAAGGCAATTGAAGTCACAATCCCTCTCATCACAAATAGATTCTTGTTGTTGGAAGGAATTGTATTCATATGATCAATAAGAAGCGCACCTAGATTTACATGCTTACCCTATGACATCCATCCCAACACCAATACATCCTTCTTAGTGCATATTCCTTGGTTCTCATACCAAGCAAAAATTGTATTTATTAAGACCTTTTGAACATATCTCAAATAGGGGTTATATATCAAGCTTGTTTTTTATTTACCCACTACAAAGTTGATGTGCCCAATGAAACTCTTTCACATAGATGCATAGTTCACATTGGAGTCTTTGTCTATCCTCTCTTGATCAAGGAGGGAATCTACTTCAAGGTTGGGAGTGAAAAACTTGTAACGTATGGGGGCGGGGATGAGGTGACTAGCATTCTCAAATTTAACATGGATAGTGTCTTCCCCATCAACATTGACTTTCTCTAGAGTTGCACAGAATGGCCATATAAGCTCCACATAAATTTCCTAATAGTAGTAGTTACATCAAATAAACCCAAGGGTCTCATGATATCTTGGAAATATAAAAAGATACCCAAAGCCTCCATTGTCTCTTAGCAAGCGTAGAGGGTGGAAGTCACCCTATGTGTCAGGCACTCTAAATGCCTTGGCTTTATCAGTCAGATATCTCTTATGTTTGGGAACTCCTCATGTTGTTCCTCTTGCACCTCTTTTCCCTATGCATCTTGTACCTCTTCATTCACTGTAGGTTGTTCCTCTTTACTTTGTGGATCCTTCATTTCCTCATCCTCATCATCTAGTATAGAAAGAAAAGAAATATCTAACACTAACTAAATTAGCAATTAAGACTAAAGGGAAATAAAAGGCCTAAACTAACAAGAACGAGGAAAGATTCTAATTAAGTAAGTAAAGAGATAAATAAGTAAATATTAGCTAAGAAAGAAGACAAGTTAGGGCTTTAGACAATTACGAGAAGTGTGGGTTTTTGGGGGAATCTACTTGTCAATTGAGTTGGGTGTGATAACATGTAAACATTACTCTTTCATTTAGATTATCAAACCAAACAACAAGACAAATGATAATGAATTACCCTAAACTATGAAAAGCTAAATAAGTAAAGACTAGCTAAGCAAGAAGATAAGTTAGGATTTTAGACAATTACGAGATGTGTGGGCTTTTTGGGGGTTGTCAATTGAGTTGGGTGTGATAACATCTAAACATTATTCTTTCATTTAGATTACCAAACTAAACAACAAGTTAGATGCTAATTATTAGATAGTTTGTTTATTTATGTTATTAAGTGTCTTTGTAATATGGGCCCAAGTATGCCTTGGCCCATTAAAATTAAGTTGTGTCATGTATGCTTCCTTGTTCTCCTATATATAGGAGCCGGATTTTTTCTATTCAATACAACAAGCAGCCATCTTTTATTCTCTAACTACTAAAAAGCAGTTTGTTGGTGACATCCAAGCATGTCATCTTTAACTTAAAAGATTACGTACTTAACAATTGTCCATCTAATGACCGTCATCTTTCAGCCGTGCTCTATGCAGTATGTAGGCTCAAGTGATGCACATCACCTATACTTAGATTCTGACTTTTAGGAACTCGCAATAGGTGACATCATGGACAGTCATTCAACTAACAATAAATTACATATACAGCTATCACTTTTTTAATGAAAAACAACATAGAAAATGTCATCTAATCAGTACAAACTGACATGTACGTACATCATATATGGAAACATCAGCCATCACTCAACATAAAAGATTATTTTCATGACTATCGACTTTTGAATATCAGGATTACGCTGAATCACTATATGAATATGTATATAAAAAACTAAAGCATCTTTGAAATATAAAGAAGTGATACTTGTATTTCACACAAACATGATTTACAAGGGGAGGACATTTACCTTGCCCCCAAATAAAAATGTACAAACTCAAATTGCAAAACTACTTCTTGAGTACATATTACTTTAGCCGTGAAGCTATACATATTGCAGTTTTCCAACACACGTTGATGCCTAAACCACTCACTAAATTAAAATTATACAAAAAATGAGAAGGTGTGACCTTTACTTGGTATCATGTAGCTGTGTTGTTCATCAAAAAATGAAAAACTGCCAGTTAAGAAGAAAGGCCATCAGCACAACATCCTATAGTCAAACCTCCCACTCTTCCTCCTTGCATCATTCTTGTTCTCAGGCATAAAAAGCCAACAAACCAACTCAGACTTCATCACCATTGGACAAAAACCTCCATATAACATCCACGACTCTCACCAAATCTTCTATCATTAGGATACCCTTATCATCTAACTTCACCAACTGTCATCCAACCAAAACCATCCAGAAAAACAAGCAAAGTCACATCCCTACAAAAGCTTCCCACCTAGCCATCCAAGAAACGACCAACAACAAGGATGCAACTGCAATCCATGTCATCCCATCACCTTAGTAGCTGTAAGATCCATTTACCTACACTTCTGTAGCCAGCCAAAATCCTATGGTAGACATTATTGAACTCACCTTCGCCTTCACCATATTTGACAAGTTCTTCATCATCTGAAACACCATCCAAATCCCTTGATTTACCTCTGCTCTTCTATGGGTACCTTCTATCCTCTTAATGCCTTGAGCTATTCCATCCAACACTACTCTGATCTACTTCTTATATATCATGGCAGTGGGGTCAGATGATAAAACCTTCAACCCAATGAAGTCATACAACTGTTTATGAGTCAGGTAGCACTTCCGCCTCGTCCAAACCTAGCACCCTCTGGTTGCAGAAATGGGTGGCAGGGGATGGTCTCCCCAGTGATTCTCAAAGGTGCCCAAGGAAGAATGCGGCCTCCAGAGCAGGGGTTCAATGCCCAATGTCTGCAGTTGATGAAGAGGCAGTTTATACCTATAAAGAGAATCCAATGCCTGAAAAGAGACAATCAGGAAACCATTTTATTATTTCACCACCTTGGATAACGTTGTTATGAAACATAAATCAAAGTAGTTGACTCCAACCTACATAGGTATATCCTCCATGTGAGCCTACATCTGCACAAGGTGACCCATAGAATCCTCAAAGGCACGTTTCCAATCCGAGATGGAGCAAACATCCTCAAATGATCCCATGAGTTGTGTGTTAGATCCTTCTTTCCAATAGACACAGGGGATGCCATCCAGCCATACCAAGCTAGGCTCTTTTGTATCCCCAGGTATGTTGTTGACCAACTAAATCACTAAATCCTCCCCCATGAACCACGGACACTATGTCCATTTTTTGCCACATAATCTTGCCATTCATAGTCACTACTATCACCTACTTGAATTTTTTGAAGAAGAGCATGCACGGCTTACACAAAAGAGAGATTCATACATCATTTCATGTTGAAAAGGTAAGTAATTTTAGTGAATACCTTATGCCAGCCAAATGTAATCATTGATTGCTTGTAATATTTAGATATAACAATGCCTACCTTTTTAGCTGTAGTTTGTTTAGACTTCTTTGATTTCTTCCTATTGTTTTTCTTCTTGACTTGTTTCCATGACGGTGAGATCTCTACCAGGACTATAAATTTCCATTGCAGCCTCGTCCATCCACTTGATCAAGGTTTCCTAGATAAAACTCAAGCATGGACATGCAATTGTGAGAACTTGTAAGTAGGACGAAGATATACAAAGACATCTAATTTTTTAGGACATTATTAGCTCCATGAAAGTATTAGCAAGAGCCACACTGAACTCAAAGGTGTACCCCTCTTAGATCAACCTCTTCCAGTACAGTATCTCATTATAATGTCTTCTCATACTTGCATCTGCCTCGAGAAGCTGGAAAACACATGAATTTTTATACTTTAGATGAAACAAAACAATAATGGCAGCAGCAATTTACAGAAATCCACCTAAGAATTATGATCGATTGAAGAGGTAAGATACATATATTTATCGAAATGGTAACTAAAACCTGAATTTGCATGGTAATCTTCCTTGTTGATTCTTCATTCTTAATGGTGTGATCTCTTAGAGACCAGCAGTTATCTCCATATGAATCATCAGGTGTTGAACAGAAACTGTCATCCCTTTTGGTGTTTTTTCAAGAGCAACTTTCCTCCATCGGGCCTTGGAAAATGCAACATGATGCTTCTCGAGCTCCAGAAAAGATTCAGTCCTGATCGCTATATAATACCTAATGTTAGTGATTTGCTGCATCGAGCTTCTTAGTTTCGTTATACTTCTACAACCATGATGGGAGAGTGATAGTCGATGAATGAATGGAACCATTGTCACGGTCATTGTTTTGATCCTTCCCTTGGCTTCTTAATGAAATTTGCAAGTCACTGAAAATGAATGAAATGAAAAATAATTCCATCTCTGAATCCAATATGATTTGATTCTAAAACAATGTTCACTCTTTCTACTTTTTGTTGAGATATTTTCAGAGGAAGACGACAATCACCGACTCGTAGCTTAGAAAGACAAAAACTTTCCCAAAAGCTTGCGAAACAGTGACTCAATTTGGAAGCACAAGAAACGGGAAAGTATATGCATATATGTCAGTAAGAAATGGAATGCCTATATGGTTTCAGAGAATTTTTTTAAAGATGAATGTAAATAGTGATGCATCTCCACTTCTTACATAACAAAAGGAACTACAACTGTCTGTAGATTGCACACTTTTCCTCTAAAGCAAGAAATCTAGAACAAGAAATGAACACAATGGTTTACCAAAATCTAGGTAGCTATATGATGATCTCTATTAATTTTAAAACAAATGCTAATTCAATGAAGAAATTGTTTTCCTTGCAATAAAGTTAGTATTGTTGAATTACTACAAAATATTGCAGAAGTTCACACCAATATATATAATTAATAAGATTCTAAGATTTACCTATCACAGTTGAGGCTCAAATCCACCATACATACTAAAGGAAGTGCTTATATTTATCAGTGGATTAACATGTATTCATGATGATCAGTGACAATGATGATCACCCAATCAAATACCTACATATCCCTACAAGGCCAGAATAAGGAATTCATTAGTAGGGCATAAAATTGAATTCTCCTTATGCCCATCTCAACACATTGTAAACCAAAACTTAACACACAACAAGTATCCATGACAACAAGCATTGGGGTTCATGTAGTGCTAAGAAACATAACTTGTTGATAATCGATAGAGGTCTATGACACATCTACAAGGTATATATCACCTGCAACTGGGGAAGAATAACAACAAATACACCTTGTACACACATTCAAGTTGGGTCCACCCAAATCATTAATAGGGTTTGCCATTAATTCGACACCCTAACTTTGGGCCTCCCAACCACATGCAATTAAAATTATATGAACACAAACATATAACATAAACAACTCTAGAACTAGATATGTGACACATCCAAAGGGAATATAGATACTTTGATTTCATGGAAGCGGCACAAGAAAATTCTGGAAATGTAACAGATAAATGAAATGGTACCAAAAACATATTAATATGGCTAAAATCTATCTATACATTTCTAAATGAGTTGAAAGTGACTTGTCTAAATAAAATACAATGAAAAGTTCTCCTCCAATGTCAAGGTGTTCACTTACTGCTCACCGATCTCAATAACATGCCTTGACTCGTTCGAACAACCTAGCAGGCAAGGTTCTATATAAATTTTGTGCTTACTAGGCGAGGAGCTTAGGAGGAAGCAAAGGGTTAGTCATTTGGGGGGTGAAGGTTTTGAGAGGGAGGTGGGGGTGGGGAGTCCGTCCAGGTGAGGGGTTTGGAGATGAATGAGATGGGATGGCTTATCATGTCAACCTAGAGATATTGCACTGAGGTGGAGTGATATTCCAATGTGACTCAGATAGGATGGGCCTTCAAAGTCAAATGGGGAAGTGTCCTATCATGAGAAAGTCATTGAAACATCATTGGGAACTACTTTAGGCCCTCATCATGAGAGAGCCCTCTCATGACAAGTGAGACAAATTTCATCATGAGGGACCAAAATGTCAAGGTGACCCGTGGAGGAAGTCCTAAAACATAAAATCTACTCTAAAATCATGATCTAGACATCCTAATGAAAATCTATGAGACAAGTTGCAGATTAAGTGGATAATGTTTTATACCCCAACTTGATTAGGAGAGACAATGTCTAATTACTAGTTCTAATGGAAATCAAGTTGTGCTTAGCATTTGTAGGAAGGTTGTTATTATATTGTTCTACATTATGTTCAGAATTATTATGAGATAACAAGGCATTTGCCAAGTAGCTGGATTAGTATTGAAGAAATCAAGAACTGGTTTAAAACTATAATTGAAAGAAGATCGCTAGAACTTGTGCATAAATAAAGAGATAACTTACGTGTCCACGATGGTGAGTATTCTAGTATCCTCTGCACTCTCCACTTTAGAAAAGTATTATCATTGGGATACCATACTTGGATGGACACTTCTTTACATGGTCGAGGAAACCTCCAATGCCTTATTACTATAGGGTGGAGACAAATGACTAAGGAACCGAGCCAAAAATTTAAATATGGACAATGGAGCATATGGTAATCTCGTTAGATGCTACCATTAAGGGAAAAGGTAAAAATGACACAGCCCTGGAACTATATAATACCATATTCTAAAAGGAAAAATCAGTACCTATAGGAAATATATTAGGACATGCTAGAAACAGATGATGTGGCTTGCAATCATTGACTCTTGTGACTAACCACCAACATGAATCCAAGCTGAGGTGAAAGTAAATGTAAGATATGGGATGCTTTTACCTCTGTATCTGTATGCAACAAACCCCGTCAAAAGGTTTTCATTCCGGAATATGGTCATTCAAGCAACACCCTTCCTAGCCCTTTTGTTGGGCCAAGCAAGGCTCTCAACAGCATCACACAGAAAGCGGTCACCGTCGCGTGTTTTATTCTCTCCAATGGGCTGATGACGCGTGATGGAATATCCACCCAAGCAGCTCCTCATAGGGTTCCTCCTTAAATAAATAAAGAAAGTAACATTCTAAGAAGTAAAATAAAGTATTACACTACCATAAGATTAATTGAACTGTCACCTTGTTTTAAATCCCAATATGCTTACTTTCTATGTGATTAACTAGCGACTTAAACTACGCATCATAGAAACAAGCACTTGTATAGTTTGGAATAAATTAATCATCACGATAAGAGAATCATCCAAGTGTGTCATCATCAAAAGTCAGTAGTTGCAAGTACTTGAAGACTCTATATATGGGTAACCCCTTCTGGACAATGGTTTTTCTATCAGAAAAACAGACCATCAGTTATACGAGTAGAATTACCTGATACAAAAAAGAGGTTTCTTACACATTTTATCATGCATGTTGTCTACGCAAGTGCCACCAGAAGTGACTTTGGGTAGGGGGCAGTGCCTGTAGCCTCTGTTCCCATGCCAAGATTATCGCCTCTAGAGGGACCTGGAAGCATCCTGACTGCCTTCTTCGGCTGATACAGGTCACTCATGCTGCCTGCGGTGGGTTCGTCTTGCAGCTATACGATGACTATGCTACCATCACACAGTTCATGTTGAGGAAGACTTGGGTCCACTATGTGGCTCCCGCAGGACGCCGAGAAGGAAAGCAAGGGGTGACTGTGAATCAGGAAGTGGGAGGGGGAGCGGAGGCAACAGAGCGAAAGTGAGGGCGAGGTGGCGGCACGCAGGCCATAGAGTGAAACTGAGGGCGGGGGTAGAAGCGCGGAGACCACAGAGCTGAAAATGATGGCGGGTTGGGGGCGCGATGCCACAAAATCAGAATTGGGGTTGCGGCACGAAGGAGGCGCAGTCGAAGGAAGGCAAGGGAGGAAGAAGGGGTATTTCCGCTAGGGGTTGGAAGTGAGGTCAGCACCGCGGTCCGTGAGATTAGTGTGTGTGTGGGTGATAATGCGTGTGATGTCTTGACTAAAATTGAGATTTTACATGAAAATTGTGCAACTTGGGCCATAATTTAAGAATATTTTACTTATACACTCGTGACCTATAATTGAGAGCGAGAAGGCTATTTACCTCCAATATACAGAGTTCAAACATTTTATTATTTTATACAATACTCCGTGGAGATCCAAACAACAACCAAGGGTACCGTATTCATTTAATTTGACCCATACATTAAGTTAAATTTTAGTTGTATATGTTAATTAATCATACCACCAATCCTCCTACCTTCTCTATTATTTTGAACTTACTACTTCTATGGTTTTTTTTATAGATTATTTAAGGTAAGTAACCTCATCCAATGTTTTTTAGCTAATCAATGCTTGAGTGAGTATATTTACCATAGATATTTGAATAAATATAATTATTTCCTTAGCATGTATGACTCAATGACATTTGATTTTGGGTTGAGTGCCTAAATATGAGATCATGTGTATTCTAAGAATAATCATTCGTGTCTAGGTCCTTAGTCATATATTATTGTGAAAACTAGGGCAATAATAATGCATTAAGACACTAGTTTGTGTGTTTACTGATGACTACTCTCATTAGTTATGGCATTGAGTATAAATTCAAACACATAGATACTTGTTATGGATAAGTGCACATGACAAGCTCAACGTGAGTATGATACATGAAAATAAGAAATGGTATTCAGAATCATATCTCAATGTTGATTGTGGTCCTTAGACCTGAAGTCACTACAAGGATCACATGTTGTTCAATGTGCTTCAACACCACTCAACATACATCTCAATATCAACTTCCCAACATGTCACCCATCCTAGTACTATTGTGGCATGAGCATGCTTAACCATAGAGTACATGTTGATGGCTACCTATTAAGGAGGTGTACCTTGATAATATGGGTAGTCCAATCATCCACTTAAGATTATTTCATTCGAGGCCTCAAATCCTAGTATGTTACTTTCTTCCTATCACTATGTAAGATAACTAACCTCATCCAATATTCTCTAGTGAATCATTATTAATTGAAGGGTCTTTATTAAAGAGATCCAAATAAGATCTTATAGTATGCTCCTTGATGTCTATACCATTATATTTCATAGCTCAACTAATTTTCAAACATTCAATTTTGTTTCTATTCCTTCTAGTGTGGATACAGTATGAAACTTATTATCACCAAAATAGTCCTGACAAGGAGCGTAGGTCCTCATTATGAGATAGTCCTCTCAGGATAAGTGAAATAAATCACATCATGGAGTTCTGGTATTCCTAGGTGAGATGAGGTATTTTGGAGGGAGATTCATTGTTGGAGGGTTCCAGGCCATGATTTTGAATTTGTTTAACCAAAAAATTCTTGTTAAAATTTTATTTGTTAATGCAAACCCATAGAACAAACAGCTTGTTTAGCAAGAAAAAAACACATTCTTAAGCATAAGAGATGTGTTTAGATCACCAAAATCCTTGATGTCGAGACTGTTGATATCTTTGTTCATTGTAATCTTCTTATGAGAAACCTTTGATAGATTCTTTTATTCACATCCACCAAAATGAAATCCTTAAATGCTTATTGACGTCATCATATACTAAGGGTGATAGTTTAATAGATTGCATGGCATGGGAAGAAATGGCTTGGGGACTCGATATAACATACCTGAATCTAGGTATAATAAATCATTTCCCTCTTCTTATACCTTTTCAACTAATGAAGTTATAAGGCCATTTTCCCTGATATTAAATTTATAAGAGTGTTTGGGAATAGGTGACACAACTCAAGTGTGTCACAAGTGTACACGTCAAAGTAGTAAAGGAATGTGAAGAGGTCTCAGTGTCAATCTCATGGAGGAGTCGAAATATCATGACATTGACCTCTCACAACAAGTCCTTAGAAATGTATATAAGAGGAGTCAAGGACCATGTCATGAGAGTGTCCTCTCACAGCAAGACCCCAAAAATAATTCTAAGAGGAAATAAGGCCCATATAATGACAAATTCCTCTCACAACAAGTCTCCATAAATGATTTGATCGAAGAGGTGCATAAATGCATTGTCCTCTCAACTGTTCATAAAGGAGACATGTATAAGTTTGGGGCCGATCATAGCATAGTTGGTTAGGTGGTTGAGGTATCTACTGTTTGTTTGTAGTAATTACTTACGTCTGTGGTGACTGGCATGGTCATGGTAGGTCTTGGACAACACATCCATTTTTATGGCCACAACCATGGTGGTTGAGTTGTTATAGCTTTTTTATTCTTGGACAACACGGCCGTCGTGGTAGGTCTAGGATAAGATGACCATTTTGATGGACATGGCCACGGTGCTTGAGTTGATGGCCATGGTCGATGGTTTCATAGCCAAAGGTTTTGAGTTGTGTCGCCCTCCCTACAACAATTTATCTCACACATCTCTTTTATGAATTATCAAATAAATACATTGATATATTCCCATAAAATGCATTTGGTAAGATCATGGTCCAAATCATGATAGTGTCCTCTCATAGTAATTCTATTAAAATGCATTTGTGAGAAGATGGAGCCCATATCATGACATCATCCTCTCACAACAAGTCTCTGAAAATGCATTTGTGAGGAGTTAGGACCCATATCATGAGAATGTCCTCTCACAGCAAGTCCCTCAAATTACATTTGTGAGGATGCATGACCCATATTATGACAATGTTCCTTTATGAATGATTCTCATAATGACTTTGAATGACTCTCGACAATAATTTCTCACACACATCTCCCTTATGAGTTGTTAAATAAATGAATTGATATATCATGGAAAATTCCTCTCACAAGAATTAATAAATGAATTTCTCTAACAACAATTTCTCTCACACATCTTGTGGTTCCATAGCCCATATCATGGAAATTTCCTCTCACAACAAGTCATTTAAAATGCATTTATGAGGATAAGAGAAAGACTACACTAATCTAGAAAATTGAGTTACATTAAGCAAGTAAGGGATCAAGTCTAGGAATGAACTAGATATTGGTTGGGTAAAACATCACAAGCAAAATCCAACATTCATTCTAGGTTACCAAACCAAACAACAAGCCATATGTAATTAAATAACCCTATACTATTGATTGACCATGGATAGCATAAGATGTGCGAAGGGGAACTACACCCTTACACACCCTATCTAGCCTTACAAGGCTCATTTGGATCAAAATGTAGGTGAAATTACAATTGGATTGACTAATCTAGGTTTCTAGAGTAAGGGTTAGTAGTGCAATTGAGGTCCAAAGGTAGGAATAAGGAATGAGGATGAGTATATTTCACCTCATAGTGCTTGCCTAACCATGGGATGAAGCCCAAGGGGTCCTATTTATAGTTGAGGATGCCTAGAAGCCTTTGGGAACACTTGAGAATGAAAACTAGTTGTTTTGTAGCTTGCAACAGATATATTTTCGATTGTTGCAACTCCACAATGACTAGAAATACTTTTCTGCACTTTTCCATACAGTGCAATCGGTCAAGTTTCTACAAAGGTAACTCAACTGATCCCACTAAAAGACAAAACCAATTTAGGTCATAGATCAAGTTTGTCCCGGGGTAACTCGACCGATTCACTTAAATAAATTTTAGTCAGTAGAGGGATCGGTCGAGTTCTGTGAAGTGCAAACTCGATTGATCAAAAGTCATTTTTAAGATCCAATCAAGATCAGTCGAGTTTGCAACTCGATCGATGAACAACCTGATGTGAATTTTGGAAAATGACTTTTGAGTGCTTAAACATTCGATCTAAGTGCTCCTAATTTTTTATAATCTTAATTACAATTCATACAATCATCACAAGTGATTTACAACATGATTCTAATGGATTTACATCATATTCCAAAAATGTGCACTTGTATTGACTTTGACTTGTCTTTTCTCCAAGTTGAGATGTGTAAGTCAGGACATTTGGAGTGTGTCTATGCATAATCTGAAATCACTCAAGTAGAGACATTAGACACAAAAAAATGGAATGGTTTAGTCATCATCAAAATAAGGGTTTAGTCAATTTGGATCTTGAATCAACATTAAGGAGGATACTTGGCCCATATATTGGTAGTGTCCTCTAATAATAAGTCCCTGAAAATGCATTTTGGTGAAGTTTGGGCCCATTTCATGACCATGTCCTCTCAGGCCAAGTCCTTAAAAATACATTTGGGAGGAGCCATTGGCACATATGATGACAATTTCATCTCACAGTATGTCCTTAAATATGCATTTGGGTGGTGTCAGGTCCTATATCATGACAACGTCCTCTCATAACAAATCCATCAAAATGCATTTGGGAGGTGTCAAGGCCCATATCATGACAAATGTTATCTCACATCAAGTCCCTAAAAATGCATTTGGGAGGTGCAATATCGTGATAGTGTTCTTTCACAACCTGTCCCTTCAAAAGCATTAAGGAGGATACATGGCCCATATATTGGCAGTGTCCTCTCATAATAAGTCCCTGAAAATACGTTTCGGTGAAGTTTGGGCCCATATCATGACAATATCCTCTCACGACAAGTCCTTGAAAACACATTTGAGAGCTCCGGCGCATATGATCACAATGTCATCTCACAGTAAGTTCTTAAAAATGCATTTTGGAGGTGTTAGGTCCCATATTATGACAACATCCTCTCAAAACAAGTCCATGAAAATGCATTTGGGATGTGTTAGGGTCCATATCATGACAAATGTTATCTCACATCAACTCCCAAAAATGCAATTGGTAGGTTCCATGACCCAGATCATGATAATGTCCTTTCACAACATGTCTCTTCAAATGCATTAAGGAGAAGCCAGGGCCCATATGTTGACAACGTCCTCTCATAATAAGTACCTGAAAATGCATTTTGGTGAAGTTTGAGCCCATATCATCACAACGTCCTCTCACTCCAAGTCCTTGAAAATATATTTGGGAGGTGCCATGGAGTATATGATCACAATGTTATCTCACAGTAAGTCCTTAAAAATGCATTTGGGAGGTGTTAGGTCCCATATCACGACAACGTCCTCTCACAACAAGTCTATAAAAATGCATTTGGGAGGTGTCAAGGCCCATATCATGACAACATCCTCTCATAACAAGTCCATAAAAATGAATTTGGGAGGTGTCAGGGCCCATATCATGACAAATGTTATCTCATAGCAAGTCCCTAAAAATGCATTTGGGAGATGCCATATCGTGATAGTGTTCTTTCACAACCTGTCCCTTCAAATGCATTAAGGAGGATACATGGCCCATATATTGGCATTGTCCTCTCATAACAAGTCCCTGAAAATACGTTTTGGTGAAGTTTGGGCCCATATCATGACAATATCCTCTCACAACAAGTCCCTGAAAATACATTTGGGAGCTTCCATGGCACATATGATCACAATTTCATCTCATAGTAAGTTCTTAAAAATGCATCTGGAAGGTGTTAGGTCCCATATTATGACAACGTCCTCTCACAACAAGTCCATGAAAATGCATTTGGGATGTGTTAGGGTCCATATCATGACAAATGCTATCTCACATCAACTCCCAAAAATGCAATTGGTAGGTTCCATGACCCAGATCATGATAATGTCCTTTCACAACATGTCTCTTCAAATGCATTAAGGAGAAGCCAAGGCCCATATATTGACAACGTCCTCTCATAATAAGTACCTAAAAATGCATTTTGGTGAAGTTCGGGCCCATATCATCACAACGTCCTCTCACGCCAAGTCCTTGAAAATACATTTGGGAGGTTCCATGGAGCATATGATCACAATGTTATCTCACAGTAAGTCCTTAGAAATGCATTTGGAAGGTGTTCGGTCCCATATCATGACAAATTCCACGACCAATATTGTGATAGTCCTTTCACAACATGTCCCTTCAAATGCATTTCAGTGAAGTTTGGGCCCATATAATGACAACCTTCTCTCATACATGTCCATCAAAATGCATTTGGGAGGTGTTAGGGCCCATACCATGACAAACGTTATCTCACATCAAATCCCTAAAATTTATTTTGGGAGGTGCCACGAATAAAATTGTGATAGTGTCCTTTCACAACATGTCCCTTCAAATGCATTAAACAGGATACATAGCCCATATATCAGCAGTGTCCTTCATCACACGTTTATGGAGAAGTTCATTCACAAAGGATGCGTCTGTAGAAAATTGGGCCACCTAGAATCTTCACTCCACACTCTGGATGAGAGATGTCAGTTGGAAATAAGCCCACATTCGAGCCTCATCTAGGGTCATTAGATGGCCAAAAAATCTATCTTCTTAGTATTGAGATGAAGACCATACATTGGGCCTCGATCCTAAATGAGGGATAGAGCCTTCAAAACAACCTCTGTGTCCCCAATGAGGGTACCATCATCAAGGTAGAAAGAAAGGAGGTCAAGTTGACATGCATCCTTTGCCTGTAAAATAAGAGGGTGGAGTCCCAGGGAAAAAAGTAGGGGGCCTAATGGGTCACCTTGTTGTACCCTGACAGAAGAAAAAAGAGGCTCGTCATGATCCATATAGAGAGGATATGGAGAGCTATAGAAAAACTCAACCCATCATACAATAGAAGGGCAATGAAGACAAACCTCTCGGAATATGATAGATCTATCAACCATGTTGAAGGCATTGTTGAAGTCAATAAGAGCCATGGTGACTGTAGTGTGGTGTTGTTGTTCATAGACAAGTCGAGTGACATCATGTAGAAGGGCCTCAACACCACCAGAATACCAACACCATACTGATGATCCATAAGATAAGGGATGACATCAGAACATACACCCTTTGCCGCAACTTTAGATACAAGGCGCTTCCAAATAGCACCCATAGAAATATGTCGAATGCCATTGTCTGGTTTGAGAAAAGGAGTCAATGGAGCACTGTCAATGTAGGGAGCTAGGGAATCTGGACAACGACCAGTGAGACAAAGATTCACCATAGTTGAAACTGCATTAAAAAAATCATCTTTCACTACAATGACAACCCCACGCATATAATCAATAAGATGTTGTGATCGTAGGCCATCACGAGCGCAAGTGGTTCCTTCCTTGAATGATAAAATGGCTTCTTCAATCATAGAGAAAGAAGCAACAAATGGAGAGATAGAAATTTCAGACTGAGGTTGTACCAATGGCAGTGGAGGTTGAGGGTGTTTAGCTTCAAGATAATAATAATTAGCAGCTTTTATGGGGGTAACACCACTAGAGGATAGAACACGGATGGCAGTAGAAAATTGGTTATATTTGATCTTAGACTTGGCACGTGAAATACAAGCTTCAGAAGAATGTTCTCGCCTGGTAGGACAACAATGAGCCAAAATCTGAGCTAGGAGTTGTTGACTGCCATCAGGTCCTGAATTCCAAGTCTCCAAAGTCTTAAGGATCATAAGTTGTTGTAGAGAGATGCATTTTCAAGAAGACTATTCTTGAGAAGACTTAGGGGAGAAGCGATACAGAACACATGCTGGAAGCAACAAAAGATGAATCCATGCATCAATAGAGCGTGAGAAAGAAGCCACCTAGAGTAAGCAAGCACGAAGAGTGTCGGCAAAGGGCAAACGACAAAGAAGAGGGATACTATTTATGGTAGAGACACTCGTGCGGAAGACAAAATTTAGAAGATTTGTGTCGAGCTATAGTCATCCAACAGGCAGAGGCGGTGGCTCAATACGTTGACGAGCTGAAAGGGTGCAAGGAACAGAATCTGGAAAGCCAGAATTGATGGGAGCAGGCAAACCAATTATCACATTGAGTGATGTCTCACTAGGCTATCGAGGTAGAGTGGTAGTAACATCAGAGCCATCAGAAGCTTGATGAGGACATGCTTTAGACCATGGAACGATTCCAAGGCATACACTGTTGTGGTTGCTGCTGTATTTCAAAGCAAAAGTTTTTAGTCCCACATTGCTTGCTTTGAAGACTTCTCTCCTATTCTTATATGGCTGCTGGTCCATGTAATATTTGAGGAACAAAATAGGATATGGGCTTTGCACGCGCATGGTGGGGCAGCCCAAATGGGTTTGGGCCAGTCCGGTCCAGAAACCCTTTAATCGGGCGCGTCGGCGCACGACGCATCCCGCGCGTAGGGGGGGGGGTACAAATCCGGCCTCCCGGAGCCCCTTGTGCTGGCGCGACCCCGACAAAGTTTTGTCATTTGCTACACTTGGGTTTATCCACAAGTGTCACATCTCTTGACATAGCAAATGTCTGTTGGCAACCGCTAGCCGATGTCTCTTCAGTTGGCAACCGCTCGCATCCGTTGATCCATCTCTGGGCTCCTATAAACCAAATGCTTTCCTTTATTTTTTGACACACGCAACAGGAACACTAGACATTATCTTTCCGTTCGTTGTTTTGCCGCTGTCGCTTCTCCGGTGATCGCTGGAAGAACGATCAAAGACCTCTCGCCTGAGGAGGGATTTGTGGGTGCACACTTCGCTCCTCTTGTTGTTGTATCCTGGGAGGGTACCCGCCGTGGATTACTGCTGCACCGACGTTCGTCGTTGAGTAAGGCAGAAATACTCATAAGGACGGTGCATTCCAGCACGCCTCAACAGTCTGGTATTACTTCTTGTTTACATTTCGTCTGTTTATTATCACTGTAGAACAACATACACCACACATCCAATGCTTGGAAGAACAAAGAGCAAACACCAAGCCCTCCCAAACATCTGCATACTCCAACGCCTTACGGATTCCATCAACACGACTCAGTGAAGATAAATGAACAACCTGAAGATGATTACCAAAATTGTTAGCTACTAACGGTTTGCCGCGACATGTATGGAGGCTCCTAAAAGGACATGCAACTTGTGCAACAGGTCCAACAATGTAGGATGTAGGCCCCGCGCGGTAAAGGACCACAGGAACAACCTCACGGCTTTTCACTTGTGACGCAGCAAGACGGTCATAATGTGTCATTGCCGATGTGGGAAAACTGGATTTTTCCATTAAAGAGAGCAGAACTGAGACATGGAGGGAACCCTCTCGTGTATGGCGGCCAGCAGGGCAGTCCTTCCTGTTGGGTTGACCATTGCCAAGCCTACTTAACACACGATTGTAGGGAATCGTGTATGGGCTGCCGCCTCCGGGGATCGATGCTGGACTCTATCGTATCGATCTTTGACGTGTTGAGACTTGGACGGCTATGCACTAGGGACGCTCCAAGCGTGTTCTTGCCCTAATCCCTTGCTGCTATGGGCGTGGTTGCCGAAAAATGGGCAGCCACCACCGGTATCGCCAAGTCCAACAAAAGTTGATAAGTTGAATCAGACTTGAAGTTATCACCGAACCTTTCTGGTCACCTTCTGTCCGCATTCGAGAGACACTATGGTAAGTCGGATCTGGATACTATGGTGTGGGGGAACAAGACGAGCAGAGAACCCCTGCCATCAGTGGCACTGAGGTAGGTGCGATAATTAATCAGAGGTAGGTGGGAGCCAAACAGAATCGTCGTCAGTGCCCATGTAACGTGCAGCGGCTCGGTGCCCTCGCATCGCATCATCGTCCAACACATGGTGACCAAATAAGTGTTGATATATTCCAAATAAATACACTCGGGAGGAGCCATGACACATTTCTTCTCATAAAAAGTCTCTTTCAATGCATTTCTTAGGAACTGGGGCCCATATAGTGACAATGTCCACTCACAACAATTCTCTAAAAATGCATATGTAAGGGTTGGGGCCCATATCACGAGAATTTCCTCTAACAGCAGGTCCCCTGTAATGCATTTGTGAGAATTCAAGGCCCATATCAAGACAATGTCCTCTCATAATAATTCTGTAAAATTTCTAAGGTTAGATGACATGAATTTATGTCATCTATAAATTTGGTGACACACATGCATGTCACCTAAATGTTATGTCTCCTTGTATATTACACTTGGCCCATATACATGTGTAAACCCCCATTAGAATATAGGTGATTCAAATGTATGTCACCTATAGTGTGTCACCCTTTCAAGTATGATAAAATGTCTGTCACCTATATTGCACAGACTACACGTGACATACATGCATGTCACCTGAAGTATGTCACCCTTTCAAATATACAAAAATGTATGTCATCTATTTTACGTAGGCCTACACAGATTATAAGTCATGTACAAACATGTCACCTAAAGTGCGTAATTTTTTACATGACTGTCATCTATACTATGTTTTTTGGTATATAAGATGGTACCAGAGCATCGATCATGGCCTAAGGAGGAAAAGAAAGAGTCTCCGCCGCACTATCACTGCCTCCCCATAATCCTATCTAATTAATCTCCCCCCTAATAATATCTATAGTTGATCCTTCCCCAAATCTCTTATCAAAGAAACCACTTTTCCCCCATGTTCGCGCTATATGTATAATACACCGGATGTTTGCTCTTGGTTTGCTATTCAAGAGACGTCGGCTATTCACTTCAAGTATTGCTATTCTTGTCTAGGCCCTTTTGTCCTATTTCCACATCAAATCATACCTTGTGTGAATTCTTCAAGCGGCTATGTGGTTCCGATGAGATGTGAGGCCCTTAATGCGTTTCACAGGTCGCAAATCCCCAGGGAGTCACGCCGGGGTAGGCTGCACAAATTTGCCTTGCACTTGAATGACAACGACCTGCTGCTTCACGTCTTTGGAGTGTTATGCATGCGTACACATCAGGCATGTGATCACGTAGAGTTTCCAATCCCGTGATCCAAATTTAGCCTTTGATATTATCGTCAACTGAAATTAGGAAGGCCATGCCGCTTGGAAAACTACCACATGCAATCTTTCCTTTCCATTGTGTCCATATGAACTGGTTAGGTGATTAAAGAAGGTTCGTTTCGTTGTGTAGTTTTTAAAGGAAATCATTCAATTCAGAATATTGGGAAACAAGTACGAGAGATTAACAAGGATTTGATTATGTAAAAATGTACGAGAATCAAATGCATCTGGCCTTCGATCACCCTTTGACCCACAAGATTAAATTAATGCCTTTGACCAGCCTTTGTCCACTTTCATAAAGCACTTTCTAATAAAGCACTTGAGGGTCTTCCCTTTGCTGTTCGTCTTGGGCCTGGAGTTGTACATCTTGAGCCGGCGGACCGTAGATGTCGAGCGGCTGCTCCCATCCCCGTCATCGCCTTTTTTTTTTTTGAGTTGTTGTGGTTTAGGTGCAGCGAGAGCTTCGGTTTGCCGAGGCATTGGACTTGAATTGCTTCTTCTTGGTCGTATCGAATACTAGAGATTGGCACAGCGTGTCGTTGAATGTGTGTTCTGGGGATTTTGGGCTCCGGTTGGCAGATGGCTATGAATCGAATACTAGAGATTGGCACAGCGTGTAGATGAATGTGTGTTCTGGGGATTTTGGGCTCCGGTTGGCAGATGGCTGTCGAGATCATCAGTACCTACATATTCCTTAAGTGTCGTCTGTTGGAGAATCCTATTATGCTTGACACTGTTTTCAGCATTGAATGTAACTGCGAGTCTTCTCTTGCCTTACAAAGACTTTTGGTGCTATGTGGTGACTTAAGCCTTATTGTCGTGCAAGCTTATTAAATTCAAGAAGAAACCACTATTTTTTGGTGGTTTACTTGTGCAAAATTTTGATGCATTTTTCTCCAATAGTATTCCTTTGTATGGAAATTTGTGCTTGATTTCTCTTCTAAAATCATTGTAGACTTTATTGAATCAGCGAGACCCCCCAATTGGGGAACCACACCCCCTAAATCCCCTAGTAGTACTACGGCTTATAATTTTTCTGGGGCATTTCTTTATCATTGTCCACCCCAACAACTCTTAGTTTCTTTCATGGTTGGTGTGAGGGGGAGAAATAGAGGAGATTTGAGATGAAGAAAGAAAATTTATTCTTCTTATATCTATGAGGAGCTTTCTGCTGCTTTATATTTCTGTAGATCTTGATGTACTTCTACTATTGATCTTTACTGCTATATGCTTCTTGGACAGCTTGTTATATGGAGATTCATGTATATTGCTTGCTTTTTCAAGATGATGGTTTTCTATCCGGTTACGTCGACTATATGGTCTATTTTTTGTTTGTGCTTTTTTTGCATGTTGACTTCTACTATGAACCAACGCTCTTTGGACTTTTTCTGATGTAAATCAGCACTTTTTGGCATGTCCATGCTTTACGCATGTTGACTTTTTTACTTGTATGTAGCTTGTTTGCACGTCGACTTTCTGCTTCTGTGTGCCAGTACTCTCTGGCCCGTCCGTGCTCTATTTTGCACGTTGACTAATATTGTTGATGTGACCCAACACTCTATGGGCTGCAACGTTAGCAACTGTGATAAAGATCATGATGTTTTGTTGTTGCTTAGTTCTGCTCCAAATGATCAAGAAAATTGTACTCCATATTATTAGGAAACATCTGCAACTTGCTTGCCTGCTATAAAGTATCTACTTGAGGGGGAGTGTCTGAGTGCTTAATCGTAATATTAAGGGGGGGGGATTCTTGTATGGGCTTGATTTATCTTTTCATTTATGTTTCTCTCTTTTTCGTCCAACTCTCCGTTTGAAGCTGATTTGGGAGTCTTCCAACTTCAGCTTGAGGGGGAGTATTAGATATTCTATTTATTTATGGTATTAAGTGTCTTTGTAATATGGGCCCAAGTATGCCTTGGCCCATTAGGGTTAGGTTGTGTCATCTATGCTTCCCTATTCTCCTATATATAGGAGCAGGGTTTGTTCTATTCAATACAACAAGAAGCCATCATTTATTCTCTAAGACTAATGAATTACCATAAACTACTAATAGGCCATGGATGGGGTAGGGTGTTTGTATGTAAACTATTCCCTATCACCTCCTATCCACCCTTACAAGGCTCACTTAGATTAGGGTTTGGGTGGAATTCTATTAGGACCTAATCCATTCTAGGTTTCTAAGATAGAGGCTCCTAAAGAAATTGGAGGGGCCAAGGTAGTAATGTAAGGTGGAAATGAGGTTTCTGGCCACACATCACCTACTGTCTAGACTCCAGAAAGCTCTAAGCCAATCACACTAAGTGCTTATAACCTATCTACTTAGACATCTCATCTAGGTGTAGAAGAATTGATTGGCATGTAGGAGGGTTAATAGCTATATAGAGATCCACTAATTGGACCTAGGAGCAATTCTCAAATTAGCCACCTATATGCAATTCCCCTAGAATCCTAGGTGATTTCAAGCACACATCAACAAACAATTTGTGGGAAATGAATTAAAAGTAGAACATAATCATTATCAAAGGAAATTACAATGTTTACATATCATTTTTTCCAACATGGTATCAAAGTAATATTTTTGACCCCAAACAGCCCACCTAGGGGGCCTCACTACACATAACATAGGAAAATATAAAAATGGAGAGAGAAGAATGAGTAGAGGAGTGGAAATACATGGTGGCTCAGTGGAGACTCCTTTTCCACCTCTTAGTAGTAACAACTCAAGCACCTCCCTCCTCCAAGGTGGAATGGCATGAATATGAGGTGGAAAGTGGCTAAAAATTCTAAAACAAAGGGTTTTAAGGTGGAAGGTGGTAGAATGGAAGTGGAATGGAGTGGGAATGGCTGAGAGGGGGCTAAGTTTTTTTGAGAGGTAGACAACCTCATGCTCCATCTGCCTCCCATGTAATATAGGTGGTGGGGAGGCACTAGGTTAAGTGGGGGTATAATGGGAAATGTAGTCAAAGGTTGTTGTTAGGTTTTCAGGTAGCACGATCATAGTGGGTAATTGGTACTATTGGCCGTGGTGGGGTGGAATGGTCGTGCTAAGGAATGGAAATGGGTCAGGTTGTTTTGGCATTTAGGGGATTGGTGGGACGATCGTGTTGGACAACATGACCGTTGTGGGTCGTTGGCGCCACGGCCGTGCCGGGGCACAAAGCCATTCTCAGCTAGAAAAGTGGTGACGATTCTGATGGGCACAAGTATTCTAAGTTATTGTACCATGGTTGTCTTGAGCGACACAATTGTGGTGGGTCTTCCTTGGTACGGACATGAAGTATAACATGGTCATGCTAATATACTTGAGATCCTTTGCTTCATCTCTATGACTCTAATGTGAAAATGGCTTTGACAACACGACTATGTTGGGGTCTTCGGTAGCACTTTGGGCTTGAACTTTGGATTTCCATGGACAACTATGCTTGAGTTGAATCTTTTCCACTAGGGGTAGGTTGGGGGACCCTTTGAACTCTCTATAGGCATCTCTAGGGGTAGAGAAATCCCAGGATCATCCTCTTTCTCTCCCGCCCATCCATGCATAGTCCAAGTACCTGAAAAACATTCAAAAATGTCCATTAGTGCATTTGATGATAATACACATATCAAGGGAAATGACATATAACCTAACATATATTGATGTGATTAAAGTGCAAAAACACACAAGTTGAAGTGCTAAAATAGGGATGCATTAGTGGCGTGGCAAGAAAGTTCAAATTTTTTGTACATTTATGAGAAAATGAAAGCAATTAATATATATGACATGCAAGTGTGCAAGATGTAAAGAGAAAGTGTCAACTAAACAATTATGTTGGTTAGCCAAGCATTTGATCATATCAAGAAAAACAAAAATCAAAGTAATAGAAATAACTAGGGCTTACCACCCTAAATTTTTGAATCATTCCTTCCTCATGATGAAACCAGTCTTGGAATTATAGGGAGATGGTCAATAATGCTCAAAAAATTTTCTTCAATTCAAACTGATGAAGTGGGGGTTACCACGACTATTTAGTGGATGCTTGCATGAAATCACTAGGAGTTAGGCATTTTGACCAAGATAGCAAAACTATTTTGATGATAGAAAAACCACTATATTGTCAAATTTTGTTTATTCCCTGGGTTTTAGGAATTTTCTTCGTCATTCTTTGGTCTTCACTTGTGCATTATGTAAGTAAACATGTTGGCTATTTTTATGTCCTAAGATGAATCATAAAAAACAATCAAATGTATTGTATGTGTGTGCTTTGCTATAAAGCATAAAAATAAAACTATAACAAAATTGAGGTTTGAGTAAAAAAATTTACAGACCAATGTGGGTTCTAGCACTAAGTTTTATATGTCTTCAACTGGATTGGGTTTTCTTATTCTTCATCATCCATTGGAAAAACACAAGGTCACTTCGTGAAGTACAATGTCTTCTCATTGGCATTCGACAAAGTTCTTCAATCCACTAGTCACAGGGGTCCTAAAAACTTTCCTCTTCAAGCTTGTCCCTCTTTTTCACCTCTTGGAGTGATTTTGTCTTGACTATATTGAGGGTCAACCTCAAGTTCATGAAGGTAACTGTCATACATGGATGCTAGAATCAACTCTAGACAAGAAAGGCCTTCCTAAGATGATGAGAAACTTCTTGTCATCTTGGTCCATATCTAGAACAATAAATTCCATTGGGAACATTGCCGACATTTTAAAGTCAAGCATCACAAGGAAATCATTCACCCTGCTCCTTGGGACATTGATCAACTGATTGGACAATTGTATAGTACAATATTACAGCTTCAATTTACCTATTCCCAATAAGTTATACACTAATCTATAATTATTATTCGTATGGATACCAATGTGGCATGAAATTAGAGAGGCTTCAAGGCCTTTTTCGAGGGGAAGTGCATGTTGTAATATAGAGATCACTTGCTCAATGAGTTTCACTTTTTTAGGCCCCATTATCTTCCTCTTGAAAGTCCAAGCATCCTTGAAGAATTTGGTCTATGCCAGAATATGCCTGATGATGTCAAGCAATGGGATGTTCACTTTACTTTCCTAACAATTTAAAATTTGTCAACATTATATTTTTGCGTTCTTTTAAAGGAAGGCTTATCTAAGGCATCTGGTAATAAAGGCCCACTTCCCCTTCCTTTAATTGAATCACTCATAATTTTTCACAGAATGGACCCTTAAGTTGCAGGTGAATCTCTTGGAATCAAAAGTGGAATAGAGGAAATAGAATAATTCCCATATGGAGTAGAAGGTAGAAAAGTTGGTATTACATAATCACTAGAAAGTGGTACAACATCATCACAATTTTTTTTTCGCATTGAAGTATCATCATAACTTGATCAACATGATCTTCTTCACTTTTGATTTTGGTTGCTCAAGAGCTTTGACACTCTTGATTATGGTCACCACATTCACTTTCCCACGGTTATTAGGGGGACTTTGTGATGCTTGTGGTCGTGGTGGTGGTGGTTTTCTTTGGTATTGTTTATGATGGGTGAATGTTGGAGGATGTATGGATGTTGTAGTGGTGGTTTTTTTTGAGGTGGTTGTTGAGGGATACAGGGTTGTTTTGATTGTTGTTTAGGTGGAAAATGGCATTGGTAGTTAAGTGGTGGTTGTGATGATGGAGGAACATGTGTTAGGGGATCCTTGGTATTGTTAAATATGGTGTACTTGCATAAGTGGTGGACCATAAGATCCTTTAAGGGCTTCCACTTGTCCATTTCATTTTTCAAGTTCACCATGGTTTGGGAAGGAAGTATTTCCTCCTCATGATGAGAAAGAGTCAAGTTACTAGATCTAGCCTTTGTCTAAGCCTATAAATAGTTTGTCCATGAGTAGACACATCTTTCTTGACTTCATCTTGGATTCTCAACCTTCCAAGCACTTCACTTTCAAAACCTTGAATTGTATCTTTGACCTTGATTTTTTCCTTTGATTCTCTTGTACCTCATAATTTTATTGTTTCCAAGAGAATTTGGGGTAATTTAACCGCTTAGGAGTGTAATATTGGAACATGAGGCCAAGTTTGTTGCATTTTCCAAAATATTGCATAGCTTTTACCTCTTCCTTGAGGGACTCAATGGATTCCACATAATGGCTAAAAATTCACCTCCTACTTGAATTTTCATAAGATCCATCATGTCGAGAATCACCATCATTTGTGAGTTGGCATCACTTAATGAAGAAGGTGGTGTAGTAGATGTGCTAGCGCCAATATATTTATCATAATCATTGTACACATTTGATGTTATCTACCTTGAATTTATATCCAAGTGCTCAAACAAAGGTCATGTTTCTTCAAGAGGTTTGGTCATCAATTTACTAGCACAAGAGGAATATACCACCATATGGCCAAATTGAGACAGTCAGCGGTAGAAATATTGTATGTGGCACCTTTGGGGTACTTTATGGTGTAGACGGTCTTCTAGGAACTTTCAAAATCCCTCCAACTTCCATGGAATTGCACATGGCCCAATTTGTTGAAGGAGGTGATGTTTCTTCTCATTTTATTGAATTTTTCTATGGTACATAATTTGTAGAGGAAATCATTCTTCATAGACTCTCAAGTCATCACATCAATTTTTGTAGAATACAAATCTGTGGATTTGTCTTTCAATGAGAAAGGAAAGAGTGTGAGGTGGATGGTTTCATGATTGAAATCTAGAGTGCAAAATGAGGATCAAGTTTGCAAAAATGTATTTGTGTGTTTTTAGGGGTTCTCGCTCTCTAACACATAGGAGTTAAGAAAGAGTCCCACTAGAGCTAGTGGAATGGAGAACACTTGGCATGGCATCTTCGCTAATCTTGTTGCAGTTGAAGAGGTGTAGTTTCCCTACATAAAGAAGTCATGTATGGGCCTTGGTGGAGGTGAAATTTTTGGTTCACCTTGGCGTTCTTCTTCATGTCCCTCATGGCTTTCTCTTCTACTTACATGCACCTATTTATTCACCTTTTCCTATCTATTTAGGGATCTCTCAATAATGATTCAATAGAAAAGGAGCAGTGACCAAACATGCACTTTCACCTGCACACGGAACAAACATGCAAAGAGAAGAAAGTTAGGAAATACAAAGGCAAAAGTATAAGAAATAATAGATAATAACAATGATGAGGTTTACTATAAAAAGTTATTAAAAACAACAAGCTATGTCCTAAAAGACACTACCCAACAATTCTAGAAGGCTTGATGCACTTACTGCACACCAGGATAACAAATCATTAGAATGAAGGCATACTCTCATGGATAGAAAAATCCACAAGAACAGGGGCTCGTGATGTAGTATAGAAAAAGTGGAAAGTTGGGGTCAGATCCATAGGGAATGAGGTAGGACATTAGAAGAGATAGACTATATCTTTGGGTTTCTAGAGTCGGGTGTAGTTCTTCAATGGTTTAATTGGGATTTATTAATTACACTAAGGGTGCAAATAATTAAAGAGAGAACAAATTAAATCTAGATTAATCCTATACAATTAAGGCTAACTAACTAAGAAACAAGGCATATACACTAAATTAGTTTAGCTAGAGAAAGAGGGATCCATTAACTATACTAGACTAGGCGTTACACTAACTAGGCAAGTAAAGGGTAAACTAAGAAACTAGCTATCAAAACCAAGAACAAGCAACTAAGAACTGGAACAAATAACCTATCAAAGGATAAATAGCATAGCAAGAAATTAGGCAACTAATCAAGAAGGACGATCTAACACTAGAGACAATTAGGGTTTCTGAATTGATTAAGGGTAGCAGATAGTTTGGGGAAATATGCAACCATCAACCATGCAATAGGGTCCTACTCATTCACAAGCGTCCAACAAATAAGCTATCAAACCAAACAATAAGGAAAAATATTAGACGCAAATACTACCCAATTAGTTGGTCATGGGAGGTATGGTGGTGTATAGTGCAAAAAGTCCTTAAATACCCTAAGGAGGTGTTATTAACTAAGGCATCACACCCTACCAAAAGAGAGATATGATGTGAGTACTATCTCTTTAGTATTGAAACTTTTTGGCGATCACATGGAAAATAAAAATAAGTGTTCAGAGTTGCTACTACAATTATATGGAAAATAAGAAAAAAGCACTATAATGCATTGGTATTCCACCTTGGAAGGCCTACTTGTCATTCTAGTTTAATAAATAGAAAAATACAAAACAAAATAAACCTAAAGAAATCAAGTTTAGTGATCCTGTTACAAGTGGGAAGGATTAGCACCCCATCTCTCCCGAAAAACTAGTATCAAGCCATTTTTATTCGACTATGAAGTAGAGAGAATTTTAGGATGACAAAAAAACAAAATAAGGTGATTATGAAAAAAACAAATTTTAATGGGTAGGTTTTTAGAGCTGGAGATGTTCATGTCCTTCCTATCATTTTCCTAAAGTCCTATTTTTAGGTATATTGGGGTGTTAATCACTTGAGGACCTCCCATGACAAAGATCCCTCATGAGTGAATAAGGCCAATGCATAGGATTTATAGGATGATTAAAAAATGTGAGTTAGGAGATACATCTTATCATAGATATATATATTGAGCAACTAAAATAGAATAACAAAGTTGGTATTGCAGAATTATAGACCAGTTATGGAAGAATAACAGAGCAGTTATGACAATATAACAATTTAAATTATTATTCTAGTGGCGTACTGATGATAACATGGCTTGGTGTCAGAGAAATGATCCTCTTATCATGAGTGATGTATGTAATTATGAGAGAGTTAGTTCAATCTTTTATCTTCAAGAGGTTCAAAAGGGGCCCAAAATATGGTGGACATGAGGGCTATTTATAGGTGGATTTTAGGATTTTGGGTTCTAGAGAGAACTTTCATGAACATGTGAAGGGTCACCCTAATGTGTCACTTTTGAGGGGCGCTAATAAATGCATCCCTTTATGTGTCACGTGTTGGTGGTTCACATCCATGGGTGCCCCGGTTGGATAAAATGTGTTTTTTGACTTTCCAGTAATTTTGTGAATTTTATGGAGAATATCATGAAAAATTTAGAGAGAGAGATAATTCAAGATTATCCATCAAATTAATCAAGGAAAAAATTCACTTTAATATCCATGAAAAAAAGGAATATTTTGTTCATTATAATTCAACAAGACAATTTATGAAAAATATTTTATAAAAAAGTAGAATTGAAGAGAAAATTGCACTTTTGGTAGAAATGTTTCTTGATAGAAAGCCCCAAAGTGAGTAAAAGTGAGTGAAAATGGGCGTATCAAGTATGTGAGAAAAAGAAAAATGTGACAGAAGACAAATGCTGAAAATGTGTGGAATGTGGAATGGGCTCCATCATTAGCCAGAGAATTAACATTTATCATGAATTTTTATTGAGTGAGCAAAAATAGGATCTCAACAGTTTGCCCCTCTCAAGGAAAGATTCTATGTAAGAGTGAGAACTACATACTTGGTTCAAGTCTGACCCCCATTCGTTGTCACTAAAGGCCAAGAATGTTAAACTCATTAAAGTTTTTTTGACAAATTTTGCGGAGGGCTGAAAGCATGAGTGAATTGTTTTTCCTCCTATGATGAATGAATGAGATAGCCATTCATAAAAAAAAGTTAATATTTGGCACAAATGATTTCTCCGGGGTAAGGGTAGCCTCTAGTCGATACACTTACCAATATCTAACCAACCATATATTCCCCTGAAGTGATGATGAGCCACTAGAAGTTGATCAACCGCAAATGTGATCCTCACCTTGCTCCAATTCATATTTTGAAATAGTTGTCTCACCAATTCATGCCTTAGAGAGAAAAAAAGTGGATGTCAAAAAGTGGATAAGGTTGGAGATTTGTCTAAAGTGATTAAGATCAAGAATTGATGATCATAGAATATAGTTGCAGGTGTTTAATAGCAAAAAGATCTTTGAAAATTATTCATCATCTCATTTCATCCTAAGCATCTTTAGCTTTCATTTTTTAGGGTAGTCCGATTCCTATTTGGGACCATCACTCTCAAAAAAGTGCAATATGAAAATTTTCCTATCCAAGATAAGACTTTGATTGTTGAGATTGGTAGTTGAGCATCAAACAAGTTCCCAACTTTAAGGTGGCCTTCTGTCTAATGACCCATCCGTCAACTACTTATCATCTTGGAGTATTGTCTATTCTTAGGAAGAGGCTGATATTGGGCATCAGGTGATCATCCAGTAAAAAAGGTGGCTTCCAAGATGTGTTCCTCCACTAGATCATCATCCCTCGCTAAGAGTGTCGATGATGGAATATCCCCACCTCTCTAGTTTTCTTCTTGATTTAGTAGTGGTTACTGATATTGGAGATTGAGTCATAATTCATGATCATAAAAAGGTATTGAAAATTGGTTTATTTATAAGTTATGAACTGAGATTGTCAAAAAATTTAAAAATGTGTACATGAGTGTGAAAGAAAGGTTAACAACCCATTTTAGGTCGTAGTCCAAGACTTTTAAAATATATGAGCATGATGGTGGTTTTGGTTCAATTTCAGGTCATGAACTGAGACCATATATAGACAATTTCAATTTGGCTTGGTTAAGTTTAAGGTCATAGTCAAGGATCTAAAAGGATTGGAAAGTAAAAAACATGATCCGTCCAGTTTTAGGTCATGGTCTAGGACCCTAAAAATGATTTGGAAAGCACAAATTTGGTTCAATTTTATATCACAAACAGGACCCTAGGAAATCATACTTAGATTTAAGAACTATTTTTCTGGTCAAATGGCTGAATTTTAGGTTTTTAAGCCACAATTTGAAATCTTAATATCTATACCATTTTTGGGTTTTTTTATTATTTTTCTACAATTCTGTTGTCACTTTTATAAGGTTCTAGAAATTCTTTTGAAAATCCAAAGATGTATTAGCAATTTTTGCAAAAGGTACTTTTATATGGAGGGGACATGAGAAGGATCGATTACCCTTATCATTTCACCCTTTTGCGTGAAGTAGTGGTGGAGATGACATGCTCAGACATACAGAGGCAATGGTGGTGTCTAGGAGAAGGAAGAAGAGAGCCAACATATTGCACTGATTTAGTAGCCTTGATGGGAAGATCATGGCATTATGTCAGCTCTCCCTAGTGGTGTTGTGGATGGAATCTCTCTGGTGGAGCTTCAAACTACCTCTATGGCAGAATTGTCATGTGGGTTTCAACTACATCAGTCTAAGGGAAGGTGTATCTTTCATTTTTTACACTTTCGTCCAGCCATTTGGCACTCTGTGGTGAAATCTAGATTTGTCTTCTAGGTGTTCTTCATGATATGGAGGTTGAAGATGACCCATACCTACATTCTAATTTGTGATTTAGTTGACTTCACTATTTTGACGTTCTCTTCATCATTCAGCGTTCGATTGAGCTGATTTTAGTTCTGGTGGAAAGCTTATGTCATTGTGGTTGTGATTTTGCATATGATGGGTCGTAACTAGTGCAAAGAGGACCATGTCATGGATGAGTATGATGAAAATAGTGATGATGGACCAAGTCATATCCAAGATATGAACTACAACTTTATTTGTTGAGTTCATATATGAATCTAAAGGCTGTGATCTATATTTTCTCTGTGAAGGCACAATGGAGGTGAGAGAAAGATTGTGGGGGAGATACTCCCATATGAGAGGTTTGGGATCATCTGGGCATGTTTTGGATAAACATGCATCACCATGGCCGACAATTGGGAAATGAGTTATAACTTGGAAACTTTGTTGTCTGTTATATTCTTTTTGTTTTATTTATCTTTCATTGGGATTTCTCCCTGTGTCGACAATTTTGACTTTGTGTTTCACTTTGCCACTTTATAGTGTTAGATTGACAAACATATATACAAACCCATTGGACTAAGTTGAAGATGTTGTATGGTTTCTTAGTTTCCTAATATCTAGATCTTCTTGAGAAGATCAGCTTTGGTAGCATTTTTCAGTGTGGGATAGTTGATGGGCACTACCTCCTTCCTCTGATTGCCCGCTTCCACCTTAAGATTAGAACTTTTCACTTTGCTTTTGGAAAGCTACCCATAACTGATGAATGCACATTCATCTGTATTTTAGCATATTTTTCATAATCCTTTGCATTAAAACTTATCTCTTTTTTAGTAAGTTTTGGGGCAAATCGTAAATTATCCAATTATTGATTTATTTTGCAAATACTTACCTTCTTTCTCACTTTTTGTAGGTTTTTTCTCCAAAGGTGAATTTTGACCTACTAAGCCTACGAGACACATGTCTTGTTAGGCCCAGCCGGTCATCTCACCTCTAGAGATTTCCATGATCAGAGTCAAACGGCCATTTTAGACCTCGACTCCACCTGCTACCTCAGAAACCCAAATAGTCGTCTCACTTCAGTGAGATTACCGTCTCATTGGACCCAGAGGAGCACCCAGGCTAACCCAGATGGCTAGGTCATCTAGACCTAAGATCAGATCAGTTCACAAAAGGTGCCACCACTTGATTTGGGTTTCAACGCATTGATCATGTGCAAGGCGACGTGAAGCAGCCGTCCCCCGTCATCTAAATGCCTATTTTGAATATTACTTTGAACCCAAGAATGCAACCAAACGGTGTCATCATCCCCCTCCTTAGGGTTTTGATATGATGCATCTAGAGCTGTGCCACGTCATTGCCAAACGACCGTCTGTGTTAACCTAGATAGTCATTTTGCGACTCACGAGCAACACCTTCCAACACCCACCACTCCTTTTGTTCCTCCCCTCATTTTAGGGTTTCCACCCTCCTTCCCCTAGAAAATGGTCCTCAATTTTTGTACTCACATTTTAGTTTGAAACTCTATCAATTTGATTCTTAGTTGTGATCTTTACATTCAACAATAAAGTTGGTTATTTGCTCTAGATCTAGATTTCTCTCTTGTTCTTATTCTTTCTTCGAGTTCTTTCCTTTGGAGATGGGGGTTAAGAAAGAAAATCCTTTAATTGTCACCACCATTGGTCTCCTCAGAGATTCATGTCTTTTTGGTCTATGGCTTCCAATCTTCTTCCCCTTACATCTCTTTCTTTCATCATGAGTAGTGAGTAGTTCCCTTATCGAGGCAAGGGGAATATCCCCTTAGCCATGTGTTGATCAAATTGGGTTTTACATGACTATTTTAGATGAATGGTTTTTGGTTTAGAAATTTATAATTTAAATAAATCAAGTAATCAATTTTCTCATGAGTTAATCCTAGTGGATGCGACTGTGGATCCTGGGATTTAGAACGCCTAATTTGATTTCACGAGGATTTGGATGTGACCACAAAAAAATCCTCTTTAGAATGAAAAACTAGGACGAGTGAACACCAGGACCAATGGGTTCATGTGGAGTTCCTCTCTTTCTTTTTTTTACAAATAATTCACATACCTTCTTCTATCTCACTTGTCGTGTATCGCTTGATCTTATTTTAACTTTGGCTAAGGTGGTGAAACCCCTAAGCCTCAATGCCTTCCCTTCTGATTTAATTATATCTTTCAACGCTTGTTTTCCATCACCTCTCTTAATTTCTACCACTTTACTTCTCATTTTTTATAATCTTGTCAGCTAACAATCTTATTTCTTTACTTTCTTTTATTACAATAATCTTTCTCATTCATTTCTTTTGTGTAATCTTTTACTTTCTTTTCACTTTAATTTCTTGTTCTAGCATAATCAACCCCAAACTAGAATTTACTTTCTGTTCTTTATTCAAAAAATACCAAAAAGAAATAATATGAAAAACCAATTGGGATAAAAGAGAACAATCTTAGTAATGTTGTCCTATGGGATCGACCCTTCTATAGTAGCCTAAACTGGAAAGTAAAAAAGGATTAACTCTAGGATAATCATCTTAGTGAATTGGTGTGCTCTTCAATGGGTATCAATTTTGACGTTGTTATCGGGGACAATAGATCATTTTCTCGAACCTCAATTTTTTTTAGAAAAACTTATTTTTCATTTTTTATTCCTTTTGAGTAACATTCTGAAAGTGATACCACTTCTTGCTAAGTTTCCATTCCAACGGTACATTTTTTAGCACTCAAATATATCTATATAACTATGCATGTGCCGGCCGCCAAATGATTCTGCATTGCCAATTTTTTATCACAAGCTAGAGAGAATGCTCCATCATTTGAATAGACAAAACCACACTGGGATGAATGAGGAAGATTTTTCCCATAGGATTGAGTAGGAACTTGCCGCTCAAAGAGAGTGAATGATGGATAAACACACGAACAAAGAAGCCAATCTACACACAACCTATATAACTGAGCAAGAGGCCCTTGAAGCTGCTCAGAGGGAGGCCAAGAGACAAAAACAACTAAAAGATTTTTCCATTCCAAAAATTGGATATGCACAACGACCAGTCATACCAGACGAGATTACAACCCCCCAATTTGATATCTGCACTCAATGGATAACTATACTCTAGGCCAACCCATTTTTTGGGAACAAGGGTCAATATCACCTCCAACGTTTCATTGACCTCTGTTCCCTAAAAACATCCTAGGCATTTTTGAAGACTCCATTAGACTTAGACTATTTAAATACTCTCTTTTAGGGAAAGCCAATAGTTTGTATAATTCCATGGAGAGTGAATAACATGTCACTACATGAGAATCACTACAAACAAAGTTTTTGGATAAATACTTCCCTCCTTCCCTCACCTATGAGATCTGGTGACAAATCCTTCCCTTTTCCATGGTCCTAGGAGAAATTCTAGGAGAGGCTTGGGAAAGATTTAGCAAACTCCTTCGACGTTGCCCTCATCATGACATCCCGTAATCTAAACTCATTGATATATTTTACTGTGGTGTTGATGATGATACCAAGAAATTCCTGAACTCCTTATTTGGAGGAAACTTCATGTTTCAAAACTTGAGAAGCACATGTGAGGTTGTCAAATGACAGTCTGAGACCCGAGATAGATAAGGAACTGGTGGGGACCTCAAAGTTTCTAAGGATGAGGTAAATTCAAATATCCATACAATTATTTAAGCCCTGAAATTGATCTCCTTGAAACAGGATCACTTAGAGTCCTCATTCAGTGCTTACGAGAGGCAACCCCAGGAAGTCAGAGCCGTAGAATCTCTCTGTAGATTTTTCCAAGGGTATGACCATGCTAACCTTCAATGTCAATATCTCTACCACTCTACCATGCAGTCAGGAGTTGGTCAAGTGGAGGACCTAAACTCAATCCATAGTATCCTGGGCCAGACTTACTACAATCCTAGTCAAGCCACAAACCATCCCAAATTTCAATATGGAAATCCTGTAGGAGCTCAAAATTCCTCTCAACTCCCTCCTCAGCAAAGACCACCATATTCCCAAGCCAACAATCGTCCACCGCTAGGTTTCCTCAATAATAACAACCAATGGAACCAAGGGAATTTTAGGGGTAATTACCATAATCGTGGGCCTTACTAAGGACAACAATTCAAAAATCTAAACCAACCACAACCACAAATGCAACAAAACACTCACACTCCCTTTGATAGTGAGAAGATAGCTACTCTAAAGAAGATTGTACTTTTACAACAAGCCCACCAAAAGGCAACGGATGCCTGGTTAGCCTGTCTTTCTGCTCAATTAAAACCTCCCTCCAGTACTTTCATCGACCGACCTGAATCAAATCCCAAGCATATAGAATTGCTTAAGGCTGTTACTACCAGAACTGGACTTACCACACAAGAAAGATGAATCCCCCTAATAGATTTTGTCCAAGGGGAACATGAAGAGGTTGTTGTTGTTGTCCCTCATCCAGATATGACCCACCTCCACCTCATAAAATGAGGTTTCTTAGTATAAGCCGCATATACCTTTTTCTGGCCGGTTGAAGAAAACCCAATTGGACTCTAGGTTCAACAAGTTCAAATCATGAGGAAGCTATGCAGTAACATCCTACTTCTGGATGCCATGACCAATCTACCTGAGCGGAAGAATTTCTTCAAAGCCCTTCTTAACCGTAACCGCACGAATGAAGAATATGAACAAAACTAGTAAGAACCACATCTGACATTATTGAGATCAAGATTCCAAAGAAACACAAAGACCCAGGATCTTTTTAGATCACTTGTTCTATAGAATATTCAACTAGCTATTCGGGATTAGCTGATCTTGGGGCTAGTATATCCATCATCCATCTGAGCATGTGCATAAGACTTAGTCTTGCAGATGCTAGACCCACTCCTATGCATATTCAACTTGGAGATTCCTCCATTACCAAACCCCTTGGCATTATTGATCATGTGCTAGTCAAAGTTGGAAATTTCTACACCATGTGTGACTTTTGTGGTGCTTGATATAAAAGAAGATAGTCGCTACTCTCTCATTTTTGGAATTACATTCCTCACCACAACCATGGAACTCATCGACGTTGAGGCAGGTCTTCTCACACTATATGTGGGAACACAATTCATCAATTCTCAATCCACGGGGGTAGCATGAAATATACTCAAGAGGAAGAAGTTTATTTCCTCAAATGCATGGACCAGTTCAATCTGAAGCAGCAACACTTTTTGAATATTGAATCCCCACTTCTAACTGAAACCCCTATTTCACTAGTGGATGATCAAGTTGTTATTTAAGACTAAGCTATCCCAACCAGACTTACTAAAATGGACAATCCCATTGTCACCGTTGTGGAAAGAACCAACATCATCACTCTAGAAATCCTTGTCTCACAACCCTTTCTCCCTCCCTAACCCTTGGAGGCACCAATCTATGATCCTTGTCAAACTCCTTATGAACCACCCCTACAAACAACAACCCAAGTGGTGTAGCCAAATGACATTGATGGATACTTCCCTAATCCTCCCTACAACCCACGGACCGGCCTAAATTGTGCATCCAAAAGGAGCGGATTTGAAGTAGTCGGACTTTTAAATAACCTGACTCTTAGACCTCACAACGATGATGGGGTCCGAAGTAGCGATCGGGGTCGAACCACAGGGACAAGGGTGGTCGTGCTAAGAATGCAAAATCAAAACTCTACACTCCAATAAAAGAAGGGTAAGAAAATGTTCCCAAGGGAACGATAGATCAAGATCGGTAAAAAGGGAAACAAAATGCCACAAGAAAGTTCTATAAAGAAAAGCTATCTCCAACTGGAGTTACAAGGAAGATTAAGGTTTTGGCATTTATCAATTTTTAGGGGTTTTGTGTAACAGAACCTGAGGAGATAATACTATTGCCTCTGTAAGGAACAAAGGAGGAAAGCTTAGGCATAACAAGCAGTAGCAGAAAACATCCAGTACCCCTTCTTTCAAAGAGGGTACCTCCAACTAAGAACCACCACCCTCTCTCAAAAGTAGTGGACTTGGGTTGGAGTGGAAAGATAACTGAAGCAACTCCGACCCTGGGTACTCTCGTACTCCCTGATCGAACCAAACGCTAGAGTTACAACACCTCTCTCGAGGGAGTTGAAACGGGAAACACGATTCGATAGCTAGTCAAAGCATGATCCAGGCATACAAGCTAGAGTTCGGATGCTAAAAAGAAATCATCCAACAAAAAGGGACCAAACTCAGAGCAATAGATATTAAAACTCCACTAATTCCATTAGCATGAACATTGTATAAAAGGTTTAGTTACATTGTGTAAATAAAGAAAGTAAATGACTAAAAAAGGGAAGATAGGTATCGCCTACTTGATTTAGGAGGACGACATACATCAGAAGACCCCATAAGGTGCCTCTAACCCGATACTGGGTGAGAGCTCTGCCTGATATGCCTGTGTCAGGTGGCAATCCCTGACGGGTGATAGGCCGTGACGGGCAGGCATATCGATCAAGGCATCTCGGCCTGATACAGTTGTACCGGGATGCCACCCTCTCAGACGACACATCATGATGGGTGATACGTATCGGGTTCGGTATCGTGTCGGGTTAGAGGGGTCTTAGGTTCTCGGGTTCCTCATATCGGGTATAGTGAGCGATCCGTCTCGAGCAGGGGCCCATTTAGGAACCTGGCACATCAGGTGGCCTCCTTGGTCGATATCGAGCTGCTGCGACTACCAGGACGGATTCTAAGTGAACCATTCCCACCCCTCTCGGGTTGGGGAAGTGCTCACCTAGTATCGCCCAACACGCCTCGGGGACGTGACACCCTAGCTCCAGATGCTTTCCAAAGTTAGCCTTCACGAGGTTCCGACCCGTCCCATCGGGGTCCTGTAACTGCTATTTATAGGCAGTAGTTGGAAGAAGTTGTAGATCTCTGAGCGCCACGTACCCTGTATCAGCTCCGCATACGTGGCTTCGGGGATGATTGACACGTGCATGTCGTCTGACATAGATTGGCTATCACATGCCGGGTTACGAAGGTATCAGGGGCGATGTGCGGTTGCTTTCGGTGAGTGGCTCGTATCGCACGACATGCCATAATGGGCTGATTAGTCGTGGCGGGCAGAGCTCTCTGTCGGGTAAATGGCATGTCGCCCGTCAGTGACTACACCGTGTGACACGCCCGTGTCGAGTTGTACCCCTATTGGCCAGAGTCCGCGACGGGTAGTGGACGTGTCGTGCGGCTAGTAAAAGGCTGATTTTTTGTAAGTGGGTCGGGATGGGCCGTTTTGCTAATATTGAGTGGAAAAGCGAGGAAAACTCTGTAAAAGATGATAAAAATGAGTTAAGGGCATAGTGTGACTTATTTATTCAATAACATGACAAAATGGAGAGGAAAATAGTTTAAAAGGGCAGTTTTGACAATGAAATATGGGTCATAAATACCACAAAAATGGGTGTTATCAACTCCCCCAAACTTAGCATTTTGATTGTCCTCAATCAATTTTAAAACTTTGTTTTGTGATACTTCTTCTTAACCTGATATAGTTTTCAGACAAGGGGTTTGAGCAAGTTTTGAGATGTCTTAAAGAGAATATTTCCCGACCACGAACAACAGACTTTATTTTTCCTACCTTATTTAAGAAAAATTTTCTCTTCAGCTTCGGAGAGACTTGGGTGCAAGATTTTGAAGTTAGCTTTCACACCAAATAGCTTTTGGTAACTGAAAGTTGTGTTTTTGGGTAGGTTTAAGGCTTTTTGGGTTTTTCTTGTTTCCCATTAGTCCATCCAGGTATGGGTCCGTTAACGGGCAAGTGGTCCCTATAGTCCAAGCCAGTTGGCTTTAGAGCGGCGATTTCACATCCTACGTACCACTGCCCCAGATCTACCATGCCTAAAGATGGGTATTTTGGAAAGACAAGAGTGTGCATTTTTTTTTGCTGTTTGGGCATCTTTTTCCTTCTACATACACATCTCTTAGCTGTTGCGAGATTATTTTTCAAAATTTTGGCGTGGAAAATCATAGTCTTTTGTCGTTTTGAGACTGCATTTTCAGAAAGATCATAACAAAAACCTGCACCACCTTAGACACAGAGAAAATAAGTTGGAAAGAAGTCGTATCAGGTTTTTACTATAGAGTGTCTTTGTACAATTGTATAGAGGCAAAATTTTGTATATGTGAAATTTTTGTATCAAGCATGTATATTTATATGTACACAGGTTATTTTATAGGAAATAGAACAAAGGGTAAAATTTAGAGAGCTTTTAGTACCTCCCTCATTGATACATAGTACCCCCCCCCACAAACTTATCCCACACTTTGTCCCAGAGTTGTGAGATAGATAAGGTAGGGTAATGTTAACTCAGTGAGGGTTAGCTGGTGAGTGCGCCTTTGCTAGATAGAAGCTCCCACACATATTCTCTGCATTTGCTATGATAGTCGATGTGGTGGAGCTGGTCAGGAGTTTCCTAGTTAGATATCCATTCCATCACAAAGATGTCGCAATCGTTGGATAGTGGAATTTGTTGTGGACTGCGGTGGCAGAACTGAAGCTCGTGCCATTTTCTCGCTGCTGTCTCCAGGAATGGTTGGATCAACGTCACCACCTCATTATTGTATTTTTATACTAAGCGCTCGAGGGGTGTCAACAATGCCGATGTACACTGTACTGGATGATCTTTGTTGCTGTCTGAGCTGTTGTAGAAGATTCCTGCTCGTGGGCGAGTGTACATCGTCAGGAGCGTCCAATGGTTGTAGTGCAGGATAGGCAGGAAGATGATACGTGACATCCTACTCTATAACTCTGCAAGAAAAGATTGTTTCGCTCCTGACTCATCGACAAGGCAGATGTCGTTGAACAACATTAGATGGGCTATGTATGCATGTTCAAACTTTCTTTGTAGTATCTGGATGTAGGCGACCGCCATTGATATTGCCAAACATCCTCCTTCTTTCACCATATCCCTTAAGTCGCCAACTAGGACTATGACACTGCCTACCTCGTAGATGACGTCTGCGGGGGTAGAGTCAGCTAACTTCAGGAGAACTTCATTGACCTGCTCCTCTATGAGTGTAGAACATGAGAAACGATCGAAGTTTCTGATCATTTCCTCTGAGGTTTTAGACGAAGCAGACTCTTCATTTCTGCATACTTCACACAGGAATTCTAACCGCTTGACTGCCCCGTAAACGTCTGCGTTCATCTCGACTTCTACCTCTGGAGTGCTGCCGGGTTGTGAGGATTCGTCTTCTTGGTCACTATCCAACAACTTTTTTGGTATCCCCGCGTCTTGGAAATAGCGCTTGTCTTTGATCAGCAGCAAAGAGTAAGTGCTCCTAAGATGGAAGAAGTCTTGGCCCTGGAGATGTCGTATGTTTCCAAAGATGTTGAGCAGCTCCATGGCACGCAAGACGACAAGGGCACTATTCCCACTTCCTGATTCTGCTTGGACGGGGAAGTCTCCGATAAAGAAGAATTTCCAAACGCCGCTATGACGTTGGACTCTTTGCTTGATAAATCGGAGAAGACATAGCGGGAGAAGCCTGAGACGTTTGTCCTCCGGGCAAGTGAAGATATGTCCTGAGCATGGGACCTCCTCATTGCAACAGCTGAAGAGTTGGGCGTCATGGTTCCAGAGGTCAGCCATGCACATGAACCAGTTATTGTGGTGCTTGTACGGGGCCAACATGAGGTTTGTATTGTGTTCTTCAATATATCGCAACATGTTGGCCACCAAAATCGAGTCGAATGCTCCCACCATCAACCTTCTTGCTAAGGCCGGGGTGGCATTGTATATTGTATGCCGGCTTGTCCTGGTGCTGATATTCTCGACTATTGCACCCTCCAGGACCCCGAATAGCTTTTTTCAGATGATGGCTGGTGAGTGGAACATGCTTCTCAGTGCTCCCCGTCGTACGGAGAAGTATCCGTCACTCCAGACGATGTCTTCTTCATCAGCCTGCGACCTCAGGACCTTGTTCAGCAGTTTCTAGTCCCTAACTGTCAGACATCCGATGGCCCTTCTGTCGAAGTCAGTCATCTCAAAGGAAGGTATCTCTGACGGCACAGAAAATGCGTCTGTTGTGGAGCTTCTTCCTCTGGGGGGTGTCTTTTGTTAGCGGTGTAGATGTCCCCCCTTCTCCCTCTGATTCATCAGAAGATTCCTCCCCGACGTTGATTGATTTGTCGTTGTCTTCAGCTTTGTCTAGGGAGGCTAACGGAGCAGCTTCTTCTATGCCGCGGGAGCTCACTTGTCCTACTGGAGCTCTGTCGGCTGACTTGTGCGTCATCCCTTCCTCGGGCATTGTGGATGGCCCGCTGGAGGAGGAAGTGGACGACGTCCTGGGCGAGGATGCTGACGAGGAAGGTTGGGAACCTGAGCCAGGAGGTGATGGAGACCTCCTTGGCTGCCTTGAACACGGATGGTCATCCCTACTATTCAGCCTCTCCTCGATCATGTCAAGGCGTTGGAGGGCTTGGTGCAGTGTCTTGTTGAGTGCCTCTAGTCAGCAATTGCTTCTTCTGGTTCTTTCGCCTCTGTTGGAAAATAGAAAACTTGCGGGTAAGCGAAGCAAGAGTACCTGAGTGGCTGCCTCTTACCTCCCGCAAGTGGTTGAATTCTTGACCCAGCATCTGTCCCAATGACGGAGGGGCTGCATCGGATCTCCCTCTCATCCTCGCGTCACTCCTCGTGCGTGAAGTTCGACCCGACGAGTGTGCTGCCTCACTCAGGGTTGTATCCATTTGGATTGTTCACGGGGGCGTCACTTCAGGGTGAGGCGTCGGCACCTTCGTGGCTGTCTCTACCTCCCCTGTTTGTGGTAGTGGAGAAGGGCGCGGTGTGGGTGGATGTTGCTCCACCTCTCTGTTGTCGGTGACCTCCTCTACAGCTACTACTGGAGAGAGCGGTGGCGGTGTTGGCGTGGGCTGCCCAGCCCTGAGCTCCATCTCGAGGATCTCAGCGAACGCCCCATTGCTGGCGTCTGGCTGCACCATTTCCTCTGCCACGAAAGGTGCGAAAAGAGTCTCGGGAGCTACGGCTGTCTCTCCCGCGGCATCTTCCCTCGGGGCTATTATCGTTGTCTCAGCCCCGGTTGTCTCGGCGACCTCCACGATCGCCGTCAATTCTACAGTCACAGCAGTTGTTGTGGTGGTGGTCGCGACTGGTATGGGAGTAGTAACGACAGCTCTATCAGTGGCTGTCGTCGGTTGCGCTGGGGCGGTGGGTCGGTAGAAACTGTGGAAGATTTGCCCTGTCGGGCATCAAGAGGGACATGTCTTCCTGTCGCGGTTGCCCTCTCTTGTATCCTTGTGGTGGCGGCTTCGACTACCACAACTTCAATCTCTACTGTGGTGAAGACCAACTTTTCTGCGTCGTAGCTGGCACAACATGGGAGCAGAAGGAGGGTGTTTGTTCTTGTGAACTTATAGAAGTAGCATTGCCCCTCCTTCCTGATGATGCTGGCCCTCATTAAGAACTTGAGGTCAATCTTGTCGTCACCTCTTGTCCTTGAGAGGCTACGCGGCTCCCGTGGGTATCCTAACCCTACCACAATCAGATTCACCAGTCCACCCATGTTGTAGTATTTTGTGGCATCCTTTATTGGATGAAGACAGTTGAGGAGGAACTACCCCAGATTGATCGTGCATCCTTCCATCATATGCCATATGAGGTGGAGATCTTCAGTGTAAAAATTGCTCGATTTGTACTTGCTGAAGAGCAGGCACGCCACAATTTTGTGCACTATCCTCCAGAAATAGGAGTGCACTGCCGCCACCTTGCTTCCCAGCTTGAATGCTGACTCACCAGTTAGCTTTCTCCAGAGCTCGACCGGGTTGAACCCGTCACCTTCGGTGATTCTGACACTGTTGTTGAGTAGTTCTTTTTCTTCTTCGCACGAAGAGAAACTTTCATTGAGCAACTTCTATGATATGTCGTGCTCAACATTATACAACTGTCCTTGTAGTCTGTCTGCTCCGCCAGAGAGACAACATGAACTCCCTTGTGAGTTCTGTGTAAGAGGTGGAGTGGCTGAAGAAGATCTTCCTCAGCCTGTATGCTGCTAGGACATTTTCCAGCCTGTCGAAAATGCCTATCTGGTGGAAGGACAACTGATGGTAGAACCTGCTTGGTCTGTAGACCTTGGCTTCCAGTTCTGTGTACCGCCGCCTATGCTCATCGCCTCTGGGCATGAACCTACCTCGTGAGTGTTCTAGAGGTTCAGGTTCAGCTACCATGGTTGAAATAATTGTTGGGGCTGTTGCTTCTTCCATCCTAGGTCTTTTCTCATCCGCGGATGGCCCAACTGCTTCAAGATTTGGGCGTTTCTACCCGATTGTGGTGGCTTCTATTGTGGCCTCCGTGTTGATCATCTGGCCTTGTTTGTCTACCTGGATGACGGTTTGCTTGGTGTGGGCCATTTCTGTTATCATAAAACAAAAGTTTAGTAAGCATCAATTGTACTGAATGATTCACCTTGCCCGATATTGGGCGGTGGGGTGTGTCGCCTGATATCGGATAGGTGATATATTTTGAAAACTGACTAACAAAACCCGATAGAGTTAAGTCAATATCGGTCATAATTAACAAAATTGAGATAGCCCGACACGGACTCAAATAGGTAAAATACAAAGTTTGTTGCACGATAAGTCAAAACAAAAGGCCGGTCTGATATTAGTGCTACTCGATACAATCGTATCGGGTGACAAAACTGGACGATTGTACTTTGCCCAATATGCCTGTATCGGGCGACACGAAGTTTGGACCGATACTGCCACAAGGCTATTGTGCAACACTGGGCATCATCACGAACAACTACCCTGCCCGATACGATCTCTCTAAAAAAGGATGTCGCCCGTGAGGTGACACAAGATAAAATTTTATTAAGAGCAAAACTGGGCGACACGAGTATCGCCTGATATAAGGTATCAGGCGGGCGCACGATAGAAGTGTGTCACGCGATGCGGTCAAAAGGTAGGATACCCGACACAAAAAAGAACTAAAGCCATGTGCCCGATACGCGATGGCGACACAAGGGGTGTGTCGGGTAAGCTAAGCGATACACATATCATGTTATACCTTTATCTTCTGAAGGTAGCTGTGTGACATGGGAGCAGAAGCAAGGTTGGCCGACACGAGAGCAAAGTGAGAGTTAAATGTGCGATACAAGAGTAGGTGAGAAAGTAAATGCTAGTGCCCGACACAGTTAAACCAAAGTTACTATATATAGCAATCAAGGGTGAGGGTAAAAAGGGTAAAACTGGGGCACGTGTCGCCCGAGGAGACAAGTCATTCCCGAGACAAGCAGTAAAATCAGTCTAATCCGTCTCATCAAAGGTCGTTTAGCTATGTTACCCGATACGACACGAGTCTGCCGCGCGATACGAGTAGTGCTTCCCGATACAATGCGATGCACGTAGCTCGGTGGATCGCGCGACATGGGATCTTCGCTAAAGTCTGATGCCCGATATCAAAGCCCGATAAGGGTGTGTCGCGTAGCTCCCGAGACCTTGCCCGATACAGGTTCAGACGATACTCAGCACGATAGAACGCAACATGCGCAAGGTGTCGCTAGCCTGACACAACTTTGCCACCCTGGCAAACAGAATCGGATGCCCGATAGGGTAGGAGAGCTTGGTATCGGTCAAGGCATTTCAGCCCAATACCAAGCTTTAAAGAAGAATAAAACAAGGGAAGAGATGAAAAACTAAAACTAAAGAAAAGAAAAAACTAATTGATGGGTAAAACATCATTGGCCTAAAGTGAAACTCCTAGCCTCAGATAGTCTTACTCATCAATGCTTATAAAACCAATTGGTGGCCCATAAAACAGGGGAGTCTGAGCATGTGGCGCATGCACTGACTCGGACCTTATTATAATCATAGTGTTCATAATGTTTTTCTTACAGGAAGGGAAATAACGTCCTATTCTAAGAAAAGTAAAGACTCGGGCTGCCTCCCGAGGAGAGTTGTAGTTAGCGTCGTCAGATTGACAACTTTAGATCCCTTCACTTTGTGCCTTTGGTTGTTTCAGCATCCTGCAAGCTTATTTTTGATCTTCTCACGACACTTCATCTTCATAGTACCTTTTCACTCTATGTCCATTCACTGGAAAAACCTTTGCTGGATTGTCTTTGTCATATAGCTCCATCATTCCTGATGGTTATATCTTTGCCACGGTGAAGGGTCCAGACCACCTTATTTGTATCTTACCTGAAAAAATACGGATAGAGGATTTAAATAACAAAACTTTATCACCTTCACTCACATCCTTTTTCTTCAGGTGGACATCATGCCACACCTTGGTTCTCTACTTGTAAATCCTTACATTTTTGTATGCATGTATTCTCAGCTCTTCGAGCTCTTGTAGCTGCAGATATCTCTTTTCCCCTACCTTCTCCAGATCCATATTTAGAAACTTAATTGCCCAAAGAGCCTTGTGTTCAAGCTCTAAGGGTAGATGATAAGATTTCCCATAAATCAATTTGTAAGGCGTAGTGCCAATGGGTGCCTTGTATGCAGTTCTATAGGCCCAAAGAGCATCGTCGAGCTTCATCGACCAGTCTTTCCGTGTGCGGCTGACAATCTTTTCCAAGATTTGCTTAATCTATCTATTTGAAACCTCCACCTGCCCAGAGGTTTGAGGGTGATAGGGTGTATCAACTTTGTGCTTGACCCCATACTTCCTCAGAAGTGCTTCAAATTGTTTCTCCCCGAAATGCGATTCGCCATCACTTATCACAGTACAGGGTACTCCAAAGAGAGAAAAGATAGTTTTCTCAAATAGCTTGATCACAGACTTGGAGTCGCAAGTTTGGGTGGAAACAACTTCTACCCATTTAGACATGTAGTCCACCGTGACTAAAATGTATTGATATCCTTTTGATGGGGGAAATGGACCCATGTAGTCTATTCCCCAGATGTCAAAGATCTCGACTTCAACCCAGTTGGCCATAGGCATCTCGTTCCTTGTTCCAATATTTTCAGTTGATTGGCAATCTTTACAAACTTTTACATAATCAACAACATCCTTGAACAGCGAAGGCCAGTAAAATCCTGATTGCAGCACCATAACAATAGTCCTTTCACTCCCCAGATGTCCTCCATAGGGTGAGGCATGACATTTCCTCAGAATGTTTGGCACTTCTTCCTCAGGAATACACCTTCTATAAAGATTATCCATGCATCTTTTAAAGAGAAGGGGATCATCCCAATAGTAATTCATTATATCAGAAAAGAGTTTCTTCTTTTGATTGTATGTTATTTCCAGAGGCACTACAAAAAAAAGGGTCTTTAACTATAAAAAAAAAAATTGTAGCGAAAACCCCATATTTTGTAGCGAAAGGCTTTGACTACATATTTCTTTACACATACAAATTGTAGTATATGCTCGTATAGCTAAAGCCTTTAACTATATTTTTCAAATATGTAGTTAGATAATCCATTCGCTACAAATTCATATGTATCCAGAAGCGTAGCTAGATATTGTCCTTACATACTTAAATATAGGTATAATTATAGCTAAATGTATGCCTACAATTGTATATATAGTCAATATGTAGCAAAAACATGAAGTTAATACAAATTATATGTAGTTAATGTGTAGGGAAAGGCAGCATCTACTGCACACATATATGTAGTTGGATTATGCACTAGCTACATATGTAGTGCCACATATACATATATGTATAGTTTGATTATTCATGTATTGTGTAATTAGTCCAGAAGCTCTTTTAGTAACAAATTTATAGTAGTTAGACCAAGTTATGCTCTTTATGCCAACAAACTTACTTTCATTTATACTGAAACGTCAAATGTACATGGGGAGGACGTATACCTTGCCCCTATTACATAATGTGTACAAAGAAAAGGATAAACATATACTAATAAATCCAGTGAGGTCTACACGCATCTTGTAAAAAGAGTATGTATCTTTCTCGACCAGTTTTAGAATCGTTGTTGTCTTCTCCTTTTGTTCAATGAGTTGGCAATAGCATGGGCTCTTATGTTGCACAAAGTTGTGACCTTGTGACACGTTGGCCCTTCATCCGATTTCCTTGATGAGTGGGTCGATTTTGTTGAATGGAAGAAGTCTTGGTTTGAAGATTGTAGCATCGCCCCTCATAGTGACATCTTTCTATTACAACTTGGACCATCCATAGATGTTCTAGGAATCTTCTTTGTACTCTGTTTTGTTGGACTTGATCCAGACCCAAAGGGGGATTCTTGTTTAGCAATAAGTTGACATTGAGGCCTTTTTTTATCCTGCATCATATATGTATCAAAATTGCAGTCATTAGATAGAATAATTATTTCATTCATTTTTAAGCTGCATCATACTTCTAAAGTGGTAAAGAAGTTATCTAACATCTCAAACAGTATCTAAATTCTAAATTTGCATCATACTTCTAGGAACCTAGAGAAGCAAAGAAGAGAAACCTCTTTAAACAACTCTTTAAAAGCTTGGAATGAGTAGAGCTAGCCATAGGATCTCTAATATTTCCTGTACTACTGGAGTTTGTTCCAGAGTTTAAGCTATCTGGTAGTAGGACTGGACGAGACCTCTACCTGTGAAATGGCCCAGGAAGTCTTTTTCCTGGTTCAATTTGTAAGACGACATCTTCTCGTGGACTTAGAACTTATATTGTTATCCCGGCATCACTGATTGTGATGTTATTCAAGTTCCTACTTCCTGTAAGCATACAAAAGAGTAATCAAATCATCACTAGAATAGAAGGGATGTATTTTTTCTGTAAACGAATACATCCCAACACTACAACTAGTGATAAACTAATGAAGTTCAATTTACAACTATCCTTAATAAACCTACAAGTAGAGAAAAATAGGTCCATATACGAACAAGCAGATAGTACAACAAATCAAAAGACAACCAAGCTGATTAGAGAAGATTCTCATACTTTTTAGCAATAAATAATAATGCATTAACTGAAAGTCCAACACAAATTTAAGGATTGAAAGTCCAACACAAATTTAAGGATTGTGTACCTTTCCAGCAGAAAAGAATTCATAGATAGACCCTTTTTAATTACCCAGGGGTGTTGAAGAGTTATATAGATTTAATATCCTAGTTTATGTGAAAGATATCACTTCAAACCTTTAGAGGCGGATACATCAATAAAATCCTAATTTGAGGAAAACAAAAATAGCCCACGTTGGGGTATATGATTTAATATAAAATGTTGAATGTCATTGCAGTATGTTCTGGAGCAGCTGTCTTAGTGAGCTTGAGACTCTAATAACATACCCATCTCATTTATGAGTGGACCATGTCTGTATGCAATCATCAATTTCATCATATAAGGTAACCTACGAAACAAATCATGGCACAATGATCAAGTTTCAAAATGACATATACATAATCATCTATTTGCCATTTACTACTGTAAAAAGCCTAAACATCAAGAGGGGTCTAGGAGGAGGAACAAGGAACGAAAGGGAGAGGAAGCAGTGAAGAACAAGACAAAGGAAGAGCGGTTACATTGAAGTTAAACCAACAACCTTAGGAAAAAACAATAGAAAATAATAGAATCTCAAGGATGTCCTAATCATGACCTGTTTCCTGTCCCAAAAGGATTGAAAGATGGTCTAGACTCTGATGCAGCTACTGGAGTTCAGCAGCAAACTGATGGGCTTTCCAAGATAACTACACCGAAGGTGGTGGGTATGACAAAATATTCTATGAAGAAACATGATCTTACCACTTCCCTAAATGGAAAAGAAGAGCAATAAGTGTAAGTCATTCATGTGAAGTTTCTTTGTAAGAAATTATTGCTACATATGAGAGTCTTTCTATTAACTGTGATGACAAGGTCAAAATTTAATACTCACAATACACCCCGATGGAAAACAGACACTTTCCATATGCCTTGCTTGCTTATCATTTATACAAAAATCATAATAATGGGTTTTTGCTTGAAGTTTAAGAAAGATAACCCATATGAAATTATATTATTCAACTTTTTGATAGTGTCTTTATAAGACTGACAAGATTATGTTTAGCAGGTGTAGACTCTAGTTTGTCAGATCACTCTGTTCTTGATTTAAACTCATGCATGGATTCAAGCATCACCAAAGTTGTTACTATTGAAGCAACAAACTTTGTATTTACATGAAAAAATTAGCACCCTACAACCACTTATAATCACATAGAATATTGGTTCATAATATAGAGAATTATCATAAAGCAACGTATTAAATATGCAACACCACATCGTCTCCTTTATTCCTAATAAAGCTACCAAGACATCTAATGTGGATATGGTGTAGAAGGCAGAGAAGATAGAACGATTAAGAAGAAATGGAAGGCATAAACTCTTGACTAATTCTAACCCAAAAGATACCAGAAAAAAGTTAGCAAGCTACATGGTGATGCCTCACCTAGCACCTAGTGTTTCATGCATGTCCCAGTGTTTCATGCATGTCTAACTCCTCATTCTATCTACACTATACAAAGAAAATGGTCAAAAGAATATATTGGATGAAAGTAGAAATAAAAACCAGTGATGTAAGAGGAAAATATTCAAAACATCTATGAACCACATGGTAATAAAAAACCCACCTTGAGGCTCTCGAGGCTTACGCCTCTTGGTGAGGCTATCCTAAATGCACCTCGAGGCTTACGCCTCGTGTCCTGGACTGAGGCTTACGCCTTACAATGTCTGAGGCCCGCGTCAAAGCACTAAGGCTCTGAGGCTTAGCTGAGGCGCACGCCTCAATTCTGGATAATAATGTCTTATGTTAACCACCAAATTGTCTACTTTTAAGATTATTACAAACGCTCCCTTAAAAAAAATTAAAGTTCTTATAGTTAATTGTTATTTTTCATTAATAAGCATTTAATTATCATTTCTCGAGTGACAAATTCAATCTTCATTGTTAAATTTCTTTGTTTTCTACCTTCTTATTCACTATGTCGGTGAATTTCATATCATCGTTAACTAGTTTTGGTTCCTCATTCCTATTAATTTGAAATTCTCTCTAGTTTTTCTATTGAAATCTTTTATTCTAATAGTATAAATAATTGATATCTTATTATTTTTTTAATAGATATTTTTGTATTGTGGTGGGTCTTTATTCTCTATTATCATTATTAAGATTCAGAATTAATTTTTATTTCATATTTTTCTGCTTGTATATACCTTTTTTGTTATACACACATTCATATACATAACACATATGAAAATATATGTGTAAATATATGTATAAATTATTATTTTTATTACCGCCTCACACATATTTTGAGGCTTACGCCTCAAACGCCTTGAAGCTTACGCCTCACCTCACTAAGACAAAAATGCCTCGTTACGCCTCACGCATTTTACAACCTTGGTGAACCAGAAATTAGGATGTCTTGCATCAATGCTCTTGGTGTTTGGATCTTATCATACCCATCATTGTTCCTGCAGGATTCATATCTAAAGTACCTTGGGTGGACCTTAAATGAGAAGAGTGCTGGAGTGAGAAAAACATCTGTTCTAGCACTACAGAATCTCTATGCGGTGGATGATGATGTTCCTTCTCTTGGCCTTTTCACCGCAAGATTTTCCAATAGAGTGCTTGATCTTGCTGATGATATAGATATATCACTGTCGGTCTCTGCTATAGGACTTCTAAAACAGCTACTGAGGCATCAACTTCTAGATGAAGAAGAATTAGGCCCTCTTTATGATTTGCTCATTGATGAGCCGCCCATGATAAGGCGTGCTATTGGAGAGATGGTTTATGATCACTTAATAGCTCAAAAATGTGGCAGCTCACAGCCAGGTCAACAAGAGGAGCGGTCATCCCAAACACTGTTGGAACGCATGCTGCACATACTAAGGGAGTTCCCGGATGATCCAATCTTAATTACCTATGTCATTGATGATGTGTGGGATGACATGAATGCTATGAAAAACTGGGACTGCATTATCTCAATGCTTCTCGATGAAGATTCATCAATGGAGCTCAGTGGTGATGCTAGGAAAAAGAAAGACATTGATGCAACAAACCTTATCAGACTGCTTCATGCTTCTAAGAAGAAAGCTATTGGAGAAAGGATCCTCCGAACCAACGATAACCGAAAGCAATACTACAATAAGGGTCAGAAGGAATTGTTTGACAACAACATACGTGAGTTTACTGCTGTTATGTGAAGAACTACCCTTTGCTTCTGCACAAATATGCCTCTGACAAAGCCAAAATATCTCCCCTGGCCGAGATAGCTCTGATACTAAAACTTGAGCTTTATTCTTTAAAGAGACAGGAGCTGTATTTTAAAGAAGTTGTAGAGCTTATCAGTGATGCATTATTCAAAAATGGTGACAAGGATTCATTGAGGTCTATTGTGAAGGCAATGACATTTTGCGCACATGAGAGCCAGGCCGACCATCAAGACTTTGCTCAAACTAAACTCAAAGAGCTTGAAGATAATATGATACATAGGCTAAGATCGGCAATGAAGGAAGTGGTTGTAGGCAACGACGAATACTCTCTTATAGTGAATCTAAAACGGCTGTATGAGTTTCAGTTGACAAGGCCAGTTGTTCATGATGATTTATATGATGACATGGCTCGCATTCTTAAAAGCATTAAGGACTTGGATTTTGAGGTGATATGCTTTCTGCTTTTGAACATGTATTTGCATGTGGCATGGTGCTTGCAATCCATTGATGATAGTAAAATTCCAAGTGATGCATTCATTGCTGCGTTGGTGTCCAAGCGTGATACTTTATTCGAAAAACTGACCTACTTCTTGAATTTACTTCCTTCTTCCCACGAAGGAAGAAAAGGGACCATGCTAGCTTGCCGGGTTTGCATAATACTTGCAGAGATGCGGTGCTTGTTTAAACAGTCAAAATATTCTGGCTCTAAGCTAGAAAGTTTTGGGTACTGCCCTGACTTTACTACTCTAGAAAAGTTTTGGAAGATATGCGAGCTACAGCTCAACATATCAGATGAAACTGAAGATGAAGATGCAAATGAGGAATACATTGAAGATACAAACAGGGACGCGGTGATCATTGTTGCTGCAAAACTTGTAGCCAGCAACACCATTCCTATGGACTATCTCGACTCACAAATTATTTCACATTTAGCTATGCATGAGACAAGTGTTGGTGAGATAATAAAGCATCTGATTGGTTTCATCAAGAAGACTTCTGAGAATGATGTCCCTCGTTTGTTTTTGGAGGCATTGAAAAGAGCTTATGTGCACCACATGGGCGATCCTGAAGACGAATCTTTGCCAAGCAAGTCTTTTTCTGATTGCAAGGAGCTGGTTGTTCGCCTTTCTGGAACCATTGGTGGTGCAGCCCGCAACAAACATAGATCGCTTGTCTTTCAAATAGTGAAGGGTGGTGTCTCTTTTGCTTTCTTAGATTCCCCAAAGCATTTGGTCTTTTTGGAATGTGGCATCCTTCCCTTCCTGTCTAGACTTTCATCACTAGATGCCCTAGAAATTATGAAGGATGTGCAAGGGAGGTCAGAAAATATAAGTACCAATCAGAATCCAAGTGGTTGGTGTCCATATTCTGCATTTATGGAGTTGTTACGTGAGAAGTGTGCAAAGAATGATGATAATTAAGATGGCAAAGATGGAAATGTTGTAAGACGACGAGGACGGCCAAGGAAAGTAATAAATCTTGAGGGAAGGAAACTTTTTGAGGAACATGAGTCTAGTGAAGAAGGTTCCATCAGTGGATCAGATCGTAGCGATGGTGAAGACGTTGATGCGCAACGACCACTGATTCAGACATTTAGGTGTTCTGCTTCAAAGCTTCGTACTCTAAAAGATCTTCAACCAGAATCAGCAGACAAGTCCACATCTTCGAACACCCCAGGTGATACTTTCAAGTCTCTTCTGGATTGATCGTCCATACGCTTTGTAAGTTAAGAAATGAGCTGCTCCCAAGTAAAGGGAGAACTATTGATGGGCTATAGAAGTGTTTTTTGTGGGTTTTCTGTACTTGTACGGTAGCTAGCATGTTGTTACTACAACCAATTTGTAAGATATCTCCTCTGTGATGTGAATTATTGATGACGAGTTTGAGAAAAAAAAGTTTGTAAGATATTTGTATATAGATTTACGAATCATGTTTGTTCTCTCTAAGAAATACAAGAGCATAAGACTTTCTATGATGAAAAAAAGGGCATATTTCCATTACAAGCATCACCAAGTTACAAGTTTTATATATATTATTTAATTGGACCACAATCTATAAAAAATTGTTCATTTAGTTATAAAGAATCATAGCAAAATATTTTAGAACAACAAGGAACATGACAGGACAAAGAACAAGACCAGAAGAAAAATTATACTAAAGCTAAAAATTAAAGTTACTACAGTTCAGTCAGTTGCTTGGATCTACAGTTCTCTTGGTGTTGTGAATGCTTTTTCCCATGTTGGACGCAATATATGCAAGGTTCTTTAAGTAGGCATGATGTTTGCAGTACACATAGACCTCACCCTTGACCTATAAAAGGAAAACATTGTATCCTTTGTATCATATAAGTATTAATAACAAAAATGTTATAGTCGGCTACATCAATTATTTCTGTAAGGTTATTTTGGGCCAGACATGATTCAGAACAAGCAACTAGGAAAATACGATAATGTATCAACATGATTCAGAACAAGCATCACCAAGAGCTTATCTACCCAACAAGACATAGAAGTTTGTACATTCTGCTTGTTAGTCTTTACTTACACTCTGCTTGTAATAATTTACTTGGCCAATTCAGTATTATAGAAGTAATGATAAAAGCATCTCTTAAACATATTACGTACTAAAAGTGAGCATTAAACCAAACCAAATGATCCGATCAGGTTTAGTGGTTCCAGATGGTTAGGTCGATCATGATAACAAGATATCAATGAAATATGTTTAGACACATCTCTTTTTTCTTCTCAGGGGTTGCATGGAGGGCTTGGAGATCTACTAATCTAGTGAAGATACTAGAAGAAGATTCTAAATTTCAGTTCAGTGGTAGGCAAGTATCTATGATTCCTTCTAATAGACATGTTTGTATTTTATTGCAATCGAGTATTCACTCCAACAGGAGCTCAACTAATTAGACTATTAGGTTCACAAGCTATGTAATTTGATAACACAATATGAAATGAACTATGTGTGATATCATACAGGGCAAGTCATAACTATGTACCAAAAATTCAGACATAATCACTCCTTCTATATGCAACTATTTTGTTACTAGACTCAACTTGGTCAAAGAAAAAAAAAATAGAACACCATCAACATACCATAAGAGAGCACCCCAAAATGAGACTCAAAGAAAAAATTACAGACACGTACCATTAGAGGGAACTTTCTACAAAGGAGGATTGAATATCTTCCACTAGTTTACAATGGAACCTTAGGGATCCAATATCTTCGATTGACTCTCTGCAATTTATTTTCCTCGTCAAACACATGAAAATAGTTTTTTACATATAGAACCATGAAAAGTATAAACATATTGGATACCTTCATACAAAATACTGAGAAGGATAAGTGCAAAAAAGATGGACCAATGAGCTTCCCATCCAAGTAAAAATGGCTAGAAACTCACCAATACACAGCCACATTCCAGCAACAAAACTTCATCTATAACAAGATGAGTAATACTTGTCTCAAGAAGTAAGAAAGCTGCATGATTAACTGCAGCAACCAAATGAGCATCGAACAGGACAACAAAAACAATTAAAACAGTTTATAAACTTCAAACTGCAAGGTCAGAGCACCTAAAAATTGACTATAGATATCAATTAACATCTCAACGCTTTCCATTAGGATAAAATAATTATATCAGTTCCAGAGTATTTTCAACTGTTTCCAACCATCTAGTTAGTGAAAACGTGCATAATGTGTGCTTACTATAGATATATAAGATTAGGTACCTTATATGCCTATCGAGCATGTACATATTCTATAATTTTGTGTGAGATGGGGGATAAGTTTTAGCTACTCTGTCCAGTACGTCAGAACAAGGAAATCAGTTTTGAGTGTTCCACTAATGTGTGAGTCAAGGAAGATAATTTGCAAAAGTAAAAGAATATTGAACCTTCCATAGTTGTCAATGATAGCCTTTCTTAGATAAAGTGACTGGAAACTAGGCCACCAATTGTTCACCACTGGGGCAACCAACTTCAGAGCCGTAACATAGGAGTTAAGTTAGTAATACTCAAGAAAAATTCCACATCAATAGAATAGTTCTAAACAGAAATAATATGATCACATTTAAAAAGTAAATGATTAATAGAAAAGTTCTATGAGCACATAGAATTCCATCATGATGTATGCCACTACCATCTTTCCTTATAAATATTAAAAAATCAACTAGTTGATATATTTAGTATCATTCTTACAAAAAGGTGGAGAAAAGTGTGATAAGAAAGCATGTTTGTAGTAATATGCATCACTCGTTAGTTAAACTACAGTTTCATGGTTAGCTAGGCTGAAACAACCATAGAAATCTAAGTTAAATTTTAATATTTAATTTTGATCAAATAATGAAGAGAGTGTGCTTATTTTTAGTATGTGTTCTTAAATGATAATATTCAAGATATACTAAGCAAATAAAGACATAGTGAATAAGAAATATATAATAAAGAAAGAACTCACTCAGTTAAAAAATAGCATTAACATGCAGAATAACAATAGAATTGGGTTTATCTCATTTAGGAATAAATTATGTTTGACTGAGGGTTTTTATCTGCTAGGCCTTTTTCCATCCATGTTTCCTTTTATCAAGGCAACCTAATATTGTTTGATATAATAAGACACAAATGTGAGCAATGCATTGAATTCAAAATTGAATCATCCTAAGAAAAGAAAAGTTTTTTTCATGTGTCATAGTAACAAGATGGGAAACAAAGAGCATGATGCTCTAGAAAATAAATAATTCTTAAATCTCGCTCATGCTTTCTATTGGGTTAAAGAATTTCTTTGCAAATAGCTACAATGACATGTGTGGCTTGTTGTCACTCTAAAATCTATCCAAATTTTGTTGTTGTTTTCTCTTAGTGAATTAATATCCACCATGCATGCCAACATTACTCTACATCGTTACATCTTAGATCACTATTTATACTTGTTAGAAAATTATCTAGAAATGAATAAATATTACGTGGATGATCCTTTCATTAAGTTAAGGTGTGTTACGATATTGCACCCTAATAAGGTCACTATGATAAGTAACCTAAGTAAACAAGTATAATTTCTTAAGCATAGTGTTCATTAACATGGCCAGAAAGAGTTCAAAAACTAGGAGAGTTAACTACCAAATAGGTGTAATATTGATCAACATTTACATGGTGGAAGTTATGGCGAATACGAAATATTATCATACCATTTGATAAAAATTAGGAATGTAAGAAAGGGCGATTGAATCTATTTGACTAAGAATGGTTAAGAATAGTCAGACTTGGAGTTATTGTCATTATCAAACTGGCTCAAATAGAAATTTGTTTCATTCTAACTACAGCAGCACTAGCAATACAAAAGAGGTCACTGTTAGAAAAGTCAACATTTTCAACTCCTTGCACATAGAAGTCCTATTCTTTAATAGTTGTTTTTATCTATTAGGTTCAAATAGTCTGCACACCTGGAAAACAATGAGGGATAAATGATCATATGAGTTCCAACTATGGCTAGTTTCTTTATAGATGTTTCGGTTGTATCCAACCGACCAATTGAACGAGAGACTAAGGTACGATGCCTTTAGACATGCGTCCAACCAATCAAATGAAGGAGAGACTAAGGTACAAGATAATACTGTTTATGGTGGATGCTTTTATAATAGAACTTCAGTAGATTAGATCTATACATTCACAACGTGAAGACTAAATAACTTCTTGATGATTGTTCATTCATGTACATTCATCCCACTAATCTTATTAAGAATAAATTCATTAGAAACTGGAACATTTTGGGAGATTTGGGGAATGTAACATATCGAAATCGTATTTAACTTCCAATTGACTGAGTAACTGCCAACACATATTTTAAGTTTCTTTTTAGCAACTGCTGGAACAATGAGATGTTTCTGTCATTTCTTCTTTAGTTTTATGCATGATATTCCAATCAGAAAAATAGTCAATAAAATAGTACCTGCTTTGAGCTTGCTTTCTGTAAGAGATAAACATTTTCTTTTTTCTGTAAACATCTTTTATGATAAGATCAAACACATATGTAATCCCATTTTGATCATGCTTCATTTGGTATTTCTTCCTGAAAGTAGGATTAGTCTCACAACCATTATTCGTACTTGTTGCCATTGTAGAACTCGAGCATGGATGCCTAAAATCAATCTGATAGAGAAATCAATAGATATATGTGTAATAATGTGAGGATGCAGAGTCCATCTACGTACTAAAGCTTACATATCTGCATCTCCATACCCCACCACTGAGGCAATAGGTTGAAGTAGAAAGCATCAGAAAGTATAGTCAAAAGGAAAAAAGGCAGAAGATTCTGCTCAAGAGAGCCAACCTTCATCATGGAAAAAACATCACTGCCATACTCTGTCCAAAAGACAGCAAAAACACCAATACCATAGATTCACAAAGACTATCAGAAGGAATATACTCAGCAACATAGAACTACTGAGTTGTAATATGAAATCTTTTTAGACTGAGAATGCCAAATCAATCTTAAATCATAAAGGCAAGAAGTGTATCACCTGCAATATAAGAGAAGAAGTCACTTCATATGAAGGAAGACAAAAAAACTATCCGACTCGTAAAGCATCAAGAAGAAGGCTCTAAAGACCAACAAAATAATCAAATGCTAATGAAATCATATTCAAATATTATCCAAACAAATAGCTTAATCCAAGAAGAATCATGCTTATCCATCAGAAGTAAAGGAAACTAGTCTATAAAAAAGATAAGAACTGAAAAAACTGAAAGCTCAGTAAGAGAAGACAAAGACAAATAACAGTAAACATATGCATTTATGATTTAAAATATTTACTATCATACTATTTTGTGGAACATCAGATTCAGTTCAGGCACTATGGTCCATAGATGCAAACTACATATGTTAAATGTCAAGTTAGTCATCATGGTGCCCCTGAATTTGTATAAACAAGCAAGAAGGTAGATGCTTCAATGCTTCCAAAATTGGATGGTATAAAACTTGAAGATGGTGAACTAATGAGGGTGAAAGTAGCAAGCTGAACTTGTACCTTTATTGACTGGAGTAAAGATGAAACCTTATCAGCTTGTACTATTTCCAACCACAAATGGCATCAATTAAAAAATAATCACGCTAACAATGAACTACAAACTAAGAATAACTTATCAGCTTGGCATCTATAAAGCATTCTGGGAAGGTTTCCTTATACCATTTAAAACAAAAAATAAATTACCCTTACAAAAATCAATCACAAAACATTAGTTGGGGAACTAGACTTCCAACATGTATAAAATTAATTACATCAAACCAGACGACAACATTAACAAAGGGTAACATGAACAACTTAGACGTTAGAGAATTGTGATTAGTTGCCAAAGACTCTAAATGTTAGGCATGCTAATACATCTTGTTCATGCAGTCAACTATTGAGAGCCGCGTAATAAATTATCTCTTGTACTAATAATAAAACAAAAATAAAATTATATGTAGACTGGTTTCTCCGAGGAGCCTCCATCCATGGCATACCTTTGCATCATATGACTCTCCCCACCGGTCCTCGCCATTCTAGTTATCTCCAAGGTCAACCGCAAGATTGATTTAATGACCCTGATGTCTTGCACAACAAATGTTCCAAAGATATAGAATGAGATCCAACGTATCTAATGTCTATTTTTCATTCCATCAAACAAAACACCGGCATACCTGAAGTCATTTTACTAACAAAATAAGAAAAGTAAAATGGCACACCTTTGAACTCAAAAACTAGCCATCTGCAGTACTAGGAGTAGCGGTGCAAAGCTTGCAGACAGCGATGTTGTTATGGCTTGTAAGAGGCAACCACCTGACCCTCTGGGCCTACTGTGAGAGGCTAGGCGAAGAGGAGAAGAGGGTCTATCCATGTATCCGGGTGCAAAAAACTACAGGTAGGAAGTTAAGAAGATAATGTGATTGGTGAGAGGGCAGGAGAAGAGAACGAGCCACATTGGGATGGACATAGCAGTATAGTCAAACTATATGCACAAGCTATCTATACAAATTGCCATGATACTCAGCATTGGGTAATTCACCACGCATCGTATAGTCGAACAATTTGAGATGAAAAGAAAGGGGATCCAGTCTATTACCTAAAACGAGTACAAAACCTCACATAGCATAAAATGAGACAGAACAGACAAGCGTTCATTGGTTCAAATTGATGGAATAGGAAAGGACTAGAAGCAGTCGCAACATTAGTAGGGGGCGGTGGTCACTGACGCCTTCTCCTTCTTGACGAGCAATGGACTGACGTTATAACCTGTGTCCTTGTTGTGCTTCACATGGCTACCGTCGCAGAGTGGGAACGTCCCTGACCTCCAGCACCTGAAATCAGTAGCCAACTCTGGATTTGTCAATTGCAAGCAAATAAAAATCTATAAGCAAGACATCTATTTTCATTGGTCCACCATTCTAATTTGGTCATAACCTCATTCTCTCCTTACCTCCAGTATGCCGTGAAGGGGTTTGGGAGCTCGACGACCAGCACGGGTCAACGGCCTTCTCCGGAGCTCGGACCCACACCAATCCTCGGGTGAATGTCTTCAGCGGGCTCGCCATGCCGCTGCCCTAGGCATCATATCAGATGGCGAGGATGAAAGTGGCGAAACACGTGGGGGATTTGGGGAGTGATTTGCAGGCTAAATTTTGGGCGCAAACTCCAGAGCGCGGGAGATGACGGACTGTGTTTATTTTTGGGTTTTGAACACTGAGGTATATGTAATTAAAATTGCAATTCTTTAATTAGCTACATCTTTTATTTACATTATTATAATATATAAGTAAAAGATAGTTTTAACTACAAATATAGCATATGTAACTATCAAAAATGTAGGGAAAGCATCTTTTTTTTGTAGTGAGGTAACTCCCCACAAGCAAGGTAATTACAAATATCCACAAACCATGGCAAACTCTAATCTCTGGCTTCTACCATTAGCAAGGCCTCATCTGCATAGTTATCATTGATAGGGGGCTCCTTCTTGTCTTCGACTGTAATCCTTGACAAGTGGTCGGCGACTATGTTTTCCGCACCTTTCTTATCAATGATCTCATGATCGCACTCCTAGAGTAGTAAAGCCCACCTTAGTAGCCTGGGCTTAGTGTCCTTTGTCTGCATAAGGTATCGTATCGCCCCACAGTCAGTGTAGACCTTTACCTTTATTCCAATCAGATAAGATCTGAACTTGTCAAAGGAGAAAACAATCACAAGCATTTCCTTCTCTATTGTCGTGTAATTTACCTATGCCTCGTCAAGAGTACGGTTGGCATAGCAAATGAAATAGTACCTCTTGTTCTTCTTCTGCCCCAGGACAGCCCCTATGGTATAGTCACTAGCATCGCACATTAGCTCAAAAGGTAGCTCCCAATCTGGAGCTTGAAGGATAGGTGGAGAAACAAGTGCATCTTTCAAAGCCTGAAAAGCATTTAGGCAATCATTAGTGAAATCGAATTCAACATCCTTAACCAGAAGATTTGACAAAGGTTTTGAGATCTTCAAAAAGTCTTTTATGAATCTTCGATAATAACCAGCGTGTCCGAGAAAACTTCGCACTCCAGTTACGAACTTAGGTAGAGGTAGTCTAGAGATAGCTTCAACCTTGCTCACATCTACTTCAATACCTCTTTTGAGACTTTATGACCTAGCACTATGCCCTCTTGTACCATGAAATGACACTTCTCCCAGTTGAGGACCAAATTCTTTTCTTCACAGTGTTGCAGGACTAAAGATAGGTTTGTTAGACAAGCATCGAAGTCTTTCCCATAGACAGAAAAATCATCCATAAAAACTTCTACGATGTCTTCCAGAAAATCCGAAAACATTGAGATCATGCAACGCTGGAATGTTACAGGAGCATTGCATAACCCAAACGTCATTCTTCAGAAAGCATAAGTACCATAGAGACAAGTGAAAGTGATTTTTTCCTGGTCTTACGGTAAAATAGGGACTTGATAAAACCCAGAATAACCATCTAAAAAGTATAAATAATCATGATGTGCTAATATCTCTAGAACTTGGTCGTTGAAGGGAAGCGGGTAATGGTCTTTCTTCGTGGCTTGATTCAACTTTCGATAATCTATACACATTCTTCCTCCAGTGATAGTCCAAACCGCTACTTCATCGCCTTTGTCACCTTTCACAACTGTCATGCCTCCTTTCTTTGGTACAACATGGATGGGACTTACCCAGTTGCTATCGCTGATTGGGTAGATAATTCATGCATCTCTCAGCTTGATCACTTCCTTCTTCACAATCTCTTTTAACATCTGGTTCAACTTTCTCTGGGGTTGGACCAGGGGTTTAGCAGATTCTTCCAAATTTATGCGGTGCATGCATAGAGTAGGGCTAATCCCCTTGATATCCTCTACCGAATAGCCTATAGCTTGCTTATGGAGCCTCAACTCCTCGAGAAGTCTTTCCAATTGTTCTTTCATCAGACTGGCATTAACTATGACTATATTTCTTCTTTGTTAATCTAGAAACTCATACCTTAAACCTTCCGACAACTATTTCAGCTCTGGCTTGGTCTTAGGTGTCTTTTCTTCTTCTGGTGTCATTTCCAGAGAAGCAAACTTGATTGTCTCTATAACTTCCTCCTCATCGCTTAGATCTTCATCAATTTGATTTAGGTAATCGAGGATCTTGACAACCTTAGGATCTTCGGAATCAGAGTCATGATTGTTCAATGCCCTCTTAAGAGGGTCTACCATTGCAATATCTTCTTCTACTTCTTCACAATATTGGTTGTAGCTATCCATGAAGTAAGCAGGAATTAGCAGGGACGGTCCCTTCATAGCGTCTTTCACCTTGAAATCTATGTGATCATTTCCAACCCTCAGAGTTATGATGCCTTCAGCAACATCAATCAGTGCCCTGCTGGTTGCTAAGAAAGGACGTCCAAAGATAATCGGGCATTTAGGGTCTTCAACAGTGTCAATGACAACAATGTCACAAGGAATGAAGAATCTTCCTACACGAATCAGAACATCTTTAACAACTCCCACATGCCTTTTGATGGTATGGTCTACCAACTCGATCCTCATGTTGGTCCTGACCATATCAATTAATCCCAATTGTTGCGTGAGGCTTAAGGGCATAAGGCTTATACTAGCCCCTAAATCAACAAGACCCTTTCGCTCGACATTATCTCCAACAACAAAAGGAATAGTAAAGGCTCCAGGATCCTTCTTCTTGGTAGGTAAATCCACCTTCACAAAGGCAGTAGACATACTGGCTAGGTGTAATGTCTCAATCCTTCCTCCTCTTCTTTTCTTGGTGATCAAATCCTTAAAAAACTTGGCATAGGTCGGCATTTTTTCCAAAGCATCCAGAAATGGCACTTCGAGGTGAAGCTTTTTCACCGACTCCATAAACCTTTCGTATCCCTTTTTAAGATGTGCCTTTATAAGTTTGTATGGGAAAGGCAATCTTGGAGAGTAAGGACTTTATTTACCAAATAGGTCCTCCACAGGTTCTGATTATGGCTTCCTGACATGAGCTTGTTGGTTCTCTTCTTCAGCTAGGTTCTCTGCTGCAACCCCTGGTTTAGGTTCTTCCGGCCTGGATGATTCAGGGCATTCTACTGTCCTTCCTGACCTGAGTACCGCCATTTTGGTAGACTCTGTGCTAGATGGTATCTTACCCGAAGGATTCTTCATTAACTCGGCCATTTGATCAAGCTGTTGGTATATCTGGCATTGATGCATTTTCATATCTGCCATTTGGACCTGCATCGTATTCAGAACGCCTGAGTTGGATAGTGCGCTTTGCGCCAGCTGATTATTTATAGTATCTTGTCTCTTGACAAAGTCGAACAATTGGCCCACTAAGTCCGGTTGACCAAAGTTCTTTTCCTGACTCTGCTCTTTAGATTGTCCCTGGCCTTGGCTAGGGTTAGCAGCTTGGCAGTTTTGGTACTTCCCTTGCCCTTGAAAGTTTGCCTTGTTTGATTGAAAATTGGTTGTTCTAGTGTACTGACCTTGTCTGCCTCTTTTCTCAAAACTTTGCGGTTGCTTGGGTGGATTATTCAACTGATGCGAGTTTTTTGCAGCATTCTTATTGCCATAACTAAAACCAGGGTGGTCCGGTCTTTTGAAGTTGACAAAAGAAACGTTCTCAGCTTTCTCTTCTTCGGATTCACTTTCACTTGACTCATCAGGTCGGGTGTAAATGCAGTTATCAATATCGTGTCCTCCTTCTTCGCAAGTGACACACTTCATCACCATCTCAATATGTTTCTTTCCTTTCCCTCTTGATTCTTTTAACTATCTGACATTAGTGGCTATCTTTTGGATTTGAGTGGTGATTGCTTCAAGAGCCTTGGATTCGACCAATAGTCGTTCGTTAGCGGCTTTCTTAGCATACCCTCTATCAGTCATGTCCGAGTCAGTCCCGGCTTGTAGTTCAACCATGTTTTCAATGATATTTTTAGATCTACTGGGCTTCTTCCCAAGAAAGTCATTCCTGCAGCTGCATTTAGTGATACTCTTTCTTCAGGAGTCAGACCATTGTAGAATGTTGTTATCAGGAAACCTTTCTTGTAGTTTTGGTGAGGGCAGTCTCTGTGATACTCCTGGTATCTCTCCCAGGCATCATGCATGTTTTCTCCTAGCTTCTAGGTGAAAGATGTGATCTTCTGCCTGTTCCTAACAATCTTCTCTGTAGGGTAGAACTTGTTTATGAAAGCATCCGCTAAATAATTCCATCCGTTCAGATATTTATGTGGCAGTCCAAGGTACCATGACAGTGCCTTCTCCTCCAAAGAGAAAATGAAACCCTTGTAGTAGATCACTTCTTGTGGCACTCCCCTCATTTTGATGGTATTACATATATTTTTGAAAGCATTGAGGTGATGGTAGGGGTTGTCATTCTTGGAACTTCCCCTAAAGCTTTTATTTTGAATCATGGAGATCACGGCTGGCTTCAACTCGAAGTTTACATCATCAAACCTTGGGATTACAACTGGGCATCTTGAGTTGTTGGACTTCGTGGCAGCCAACTCCCGGAGGGTCTTTTCTTCTTCGTCAGAATATTCACTGTTGCTATTTCTATGATTCTGCTCTTGATTATGATGGTTCCTTCTGTGCCTACAGTGATGACGACATCTCTCATGATGATGAACATTCCCAAGTTGTTCTGATTCAGGTTCTTCTAGCTCTTCATGTAAATGATCGTTATTGTAACGGTCATCGTTCCCATGTGGAGGTGGGTGTGGTCCAACTCTAGCATTTTGCTCATCCTCGGAAAGAGGTGGTTCCACGCAAGGTGGCATGATGAACGGTGCTCAACCGAGCAGAGTGCTTCTTCCCTGAGTACAATAATAGAATGTATAATCAAGTTAGAAAACCCGTGTTAATGAAACGAACTATTCTGTACACATTCAGGTCAGAAGACTAAAAGAAACTGTGCTGTCAACCTCATTACTAAGCTTGAGGCACGGGAGTGTAGTTAGTGGATTTGGGTTCGTTAACATTATTGTTTTTCCTTATCCCCGACAACAGCGCCAAAAAGTCGACCGACCTAAATTGCGCATCCAAAAGGAGCGAATTTGAAGTAGTCAGACTTTTAAATAACCCGACTCTTAGGCCCCCGCAATGATGACGGGATCCGAAGTAGTGATTGGGGTTGAACCACAGGGACAAGGAGGGTCGTGCTAAGAACGTGGAATCAACACTCTACACTCCGGTAAAAGAAGGGTAAGAAAATTTTCCCAAGGGAATGGTAGATCAAGGTAAAAAGGGAAACAAAATGCCACACGAAAGTGCTATAAAGAAAAGCTATCTCCAACTGGAGTTACAAGGAAGATTAAGGTTTTGGCATTTATCATTTTTAGGTGTTTTGTGTAATAGAACTTGAGGAGATAATACTATTGCCTCAATAAGTTATGAAGGAGGAAAGCTTAGGCATAACAAGAGGCAGTAGAAAACATCCAGTACCCCTTCTTTAAAAGAGGGTACCTCCAACTAAGCACCACCACCCTCTCTTAAAGGTAGTGGACTTGGGTTGGAGTGGAAAGATAACTGAAGCAACTCTGACCCTGGGTACTCTCGTACTCCCTGATCGGACCAAACGCTAGAGTTACAACACCTCTCTCGAGGGAGTTGAAACGGAAAACACGATTCGATAGCTAGTCAAAGATGATCCAAGCATACAAGCTAGTGTTCGGATGCTAAAAAGCAATCATCCAACAAAAAGGGACCAAACTTAGAGCAATAGGATTAAAACTCCACTAATTCCATTAGAATGAACATTGTATAAAAGGTTTAGTTACATTGCGTAAATAAAGAAAGTAAATGACTGAAAAAGGGAAGATAAGTATTGCCTCCTTGATTTAGGAGGGCGACATACAACAACAGACCCCCTAAGGTGCCTCTAACCCAATACCGGGCGAGAGCTCTACCCGATATGCTTGTGTCAGGCGGCAATCCCTGACGGGCGATAGGCCATGATGGGCAGGCGTATCAGTCAAGGCATCTCGACCTGATACAGTCGTACCGGGATGATACACTCTCGAGCGACACATCGTGACGGGTGATCCGTATCAGGTTCGGTATCGTGTCGGGTTAGAGGGGTCTTAGGTTCTTGGGTTCCTCGTCTCGGGTATAGTGAGCGAGTTGTCTCAGGCAGGGGCCCATCTAGGAACCCAACACACTGGGTGGCCTCCTTGGTCGATATCAGGCTGGTGTGGCTATCGGGACATATTCTAAGTGAACCATTCCCGCCCCTCTCGGGTTGGGGAAGTGCTCACCTAGTATCACCCGACACGCCTCCGGGACGCGACACCCTAGCTCCAGACGCTTTTCAAAGGTAGCCTTCACGAGGTTCCGACTTGTCCCATCGGGGTCCTGTAGCTGCTATATATAGGCAGCGATTGGAAGAAGTTGCGGATCTTCAGGCGCCACATACCCTTTATCGGCTCCGCATACGTGGCTTCGGGGATGATTGACGCGTGTATGTCGTCCGACATAGCTTGGCTATCGCGTGTCGGGTTACGAAGGTATCGGGCATGATGGGAAGTTGCTTCTAGTGAGTGGCTCGTATCGCACGACATGCCATAACAGGATGATTAGTCGTGGTGGGCAGAGCTCTCTGTCAGGTAAATGGTGTTTCTCTCGTCAGTTACCGCACTGCGCGACACGCCCGTGTTGGGTTGTACCGCTATCGGCCAGCATTTGTGATGGGTAGTGGACGTGTCGTGCGACTAGTAAAAGGCTGATTCTTTGTAAGTGGGTCGGGACGGGCCGTTTTGCTGATTTTGAGTGGAAAAGCAAGGAAAACTCTGTAAAAGATGATAAAAATGAGTTAAGAGCATAGTGTGACTTATTTATTCAATAACATGAGAAAATGGAGAGAAAAACGGTTTAAAAGGGCAGTTTTGACAACGAAATATGGGCCATAAATACCACAAAAATGGGTGTTATCACCCACCTCCCATTGACAGTAGTGGCCAATATAGGGAAAAAAATCAAAGATTTGCATTTAAGTCCATCCTAGCCCCCACAAATAATCATATTTATCCAAATGTGCTTTCATACGTATATTCACCACCATATCCTATGTGGGAATCTAACAAGTTTCCTTCAAAAAAAAATTATTGGTATACAGATGTACGCCAAGCCTTCTAGGATATGTTTCAAAGCATTCAAGAAAATATGATGGAGTGGTTCTCAAGAAATTAATACTACAACCTTGCATTTCATCCCGCTCCTCCATTACCTTAGTATCCACCACCACCAAGATGTTCTTCCCTCCATATCTGATTTAGCTTTTGTTCTGGATGAGAAAAAAATCTAAGTCTAGGGTGGATGTGGATGGTATGGTTATATTCCACCTCTATATTTTCCCTTATTTGCTTTATTTGGCCTTTTACTTTTTTTGCATGTATATGCTTTGTTCATGGCCTTTATCTAGTCATCCATCCCTTTTTGTTTTCCTTAGTTGTAAAAAGGTTGTTATCTAGTCGGCCAATTTAGTAGACATCTATCATTGTACCCCAAATTGAATTTAGTAAAACTTTTTGCAAAATCTATTACAGATTGCCATGTCAAAAACTATAGTGTCACCTAGGACCCCTAAAAACATTACTCCTTAGAATAGTTGGGAAGTCATAAGGAACAATCATATCAAGCATACTTTTTCCCTATATTGAAATATTGAATTATCTTGTTATAAAGTTGTATGATGTGATTTATAGGAATACTCTAATTGGAGCAATGACACTCCGGAAAAAAAATGTTGTAGTTATAAGCACAAGTACACATCTTCCTTCCCCCTAATTTTCTTCTAAAAAGGAGAAGCAAAGAATCACCACTGGAAAAAAATCAAGTCCAGGGTGGCATGCTTCCCAAAATAAAAATTCCATACCCCACAAAAGGGTGTACCCTCAAAAGATGCCAAAAGTGCACATGAAAAAAAATTGTAACCAATGTATCCAGAACTCCACAAATTTAAAATCTTGAGTCTAAAGGAGGAGGGATCAATAATTTTCCTAACATCCCCTTTGTCTTGTTCTTATCCAACAACTTACAAAATAATAATAAAAAATTGGAGGTGTCAAAGCAAAAGTAAGATGAAACCTATTTTTCTACAAATTCCTGATTTTAGAAATAAGATATGATAATTGTTTTGGTATGGAATATAGAACTTTGTATTGTGTGGCTCTAGGAGACTGGATCACTTGGCTAAAACTTGGAGGTACCGATTATAGTGATGTTACAAGGATGAGGAATGACATGTTGTGAGTATAAATTGGACTTTCTTTGTAATTTAATTTTCTCGAGACAAGCAAAGATTCAAGTACGAGATATTTTGATGAATGCATATTCATCAATCTTTTTGCATATTTTTCATAATCCTTTGCATTAGAACTTTTCTCTTTTTAGTAATTTTTGGGAAAATTACAATTTACCCACTTTTTTATTTATTTTGCAAATACATATCTTCTATCTCACTTTTTGTAGGTTTTTTCTCAAAAGTTGAATTTTAACCTCTCTTTATGACTAGATGATCATGTCACCACCAGAGATTTCCACTTTTAGAGTCAAACGACCATTTCGGCCCTTAGATCAACATGTTGCCTCAGAAATCCAGACGGGCATCTCACTTCCGTGAGATTACCATTTCATCAAACCCAGACGAGCACTTGAGCTAACCCAGACAGCTAGGTCAGCTTGACCTATGATCAGATCGATTCACAAACGATGCCACCACTTGATTAGGGTTTCAACCCATTTATCACGTGTAAGGCGGTGTGAGACAGCCATCCTGCTTCAACCAAACATTTGTTTCAAACATTACTTTGAACCCAAGAATGCAACCAAACAACGCCGCCATCCGCCTCCTTAGGGTTTTGACCTGACGCTTCTATAGGCACACCACATCATCACCAAATGACCATCTGGGTTAACCCAAACATCCGTTTGGAGGCTCTTGAACAATGCTTTCCAGCACTCATCACTCCTTTTATTCCTCCCCTCATTTCAGAGTTTCCACTTCTCCTTCCCCGATAAAAGGATGGGGACTCCACTAAGAAAAGGGTCCTCATTTTTTGTACCAACATTTTAGTTTGAAACTCTATCAATTCAATTCTTAGTTGTAATCTTTACATTCAATAATAAAGTTGGTTCTTTGTTCTAGATCTGGATTTCTCTCTCATTCTTGTTCTTTCTTCTAGTTCTTTCCTATGGAGAGGGGGAGCAAGAAAGCAAGTTGTTTAATTGTCACCATCTTTGGACTCCTTAGAGATTTTGGTCTTTGTGGTCCATGGCTTCCTATCTTCTTCCCCTTGCATCTCCTTCATCATGATTAGTGAATAGTTTCATTATCGAGGTGAGGAGAGTATCCACTTAGCCATGTGTTCATCGTATCGGGTTTTACACAACTATTTTATATGGATGGTTTTTGGTTTAGAAATTTCCTATTTAAATGAAGTAATTAATTGTTTCATTCGGGAGTTAATCTTAGCGGATGTGATCATGGAATTTGGTATTTAGAATGCCTAAACTAATTTCACAAGGATTTGGATGTGGCCACAATAAAATCCTCTTTAGGATGAAGAACTAGGATGCATGAACACCAGGATAATGGATTCACGTGGAGTTCCTCTCTTGCATTTTGTTTGAGAATAATTTGCATACATGCTTCTATATCACTTTTCATGTAATGCTTGATCTTGTTTTCACTTTGGCTAAGGTGGTGAAACCCCTAAGCCTCGATACTTTTCCTTCTGATTTAATAATCTCTTTCAACACTTATTTTCCATCGCCTCTCTTTATTTCCAGCACTGCACTTCTCATTTTAGATAATCTTGTGTGCTAACAATCTTCTTTATTTACTTTGTTGTCTAAGAATAATCTTTCTCTTTCTTTGCTATAGTGTAATCTTTTACTTTCTTTGCACTTCACTTTCTTGTTCTAGCATAATCAAACAACCCCAAACTAGAATTTAATTTTTCTTCTTTATTCAAAAATACCAAAAAATAATAATAATTTCAAAAACCAATCGGGATAAAAGAGAACAATCTTAATAACAATGTCTTATGGGATCGACCTTTCTATACTAGCCTTAACTAGATAGTAAAAAGGGATTAAACTCTATGATAATCATCTTAGTGAATTGGTGTGCTCTTTGACGTGTATCAATAACATGTAGTGAATTCATTGGGATCATCGAGTTAGAGTTTCATGGGATCCCCATCAATTCATTGCTTAACTAATAGGAATGGGAGCATCATCAATTGGTTGTATCTTATGGGTGAACCCTGATGACATCAGGATGATCGTCAGACATGAACGCAAGTTTACTTGGCTAGGAACTACCTTCTTCGGTAAAGGTGAAAGGCAAGGTGTCTGTTATTACTTTTATGGTACTTAGAGGGCTGGTCTTTATGTATGTGTTGATCATATGTTTCTTATTTAGGAACAATGCAAGGAAAAGATGAGATATTGGTTTCTTCTCCTTCCTTCTCAGTCTAGACATGATCCCTTCCTTTAATTGAGTGGAGCCGTGTATTCCTACCTATTAATGAAATGGAGAGGATGTCTTGTGGGAGACTTTTCCATGGGAAAGATGGTCTGGTCTACTAAGGGTTTCAATGGCTTCATAGACTTTATTGCATTAAGTTTGTATATGTTTCTCTGTGTTCTTTATTTAAAATATCTATAATAGCTTATTATGTTGATCTCTCTTTTGTAGTTGTGGGGTTATGATAACTTCTAGCTTCACAAACTTGTCACTTTAAGACGTTCAAAGGGTTGTATGTATGCCTCCCTCCCTAGCTATTACCACTGGGCCAAGTGTAGTATCAGGTCAAAGTACATGCAGTAGAGAGGTAAACTGGAGATTATGATCATAACTAAGGTATACGAAGTACTTTAAAACTCTTTGGCTCGAACATTCCTCCTAGATACAGGAACAACCAGTGCTTTGGAGGACCCAGTGGTTTGAATGATGTTTCTTTAGAGGTCACAGTTCAAACTACAGATCTGCCATTAGCTGATGTTGGATTATTTTCCTCTCGTCATAGGGATGCTACTTTAGTTGTGGAGGTACCTCCAATAGTTCTTCTTTAGGACATAGGTGATCGATCAGTGCCATTCATTGTGATGTCAGTGGGGATTCTTGATCATCGAGTATTCTTTTGCTGATCATCAAGCTTTGGCCAAGCAATTGATGGGTTGGATAAAGAAGTACATGTTGTATCAACACTTCTAGCTCATTTTTCTTCATTTTGTGTTTTCTTTTGCTATAAGGAAATTATGTATTATCATACTGGTACTTGGAAGAATTTCAATTTGAAAATAAAAGTCAGATCTTAGAGTAAAATCAGATGTGATATTTTTTTTATCTTGGATTAAAAATCTTATTTCAAAAGTTTCTTCAAAAGATCTTCAGTAAGCTTGGTCGATTGCCTCGATATATGTACCAATCTTGGGGTGGTGGATCGCACAAAGTCTTGATATATTAGGAAGTGTGCTTTATGGCATATTGTATCATGGCACTAGGGAGAATGATGTCAAGTCATCTTGTCTCATAGAAGGTGAATCCATTCTACAGAATTCAATAAATAAGATTGTGAGATTTTGCCTTTTCTACAAGCCAAGATAGGAGCTCCCGCTAATGTAATTGTAGTCAGATGAAGCATAGAAAATTCTCCATTCCTCCTCATGCCACACTCTTTTTGCCCCCTTCTTGTTTTTTCTCTTGGGCTTGGAATGCTTTGATTATGAATGATCTTCTACCTACCTTATCCCAATCTTTAAGATTTTGGACCATGGGGGAGCGGGTAGTAAGTGTGATCCCACTTGTGAGGTGTCCTCCCATGAATCTACCCTAGTGCATCACTACATAACCAATCTCTCTAATACTGAGGAATTTGAGTTTATAAGTATTTGTGTGACACATATGTTGATAAGTATGCTAGAGAGTCAATCATATGATGATTTTGATGGCATATTATATAAATGATTTGATTAATAAAAAGACAATCTTCCAATTTGTTCTGTTTCAATCAATTATGAGATAATGATGAAACATAATGAATGTCTAAAGAATTACATTACTCAATGACATGTTTTTGGGATGATGACCTAAAGAATAATATCATATGGATGTTAATAGTATGCACATTCTTTTTATGTCCCCATTCGGATGTTATTATGGAAGGGTGATAGACAACAATGACAGATAAGACTAGAGTGTGTGTTGGTTGATGACAAAATCTCATCAGTCATGATATGTGATATCAAACCTAACACACAGATACTTGTTGGAGAATAGTGTATTAGACATACCCACACCTTGAGAGTGACACATGGAAACCATCATTGGTGTCTACAATCATCTCTCATAGAGAAGGTGATGATTGTGGTTCTTAGACCTGAAATCACTACACTTATCACATGTTGTTCAATGTTCTTTAACATCATCCATAGTGACCTTGCATAAGGGTTACCATAGAGGTGGTTCTTGGGTAAAATGTGACACATGGGGATGAATGTGAGTGATGTAGATGGAATTTGTCCCTCCTACATGAGTTTGATATCCTGCCAACATGATAAGTGAAACTGAGAAAAGCATGTGCATGCACATGTCAACCAATATATGATATTGAGGTCACATATATCTCAGATAGTCTACTCTAGTTCAAGGAACATGGATTGAACATTGAGAGGATGATAATTCCATGCCTAGCGTTCAATCTGGATGTCAGTGAAAAAGGAATTATACATTCGCTATAACACCAATTATAGATTGTAGGATGAAGTTGTTCTCCAACTTTCCAAATTACTTGGGCAGCTAGATACTACTCATTGTTTGTGATGCCATAAGTTAGTTATGGACATTCACTACCAACATAACTTGGAACATATAGGGTCACACACATAGGATATGCTTAGAATAGGTGTTCATTCATGAATATGGTTTAAACTTTATTTGTAAGGAGTTAGGTATTCAACTTTAACTACATTGGTCGAATATTGACTGATTGAATTGTGAACCGATAGGTTCAAGTGTTGAGTAGATCATTTCATAGTGTTAGGTCAATTGAATCAATACTAGAAGTCTGGTCCATTACCTGATCAATGTAGGAAGTGAACCAATCAACTCAGGTCCATGAACTGACCAGCTTAGGTTGTGAATCGATCAGTTGGTGGATCAATTTTTATTTATACAAGGATTAGTGTTGATGTTATGTTGTGCATTAAATATGATAAGAATTGACAATACAATTGCGAATGGGAAACATGATGAAACAATCGGTGCAAGGGTTAAACTGATTGGTTCACATGCCAATCAATCGGTTCACCTAGGAATCAGTCATTTCTACGCTCACATGATGTAAAAATTCATGAAATTTCAGTCCCTTCTGCTCCCACTCAGACTGGGAACCCTAACTCTAACCCTCCTATAAATAGAGGGGTATTGGGGGATTCTTAGACACAACTCTGACCTCTGAATTTTTTTGTCTTATCTAGTTGTGGTAACCAAGAGAACCCAAGAAAATCCTACCTAATAAAGGGAGGGATAGTAAGGGAGAACAATTTTGGGAGAGCAAATTGGTGCTAGTACACCAACAAGAAGGGACAACTCCTTCTTGTAAATTCATCTAGAATGAGAGGTGTTCCTGGTGGTTTGTGTGGACTACCATAGAGGCAAGGAGTCTTTTTAGATAGGAGGACAAGGTCAACCATTATCTATAGTGATCAACCAGGAGCATCTAATGACGTTGTCTGAGTGCAACTTGAAGAAAGGTGCATACTGCTACAAGGAAATTGTCGTTGGACTTGCTCTAGGACCATGTATGACATGGTGAACCATCCTTCCCATTATAAAGTTGTTGACATGAACATCTACTGAAGGGGAATATGACTGCTAATTTTTTTCACTGCCTATATGTTGCAATATTTCCCAATGATGGTATTAGAGTCATATCAATATATAATGATTTGGGATTTAATCAATATGATCAAATTTTGGTTTACACCATTTATTTATTGCATGTGATGTGAATATTTAAATTGATTGATGTGAAAATCTGATTAAATACCACACACGATCCCAAACTTATATATGCATATATATATATATATACATATATATATATGTATATATATATACAAAATTTACTCATGTCAACCTAAAATTGATTTTAATGGTGGATGTGTAGCATGGTTATGGCCAATAACCCAAATATATGTGTGTAGTTGCATGGTTTTTTTAATCTGGTTTATATCTAGGTTTGCATAATGAGCATCTACCTTCTTTTCCAACATGTGAAGTATAATTCTTTCCTTTCTATGCTCTTCTCGAATGTAACTCGAGGTTTCTAAATTACCATTCAATAAGTTTAATATCTTTAAGATAGCTTACTTTCTTGTTACAATGAAGATGACACTCAAGACTGGACGAATCAACCATCTCGAAGAAGAGGTGACCATCTGGAGGACGGAGGAGGAAAGACAAAATGGGGAGCCAAACTATTTGAATGGATACCCAACAAATCATTTGAAGATGTCCAAACATTGGTTGGACCAGATGCCAAACGATCGTTCAAATGACCAACTGACCGCCTAAGAGGCAAGCAGATATTTTTTAGACCTAGATGGTAGTAACTCCTCGTGGCTCTAAGGAAATACAATAGTATAACCATAACCATCACTTATGTTTTATATTGCATGTTTATATTTGTGGTTTATAACATGTATATGATACGTACTATTCTATATGGTGATTGGATATGTATATGTATATATATTTATAATTATAAAATCCATCAATGAAACATATTAAGTCTAAGATGCTTTCCATTAGAAACATACATGAAAGGTTGATCCATTATGTGTGGGCATGCCAAGCGTGGTGCGCTATCCATCTTGTGGAAGTGTGATGGTAGTTATGTGGGTCTATCAAGCTGGGTGCATTTTGTTGTGATGACTTTTGGGTCAGGCTTAACTGGGTGTACTTAATGGGACTAAGCACCTAGAAGCATGTAGATGACTATGCCAAAGACTTGCACATATCATCTATCCAAAAATTGCATAAGATGCAATTGGCAAGAGATGCCTACCTGAATAATTGATTATGGACGTTGGCATTGGCCAAGTAGTAACTCAATTATTCTGGATCTTGGCTCATTAGAAGTTTTTGCACTACAATCTTCCATATTGATAATTAAGGGTTATCAATTTAAACAAAATATTGAGAGTGATTGTTAATAAAAGGCCTAATTTTACATCATCAAATTTTATACATATCAAATCAAATCAAAATCGTTTTTGAAAAAATTGCAAATTTCTCTTGTAGAATCAAATGGAAACACACAACAATTTTTCTCTATGATTAGTCCTTGGGAAGGACAAGTTAAATGGGAATAACTTCAATGACTAGTTCATGATGTTGAGAATTTGGTTCACATAGGAGTGCAAGTTCTATGTTCTGGAGACACCAGAGCAAGATGAACCACTTCCCAATGCACCTAAGGCTGACAGGGATGCTTACAAGAAGCACATTGAAGATGTCATTCATGTAAAATGCCTAATGTTGTACTCGATGAACTATGAGTTCCATTGATAGAATGAGAACATTGATGTTATTGATATGGTCACACATCTTAGAACACATTCCAAGATTAGGAGAGATATGATGTCTCCAAGGCATTTTTCAAATATAACATGGAAGAAGGAGATCCAATAGCTCCTTGTGTGCTCAAGATCATTGGGTATGTGTAGAACCTCTCTAAACTGGGATTCCCCTTGGGTTGGAAGTTAGTCACTGATGTGATTATATAGCCCCTACCAGAATCATACCATTAGTTTGTCATGAACTACAACATGAATGACTTTGACAAGCCATTGGCAAAGTTACTTGGCATGTTGAGAACAATTGAGGTGCAAATGAAGAAAGATAGACCTAAATCCATAATGACGATCAAAAAACCAAAGGGGGATTCTAAAGGAAAAGGTAAAAGGTAAGAAGAGTTCTAAAGCTGGACAGAACAACAAGTCTTCATCACTCAAGGCAAAGGGAGGAGTGAACAAGGGAGGAAATTGTCACCACTATCACCATCCTAGACACTAGAAGAGGAATTTCCCTCTCTACCTAGAGGAACTAAAGAATAAGAAGGAGGGGATAGAGATCTCCACTTCTGGTATATACATTATGAGATGATGTTAACTACTTCTTCATGCTTGGGTATATGATACTGGACTTAGATCTCACATATGTTTGAATGTGCATGATCTGAAAAAAAGTAAGGACTTTACGAAAGGTCAAGCTTGCAATGTGTGTGTCAAATGGAGCAAGAATTGCAATCACTATAGTCATAACTTATATTTTATCTCAGCCCACAAGGCATGTAGTAGATTTAATGAACTGCTATTTCATTTTATGCCGACAATGGCCCAAATGTCTTATGATCTTTGTTGTAGGATCTAGATATGAATGTAAATACCAAAATGGATTAAAACTTGATAACTCAAACAATCAATATATAAGGCATTGTCATCTAAAGCACATAAATGAGTAATGCATTTCTAGAATCCATGATGATGTATCCTTAGTTATTTAACCATTAGACACATGCATGTCTTATATATTGGGAAACATGACAAAAATGCTTTCACTATCTTTAATGGGAGAACGTGTATTCTATTAGGGCTTTACATACTGATGTACATAGACCTTTTAGAATAAATGTTATGGACAGTTAATATTACCTCATCATACTTATTGAAAAATTCCATTCTCTTGAAGTGTTCAAAGAAGATTATGTATGAAGTATACAACTTCCTTGGTGAAAGTATTTAGAAACTTTGATATGATGAACTTTGAAATACTTTACATCAAGGGTTTGAGAACCTCCTTGATAGACTGTGTTAGTGTCTCACAATGAACTCCACCAAAAACATTATGATGTATTAGAAAGAAGGAATCACATCCTGATGAGTCATGATATGATTATCATTTAATCCAATCTTCCAATTTCCTTTTAGTCACATGCTTTATAATAAAAAAAAGGTATCATCTAAAATGGTTTAGAAGACACCATATGAGATATGGTATGGGAATGTCCCAGTATGTCTTAAGGATTGAAACTTATACAAGAAAATAGTTTCTTGAAAAGGTTTATCCACAAATCACAAAATTTTAATTTGTTAAATACTTAACAAACTACCTTTAATCCCAATCTGAAAACAAAAGTGTTTGGTACAAGGATAACTGAGTTCCAATGGAATCAGTGGGACTAAATGAGAACTCAAAGAGTTTGAGATCAAAAAGAAAATATAGGACCTAAGGAGGTATAAGGGGAACAAAAAGAATCACAAATTGTTATGGAATCTCAAGTTCCTTATGTAACATAAAGACTTGTAGCTCTAGTAGAACATGCCATTATCTTGAAAGATTATGATATCTTATAACTCATAAGGGATGAGATTGGTCATAACATGATGAGGAAACAACCTATCTAAGAACTATTGAGGGACCATAGTCTGAATAATAGCTTGAGGCCATAATATCCAGAATAGAATCCATGTACACTAAAAAGATATGACCTTGGTGGTACCACCTAAAGGGATAAAATAGTTGGGTTTCTAAGAGTAAGATCGACATGAATAACCTAAGATGACATATTGGTTGTGAAGGTTTTCAAACAAGTTTAAGGTGTTGAGCATGATGAAATCCCTTTACCAATTGCCATGGTTATATCCATTAGGATCATGCTTGATATTGCAAATTATCGAGACTATGAGATTTAGCATATGGAGAATAAAACTGAATTCCTTGATATGAATATTTGAGAGGATGTGTACATAACACAGAGAGAAGGTTTTATAACTCCATTAATATGAATAAAGTATATAAGCTAAAAAAATCAATCTAGAGGTTGAAACAAGCATCTCACAGCTGGAATCTTTGATTTGATAAGATAGCCAAAGAGTTTGACTTTAGTTAAAATAAATATGAAATCTATAATTATAAAAGATTTAATGGGAGCATATATTTATATTCCACATTTTTATGGGGAATAACATATCAATACTATAAGTATTGAAACCTAACGTGGAAAGTAGAATCTATATGAAGGATTTAGGTGAACCATCCTATGTGATAGGAATTGAGATCTATAGAGATAGTTCTGGAAGGTTTCTTGACCTAAGTATGAGCACATATATTGGCAAGATGTTGAAAGGGTTCAACATGAAGGATTCAATGAGAGATCTCTCCATGATACATGGGATTAGTTTCTCAAGAATCTTGTACCCCAATTCTTATGAAGAATGGGAAGAACATGAGTAAGATGCCATATGCACTAGTAGTTAGATCTATCATGCATACAATATAATGTAACCATACCATTATTTTGTTTGTATTGGACATGACAACATGATTTTAGTCAGATTCCAATGAAGGCCATTGGAATGCCATAAGAAACATCCATTAGTACTTGATAAGCACAAAGGATATGTTACTAAATTACAACAACAAGGAAGAGTTTGATAGAAAGAGTTACACCATTGCAAGCTTCTGAAATGACAAAGAATTCTGAAATATAAAAGTGTGTTTGATCTTAAAAGAAGAGTTGTAAGTTGGAAAAGTTCCGAACTACATACCATAATTAAATTCAAGAATAGAAGTCAAATATCCTAGTATTATAAACACAATGAAAGATATTGTATGAATATATAAGTTCATATAGATGAACTTGTAGATGTTCCAACCATTGATGACACAGTAGAAATACTATGACAACAATGGAGCTACTATTAGGCAAGGAATATCAAATAGCATAATATGACAATTCCATCTCATACAAAATATTGTACAACAAAGAGATATGAAACATGCAATATACCAACTAAAGGCAAAATGTTACTAACCCACTGGATTAGCACTATCACAGTAGAAACATGATGGGCATGTTAATACACTAATAATAAGATTCATGAGTGATTGTCTCTAAGTGAAAGTGGGAGTTTGTTGGTAAGTTTGCATAGAGAGCCAACCATATGATGATTGTGATGGCAAATCTTATGAACAATTTGATAAAGAATAAATGAAACCTTCCAATCTATTCTTTTATAATAAGTTATGAGATAATGATGAAACATGATGAATATCTAAAGAATGACATTACTCAATGACATATGTTTTTGGGTTGATGACATGAAGAATGAGATCATACGGATGTTAATAGTATGTACATTCTTGTTATGTCCCTAGTTGGATGTTATTGTGGAAGGTTGATAGAAAACAATGACACATAAGACTAGAGAGATTGTTGGTTGATGACAAAATCTCATTAGTCAGGATATGTGATATCAAATCGAATACATAGATACTTGTTGGAGAATAGTGTACCAGATAGACCCACCTTGAGAGCAACACATGGAAACCATAATTGGTAGTCATAATCATCTCTAATAGTGAAAGTGGTGATTGTAGTTCTTAGACCTAAAATCACTACACTCATCACATGTTGTTCAATGTACTTTAACATCATCCACTGTGACCTTGAATAAGGGTTACCATAAATGTGGTGTTGGGGTACATTGTATCACATGGGGATGATAGTAACTGATGTAGATGGGATTTGTCCCTCCTACAGGAGTTTGATATCCTTGCCACTTGATAAGTGAGATTGAGAAAATCATGTGCATGCCCGTGTGAATCCCTATATGATATTGAGATCACATATACCTTAGTCTTCTCTAGTTCAAGGAACATATATTGAACATTGAGAAGATGTTGATTCCATACCTCAAGTTCACTTTGGATATTAGTTACAAAGGAGTTATACAATCACTATAACATCAGTCACGACTTGTTGGTTAAATTTGTTCTCCAACTTTCTAGATTACTTGGGTAGCAATGATGTCTTATTAGATATCGCTCATTGCTTGTGATGTCATTAGTTAGTTATGGACATTCGCTGCCAACGTAACATGGAACATATACGTTCATATAGGGTCACACACATGTGTTACAATTGGAATAGGATTTCATTCATGAATATGATTTAAACTTGATCATTAAGGAGTTAGGTATTCAATTTATACAACATTGGTTGAATATTGATTCATTGAACTGTGAAATGATCTCTTCAAGTGTTGAAGTGATCCTTTCAGAGTGTCAGGTCAATTGAATCAATATTGACAGTCTAGTCCATGAACTGGCCACTTCAGGAAGTGCACTGATCAACTTAGGTCCATGAATCAACCGGTTGGTGGATCAATTTAATTGATTCAAGGATTAGTGTTGACATCATGTTGTGCATTAAATTAGATAAAAATTGTCAATACAATCATGATTGGGTAACATTATGAAACCACTGATTCAAGGGATGAACCGATCGGTTCACATGCTAACCGATCTGTTCACCTGTGTGCCAATTGTTTCACCACTCATAAGATGTAAAAATTCATGAAATCCCAATCCCTTCTGCTCCCAATCACACTGGGAAACCTGAACCTAAACCTCATATACATATAGGGGTTCTGGGGGCTTCTCAGATACAACTCAATTGCCTCTGACAATTTTTGTCTTCTCTAATTGTGGTAACCGAGAGAGATCAATCAAGTCCTACCAGATAAAGGGAGAGATAGAAAGGGAGAACAATTGTGGGAGAGGAAGTTGGTGCTAGTACACCAATGAGAAGGGACAACTCCTTCTTGTCCGTTCTTCAAGAATGATAGGAGTTACTGGTGGTCCATGAGAATTACCATAGAGGTGAGAGTCTTTCCTGCTAGGAGGAGAAGGTCAACTGCTATCTGTGGTGATCAACCAGGAATTGTTGTTGACACCATCTGTGTGTGACTTGAAGAAAGGCGCAAACTGCAACAAGAGAACTATTGTTGGACTTGCTCCAAGACCATGTATGACCTCATAAACCATCCTTACCATTACACAGTTTTTGACATGATCATCTATTAAAGAGGAATATGGTAGATAAATTTTTGTTTTTGTTGCCTATTTGCAGCCATATTTCCCAACATCATAATCTTCATCATCTAGCTTATGTTCTTGTTCATCATCTAGCTTATGTTATTGTTGCGATAGAGATAATGTTGATAGTGATCCCCTTATAGGATCATGTGAGTCATTTGTTCTTCTTCGGGGATGTTATTCTGACCCCTACCCTAGAAATCATGGCAAAGATCACCTGACTTCCTCCTTGACAAGCTATTGGTCTTCCTCTCTACATCTTATATCTATTTCATTTACATTTATTAGGTTGAAATATTTATATACTGCTCATTAATAGAAATGATCCATTTGGGTTGATTATAGTGTAAGCTAGGTGTTACTTTCTTCCTCACATTCTCTGATTTCATAATGGTATGGTATATCCTACTCTCTAGGTGTTTATTCAAGTTTTAAATCATCATTGTATACTTCATATTGCTTACCTATAGCCATGGAATGCATCCTTTGTATCAATTGGAATTTTTTCTAGTTAGCAAGGATGTGTTATAAGTGTATTATGGGATCAAAATCAAGTCAAGAGAAAGGACGATGGGTGAGGTTCATGACATTGTAACTTGTTTCTAGGTTTCATTTCTAGTTTTTTGGTTTCTACAGGTTGGTCATGGATAGGAGAAACAAGAGAGAGGTTGGGGTTCATGTTCTTAGATGCGATCCCAGTTTGAGTGAATTCCCTCATGAGTGTCTTGCCCTGGGTCGTAGTCCTCATCGTAATGGCATGGTGGTGATATTCGTGGGGTGTCATGATGGATGGTGAGGCCCCGCATAGGCCGTCGACATTGGGTTGTAGTGGTGGTGGTGTCTCTCCAGTGGTAAGGATAGGGATTTGCAATTATTTTAGATCATCACATGCTGATGGAACCAAAAGTATAGGGGAGGAGGAGGGAACAGCAGTGGCGTGGAGGTAGAAGTCCTACTCATCACTTGGAAAGCAAATCATTTCTTGCAAATCTTGTTATATCTACAATTTGCAGGGGTCTAGGGGTTATACATGATCATGGCTATTAAGGTTAGCACCTAGGGATCCTACAATACTCTCTCGTGTTTCCTAGTCTTGTCTGAGGTTACACAACACATTAATGGGGGTTTGCCATCTGTTTCTATCACCAGTCGCTAGCATGAATAGCATTAATGTTTTGGGCTCCTATAGTGATCATTAACCTTGCCATGGACATTAAAGGTTTGATAATGGAAGATTTAAGTGAGAGGTGAGAGGTAAAAGGGAGGAGAGGGCTATTCAACATTCACATTCTATAGTTGTGAAACTATTGTGAGTAGGGAACCTAGATGTACATTAGGGTTATGGATGGCCCATAGTGTGGGTCCATGGGTCTAATGTCTCTTGGACCAAATAAATAGAATTAGATCTCAGTTTTAATTTTTACTACAATTTTTTGATTTATTCCAAATTTTGTATCTCCCAACCCATAGACCCATCTCTCCTGAAAATTTGACCACATGTTTAATTGGTATTGCTTAAGCTCTCAAAAATATAACTCCCCTTGTTTATGAGTCTAAGATGGCTAGACTAATTAATCTCACATTTAACTCAATTGTAAATATCTAAATACTCATAATATCTTTTATTGCAATTCTAAGGCCAAAAAATTCTTGGGTTCAATTTATCAGTTGTAGGTCCCAATGGGGTAATTTGATCAAAATGAGGACAATTTAAATTTAGGTGATCAAATTTTAGGATAATTCAATGGTGTAAATATGAATGCAAATTTGAAAAAAGAAAATTTTCAATTTTATATATTTATCTATCATGGCTCAATAATTAAATTTTGTATTGAATTTTGGTATGTTACAACTCACCTCCCCTAAAAGGGGATTTCGTCCCAAAATCCAAGACTGGGTGGAAACATTAGGGTAAGTCCTAATGCATATTGTTCAATCTATCTACATTCTAAATGCTCGACATGTGCAAGGGGAGGAGGTGGTATGGCAGCCTTAAACACTCCAATTTTTAGGGAGAAGGTGATCAGTCATGTCAAAAAATAGGTTTCACAGAAAGTCTTCCTACTCAAAGTTACATGTGTCTAGTGAACTATGATAGTTTATATGTATACGAAATCCATGATTTCTAATAGTCACACTATAGGTTATATCAATGGTTTTAATATTTCAAGTAATTGATAATGAGTCAGACAATCAAACTAATCTAGAATAGAAAAAACCTTTGTCGGATGGCCGAAATAAAACTCATACCGTCAAGAAATTCATTATTGGTTTTAGTTTCCTCAACCCTTATGGAATATAGCTTTCCTTCACAATGTTCTAGGATTTTGGGCAATAGACGACCTAGTATTATGGCTGCTTCCTTGACCTATGGTATATTGAAAGTTCACAATATGAGTGTTATTGTTTCTTCAAGGCTTAGGGAAATTTGCATTGTAGTGTCTAGTCTTGAAGTAGTTTAAGCAAAGAGGTGAAGGTGATAACACTCTACACAATGCCTCTTTCCATAGTTATAACAAGTATCTAGGATAAATGGAGTCTTTTTATTGTTATGAATGTGACGTTGTTGACTACCTCCATAATTGTTGTTACTATGATGTTGATTATTTCCATTACTACTTCTATGGCTTTTCAGAGGTGCAGAACAAACTGAGTCATGCAAGTGCATCTCAGTGTATGGTGCTTTCACAACCAGTTGATCAAATGTCATAGGAAACTGAGGGACAAATTATCTCTCAGACTTTGGTTGAGTCCCTTCATGAAAAATTGGATCCTTCTTTGCTCACTAACACCAGTCACATACCCTTCTCAGAGGGTGAAGTGACGAAGGAACTCATCTATAGAGTCATGCCCTTGGTGAATGGTATTGAATTCCATTTCTTTTGGATGAGCATAGATTGAGGGAAATACTATTGATGGAAAAAAAATCAAGGAATCCCTTAAATTCAAGTGATGTAGTACCTTCAAGGTGGTACTAGATAGGTACTACTTCTAGACTTTTATCATTGCTTTCTAGACAAAGGAAACACACTTGACCCATAGGTGTGATGGGAGGCTCATACTTTCTAGTATATCTTGAGTGGTCAGAATCCAATCTTCATCTTTTTCCACTATGTCTCATTCACTTTCACCTTTAAACTCAGAATGTTTCATCTTTAGTAAGTTAGTGAGGGTGTGTTCCTTGGGCCCACCACATCCATGAATGAACCCTTTCATGGTTGACCCCAACATTGATTCAAGCTCGGTTAGCTGGTTAGGTGCATTGTCCCTTGGGGGTGAAGGAGGTATTTCATGGTGAGTTGTGGAAGAAGGTTGACCTCACTTTGATGAGTGTGTATAATACAACTTCCTTTTATAATAAGAGGGTGTATGGTGCTTTCTTTTCTTCTCAAATGAGGGGTTATGGTGCTTTTATTTATTTTCTAATGAGAAGGTATGGTTTAATCTTATCTTCTCTGATGAAGATGTATGAGGTTTTTTTTCTTCCTCAATCGAGGAGGGGAGGGTGTGTAGTACCCTTCACTGTCAAACTTTGGCAAATCAAGTTCAGGTTTCTTAGAGACAAATGGGTTACCTCTCCTAAACAAGAGAAAAGCTAAGTGTTCATAAGTAACACTACATGAAATCCTGATTCGGAGAAAAGGTAGTTTTTGGTTGTGTACCATTTCATGTGACAACATAATTTCACACCATGCATTCATGTCTTATAATAAAGTAATTTAAAAATAACCATTCAAAACGTAAATATTGTTCTCTCAAAAAATACATAGCATAAAGAATTTTTCCTCTAGGGACTACAATGCTAAAAGAACTAAAGAAAAAATGATCACAAAAGATATAAGTACGTTAAGTCACAAATCTCAACAAAAAAATCTTCAACGTGGGATGATCCTTCTATCAATGAATATTGTGGTGGGAAAGAAATGACACATGGACCCCCAAAAGGGAAATTATTGGTCAGCAAGGTTGGTACTAATTCAATTGCTGAGATATTTAAAAAAGAAAGTGTTATGTAATCAAATCTAGGTAATATTTCTTGATGGACTATGGTTTTAACAAGTTGATAGTCTAACTACCATGCTAGTTTCATAATGGTATAACAAGTCAAAGTGGTAACTAGAAACAATAAAGAGATTATAAAAACTAATATCAACATATCCAATTATGCAAAATTAAATTATTTATAAATTGGCACAATCAATCTAATATTTTGTATTTGCCAATGGCTAGGTTCCTAGTTTCCTCCCCACTTCGAGAGAACAACACTTTTTCCTGTGGGGGTAACTGGTACTGGGGATCTCTAATTATCCATTATCCACTATGCATGATTGGGGGATGTGACCCAACAAATATAATGAGACAAAACTCTTAGCTAATATTTAAATTTTTTGTGCTAATATAAAAACCAACCACTATTTCAATTATTCAACAATGTTTGATATTCAATTTATTCATGATAACATTCTACAAGAGGGAAAGGGTAATAAAAAAATTGGTTCACCAATTTCGCAAAATTATGTATATGAAATTCAAGAGGGAGACAAATAGTTCAATAAAGAATCGAGAACTTAGTACTAGTTACTATTGAGAAATTCCAATAAAGATGCCCATAAAAATCAAGGACGCCAATGTGTCATGAATCTAGCAAGAGAGAATGTACTTGGGTTATTTGATGTTTCTTGTCTTGAAAATCACTTCCTAGACTCTGATTATGTAAAATTACCATTTTTCCCCTTTGGGATCTAATGTTGTATAATCACTTTTGGTCGTTTGTAATATCTCATTAGAGTCATTAGTATTGTAGACATCCTTATACATATTGTCACATATGATATTCTAATCACTTTCGATGATCACTTCATGATTCATGTATTCATGTGTTATATGTCTATCATGTAATACACAAGTATATAACATGTGCATATATATATATATATATATATATATATATATATATATATATATATATATATATATATATATATATATATATATTCAGTCTAGAGTACACTCGAGTGTACATATAAAACCGCACACCCCAATGGAGTTTGCCTGTGTAGACCATGCTTTCGCAAAATCTAATCTATTGATCTTCATGGATACAATAATAATAGACCATAGACAAAATTTGAGCCCAATTGGATGAGCATAGGTCACTCATACAAGGACAACAAAATGAATACACAAAAATAATTTGATAAGTGTGATTTTTGCCTCCTTTAGATGCATGACCTATAAATGTCCAAATGAGTTGAAATTTATTATGTAGTATGTTCTTAAGATATTTAAGAATATAATGGTTTATATTTACAAAATAAGTACTCCATGATGGAAAATGACTGAGGTGTATAGTGTCTCTGGTACACTCGAGTGTATTCTAGTTTCTCTCTCTCTCTCTCTCTATATATATATATATATATATATATATAGAGAGAGAGAGAGAGAGAGAGATAGAGAGTGAGGCTAGAATAAACTCAAGTGTATAACAACCCCAATATAGTCAACTTTATATTTTTTGGATCTATATCTGATCTGCATCCCACTCGCTACCCGATCCCCACTGGCAATCGGGGTAAAAGTATGTGAAGTAAGCTCTTACCCCACCCCACCCCACTCTCCCTCTCTGGTTATCTCTATCCCTCTCTTCCACTCTTTGTGTGCTACTTGGTCTCTCTCTATATGTATGATACCCTCTCTCTATCTTGATCCCCTTCTCTCCACCCATCTCTTTGCTCTATCGATAGGATCATTAAATCTCTGTGTCGCCCCTCTCCTTCTTTGTGGCATGCTAGAAGGGACAACAACCAACAACCTCCTTGACACTGAGGAGTAGTTGAAAAGTAAGAAAACCAACTGAGGGTCATCCTTGGAACCGATAGTCAATGAATAGTAGAGGAGTAAATATGTATGGGGGATCAATGGTGGAAGCAAGAAACAACTAATACTGATGACTGACCTATACAAGGTGTGGTTCAGACTGCTCCTGATTTTAGGTTGGGAGGTTGCCATTTACGTTTTCCTTCTCTCTTCTTATTACCTTGAATTTCTTGCAATGAAGCATATATTTTTTCCATTCATTCATGTATGAGAATTCATTTCTTGACTGACGCCCTTGTGTTATTGTTTTCTATTATCTATGCAATTCAATAGTGTTGTGAGTCTTACCCCATCTCCTTTCCTTTTTTTACTATTGTTTTGACATGTGCAATTGCTTACCCTTGCCCTAATTTAGTATAATATATAGGTGGAGAGTTGTTCCTCCTTTGCGTCCCTCAACTATTGACATCATATCAACTTTCTTTATTTATTTAACATGAATATACATGCTACAAAAATTATCTTTTGCATTTACTGATTGTATATGTAGTAATTTCATGGGTGAAGGTGGTGTTTGTAGGATGCATGTATACATATATATGAGATTGTATGGATATTTACTTTGTCTTGGTCTTCCTGATTACTCTTTCTGACAAGGGTGTCACATCTAGAGAATATGTTCAATCCATCTCTTTGCTAACACTCTAATCATTATTTCTTCCAATAAGTCTAACCTCTTCCTCTTTATCCCTTAACACCCCTTCAACCATCCCAATGCCCAATCACTATCCTAATAGTAATTTCCCCTCAATGACAAGGTGATTACACTGTCTATGGTTATAAATTACGTTTGTAGAAGGTGGCATCCATCACAAAGGACAACATGAGGTAGAGCATTTCATACATCTAAGGACAATGAAATGTCGATCATCTACTTCATGTTAGATGTGCAAATAGATTAAACTGTGAGAAGATCAACATTCATGGTTACTTTACAATGATACTATATTCGAAATAAGTTATATTAGTTTGTATAAGATATACATACAATATACATGCATTTAGTAGGCATTTCATAAACCAACTTTTTGGTACGACAACTTCAAAGAAAGATCTGACGCTTAGTACTTATATCTTCTTTACTAGATGTACATGAAAGTAAAATCATGCATGTTGGCCTTAGAGACTTGGATGCTTCCATCAGCTGTAGTGGTAGAACAACTTAGCTCTTCCTAATTAACTATAAAATCATGCAAGATGGAAGTCATTCAGGACCGTGTACATTTAAATGAGCACAATGGCATGTATTTTGATTTTGTTTGTCGATTTGGTTGAGCAAGTAGACACAACCATTATGTCTCCTCCTTAAGCTACATGTTATGGTGGGCTATGAATCTTGGCAACTGGGTACCTACAACAAGGTAGTCAAAGTGAGCTATAGAACATATAATGTTGAGGGCTCCATAGTACGTACATTCATGAGTGGTGCGGTACATGTAACAGTTTAATTTTCTCTTATTGCAAGCAAGGACAACCCTTGTTTATGTTTCTCAAGTTGCAAGTTAACTGGTCACCTGGAAAATAGAAACTTATACACTTATCATCAAGGGATAGATGACCTAATTGTGGATAAATAGTTGTGGGCGGAGATATGATTGAGGAACCGTTGGAGCATCCATGAACAACATTGGGAGAACTACTATTATTTCCCTAGAATTTCTCTGTCACCCCAATACAGATCAATTGTTGACGGCTCCTACCACTGGTTGGCGGCCGTATGAAGGGGCACATACATGAAGTGTAATAGAGTTGTGTTTTATAAAGTCAAGAAGGGAGGGAAGGATAGAGATTGTAGGTGAATAGGAATATGAGGAGAGAGGTTACTATGTAGGATGTGTGTGATATGGAAGTTAGTTTGCTGCTAGTGATTTCATTTTTATTTGATCAATCCACAATCTGATAGTAGAAAATTGGACTGTATTGGAGCTGGAGTACACCTAAATATATTCCATCTCCCCTCTCCATTTCTCTCTCTTATATATATATATATATATATATATATATATATATATATATATATATATATATATATATATATATATATATATATATATATATATATATATATATATATATATATATAGAGAGAGAGAGAGACAGAGAGAGAATGAAGCTGAAATACACTTGAGTGTACCAAAGATGCTATACACCTCATTCGTTTTCCATCTTGAAGTTATACACTCGAGTGTATTCTAGCCTGACTTACATATATATATGTATGTATGTATGTATATATATATATGTTTGTGTGTGTTTGTGTTTATACATATAATGTATAGGAATAGGATGTTTCTTCATTACATTCATTTTTTGCACATGTATTCCCTTAACGTACTTATATCTATCTCATTTATCTTTATAAGGTTGAAATCTTTATTATATTCTTTGAGGTTGATTATAGTATAAGATAGGTGTTAATTTGTTCTTGATGTTATGTGATTTCATAATATTATATCCTACGCTCTAGGTGTTTATTCAAGTTTCAAATCTTCACTGTATACTTCATATTGCTTATCTATAGCCATGGGTACACACCCTTTGTATCAATTTTCAATCGTTCTAGTTATCAAGAATGTCCTACAGTGTGTATTATGGGATCAGAATCAAGTCAAGGGAAGGGAGGATGGGTGGGGTACATGACATTATAACTCGTTTCTAGGTTTCATTTCTAGTTTTCTAGTTTCTACAACATTGTCATGGATATTAAACAAGAGATAGGTTAGGGTTCATGTACCTGACCGCGATCCCGGTTTGGGTGACTACTCTGGTGACTGTCTTGCCTTTGGTTTCAGTCCTCATCGTAGTGGCATGGTGGTGGTAGCACTGGGTTTTCATGATGGCTGGTTTGTCCCCGCATAGGTCGTCACCACTGGGTTGTAGTGGTGGTGGTTTCTCTATAGTGGTGAGGATAGGGATGTACAACTTCTTATCAGCTCACGATGATGGCACCACAAGTATAGGGAGGGGGCGGGCATTGTTGTGGCATGATTTCTTATAGATCTTATTCTATCTGCAAGTCAGTGGGGTATAGGGATTTTTCAAGATGATGGCTATTAGGTTTAGCACCTAGGGATCCTGAAGACGCTCTCTCGTGTTTCCTAGTCTGGTTTGAGGTGGCACAACATCTTAGCAGGATCTCTCCTTCTGTTTTCATCACCAGTTGCCAACATTTATGACATCAACATTTTGGGTTCCTCTTGCGATCATTAACCTGGTTGTGGGCCAACTAGGTTGAGAATGGAACACTACTACATTTTTGGCCAGTAAAGTCGTTGCCCATAGCGTCGTTTTTACTAGAATAACTGACCTAATAGACTACTTCATCTGTTTTATCATAAAAACTGACCTTATAGGTTTCCCGCCGCAAAATTTCGCATGATTTTGGCTTCGCACCTCGATCTATTGGGTCGGTTTTTTAAAATAACCGATGCTATAGGGTCAAAAAAAATGTGGGCACCACTTTGGAACTCTAGAGTCAATTTTTATATATAACTGACCTTACAATTGCTGACCTATAGCATCGGTTCTTGTGCAAAACGGACCCTAAAAGTATATTAAAAACACGGTGCCTGGACTTAACCTATAGCGTCGGTTTTTAAGATAACCCACGCTATAAGTCAGGTCTATAGTGTCGGTTATCTTAAAAAATTGACGCTATAGGTTAAGTCTAGGCAGTGTTTTTTAGTAGACTTTTAGGGTCGGTTTTTACCCAAAACCGACGCAATAGGTCTTCTATTATTGCACATAGCAACACGATAGTAAGGTTTAGGTTGCCATTTGTCACTGCTTCTTCCCCGTTTCTGCTCCATCGCCCGAAGAAAAGCAACACTTCCTCTACAAAGGTGACCTCTCGCAACCATCTCCTTGTCCGAAAAGAGGCAAACTAGTGTTGTTTTCCTTGGACGACGCCACCCAAGCTTCTTGCCACCATCTCCGGGGACGACGACGCTCGTTACCACCATCTCCGGCGCCATTTCCTTAGACGACGACAATGTTGCATCTCTCTCCAGTGCTTTCTTCTGTGAAAGGCGACGACACCTTAGGCGTTGCAAAGGTCGTGCACATCTCTCTCCGGTTCTTTTCCCGCACAAGCTCCCTCACCGACTAGTTCTTCTCAAGGTATTTCTCTTTGCCGCCTCATCACTCCTCCATTTACATTTTACTTTCAAGCAACTGACCAGGTAGCACGGCCGTGCTGGGCAGCACGACAGTGTTAGGAGCAGTACCAAATTCAAAATTGACAAATTTGATGATTATGCAACTCTGCCAACACGACCGTGTTGGGCAGCACGGCCGTGTTGTTTGTACGGCCGTGCTGCCCAACACAGATGTGTTGGCTAAGTTGTAGAATCATAAAAATTTGTCAATTTTGAATTTGTTACTTCTCCTATAAATTGATATATACTGACCCCTAATTAATACATTATAACAGAATTGAATCGTGCATTTGTGTTGTTGCAGGTGCTATTGACTTGTTGTTGACTTGCATATATTTCTTCTTCGGCTTACAAGTGAGGTATAATATTCTCACTCTCCCAATGTGACATTTTATTTGACTAGTAAATAAACCAATAATAAAAATATGTATTCATTCATATCTACATTTTGTTATCAATCACATATGTAATCATTATATATACATTACAGAAATATGAGGGTAGACATTGTGTATTCTCAGATTGACACTTTAGGGTTTATATATGAGATCATCGATGCATGATGTTTAATTTAGTATATAAATATGACAATAATACATTTATGCATGTATCAACTTAGAAACCCGTTCAAAATTTACTCATAGGAGTAAATTTTGTATAGTCCCCGATTTGGGACTATTTTGGGATATTTAATCTCACTTAGGATGTAACTGTATAATGTATGTTTAGTTTTGAAGAAAATTTTAGTAGTATTTCCTCATTTTTTCTCTGGGTACATATGTGAGTGGTTATTTATCATTTACATCAGTGTACTTGGAGAACTTAGGGGAAATGCTGCTAAAATTTTCTTCAAAACTAAACATACATTATACAGTTACTAGTGAGATTAAATATTCAAAAATGGGATAGGTGGTACACTTTAGTATAAAAGTAATTAACTTCCTATCAATAAAAACTTACAACTTATAGTATCAATATTAAATTCTTAGTTTTATAATTAATTTTTAATGTGATATAGAAAATGGATCGAAGTTGTATGTCTATTAAGAACCGTTGTAGTCCAGAGTTTGCCAAAGGTCTTGATGAATTTATCAGATTTGCTAAGGAACATAGGAAACTACCTACAGATAGATTCTCTTGTCCATGTAGACATTGTGGTAACAATTTGAATGTTGATACTGCTGAGGAAATTAAGAATCATGTCATATGCAATGGGATCATACAAGGTTATAATGAATGGTATTGGCATGGAGAGAAAATTAATAATGGATCATAAAATGTCGATACTAATAGTTGTGGCATAGAAGATATAGATAATGATGATAATTTCAATGATGAACCGATTCAGGATGACTCGATTCAGGATGATACGGTTGATGAGATGCTACGTAGTCGTCGGGACAATGTCGATCCACCTTATTTATTTGCAAACATTGTCCATGATGTTGAAAAACCTTTATATAAGGGTTGTACTAAGTTCACGAAGTTGAGTGCTGTGATGCGATTATATACTCTTAAAGCTCAAAACCGGTGGAGCGATAAGAGTTTCACTTCATTGTTGTCTTTGTTAAAGGAAATTCTTCCTGAAGGCAACGAGCTTCCAATTTCAACATATCAAGCAAAGAAAATAATGTGCCCAATGGGAATGGAGGCTAAGAAGATTCATGCATATCCAAATGATTGTGTGCTATTTTAGAAGGACTATAGTAATTTAATAAATTGTCTAAAATGTGGTGCGTCAAGGTATAAGACCACAAATTCAGCTAAGGCTAAAAATGGCTCTCCTTTTAAGGTGATGTGGTATCTACCAATAATACCACGATTTCAATGCTTATTTGCTAATACAGAAGATGCGCAAAATTTGTCTTGGCATGGGGAGTTAAAGGCCAATGATGATGGCATCCTATGGCATGCATCTGATTCACCACAATGGAAGAAAATTGATTTATTATACCTTCAATTTGGTAAAGAACCGAGAAACTTAAGACTTGGACTCTGTACAGATGGAATGAATCCCTATGGTACATTAAGCAACCAACATAGCATGTGGCATGTTATGATTGTTATATACAATCTTCCTCCTTGGTTGTGTATGAAAAATAAGTATGTCATGTTGTCAATATTGATATCAGGGCCCAAGCAACCTGGAAATTATATTGATGTTTACCTTCAACCTCTAATAGATGACCTAATGAAACTATGGGAAGAAGGTATTATGACATATGATGCTTCACGTAAAGAGACCTTCAGTTTGCGTGCTATGTTGTTTTGCACGATTAATGACTTTCCAACTTATGGAAATTTGTCTGGATATAGCATAAAGGTTACAAAGCATGTCCTGTTTGTGAGGAAAATAATGATTCAATCAGACTGAAACATGGTGGTAAAATCGTATATCTTGGTCATCGGAGATTTCTCCCACCAGTGCATCCTTATCGAAGGCCACACAAAACCTTTAATGGGTCAATTGAGGAACGAAGTTCTCCTAAACCTATACCAGGAAATGTTGTATATGATAGGGTGAAACATATTGTTAATGAATTTGGAAAGAGTTCAAGTAGTCATACACTCGCATGTGACAAATCTCTATACAAGAAGAGGTCAATATTCTGGGATCTTCTTTATTGGAGATCTTTGGCAATTAGACACTGCATTGACATCATGTATGTTGGAAAAAATATTTGTGATAGCATCATTGGTACGCTATTGAACATACCAGGAAAGACTAAAGATGGCATCAAATCTAGAAAAGATTTAGAATTAATGGGTATAAGAAAAGAATTATCAGTGGAGATCAGGGGTCGCCGCACATATTTACCACCAGCTTGTTACACTTCGTCAAAGAAGGAGAAAAAGACTTTTTGGTCAGTGCTTGTATAATATTAAGGTTCCACAAAGATACTCTTCTAATATTCATAGATTGGTATCAATGAAGGATCTGAAACTGATAGGTCTCAAATCTCACGATTGTCACACCTTAATGCAACAAATTTTACCTGTGCCTATTCGATCTATATTGCCGAAGCATGTAAGGTTTGCAATCACAAGACTCTGTTTCTTCTACAATGTAATATGCAACAAAGTGATACATCCTGATACTCTCGATAAATTACAAAAAGATGTAATTGTTACCATGTGTCAGCTTGAAATGTACTTTCCTCCTTCATTTTTTGATATCATGGTTCATCTTGTAGTACATATTACAAGAGAGGTGAAGATGTTGGGTCCAATTTTCTTACACTGGATGTATCTATTTGAACGCTACATGAGTGTTTTTAAAGGTGATGTTCAGAATCGTTATCGTCCTGAAGGGAGTATTGTTGAGGGTTACGTGGTTAGGGAGGTGATGGACTTTTGCAATGATTTTTTGAATTGCAATGAAACTTCTAGCGATCTAAAAAATTCCCATCACACTGAATCTTATTGTGGCAAAGGAGCTCTGGGAGGACGAGTGAAGGAATCAGTCGTGAGTTGTGGGAACAAGCACATTTATACATTTTACACAACATCAATGAAGTTAGTAGCTACATCAAAAAACACAATGATATTATCAAGAGAAATCATCGGAGATCCAGTTAAATGTGGCTTGCAAGAGAGCATAATCGAACATTTATTAGGTGGTTTGAAGAGAAAGTATTTAATCAACTATCTGAATCACCGAATAATGTTGTTGAGAACATAAAATGGCTCACCTTTAAGCCAAAAATGGATGTCATGTCATATGAAGGTTATGACATAAACGAATTTTCATACTACACAAAGCGCCAAGATGAAAGTAGTGTAGTTCAAAATAGTGGGGTCACTGTTCAAGCTTGTTCATTGTATTTTGCTAGTGTCGAAGATAAAAGATCACGTGAACCTGAGATGTCATATTACGACGTCATTGAGGACATATGGGAAATGGACTATACAAATTTTCGAGTTCCTATCTGTAGGTGTAATTGAGTTGACAACAACAAAGGAGTTTTAGTGGATGAGTTGGGTTTCAAATTGGTGAATTTTGAAAAGATTGGTGAGAAAGATGAGACATTCATCATGGCAGACTAAGCAAAACAAGTATTCTATATTGATGACTCGGAAAATAAAAAATGGTCTGTCATTCTTCATGGAAAAAGACAGTTTACTGTAGATCCTATAAATGAAGAAGAATACTATGAAAAGTATGATGATTCTAGTCCATTCTCAGTTGGTTTGCCAAGTGTAAATGTTCAATATAACACCGATGAATATTATAAACGTCAAGACCATGCAGAAGGAATTTTCCTTGACTAACAACTCAACCAATACTAGAGGCATGTATTCTTTGAATTATTTATTTTATTATCATTCAAGCTAGTATACATTATCACTTGTGCTTTTATTATCACTTTTTTTTTATCATGTATACTTGCAGGTTCTAAAATGGCGAGTGAAGATGAACATACTGAGCATGAGCATGAGCACCATGAGTATGGTAATGGTGATGCCAAGAAAAGTAGAGGTCCCACACTGATGCGTAGGCTGTAGGAGCTCAGGGCTAAAGGGGACAAATTGTAGTCCAGTTTGATATCACAGGAGCACCTATTGGGGAACATTCTAGTGCTTTCAAGCATTACGTAGGGGCAACCACGCATAGTAAGGTGCCAACAGATATAGAAAATTGGCATGTTGTTCCTAATGCCAAAAAAGACCGCATATGGAAAGATATATCTGTGAGTGGAAGTGATATTATTTTAATATGTTTTTTATCTATTGATTCTAATTTAGTTTGCTTGGAATTAATTGATTTTCAAAACAACATTATTAATTGCTTCTTTTGTATGTATAGGGTGTTTTTCATCTAAATGAAAAAGATCACAAGAAAAGAGTACTACAACGTTGTGGTGTACGATGGAGGGGTTTTAAGACATATCTCACAAGGGAATTTATAGATAATCCTAAACAAAAGAAGAAAGCAACAGATGTATATATTTTTATAGATCATGAGGTGTGGGAAACATTTGTTGCAGCTAGGAGATCAGGAGAGTATCAGGTAATAAAGATTGTGATGTATTGTATGAATCTTTAATTTTATAAAATTAAGGAGGTGAATCTTTTTATACATGTTTGCCAAGTCTGAATTGCAATATCTCATTTTAAATGATCAGGCTATCCACCAGGCTCAAAAGGAAAGATGGGCCAAAAATGTGCATGACCATCGCTTGGGGCCTGATGGTTATGCCTTCCGCCGCCAACTACAAGAGAAGCAATCCTCTTTTGGAGAAGAATCTAGTACATCTCAAGTTGAGCGTCCACCCCGACACTTGACATGGAGTGATGCTAGAAAGAATCGAGCTGGTGAAATTATCAACCCTGCAACTAAGGAGGTGGCACAAAAGATGGTAGGTTTATCCCAACTAAGTAAAGAGTAACTCCCACAAACTTAGATTTATTTATATCTAATTGATATTGTGATTTAATATTTTTATTAACTATGAATAGATTGATCTCTACGAGCAAAGGAAGGAAGGAAAGTTCATCCCAACTGGCCACATGGATGAACTATCAGTTTCTTTTGGTACGAAGGAGCATCCTGGCCGTGTTAGGGGATTAGGAGCTGGCATAGGATTCAAGTCTTATTTTGGCCCTTCACAATCTAAAAGAGGTTGTGCATGAGGTCTTACACAAGAGGATGTTGAAGCATTAGTAGCGCAGAAATTATAAGAAATAATGTCTTCATTTCAGCCTACTCAACCTTCTCAACCTATTCATACTGTGCGTCTCTCAAGTGATGAGGTACAAGCCCATGCTACAGTTGTATAAGGTCATGGGAGCACTCCCAATGACCCACCACAACAATCTGTAGTAAGTTTTTGTTCTATATGTTGTATTATTAGTATGATATATATAGGATGATATATATAGTTGTAACAGGTATCTGTTCTACTACTTCTTATATAACCTATATTATTTCAATATAGGTTGGTATGAACTGTAAACTTGCAGTGGAGGTTCCAAAATATAATGTTGTGACAGCGGGCAAGGTGTACAACCTTGGTGGTACATTGCATTGCCAACAAATTAATGATGACATTTGCCGTGTGTCCATCCATCTTGTGTATGACGGAATGGGGGAAAAACCACTACCCATACCTAATCTTGAATATAGTACAGTTGAAGAAATAGAGGGTGCTATGGTGGGTTGGCCTAGACACTTGGTTATCAACGACAAGGTGTACTTGAATTCTACCATGTTTTTCATTTTGACTGCATATATGAACTCGTGTAATAGAAGTATGTAATTTAATTAACAAGTTTATAAACCAAAAAGTAAAAATTCTACTAGTCATCCTCCTATGCCCAAGCCATCTATTATTCTAGAATCCACATTCGACGAGTTGGGAAGTAAATGTAAATGTTTGTGTCGATACTTAGTCAACCAATGCTCTGGACTACAAATGTTTATCAATTTAATAGAAGATGCAACTGGGAGGGACTTTGAAAATTATATTTTTCTTGATGATATTATAGAGTTGTTCCGTTATGATTGGTTGAATACTTCGATATTAGAAGTATGGATAAGGTAAGGATCTATCAATATAGAAAATTCCAATACACATTTTTAGCTTATTTCTACATATGAAAATAATTACAAATGTTTAACATCCATTTATATACCGATGCCACAAACTTTGATATAAAGAATGTTGGATTCTTAGTTCCTTTGGTCACTAGTCAGGTGGAGACACATATTGAGGAAGTGAGTGAGTACTTCTCTGATGTATTCAAATATTTTGCTACCGTGGGAAAGGAAATTATCCTAATTCCTTTTAACGTCCAGTAAGTATTATTATTCAATATAATTTTAATAATGAAAAAATGTATTTATTTTAATGTTTGTTTTATTCTTACTTAGATCTAGACATTGGGAATTAATGGTGATTGTCCCAAAATTGATGATTCTTTATTATCTTGACCCAATGGAAAAAACAACAACGGGTCACAAACTGAAATTGCCAGCTATGTCATAAACATAAATATAGTCAATGCTTCAACATGATATTTCTGTTTAGAATTTCTATTTTACCAACTATCATTTAATTGATAGGGGTATAAAAGCTTTTCGTGAAGGCGGAGGACAAATACCCACTAAATTAAAGACATTGACTTTGAAAAATGTCAAGGTAGCTACTTTGACAACTACTTGGTCTTATATGTATTAATTTTCAACTCTTATATGTCAACTCTTATAGTCTTCTGTTTATAGTAGTTACTAACATTAACTATAATTCATTATTTGTAGTGTCCTATACAAAATAATGACTGGGCTTGTGGTTACTATGTAATAAAATATATGCAAGCTATTGTCAAACAAGCATCAAATGACATTCAAACTATAGATCAGGTAATAAAGAATAACATCATAAATTTACAAGTGAGTTGTAGTCATTTTATAAAATATTAGCATGTGCATTTTCTATTACAGATCTTTACAACTCAGCCATACACACATGAGGACTTAAATGAATTCCGAGAAGAGTGGTCAGATGCTTTTCTAAATGAAGTCAATATAGCATTGGAATAAATATGTCAGTTACGTTCCATTTATGTATGTGGTTTCAGTACTCTTTCATATTTACTTTTGTATCTGACATTTAATATCATCTCAGACTTACAATCTATCATTTTGTAAATTATGATGTGACTATGTGTACTCAACTCAATATATGAATCATTTTTGTTATGAATGTGTGGTTTGGAATGGTGACGGTTGAGCATCAATGCTCCCCTCTCCCATATCTTATTCTTGTTCTTCTATTTGATCTGTACAGTTTCTGTAGAAATTTTAAAATTTTTTTTGACCCTATAGCGTCGGTTTTCTTAAAAAACTGACCTTATAGGTATCTTGGCCGTTCCGTGTAGAACGGTCGTGCTACATAAAATGGTCGTGTTGGGATGAGGTAGAAGGGCCAAGACACCTATAAGGTCAGTTTTTTAAGAAAACTGACGCTATAGGTCCTTAGAAATAATCTTTAGAGTCGGTTATTTATTAAAAAACCAACGTTATAGGGTTTAGGTACAGTTTCATTTCTCATTTGGGTTTAGTTTTTTAGAGCCTATAGGGTCGGTTTTTTTGGGTTAAAAAAATTGACACTATAGAGAAATTTCTGTAGCGACGACCACTTAGGCGTCGACTGAAAAGTGACGCTATAGGATTAAAAAAATCGTCGCTATAGACCATTTCTTTACTAGTGGAAGATTGAAGGAAGAGGCAGAGGTATGAAGAAAGGAGAGGGTTCTCCATCATTCGTGTTCTATAGTTGTGAAATTTCCACTGGAAGGAAACTTAGACGTGCGTTGGGATTAGGGATGAGCCAGTGTGTGGGTCCCTGGGTCAAATGACTCTTTGACCAAATAAATACAACTAAATTTTAGTTCTATTTTACTATAGTTTTGCACTTTCTTCTAAATTTTATATCTCCCAATCCATACACCCATTTCTCTTGAAACTTTGACCACATGTTTAGTTGCTATTACTGCAGCTCTCAATAATATTAACTCCCCTTGTTTATGAGTCTAACATGGCTAGACTAATAAATCTCACATTTAATTAAATTATAAATATCTAGATATTCATAGTATCTTTTAATTTGATTCCAAAGCCAAGAATTTCTAATTGGGTACATTTATTAGTTGTGGGTCCCAAATGGGGTAATTGATCAACATGAGGACAATTTTCATTTCAATTTTCAAATTTCATGATAAATTCAATGAAGTGTAAATATGAATGCAAAACTGAAAAATGATTTTTTATAATTTTAGAGATGTATATATCATATCTCAATAATTTAATTTTGGTATGTTACAACTAATCAATTGAAATCTTACCAAATGTATTATGGGATAATGTGTTTGGTTCACAAAATCATTACATGAATGATCTTCACCTGGTTTGATGTAAGAAATATATCCAAGGAAGATCTTCATATACCCTAGAGTATAATAAATTATAATCATGTTAAAATCGAACATTTGTTAATAGACAACCTGACCATTGCAAGTAGCCTGAAAGGGTCGAATAAACTATGTATGGGAGGTCTATCACCCCGATTGGACATCATAAAGGTCACCTTAGACTTCTGTAGAATTTCAACATAAGCAAAGGGGCCCGATTCATTGACTTAAAATACTTAACTTCCACAAGGGTGCTTGCAAGTAAAGAGACATTACTTATACAGACTCAAAAAAACAAATTACTTATTACCCCTTCTAGAAATCAATATCTATCATTGTGATAAACTATTCTTCTCATTAGAGAAAATGTTGAAAGGCGATCTTTAGATAAACCACTTAGAAGGCCAAATCAAAAGCAGAAACGACGTCTAAAGGAAACATCAAATCTAATTTGGATGAGACTTGGTCCACAACATAGCTTCCAAAGCCTTCCCAGAAGAACATATTAAAGGTAAAGATTTGAAGGGCAACTACTAAGGAACCAATAGCCATGGAGACCCCAGGTTCTAAGCAACAACCCACCGTGGCTGAAAAATATCAACTTAGAATAGGAAGCAGCCAAAATGTAGGGATATAATGAAGAAGTACAAGTCATCTAGTTCATCTAAAATTCAGAAGGTAATAAGGATTGAAAAACCAAGGACACTACGTCTCCATCCAAAAAAAGTGATACCACAAAGTAAGCTTAGAGAAACTACTCTTTGATATGCCCAAATCCATTCTCCACGAGGGGAAGCTATCATGATACAACCAATCCCTCCCCCAAGCCATCACTACCTACCAAGCTTGGGGGGTGAATTTGTACATTAGTTTGGCATCATGTATGATACAATCTTCAACTGATCTTCTAATTTATCTTCTGGATTTCAATTACTAACAACACAAGTATGAGGCACAAAATCTTATATTCAACCACTAGAATATCTTCAACAATATTTAGACCAACATGCATGATGTCAATAGAAGATTGCAAAAACCATAGCCAATGTGGAAGTAGAGTTGGGCGAGATGCAAAAATAGTATGAAGAAATGAAGAGAGAAAGGGAAAAAGAGATGAAGCATCATGAATAAACAGACTAAAATAGGAGAATAAGATGTGAGGAACAACCATCTTCATTGATATCATCCTCTTCCTCATCTTAAGAACAAGCACAAAATCAACTTCAAGCAAAGAGACAACTTCTCTAAAATAAGACTTGAATCTATTACAAGATCTTGACAAGCCTCTAGATGTAGACACCACAACAGAAGGGAAACACAACCAATAGAAAACCCTCCACACCTAATAGCAAAAGTACAACCTACAATAGGGACATGCAAATTTACTCTTGAAGGAGCATAATCTAGTACAACATATGCCATAGATGATACAACTGAGAAACACAAACTTCAAGAACGATTAAGAACATAATTGGAAGTAAGTATAGAGTAGGAAATAGACAAACTATCATATCTCTTTAATTATGAAGGCATGCCTCTCGATATCTATGACAACTAACTATAATAACATTAAGAAGAAGAGCAAATACTAGAAATCGTGGCTAATACTAGCAAGGTTGTTGTAGGGATGGATGACTTGTCAGATAAAGATGAACTAGTAATGAAAAAATTATCTTACAATGACACCACAATAGTGACCAACCTACGTTCTCCTAAACCAAAAATCCTTGAAATCAAGGGGACCCCTTGACCTCCACCTCTCCCCAGCAAGATGAAGACCATGGGAATGATTCCAATGTCATATCTTCTAGAGACATCCATGTACTTGTTATCATTGATGAAAAATTTACAAGGGAGGACATTATTGTTAGTGAGGTATGCTCGTAGATCCAATCATATCATGATTGCCATAGCATATTACCTAAAAGGATTTTATTATTAATAATTATTATAATAATAAAAGGCAAGCTTCCAATTCATCTGTTTCACTCAGTTATAAGATAATCAGGAGACAAAGTGAATGTCTATAGAATGACAATACTTAATGACATATGACTTCAAGTGCATTGACTTGGAATAAATGAGATGATACAAATACTAAGAGTATGTACATACTTATTATGTCCCTAGTCGATTGTTACTGTTGAAGGTAGATAGACACTAAAAACACTAAGGACTAGAGTGTGGGTTGGTTGATGATAGAATCTCATTTTTCATTATGGAAATATCAAACCAATCACACAGATACATGTAAGGGAACAATGTATTGGGAAGACACACCTTGAGAATGACACATGGAAACCATAATTGGTGGTCATAGTCATCTCTCATAGTGAAGGTGGTGATTGTGATTCTTAGACATAAAATTACTGCACTCATCACATGTCATTGGGTACGCTTTGACATCATCAAACATAGTCCTGAAACATGGATTGTTATAAAACCAAATCAAACACAGTGATGATTGGGTGACTTCGACACATGGGGACAAAATCTGAGTGATAGAGATGAGATTTGTCCCTCCTATTGGAGTATGATATCCTAGCGACTTGATAAGTGAGACTGAGAAACACATGTGCATGTACATGCGAATCAATATATGATATTGAGGTTAAATTATCTCAAACGATCTGCTCTTGGTTCAAGGAACATGAGTTGAATGTGAAAGGATGACTATCCATGCCTTGAGTTCACTCTGGATATTAGAGACAAAGAAATTATACAATCACTACAACACCTTACAAAGATTGTAGATTGAAGTTGTTCTCCGACTTTCCATTCACTTGGGTAGAACTAATGTGCGACTAGGAACCACCCTCTACTTGTAATGTCATAAGCTAGTTATGGACATTAACTGCCAACATGATATGGGACCTATAGAGTCACACACATAGGAACTCATCTAGAAGAGGAGTTTGATCTTGAATGACAATTGGATTGTTTACTAAATTGTTTAGGTATGCAATTCATGCAACAGATCAATAAACGGGTTGACTACACTGCCAAACGATCATCTCACTGGGTGAAACGACCATTTGGGCAGCCAAACGAGCATCTCAAATGTTGAGATAGGACTTTGTGTTGCCCGACTAATCAAAGATCAAATTGGATAAGATTTACCATGTGAACCGACCGGTTCAAATAGTTCAACCGACCAGTTCAAGTAATTGAACTGATTGGCTCGAATTAGGCTCACTAGACAATCGTCTGGGTGAGTGAGACAAGCATCCCTCTTTGTTGAGATGGCTCAGTTGGGCTAAATGAACGTCTTGGGTGTTTTTCGAACATGTTCGATTACACATTACTTGTGGTGTAAGGAATTAATATGTGATATTAATTGGAATCGAAATTTCCAAATTTGTGTGCGATTGGGAAAATGCCAGACGACTGTCTGGTAGTATGAGACGATTGTCTCACATGACCAAATGACCGTCTGGGTCACTAAAAGACCATTTTAATGGTCGCAGGTTGTGAAAATTCAAGATCTTATGGTCCCTTCCACTCCCACACAATCTCTTATAGACTGAGAACCCTGACCCAAATCCCATCTATAAATATAAGGGCACTAGGGGCCTCCCAAGACACAACATAGGCAACTGAGAACCAGTTCATCTCACAACTATTGTCCTCTCTAGTTGTGGTAACTGAGAGATCCCAAGAAACTCCTACCCAATAAGGGAGGGATATCTAAGAGAGAGAAACAACTGAGGATCATTTTTGGAGAGTAGGTTCATGACTAGTACACCAATGGGAGGGACAACTCTTCATGTATGTTCTAGTTGAACAAAAAAGGTCTAGTTGGTTTGTGTGAACTACTTTAGAGGCAGGAGCCCTTTGTCTGTTGCTCGGAGAGCAAGGCCAACCAGTAATCCATAGAGAGACCATCAGAGCCTCTATAAAAGTTGTCCTAATCATTGTTTGTGGTGAAGACTAGGAGCTGCACATCCAATGGCTAAGAGAAACTAGTTGACAGTTTCATTGAAGCAAGTAGTTGTCTCTAGATTGGCTCTAGGTCTAGGTATAACTCGCTAAAACAATCCTTCCTATGGGAATATGGATAGTATAAATTTTTATTTCTATTGATATACTCTATGCCCATATTTTCCAATAGTGGTATCATAGACACGTCAATTTACTATGTTTTAGGATAATTGATATGATTGGATTTTGGTCTAATAATTTATATAGCATACAATGTGAATATTTTAAACTAATCTCATATGTGTATCCAATAAAAAATCACATAATCCCAAAATTATATATATATATATATATATATATATATATATATATATATATTACATACATCGCTCTAAAAGTGGTTTTAATGGTGGATGTATAGTGTGGTTATGACCTAAACCCTATATCTATGTGTGGTTGGATGGTATGGTTTTATTCATGTTTATCTCAGTCTGCGTATTGAGCCTTTACCTCTGTCTTCCAAATGTAAAGTTAATTCGTTCCTACCTTACTCCCTTTGAATGTAACTCAAGGTTTCCTTTTATGATGTAATAAAGTAGAATAGTATAGTTTTTCATTATGCAACAACGATGATCAGTGCAGAAGGAGATGACCAATTTATGGGATGAGCTGATCATATCGAGGACCATGGCAGACAGAACAATGGAGTCAGATGACTGCTTAGTGGATCTAACTGACCATTTGGAAGGAGTCCAAGGGGCTAGACTATTGTTTGAGATGACCAACCGACTGGCCAATAGGTGAGATGACCAATTTAAGAGTTGAACTGGTCTACCCAAATTGGCAAGCACATATCTCCACCAACAATAGTTTCATACATGTGATGTGATGATTAAACTAGGTGGTAGTAATTCCTTGTGGCTCCAAGGAATTATAAGTAGATATGGACATAACCATCTATTTTTGTTTTATATTGCATGTTTATGTTATGGGATATAGAATGTATATGATATGTACTATATTTGTGGTGATTGTGTAACATAATGAATCTTAGATGTAATCTCCATGTAAACCTTTTTCCCAAGTTCGCCTTTCATTTCTATCCTTTATACCGTTTATGTTTAATTAGTGGAATTTATAGTGGTTTAGTGAACATTTATTCACTAATTGTACCAATATAAGGGTTTATGCACAAATACCTCAATAAAAGCTTAATTACCATAATAAAGTTCTCTAAACCTTAATCTAACTTTTTGATATGATTTGAAAAACATAAAATGATCCTAAGTTTCAATTTTGGTTCGATTTGGATGTTATTCGTGCAAGTTATGCAATTTAGGTACATTATGGACTTGTATTCAATTTACCCAATTGGGAGGTTTTCTTTGCAAATGATCACCTGAATTTTGATCCTTAGATATTCCCTTACCATTCACAAGATTTTTAACCATGTGGCACGTGGTTGAACCTTGGTTTGAAGGTGTTACTTTCCTAGGGGATTATAGGGATTACCCTCTTTATCAATGTGCTTATCCTTAAAAGCTATCAACCAATGGGGTTATTTATTTCTTTGAAGGATGGTGGGGATGGCCTAGAAGGCTCTAGGGTATCTTAGGACCGACTTTTGATATGAAAGAATAGTCCATGAGCTGTCCTCTTACATGGCCATGAAGCCCTAGCCTAAGGACACATGGAAAGTCACATAGACACCTCATGCTTGCCCCCTTCTTTATAAAGCCATGCCTACCCCTTCCCACCTCTCAATCCAAGAAGAAATCTTATCCTTATCTTTCTTATATCTTAGAGAATCGTCCCATCTATGTTTGGCCACGAATTTTCTGTCCCAAGGTAAACGAAGGTGCCTACCTTGGTGAAAAAGGCTCATAGGGTTCCAAATTTCTCTATTTAGGATTTCTTAAGCTCCTCCTTGGTGATTTTGACCAAAACTAGTAAGAATCCTCCTTTAATTCCCTATTTTCATGTTGTTAGTATTCCTCCCACCTTCTTACAGGTCAGAACCATGACCATACATGGTAAACCTCCACCTAAGAACCCTAAAGCATCTCATATCCATGCTCTTTTTCTAGGGTTTGCACCTCTAAAGTGGAGAAGGTGATCTTTGCTCAAGAAAGGAGCTTGGCTTGGAGCAACCAGACCTTCTAATCTAAGAATCCTTTTTGTTTTAACCTTCTTACCTTACTAGAGGCAAGTTTTGTTAATCCCCTTCTCATATATTGCTTAGTACATGCTTAAACCTCATGCTTCTATGTTTAAAATCGATGATTTCCATCTCTTTTTACCATGTTCTTCTTGGGTTGGTATCTTGCTATTTTACCTTCTCTAGAAACTCTAGTTTGGTTACCTATGAAACTTAAAACCTGATTTTGGGTCAAATGGTGTTTTCTCCCTCTCCCTTTTTCTTCAATTATCTCGATCAGTTTAATGATGTGGCAATTTCCAATTGGTCAGTGTTGAAAAAATCATATCTTCTAAACCGCTTATCCAAATTTGACAAATAAATATTTTTGGAATTGGAAAATTAATATGTATATAATAAAAATATTTGCAAGGTCTTATTTCATGGTTTGACGAAGGGTGATTTTTGTAAAACGAATTTAATGCATAAAATCCATAAAAATTACATCTTAATCATCACAACTCCAAAATTAACATAGAAATATGTTTTCTTGATCAGGAAAACTTAATAAGTTTATTGGTGATGTTTTAAGAGTATAAATCTAAGTTTTTCTAAAAAAGGTATAAAATTAGGGTTTCTATACATTAATGTGCACTATGTAGTCTAATACATGTTAATACATTGAAAATAGGCAAAGTGGAACTTGGACTCAATTAAAGTGGTGAAAGTTAGTAATTGATATCAATAAGCAAGGTATGTGCATTCCTTACACCCTATGTTGGGATAATTGTAGACAAACCCTATATTTCCCTAATGAGGCTTAAATGAACCTTAAATCTTCTATTCTTGAATCCTAATGTTGTTCAAGCCTCAAACCAGATTATAATTTCTTCTTGTTTGGGTCTTATACCCCACTGCCATGCTTATTGAACATTATGACTACTCTTGCCATGACTAGTTTTCTCGCATGTGGATTTATGTTCTATTTAATTTAAAGTAGTGGTACTTATGTACAACCACCCACAGAGGGCATGTATTTAATCACCCTAGGGAATGTTTTTATTCTCCCCTATATAATTATGTAGGTGATTGGGAATGTCTTATTCTCCCCTTACGTATAGGTTAGAGGTCCGGTAGGTGCCTAAACCCTACTTAGTTAGGTAGACATAATTATCTTACATACAAATCCTTTTTCATATACTTGTTAATGGCAAGTTTCTTTTGAATATAGCCTCATACTCTTGTTATCTTCATCTTATGATGAACCCTAGCCTTTTCTTATTTGCTTTACTTATCTTGTTATCCTAGACTAGTTTTGTGACACGTACCTTGTTCTTTTCCCTTTTGCTGGGTGCTTTCCCAACCACCCAGGTGTTGGTGCTGAGCAAGGAGGACAAGTTTGAAGGAAGTCATCTCAGGAGTAGATCTCAAGCTATCTGAAAGGATGTCTAGGTTTCTATAGCTAGATCCTTTTCTATTATCTTTTTCTTTGGGAACAATCATGTAATGAACAATGAAAGCCATGTAATAGGCTTAGTACTTTTATTTCCGCTGCTATTGACATTTTGTAATGTATCTGGTGCATGCTTATTTACTTGGAATATTATACATGCATACCTCAATATCTTTTGTCTTTCTAAAAAATTGGATGTTTTGTACTTCCATTAAATTTGAGTAAGGAGGTCATCTCGCCTCCTTACAGTAGGGAATCAGAGCCCTTAGGCAACTATCAGGGAAGCAAAGGTATCTAGAATGGATTAGGGTTTCGGGGGCTGGAAATATTTTCCTCCATACCACTAGCTTGGTTTACGAGGACTCCCGTGCCCATATGATATCGGCCTGGCCTGAGCTGATATGAATTTCCCAAAATAGTATGTTTTTATGAAATAACATTATAGATATTCTTTTCTCATCTATGCTTATATTCTTTTTCATCTATGATTCAAATACTCATGGGAACTTAATATGTTAACCCTACCTTTCAAGATAGGTGACTTGTTTGACTGCAGGAACAAGGAAAAGGAGTCAAACCCTAATGATTCCAATGTGGGAAACACTCCTGTGACTCCTGCCGGCCATAGTATGGTCAATCCTACTACTCTGGGCACCCTCTCCTTCACATTGGAGCAACAACTGCCAATGTTGTGCCAGTTGCACTTCACCATGATGGGGCAGCTCCACACAGTGGCTGCCAATGCCAACAAACCGAGGGAGTTCACCCTCACTGACTTCATAAAGATGCAGCCACCCTACTTCAAGGGTGAAAGTGAACACAACATGGTGGATAAAGCTGATGACTGGGTGTTGTCTTTGGATCAGACCTTCGAGGGTATGGTGTGCCCTCCTCACCATAAAGTTCAATTCACGACGTATGTGATGTATGGACCAGCATGTGTCTGGTGGAATGATGTCACCCGCAATCGAGACACCTCTACCATGGATTGGGTCTAGTTCCTAAAGCTCTTCAGGGAGAAGTACATCTTTCCTGCCTTCCTGAGGAAGTAGGAAGCCGAGTTCTACATCCTCAGGCAAGGAAGCATGAGTGTGGCCAACTACATCCAATGGTTCCTACTTCTGGAATGCTATGCCACTAACCTTGGAGCTGAAAGAAGGGCAACATTGTTCTTGGAGGGCTTTAACTACCAAGTGGGTCAAAGTCTTGTTCCATAGCTTCCACTCACCTTCTAGTAGATGGTGGATAAGGCCCTGGCCATTGAGTCCTACCCAGGATTTCAACCCTATGGACAAAGTAATGGCTATAGAAACAACAAGAGGAAGAACCCTAACCAAAATGAGAATCACAGACGTGATCGGTGCAATAGGTGCTCTCGCCACCATCCTCCAGGGAGATGTCCTGTCAATAATGCACATGCTCGTAGAGACAACTTGCCTCCTCCGAACTTCTATGAGTGTGGCCAAGTTGGGCATATCCGACCACTCTGCCCCTGTTTCCAGCAAGGACAGAATAATGCCCAGCAGCCACAGTAGCCAAGGAAGAATTCGCCTCTGTGGAATAATAATAACAACAACAACCAGAATCCGAGGAAATCGCCAGTGGAGAGGAGGAATGGGAGAGTGTTTGCTCTCAATGCTGAGGAAGCAGGCGAAGATAATGAAGTTATTGAAGGTACCTTGCATCTTAATATGCATCCTATAAAAGGCATTGTTTGATTCTGGCTCATCCAATACCTTCATATCATGTCAGCTTGCTTCTATGTTAGAAATAGAATTTGAGTATATGGATTATATATTAGATCTAAAAAACCCTAGTGCTAAGATTTTCTCTTCGTATCTCCAAACTCCAACCATGGACCTCTGTATATCTGGTATAATGTTTCCCTCAGATTTGATCTTGCTCGACATGACCGCCTTTGATGTCATCCTAGGAATGGTTTGGTTCAAGAGGTACACAAATATTTTGTTTTGTGAAGAATCAAAGGTTAGTTTCTCACATCCTATTGAGGGAATATTGTGTGTCAAGGGTAGGAAGCGAGAAGATCGGAAATTTGTTATCTCTACCATCAAAGCTAAAAATCTAGTCTAGCAAGGGTGTAGAGCTTTCTTAGCCTTTATAGTCCTAGAGGGTTGATGTGGCTTTTGAATGCACTAACAAATTCACTCGGAGTTTACATCCCCGAGCTTTTACCAAAACCAAGTGCAACAATACCACCCGCAAGCGGACGGGTCTTATCGCAGTATAGTTGAGGATCGAACCCAAATGACAACATTTTTAAGAATCCTTGTCAGTTGAATCTAGCTCAAGTAAAACTAATATTTAGAACAATTGATTGATTTGGGTTTGATTAAACTAATTGCAAGGAAGTATATGCGGAATAAAAGATGGGTTTAGATCAATGGTATGAAATCGCTGGGATCGTACCGGGTTTGACCACCGCTACACACACAAACACACTCCTCTGCAAACCTTCCAGGCAAGATACAACACTTCAAGTAGAGCTGCTGTAGAACCCCCCATACGGGCGTCAAGTCCGCGTAAGCATCACCATTGGCAGCCGATTTCTCATCGCCATCCAGATCACATGTCTTACGGCTCTGAAGATACAACATCCAACTAAGGCTGTGAACCCCCCATACGGGCGTCAGGCGCACAGAAGCGTCACTGAAGGCTAGATGGCTCGTCCCCTCGCGGATCATACACTTACGACCTCAAGGAATCCCATCGGAAGTTCTCGTCAAGGAGTCAACCGCGTCAACCGTTAAGCAAATAAGTGACTATAGTACGTGTAAACATCGACGAAAAGCACGAAGATACAAAATCCAACTAAGGCTGTGAACCCCCCATACACAGAAGCGTCACTGAAGGCTAGATGGCTCGTCCCTCACGGATCATACACCTACGACCTCAAGGAATCCCATCGGAAGTTCTCGTCAAGGAGTCTAACATGCTAAACGACATTCATACCCATGCATAGAAGTTCTCGCAACATAGGGAGCACAAAGATGGAAAAACGCACATAACCTACCTACGAGCTTAACGATAAACGACAAAATGAAGAGTTATATATATTGCCATGGAAAGTTTAACAAAAGAACATGGTTTGCATGGGCAGCGGGGCTAGTCCCCGCACCCCAGTGAAAGAGGACTACTCGCTCATGATGCGAGATACAAGAAGGATAGAAGAGAAAGATAGATCCACCATGAGCTCGGTGCAGAGGGTGGACGCACCCCGGTGAAGAAGATGCGCTCCTTGCTCCGTCTTCTTTCTCTTCTTGGCCTCCTTGGCCGCAACACCAGTAGAAGGTGGAGAGGAACTTGATCGGGGTGGTGATCTGGCAGCTTATCGGTGTCTGGATCCGATGCCTTCAAATGGGGACCCTGGGGGTCTATTTATAGTTTCAGATCTGACCCTAAACGGTTTGGAGACCGTATGGGACCATACGGTCTTGAGACCGAATGGGACCATACGGTCTTGGTCTTTGGTTTCTCCGCCCGCATGGTTTGGAGCATTCTGTCTCGGCAAACGGTCTTCGGCATTCGGTCTGGGCATTCGGTTTGGAAGCGCTCGCGAGCTCATACAGTCTGTGTGCTCATGCGGTCTTGGAAAGCAGCGCTCCATACGGTTTGGGCATTCAGTCTTTGATTCAGCAGCAACCGGTCTTGAGACCGAATGGGACCAAACGGTCTTGAGACCGTATGGGACCAAACGGTCTTGAGACCGAATGGGACCAAACGGTCTTGAGACCGTATGGGACCATACGGTCTTGAGACCATATGGGACCATACGGTCTTGAGACTGTATGGGACCAAACGGTCTTGAGACCGAATGGGACCAAACGGTCTTGAGACCGTATGGGACCAAACGGTCTTGAGCCCGTATGGGACCAAATGGTCTTGGGACCGCATGGCCTTCTTTGGCAACCGGTTTAGTCATTCATTCTTTGCGTATTCCGCCAAACGGTCTTGGGACCGTATGCATGGAGTTGCTTTGATTTTCCTGCATTAAATGAAAGATATTTAGTTAAAATCTTGATTATTGAATCAACTAAGTAGTTTTGTGCATTATGATTCACCTTAGGGTAAAAAGATGTGGAATAGAGATAAAATTGTTCCAAAAAGGTAATTGAATTTCATGGTGAGTATGCACTCATCAAAACACCCCGAACTTAAATCGTTGCTCGTCCTCGAGTAACATAAAATTTGAAACTGTTGCCTAATGAAATACTTCCGATCCGTGTGATTTCTTCATCTTCACATCACAAATGTTTTCTTTCTGCTCAGTTATGAATGAGTATCTTAACTTTCTGGGACCACTAAACACGTCTTTCCATAGCTTCGTTCCTGAGTTCGTTTCCCAATAACGCTTCCTCCCCACTTTTTTCCAACACCAAGCATGTCTAAGAGTTTCGTAGGAGTTCTGAGATACCTGCAGAATCAACAAGTATGCATCCGATCTGACACTGGTGTAGTTCAGGATGGTGGGGCATGTATTGTGCCCTTAGGTAGAAAAAGGAGTGAAAGGTGGTATGGAAAGAAGAAGTAAATCTCTCCTCTATTCGACTTGAGATTTTTATTTGTTTTGCAATTTCATTTATTGCATATTTTTTTTTGTGTGCACTAAGGCATCTTTTATTGCAGATCTCTCCTCTATTCGACTCGAGATTGCATTTCTTTTGGTGTGCATTTTGGCATCTTTTATTGCAGATCTCTCCTCTATTCGACTCGAGATTGCATTTTTGGTGGTACGCCCCTATTCATTGCGAGGGATATGGAAGAAGAGGATAAGGGGAAGTGGCGTGCCACCCTGAACTTAGGGTTTGGCTATTTTGGTGGTATTGATGGATGGAGGGATACGAAGATGATAGAAGAAGTGTAGAAGAGAGTTCAGATCAAAATGCAACTTGATTTACAATCCAAAACTGGGTTATTCTCTTTGTCATATTCTGCTCAAATAATGACTTGATGTGGATCCGGTGGGGATTCTGAGCCATTGTTCCACTAGTCAGTTAGGAAGCACGACGTGTTTGATCCCTATCAGTTTGAGAGATACTTATCATTTTGTAAAAAGTATTATGATGTTAGGAATCATAAGCTTCACAGGATGGTTTCAGGCAAAAGGCAAGTTTCAAAAGTCAGTCCTCTTGAGGATTCACTTCGAATAAGGAGGATATTATGATCGAAAATGCATAGCAAGATAGTTAGTTATATTTTTATCGACAAGAGTCAAAATTTCATCAGGTATCTGTTCAAAATTTTGAAAAAATTTATGATAAAGACAACTTATATGAAAGAGGGTGTTTATGGAAGTGAAGTACGTACCACCCACCCTCCACCCCAAACTTAGAGATTTGCTCATCCTTGAGCAAACCCTAAATTCAAGATGGAGGGGAAAGGAAACACCAGGTATGACTGCCGAGAATGATTTCGTTTTGATCAGCGCCACTCCGATCTCGTGTTCTGAAAGAAAAACTATCTCGTAAGGCAATTTTTATTTAAGGAAAATTTAACTATAAGGTAAGAACAAAATTTGGAAAGGAAAAGTAAAACAGATTTTTTGATCGGGTTGCCTCCCGACAAGCGCCTTTGTTTTATGTCGTTGGCTCGACAGAGTCCTTTAGCTTCATGGTGGGTCTTTTGGATTTGCCAGTTCTATCTTTGTGTCAGTGCCAATGTCAATCGAGGTACAATATCTCTTCAAGCGTTGTCCGTTTGTTATGAATTCCCCTGTTGCTTCACTCCATAGAGAGAAAACACCGTGTGGCGAAATGTTTTTGACGATGAAGGGCCCGGACCAGCGGGAACGGAGTTTTCCTGGGAATAGCCATAATCTTGAGTTGAAAACCAGAACTTGATCTCCCACTTGTATGTCTTTTCTTTTCAGATGTCCATTGTGCCAGAGTTTTGTACGTTCTTTGTAGATTCGTGCATTCTCATAAGCTGTCATTCTAAGTTCATCCAACTCGTTGAGTTGCAGAATCCTGGCGTGCCCTGCTTCTTTCATATCAAAGTTCAATTGTTTAATTGCCCACCATGCCTTATGTTCTAGTTCGACTGGCAGGTGGCAAGCTTTTCCATATATCAATCTAAAAGGTGTAGTACCGAGGGGAGTTTTATAAGCGGTCTGATAGGCCCATAAGGCATCATTGATTTTTGTTGACTAGTCTTTATGATTGCGTCCGACGGTTTTCTCAAGGATAGCCTTTAGTTGTCGGTTAGAGACCTCTACCTGTCCACTAGTTTGTGGATGGTAAGGTGAAGCCACCTTGTGCGAGACACTATATTTTCTTAGAAGAGCTTCAAATCTTCGTTCAATGAAGTGGGATCCTCCGTCAGATATCACGGTTCTCGACACTCCAAACCGTGGGAAGATGATATCTTTGAATAGTTTGATGATTGGTTTTGAATCACTAGTGACGGTTGGTATAGATTCAACCCATTTGGAGACGTAGTCTACCGCCACTAGGATGTAAGAGAATCCATTAGAAGATGGGAACGGCCCCATATAGTCCACTCCCCAGACGTCGAATACCTCGACTTCTTGCCATAGATTCAGTGGCATCTCGTCTCTTTTGGTTATATTGCCAGATCTTTGACATCTATCACAAGATAGGACAAAGTCGTAAGAGTCCTTAGATAAAGTTGGCCAGAAAAATCCACATTGCAAAATCTTTAAGGCAGTCTTTTTGGAGCTCATGTGTCCACCCACAGGTTCCGAGTGGCATTGTTCCAGAATAGATTGAGTTTCTTCTTTGGCGATACAACATCTATACAGACCATCAACGCAAAGTTTAAAAAGATATGGTTCATCCCAATGGTAATGCTTCACATCATGCATAAACTTCTTCAAAGTGTTCCCGGTGTACTGGGGATGGATGACTCCCGCAGCAAGGTAGTTTACGAAGTCAGAATACCATGGCACTACTTTCGAGATGCTCATAAGCTGATCATCCGGTAGGGAGTCATTTATCGGGATCCCCTCAGCATCCAAAGTGTGGATGCGACTGAGGTGATCTGCAACAACATTTTCCGTCCCCTTTTTATCTCTTATTTCCAGGTCAAATTCTTGTAGAAGGAGTATCCATCTGATCACCCTTGGCTTAGCATCCTTCTTTGCCATAAGGTAACAGATAGCAGCATGGTCTGTGTAAACGATTACCTTCGAACCAGTAAGGTAGGATCTGAATTTAACGAAGGCATAGATGACTGCCAAAAGTTCCTTTTCAGTAGTAGCATAATTCCTTTGAGCTTCGTCGAGGGTTTTCGACGCATAATAGATCACATAATGTTTCTTCTCTATGCATTGTCCTAAGACCGCAACCACCGCGTAATCACTGGCATCACACATAATTTCAAAGGGGTGGTCCCAATCGGGAGCTCTAATGATGGGGGTAGTTGTAAGGGCTTTCTTCAGCGTATCAAAACTTTTGACGCATTCTTCATTGAAATTGAAATCAACATCTTTTAAAAGTAGATTGGTCATCGGCTTTGTTATCTTGGAAAAATCACGTATAAACCTTCTATAGAATCCAGCATGACCAAGGAAAGCACGAACTTCTTTTACATTTGTCGGAATTGCCAATTTAGATATGACTTATATCTTGATTTTATCAACTTCAATTCCTATGTTGCTAACCCTGTGGCCCAAGACAATGCCTTCCTTCACCATAAAGTGGCATTTCTCCCAATTTAGCACCAGATGTGCTTCTTCACAACATTTGAGGACCATGGAGAGATGCTTAAGACAGGAGTCAAAGGAGTCTCCATATACAGAAAAGTCATCCATGAAGACATTCATAACAGTTTCAGTAAGCCCCGCGCAGTCATGCAACGTTGAAAAGTTGCGGGGGCATTACACATGCCAAATGGCATCCTTTTAAAAGCATATGTCCCGAAGGGACATGTGAAAGTCATTTTTTCTTGATCATCTGGATGTATGGGAATCTGATAGAATCCAGAGTAACCGTCCAGGTAACAGAAATATTCTTGATGGGCCAATCTTTCTAAAACTTGATCGAGGAAGGGCATAGGAAAATGATCCTTTCGAGTGGCCTTGTTTAATTTTCTATAATCAATACACATCCGCCACCCAGTGACTGTTCGAGTGGGGATGAGCTCATTGTTTTCATTTCTTATAACGGTTGTCCCCCCTTTCTTGGGTACCACATGAACTGGGCTCACCCATGGTGAGTCCGATATCGGGTATATTATTCCAACTGTAAGAAGTTTGATGATCTCACGACAGACCACTTCCTTCATATTCGGGTTCAACTTCCGTTGATGCTCGATGGTTGGCTTGTGGTCTTTCATCATAGGGATTTTGTGCATGCACAAGGCTTGACCAACCCCTGTGAGGTCACTCATCTTATAGCCTATGGCTTTCTGGCTCTCCCTTAATACCTCCAGAATTTTCTCTTCTTGTTTGGTCGTTAGATCAGAATTTATGATAACTGGACAAACTTTGAGATCATCTAAAAACATATACTTCAGCCCTTCAGGTAGGGGCTTCATTTCAGGGGGTTCTGGTTTTTCACTGATTTCTTCTGGAGTTCCGGTAGTCTTTAATTCTTCGTAAGTAGCTTCAACATTTTCTTTAGCAGAGTTGGGAGATTCGATGCAATCCTTATCTTATTGGTCAATAGGTTCATCATTAGATAGGTCGGATAGAGAAGTTTCCAAGGGATCGCATGACTCGTGGTATTCTTGAGTTAGTTGCGACATTTTCTCAACACAATCTATCAGATAGACTTCCTCCTATATACTCGGTCTTCTCATACTTTCGAAAACTTTGAATTCTAGAGTCTCTTTCCCTAACCTCAGCAGTAAGGTTCCTGCTTCGACATCAATAAGGGCTCTTGCAGTTGTGAGGAACGGACGACCGAAGATAAGAGGGTATCTGGTGTCTTCTTTTATGTCCATGATGACGAAATCACATGGAATATATGCGTCCTTGCCTACCTTGACCAGGATGTCTTCGAGAATTCCTAACGGTCTTTTTATCGAATTGTCCGCAAGTTGAATGGTCATATCAGTTGGAAGCAATTCTGCGAACCCTAATCTCTTGCATAGACTGAATGGCATAATAGAAATACTTGCACCAAGGTCTGCCAGTCCCTTTTTGCATGATGAGTCACCAATGTTACATGAGATTCCAAAGGATCCTGGATCTTTCTGTTTCTTTGGCATCTTGCTAAGTGTGATATCTGACGTGGTCGTAGCCATCTTTACAGTTTCATACTCTTCAGTGATGTACTTCTTGGTGAGAAGTGACTTTAGATACTTGGTCCAGTTTGGTATCTCATTAAGAGCGTCTAAGAAGGGGTATATCGACATGGAGCTTCTTCATAGCCTCTATGAACTTGATGAATCTCGTATCAAGCTTCGTTTGCCTTAGGCGGGATGGGAAGGGTATACGAGGCTTATACACAGGAATATCCATATCTGGTGTTTCATCTTCTTCATCAACAGATTTTTCAGGTACTTCTTTGTGAGCCTTATCTTCCATTGGTTGCGATTTTGGTGTTGTCGAGTTCTGGACTGTCTTAGGTTCTTCTTTGTCAGCAATAACTACATGTGTCTTTACTGGGGGATTCGAATAATCTTTCCCTGATCTGGTGTTGACAACTTTCAACTGTTCATGATGTTTCGGATTGTTTTCAGGTTGACCGGCAAAAACTCCAGCTTGTGGCTTAATACTAGCAGCAAGTTGAGCTAGTTGAGTTTCAATAGCCTTTTGTTGTGCTTGTTGGTTGTATATCATCGTTTGTTGTGTTTGCAACAACTTTTCAATGGTAGATAGCTTGTCATCATAAGGGACGGACCCTGCCTGACTTTTCTGTTGGTTCAGGTTCTGATACTGAGAGTTGTTCTGATAATTATTGTAGTTCCTATTCTGAAAATTTCCTTTGAAGTTTCCTTGATTCCCAAAGTTCTGTTGTTGGTTAAACTGGTACCCAGGTGGGCCCCTCGGTTGATTGTTCGGACCAAATTGATGTGAGTTCATAGCTCCTGAAGGATTTCCGTATTGGAAGCCTGGGTGATTCCTATTTTGATTCGGATTGTAATAGTTCTGCCCAGGGATGGTGTTAATAGCATTAAGATTTTCCATCTGGCAATTATCTCCTTGTCCACATGCATTACTTAGAACAACATCGTAGAGAACATTGCATGACAATGTGGAATGATCAGTGCCTTTGCATGCTTCACAAAACAAAGAAGTGGACTTGATTTGTTCTGGTTGCCTAGTAGGAGAATGTCCTCTTCCAATTGTAGCAAGGGACGATTCTATGTGATCTTGCTTTGCAACTAAGACCTTCAAGGTTTCAGCTATAGATTTGTATTCTGGGATAGCTTCAGCCATGGCTACCTTTAAGACTCCTTTACCAACAGATCTGCCCCAATTGGCTTGATTTTCTGCTCCTAGGGTGACGACTCTCCATGCACTGTCGTAACTTTGACGCATGAAGTTTCCTCCGGACGAGGAATCTAGAAACATCTTTACGTCATCCTCCACAACCCTGTAGAAGATCTCTATCAGTTGGTTCTTAGGAATTCCGTGGTGTGGGCATTTGCGTAGGAGCTCCTTGTACCTATCCCAAGCTTCGGAAAGGGTTTCTCTTGGGACTTGAGTGAAATTTGTGATTCGTCCCCTGATTTCATATGTAAGAGATGGGGGGTAGAACTTTTCCAGAAAAGTGTTTTGGAGCTGCTCCCAAGTGGTGATGGGTACTTCACTCTGTAGTGAATTGTACCAACTAATGGCTCTATCAGCAAGAGAGTATTTGAAAAGACGGAGTTGAATGGCATCATCGGAAACCCCATTTTTCTTTGTCATGGCACACAAGTCGATGAATCTCATAAGATGACCTTGGCTGTCTTCAGCTTGTTTGCCGTAGAAGGGGTTGTTTTGAAGCAAAGTTATCCAATGTGCTCTAATCTCAAAGTTGGCAGCTTCGATGGGAGGAGGCTGCATCGGATGATAGACATTTGCAGCCTTTGGGATAGAGAACTCTCTAAGATCTTTCTGAAGTTCCGCTGCTTGCGCTGCTGCTTGTGCTGCTAAGATCTCCTGTTGAACCGCAGCTCTAGCTTCTTGCATGAGCCTCTCTCTCTGTGCATTGATGGCTTGAGCCACTCTGCGGGAGACTTCTTCTTCTTGCGCCATCCTTGCTTGATTTTCTCTGATCTGACGATGAAAGGTTCTTTCTATTTCAGGATCGAAGCTTGCTGTGAGTCTGAGACTGTCTATTCGGTGCATGCACTATGCGTTGGAGAGCACCTGAAAATTAGGAGGATTTGAAAATGAGATCCACAAGTAGAATAAGATCAAGTAGATAAGCGATAGTTTCAAAAAGAAAAACAAAATCCTAGATTAGTCTTAAAAGAACTAGATTAGACTGACTGATTCCGTTGTCCCCGGCAACGGCGCCAGAATTTGATGTGGCTTTTGAATGCACTAACAAATTCACTCAGAGTTTACATCCCCGAGCTTTTACCAAAACCAAGTGCAACAATACCACCCGCAAGCGGACGGGTCTTATCGCAGTATAGTTGAGGATCGAACCCAAAGGACAACGTTTTTAAGAATCCTTGTCAGTTGAATCTAGCTCAAGTAAAACAAATATTTAGAACAATTGATTGATTTGGGTTTGATTAAACTAATTGCAAGAAAGTAAATGCGGAATAAAATATGGGTTTAGATCAATGATATGAAATCGTTGGGATGGTACCGGGTTTGACCACCGCTACACACACAAACACACTCCTCTGCAAACCTTCCAGGCAAGATACAACATTTCAAGTAGAGATGCTGCAGAACCCCCCATACGGGCGTCAGGTCCGCGTAAGCATCACCATTGGCAGCCGATTTCTCATCGCCATCCGGATCACATGTCTTACGGATCTGAAGATACAACATCCAACTAAGGCTGTGAACCCCCCATACGGGCGTCAGGTGCACAGAAGCGTCACCGAAGACTAGATGGCTCGTCCCCTCGTGGATCATACACTTACGACCTCAAGGAATCCCATCAGAAGTTCTCGTCAAGGAGTCAACCGCGTCAACCGTTAAGCAAATAAGCGATTATAGTACGTGTAAACATCGACGCAAAGCACGAAGATACAAAATCCAACTAAGGCTATGAACCCCCCATACGGGTGTCAGGCGCACAGAAGCGTCACCGAAGGCTAGATGGCTCGTCCCCTCGCGGATCATACACCTACGACCTCAAGGAATCCCATCAGAAGTTCTCGTCAAGGAGTCTAACATGCTAAATGACATTCATACCCATGCATAGAAGTTCTCACAACATAGGGAGCACAAAGATGGAAACACGCACATAACCTACATACAAGCTTAACGATAAACGACAAAATGAAGAGTTATATACATTGCCATGGAAAGTTTAACAAAAGAACATGGTTTGCATGGGCAGCGGGGCTAGTCCCCGCACCCCAGCGAAAGAGGACTACTCGCTCATGATGCGATATACAAGAAGGATAGAAGAGAAAGATAGATCCGCCATGAGCTCGGTGCAGAGGGTGGACGCAGCCCAGTGAAGAAGATGCGCTCCTTGCTCCGTCTTCTTTCTCTTCTTGGCCTCCTTGGTCGCAACACTAGCAGCAGGTGGAGAGGAACTTGATCGGGGTGGTGCTCTGGAAGCCTATCGGCGTCCGGATCCGAAGCCTTCAAATGGGGACCCTGGGGGTCTATTTATAGTTTCAGATCTGACCCCAAACGGTTTGGAGACCGTATGGGACCATACGATCTTGAGACCGAATGGGACCATACGGTCTTGGTCTTTGGTTTCTCCGCCCGCACGGTTTGGAGCATTCGGTCTAGGCAAACGGTCTTCAGAATTCGGTCTGGGCATTCGGTTTGGCAGCGCTCACGAGCTCATACGGTCTGTGTGCTCATGCGGTCTTGGAAGCGCTCCATACGGTTTGGGCATTCGGTCTTTGATTCAGCGGCAACCGGTCTTGAGACCGAATGGGACCAAACGGTCTTGAGACCGTATGGGACCAAACGGTCTTGAGACCGAATGGGACCAAACGGGCTTGAGACCGTATGGGACCATACGGTCTTGAGACCGTATGGGACCAAACGGTCTTAAGACCGTTTGGTCCCATTCGGTCTCAAGACCGTTTGGTCCCATACGGTCTCAAGACCGCATGGCCTTCTTTGGCTACCGGTTTAGTCATTCATTCTTTGTGTATTCCGCCAAACGGTCTTGGGACCGTATGCATGGAGTTGCTTTGATTTTCCTGCATTAAATGAAAGATATTTAGTTAAAATCTTGATTATTGAATCAACTAAGTAGTTTTGTGCATTATGATTCACCTTAGGGTAAAAAGATGTGGAATAGAGATAAAATTGTTCCAAAAAGGTAATTGAATTTCATGGTGAGTATGCACTCATCAAGGGTACACCTCCTTCTCTCGACCAAATAGATGCAGTGAAGGACTTCCCAGACATCTTTCCCGAGGAGTTACCTAGTTGGCCACAAACTCGGGAGGTGGAGTTCTCCATTGAGCATGTACCCGAAACTTCACCAATATCGAAGCCGCCTTACTGCTTGGCCCCTGTCGAGTTTTCCGAACTGAAGAAGCAGTTAGAAGAGCTTCTCAACATGGGCTTCATCCCCCCTGTGTTTCACCTTGGGGAGCCCCTGTCCTATTCGTGAAGAAGAAGGATGGTTCGATGTGAATGTGTATGGACTACCGCATTCTTAACCAAGTGACGGTGAAGAACTGTTATCCTTTGCCTCACATCGACGACTTGTTCGACTAGCTGAAGTCAGCCACTGTGTTCTCCAAGATGGATCTACGAAGTGGCTACTACCAGATGCGCGTGAAGGATGATGATGTCCTAAAGACGGTCTTCATAACTTGCTATGGGCATTACAAATTCATGGTCATGCCTTTCGGTTTGACAAATGCCCCTGCTACCTTCATGGACTTGATGAACCGAGTGTTTCGCCCATACCTTGACAAGTTTGTGGTGGTGTTTATAAATGACATTTTGTCTTATTCTGAGACATTAGAACAACATCACAAGCATCTGCGGATTGTACTCAACACACTACGAGAAAATCAACTCTATGCAAAATTCTCAAAGTGTGAGTTCTAGATAAAGGAAGTGATGTTTCTGGGTCATGTGATTTCTGTCAGACATATAGTTGTTGATCTTGCAAAGGTAGAAGCTGTGACCAAGTGGAATGCTCTGAAGAATCCCTCAGAGATCCGTAGTGTCCTTAGCTTAGTAGGTTACTATTGAAGGTTTATCAAGAACTTCTCTGAGCTGGCATTGCCTTTAACCAAGTTGACGCAATAGGAGGTCAAGTTCTCTTAGACACCAGAATGTGAGAACAATTTCCAGAAGCTGAAGAAGAGCCTGACTTCTGCTACCATGCTTGCTTTACCTATTGAGGGCATACCCTATGTCATCTACATTGACACATCCAGACAAGGCTTAGGGTGTGTTTTGATGCAAGACAGAAAGGTGATCACCTATGCTTCTTGACAGTTGAAACCTAATGAAGCTAATTGGCCTACACATGATTTGGAGCTTGCTGCCATAGTTCATGCTTTGAAGATATGGCGACACTATCTCTATGGAACAAAAGTTTGAAGTCTTTTCTGATCATAAGAGTTTGAGATATCTGTTGACTCAGAAGGATCTGAACTTGCGACAACGTAGGTGGATGGAATATCTTAAAGATTATGACTTCACCATTACCTATCATCCTAGTAAATAGATTGCTGTAGCTCATGCTTTAAGTCACAAGAAGGATGCTATTTGTGCTGCTCTAAGATGTTTAGTATAGGAAAACCTTGAACATATGGCTAGCTAGAGACCTCATCCCATTGAATCAGTTGATGAAGACAAGTTGTGTGTTCATATGGTCAGCTTGACCGTTACACCAACCTAGATCTCAGAAGTCATGGTTGTATAGTTGGAGAGTTCTGAGCTTGAGGAGATGAAATCTTTATCTGAGAAACCACAATATGACTTCTCTGTCGGAGTGGATGGTGTTGTCTGCTTCAAACAAAGGTTGTGGATTCCTAATGTTTGTGATCTAAGACAGAAGGTTCTTGGGTCCAAGTACACTATTCATCCTGGCACAACAAAGATGTATACGGACTTACAACAAAGCTTCTGGTGGAAGAACATGAATAATGATATATCTTTGTTCGTGGCAAAGTGCTTGACATGTCATCAAGTCAAGATCGAACATCAACGACCTGGTGGTCTTCTTCACCCTCTTGAAATTCTAGAATGGAAGTGGGAGAAAATCACAATGAATTCGTTACTAGTTTTGTAACATCCCCGATCTGGGTTATGCTTTAACCCTAGGTGTTTTGATTAAGAAAGATAGTTTTATGCTTAATATTATTTGGTGAAAAGTAATTAAGTCCCAAGAGGAGCTTATGTTTCAATTTTGGTCCCAATTGAATAATGTTGAAGCAATGTTTGCTTATTTAGGACTAAAGTGCAAATTACCCAAATTGAGGGGTTAACTTGCAAATGTTACACAAAAATAAGTTCCTATGATGTTGAGACATCATAAGAATGAGTCTGATGTAGTGGAATGTTTTCCACAAGCTTGGGCACTAAGATAAAGCTTGTAGAGCAATGTTTGTGCATTAAAACCTAGTTTTGGCGAAATGTGTAATTTACCCAAAACCTAGGGTTAAACATGTAAAATAACACCTCTAGAGGGTCTCTCATGTTTCTTGGCATCAATTAGAACAAATAAAATGAGAGGGGTGCCTCATTTGAATTATATTGGAAGAAAGAGAATCTTGATATTGAAATAATCAAGATTTAAGCATATATAGCTCTTTAATACAACTTAATGCAAAAAGAAATATATTAACTATGGAGCCCTTAAACCAAAAGTTGGAGGATCTGTTTGTAATAGTATGAACGAGCTTGTGTCATGTTTGGGCACCAAAAAGATCTTGATAGAAGAAGAAACTATTCACACTAATAATATATATTAAGCAAATATCCAATAAGGGTGCATATTAATATACCTCTCTTAAAAGGTGTTTAGTTCTTTTTAAACCTTGGATAATGGAGAATTTTTGCATGAGATTAGAAGGTGGAAACGTGGCCAAGGATATAGGAAGCCTCTATGGATATTTTTGGGAGATAAAAGGAAATACCTATCTTTTTCGTTTTTGCTTTGAAAAGACCCATAAATATATATAAGGTATCTTTTCCAATAACACAAGGACCGTTTCCTTAGTTCCTCTTCTCATCACTTTGCTTTTTCTGACCAAGAGAGAGATCTGGACCAGAGGAAGGATGACCACACTGACTTGGTAAGTTTGGATCATCACCTACCTCATATCCATGGTGGAAACTCTAAATCAATGGGTAGTAATTGGTTTTCTTCACACGATTTTCCTTTCTAGCCATCTTCTCCATCCAAAACTTGAAGAACGGACCTTGGACAACTGCTGGAGCTTCATCCACCATTAAATCTACGAAGCTTGGAGCTCTGTATCAGTCCTAGAGGCGGGTTTTATAACTCTAACCCTTAAGTTTTGTTAATGCAACCTTCTTTCCTAAAATCGTTGCTTATACTTCTTCTTTAGACACTCTCTTAAGTTTTGCTATCATTTATGTGAAGAACAACCCCTGTTCTTGGTTGAACAGAGGTAGAATATGATGACCTTAATTCCTATGTTTATCCAAGAATTTACTTTAGCAAACGGTCTCCCAACCTTGCACAAACGGTTTACCAAACCGATTGGAGCAAACGGTTTCAAACGTTTGAATGCAAACGGTTTCACAAGAATGCATGCAAGCAAACAATCCAAGACCATTTGGAAGAGTTGACCAGCTGTTTTCCATTTAGTGGCCTGTTGAAAATAATTTAGACTAATCACCTACCAAAAATCATCAATTAATTCCAAGTGGATCGCCAATTGAAGGCCCATCAAGCATCTAAACCCTAATCGGGTAATTTTGTTGATTTCAATAATTGAATTAAGTTGAAGTTTGGGTTGAGTGACCCAAACAGTTTCAAAACTGTTTGGGGATCACCCAAATGGTCTCAAGACTGTTTGGTGATCACCCAAGACCGTTTGGAGGTCTAGGGTTAAGTAGGGTTGACCGATTGAGGATCCACTGATATCAATTTGATGTATAATCGATTGTTGATTTGGTGACCAAACCTAGGATCCAAACCCTAGTGAATGACATGGTTATTGATAAAATAATTGGCAAACGGTCTCAAGACCGTTTGGAGGAAATCCAAACGATCCCAAGACCATTTGGGGGTCAACTAAGATCGTTTGGTGGTCTAGGGTTGACTATGGTTAAGAGGTTGAGGATCTAAAGGTAACAAGTTGAAGTGCAATAATTGATTGTTGACCTAGTGATCAATCCAATGAGCCAAACCTTAAACAATTGAGTTAGTTTTTGATGTTGACTTGAGAAAACGGTCTCAAGACCGTTTGGAGGTCATCCAAATGATCCCAAGACCGTTTGGGGTCAGGTCATGACCAAATTGAATGATGGTTTAATGATTTCAAATCAATTAGACTCATAATGAAATATGTTGAAGGATCATCGATTTCAAACCCTAATCCAATTGATCCAAGCCCTAATTGATGATCAATTGAGGGTCAATTGAGTGTCAAATCAGTTAAGGGTTGACCTAATTAACTTAATTGATGAGTTCCTAACAAGTATATGATCGATTGAGGGGTTCAACATTGGAAACCCTAACTCAATTGAAGAGGTTGAGACACTTTTTGGTCCTTGCGGTTTTGAGGTGGTTTGGACCAAACGGTCTCAAGACCGTTGGGACCAAATGATCCCAAACCTTTTAGTCTCATGCGGTTTCAAGATCGGTTGTGTTCATGCGTTTTCAAAGTCAAACTTGACCAAACGGTCTTCACCCCCCATCTTGGGCAAACGGTCTTGAGTGTGTACTTTACCAAACGGTTTCAAAGTCAACATGACCAAACAGGCTTCATCACCAAACGGTTTCAAGGGCAGTCCAAGACCGTTTGGAGGTTTAGTGTACAAGACCGTTTGAGGTCTAAAACGGTCAAGATCGTTTGATGCCTTAGTGGTCAAAATGGTTTAGTGGTTGATTAACCTAAACCTCATAGATACTTAAAGTGATTAAAGGACCAAGTGATCAATTAATTAATGCATGATGTAATCAATGGTGATTACAATTAAGGTACTCTTAAAGGGATAGAGTGATTAGTACTCTTTGTGTGAGTAAGCCTTAATGATCACAATAGAAATGACATAACCCTTGGTGTCAATGATGAATTGACTTAAGCCTAATCAAGAGTTATGCAGACATCAATTTATAGAAAGATAAGAGAGAAGACTTCTCACATGAATGTTAATCAAGTAATAAACTTCCATCATGAATGAATATATATAATTAGGGTATGATCCTTCATAGTGAGATCATGGAAACCCTAATTATAATGGTTAATGAATCTTAACCCTATATTAAGGGTAATAATGGATGTATCCTTAATACATGATGATGATGTAATCTTAGTTCATAATGATGACATGGTAAACCTTAATTAAAGGTACTTTGTTGATCACTCCTAGTTAGGGTGAATACTAAACCCTAATGGTGGGATATTAATGATAACCCTAATCAAGGGTGATTCAATGTGAATAGTAAACCCTAACCGAGGTGATATGAAATGAAAATGTGAAACCCAAATTCTAGGTTATGATTTATAACATGAAGCTCTTTGATTAGATGATGAAATTAGGAATCACTTTTCCTAATTAAGATAAAGGGGTTGGATGGTGGTAGTTGTGGTGGCTTCCCCTTGCACGGCCGTTCTTGGATGCACGACGGTGGTACTTTATATAAGAACTCTAACCTAGAGTGATGTGATATAAGTAACAAATCCTAATCTAAGATGATGCGATGTGATTAGTAAACTCTAATTGTGGGTTATGGAATAGGAAACCCTAATAGGGAGTGATGTCATGAGAAACCCCAATTAGGATGAACAGTAAGTCTAATTATAGTTTCTTGAATATGAAACCCTAGTTTTAAGGGATGTGATGTGGAACCATGATATTATGATATGGAGTAAGACTCAATTCAGGGTGATGTCACGTGATGATATATGAAACCCTAGAGATGGTTTAATAGTCAGTACACCAAAGAGAGGTGTGGCTAAAATAAGTAAACAAAATGATTATGTTATACACATAAAGGATAGGGTTGATGAACCATGTGAATGATAACATGGTGATTTTAATGAATAAGGATCTAAAAGATAAGATTATGCCTAGATCCTTGTACAAATATCTCTATAAACGAATAATAGCCTATACACCTTACAATGATAATGGACATGAAACTTTTAGGAATGATGTTTGCTATACTAAATAATGATGTGGATAACATCCTGAGAATTTAAAATTCCTAAAATAGTTGATAATGGTTTATCCTATATCAACAATGTCTATCAGATGGATAAGTCCATATCATCAAAGACAATTGGAAAATTCTAATGTATGATCCATGCACCATATGATGAAAGTAACAAGTTAGTGGATAAAGTATTAAGAGGGAAATACCTTAATACAAAGTTAGTTGATTAACTTAAGTAAAATGGAAATGACAAGAAAGTGGTACATCAAGACATGATAGATATCACATTCAACATTTCAGGGTAGATATACCTTGACAAACCTCTAAACCAATATCCTTATATAAGAAACACATGGAGTGTATGATAAGTAATTGTTTACAATAAAGATGTAATAAACTCAATGTACTCGATAAATGTTGACTAATATACCTTGAGAATGGGGTAAGCCAAATCAATGAGTATGATGTAATCATACCATGATAAGGATGAGAAATCAACTAATACCTAGAATTGATGATCACTAATGATATATGATGAGAATAGTGATCAAAAGCAAATATTATGATATCTTTGAATATTCCTAGAGGTGTGGAGCAATATATCAGGGTTGAACTAATAATGTGAGTAGGGAACCCTAATTAATGTAAGGTGGGAAACCCTAACCCTAATTTTGAGTAAAGAGAATAAAAAGCTCTATTTAATAATTAATCCTAATCCTGAAAAAGGATGGTGATGTTATTATTGTTTCATATAAAGTGATAAATGATTTACATGAATGTTATCATGACTGTTAATCATGTAGACATCATGAGATGATGAACATAGCCAGATTTGAGCTGTAACATTCATATGATAAATATGTTGAATGGCCTTATGTGCCTAATGTTGTTGTTGCGTAGTAAAAGTAACAAAATCTGTATGAACCTTATGAGTTCCATGAATAAGTTGTTTCCTAGTGAAAGATGACAAGATACTTTAATAGGCTTCGAGAGCCATGTAAGATACTTGTATAAAAAGTATTATGCATACCTCAGTCTTAGAACTTGGAGGTATTGGTTACCTAATAAGTGGTAACAGTGATAGTGAATAATTGAGGGTATGAGTACCCAAATTTGATAATCATGATAATGTTGTTATTGAGGTATGTAAACCTTCAAAAGAAATGAAATGGGGGACTGAGATCCCAATGTCCTATAAGGACTGAGAAAGTGATTGGTGAAAATAGTACATGTTTCCTTATAGCATTTGTCTAATTAAGTTATGTTTGAGAACTTGACTGATGCTAAAAGAATATATTAATGTACTTAATTAATTAAATGAAATCATGTCATGTAGAGCCTTGACCATAGATCCATCGTCGTCAGCAACATGTGATGGTGAAACGGGTGCTCCACGGTGAAACCCGGAATGCATATTTTGAATATGCGGTGGCAATGGGCGACTGTATCCTGATGTCCTAATGAGGGAATTGATGAAAGGTAAACAACAAACCTCTCAATCCTTCATTATTTGCACCGGGATGGATGTATCATGAATCTCCTGAAGATTGGGACAGATGCAGTACACATCTCCCAAAAATGTTAATGCCGGATCGATGGAGATAAATATGAGATCTCACGATCGTGAAGAGTACAACATGCCACTATAACTCTGATAGCGAAGTTTCCAGAATACCCTGGAAAGCTATTTTTAGCAGAGACATGAGATGTCCTGCATGTTGTTCCTCACGCTGACTGAGGAATATAGGGTCATAGGAATCCGACTCTTCTGATGACCTATGTATGGTACCGATTGTGATTTCGTAATGGTCGGTTGGAGTATGAGCGGTATACCTCATCTCCTCATGGCATAAATATGTTTGTAAAATGTAATTAGCCGTATAGCATAATTTCTTAGGTTGAACTACGAGAAAGAATGATTGATGATACATTGATTATAATGTCCTAGTTGGATAACTAGTATACATGTTCTTCATTTTCCTTATTGATTAAATGACTTGCTATTCAATCAAGTTATAATTGAAATGATTGCATAGAGAGTACTGCTCTACTTAACTTATTCAGTGAATTTCCTGCTATTGAATAATTATAATATTATTGCTCAGTGTTATTCCACTATCTATAATAACAATGCTTCTGGCGGAGAATTATAACTCTCGCTGGGACAATTTTCAATTGTCTCACCCCCGTGGGATTCAACTTTTTAGGTAGATGCAGAGTAAGAAGAAAACCCTCAGTGGGTGAGCAACAACAGCAGCAGTAGCAACAACATGGACAGTAGTGATCCTCAGGTGGAGACACTGTCTGTCAAGTCTTGTATATATCGAAAGTCCTATGTGTCATCTCTGTACTCTCAGGTCCTAGGAGTCAGTACATGGTTTGATATAGATCTGAGGTTTGGCTTAATGCCTCAAGATTTTGTATACTACTCATGAAAAGTTTAACAGGGTAGTCAATGTTATGATGCTCGAGATGTACTGATGAATCATCTTGTAAATAACTTTCTGTGTATCTTTATGAAAAAGTTTTACTGTTTATGGATCTCTACGCAAAAAGGTTTTAATTTTTTTTAGTGATTTTCAGTAATTCCACTGCTAAGTAATCGCTTCTGCATCATTAATAACATTTTGTTCGAATAGTGTGCCACAAGTTTCCCCAAGTCCAAGAAAGGCTATGATGTTGTTTGGGTGGTTATTGATCAGCTTACAAAATCTGCTCATTTCTTGCCTTTCAAAACCAAATACAAAGTTGCAGATATGGATCAGTTGTATGTTGAGTGGATCGTACGCTTGCATGGAGTACTTGAGGTAATAGTTTCTGATCGTGACCCAAAGTTTACTTCTCGTTTATGGTGACAGATTCAGGAGGAGATGGGTAGTGACTTGCGTTTCGGTACTACTTACCACCCACAGACCGATAGTCAATCTGAGAGAACAGTTCAGATACTCGAGGACTTGCTTCATGCTTGTGTGATGGATTGGGGTGGTGCATGCGATCAGTATCTTCCATTAGCTAAGTTTGCTTACAACAATAGCTACCAAGCTAGTATTAGTATGCCACCTTTTGAAGCTCTCTATGGTAGACCATGTCGTTCACCTTTTCATTGGGATGATGTCGGTGAACACTCTCTAGTGAAGACCGATGACATGCAAATGATGATAGAAAAGGTGTAGTTGATAATGAAACATAGGAAAGCTGCTCAAGACCGACAGAAGATGTATGCTAACAAGAAGAGGTCTGATGTTAGATTCCTAGTGGGTGTTTATGCATTTATAAAGATCAAGCCTATCTGTTCTATTGCTAGATCTAAAGTTAAAGGCAAGTTGAGTCCCCTCTATGTTGGACCATTTGAAATCTTAGATAAGGTAGGAGATAGTGCATACCGCTTAGCCTTACCTCCTTCCTATGATAAGATTCATAATGTGTTCCATGTCTCTATGTTGAAGATGTATGTGAAGGACTCTTCTCATGTTCTTACTAATGAGCCTTTGGATATACATGAGAATCTGACCTATGAAGAGCTACCCATGAAGATCATTGACTATCGAGTAACGCAACTGAAGAACAAAGAGATTGAGTTAGTAAAAGTTTTGTGGAAATATCATGGTCTGGAAGAAGCCACTTGGGAGTTGAGATGAAATGTTACGTACTCACCCTTCTCTTTTTGCTTGAGATTTTGAGGACGAAATCCTTTTAAAGGGGTGGAGTGATGTAACATAATGAATCTTAGATGTAATCTCCATGTAAACCTTTTTCCCAAGTTTCCCTTTCATTTCTATCCTTTATGTCATTTATGTTTAATTAGTAGAATTTATAGTGGTTTAGTGAACATTTATTCACTAATTGTACCAATATAAGGGTTTATGCACAAATACCTCAATAAAAGCTTAATTTCCATAATAAAGTGCTCTAAACCTTAATATAACATTTTTATATGATTTGAAAAGATAAAATGAGCATATGTTTCAAATTTGGTTTGATTTGGTTGTTGTTTGTGCAAGTTATGCAATTTTAGGTACATTCTGGATTTTTATACAATTTACCCAATTGGGAGGTTTTCTTTACAAATTATCACCTGAATTTTAATCCTTAGATATTCCCTTACAATTCATGATATTTTGAACCATGGGGAACCTGGTTGCACATTGGTTTGAAGGTGTTACTTTCTAAGGGCATTATAGGGATTACCCTCTTTATAAATGTGCTTACCCTTAAAAGGTATCAACCAATGGGGTTATTTATTTCTTTGAAGGATGGTGGGGATGTCCTAGAAGGATATAGGGGCTCTTAGGACCAACTTTTGATATGCAATAAGAGTCCATGAGCTGTCCTCATGGCCATGAAGCCCTAGCCTAAGGACACATGGAAAGTCACATAGACACCTCATGCTTGCCCCCTTCTTTATAAAGCCATGACTACCCCTTCCCACCTCCCAATCCAAGAAGCAATACTATCCTTCTCTTTATTATATCTTAGAGCATCGTCCCTTCTATGTTTGGCCATGAAGTTGTTGTCCCAAGGTAAAAGAAGGTGCCTACCTTGGTGAAAAAGGCTCCTAGGGTTCCAAATTTCTCTATTTAGGATTTCTTAAGCTCCTCCTTGGTGATTTTGACCAAAAATAGTAAGCATCCTCCTTTCCTTCCCTATTTTCATGTTGTTAGTATTCCTCCCACCTTCTTACAGGTCGTAACCATGACTATACATGGTAACACTCCACCTAAGAACCCTAAAACATCTCATCTCCATGCTCTTTTGCTAGGGTTTGCACCGCTAAAGTGGAGAAGGTGATCTTTGCTCAAGAAAGAAGCTTGGCTTGGAGCTACCAGACCTTCTTATCTCGGAATCCTTTCTGTTTGAACCTTCTTACCTTCCTAGAGGCAAGTTTTGTTGACCCGCTTCTCATATATTGCTTAGTACATGCTTAAAACTCATGCTTCTATGTTTAAAATCGATGATTTCCATCTCTTTTTACCATGTTCTTCTAGGGTTTTGGTTTCTTGTTGTTTTACCTTCTCTATAAGCTCTAGTTTGGTTACCTATGCAACTCCAAAACTGATCTTGGGTCAAATGGTGTTTTCTCCCTCTCCCTTTTTCTTCAATTATCTCGATCGGTTCAATGATGTGGCAATTTCCTATTGGTGAGTATTGAAAATTTCATATCTTCTAAACTACTTATCCAAATTTGACAAATAAATATGTTTTGGAATTGGAAAATTAATCTCTATATAATAAAAATATTTTCAAGGTCTGGTTTCATGGTTTTACTACGGGTGATTTTTGTAAAACGAATTTAATGCCTAAAATCCATAAAAATTACATCTTAATCATCATCACTCCAAAATTAACATAAAAATATGTTTTCTTGATCAGGAGAACTTAATAAGTTTATTGGTGATGTTTTAAGAGCCTAAATCTGAGTTTTTCTAAAAAAGTTCTAAAATTAGGGTTTCTATACATTAATGTGCACTATGTAGTCTAATACATGTAAATACATTGAAAATAGGCAAAGTGGAACTTGGACTCAATTAAAGTGGTGAAAGTTAGTAATTGATATCAATAAGAAAGGTATGTGCATTATTTACACCCTATGTTGGGATAACTGTAGACAAATGCTATATTTCCCTAATGAGGCTTAAATGAACCCTAAATCTTCTATTCTTGAATCATAACGTTGTTCATGCCTCAAATCAGATTATAATTTCTTCTTGTTTGGATCTTATACCCCACTGCCATGCTTATTGAATATTTTGACTACTCTTGCCATGACTACTTTTCTAGCATGTGGATTTATGTTCTATTTAATTTAAAGTAGCAGTACTTATGTACAATTACCCATAGAGGGCATGTGTTTCATCGCCCTGGGGAATGTTTTTATTCTCCCCTATATATTTGTGTAGGTGATTGAGAATGTCTTATTCTCTCCTCACCTATTCGTTAGAGGTCCGGAAGGTGCCTCAACCCTACTTAGTTAGGTAGACATAATTATCTTACATGTAAATCCTTTTTCATATAATTGTTAATGGAAAGTTTCTTTTGAATATAGCCTCATACTCTTGTTATCTTCCTCTTATAATGAACCCTAGCCTATTTTTATTTTCTTTACTTATCTTGTTATCCTAGACTAGTTTTGTGACACATAACTTGTTTTCTTTCCCCTTTTGCTGGGTGCTTTCCCAACCACCTAGGTGCTGGTGCTGAGTAAGGAGAAGGACAAGTTTGAAGGAAGTCATCTCAGGAGTAGATCTCAAGCTATCTCAAAGGATGTCTAGGTTGCTATAGCTAGATCCTTTTCTCTTGTCTTTTTCTTTTGGAAACAATCATGTAATGAATAATGAAAGCCATGTAATAGGCTTAGTACTTTTATTTCCACTGCTATTGATGTTTTGTAATGTATCTGGTGCTTGCTTATTTACTATTGGAATATTATACATGCATCCCTCAATATCTTTTATCTTTCTAAAAAGATAGATGTTTTGTACTTCCTTTAAATTTTAGTAAGGAGGTAATCTCTGCTCTTTACAGATTGGATATAGTATATGCATATATATGTAAACCCTCAATCAAACTATTAAGTCTAAGACAATTTCCAATAGCAATACACATGAAAAAATTGTTCGACCAAGCATAGGTTATGCCAAAGTGTGGTGCTCCATCTACCTTCCAGAGGTGTGATGGTAATAACAAAGGTTTTGCCTTTTCGGGGTGTATTATTATCATATTTTCTATTGGGTTAGGCTTAACTGGTGATTCTTAGAGCATCTAGGCCCAAAAGTATAAAGTTTTTGGCAAAGAGTGGTGCATATCTTCTATCTAGAGTTTCATATGTTACAATTTCCAAAGCTTCCTATCTTTATGATTGATTGTGTTTTGCAGCGTTGGTCGGGCCATAGTTGGATTATTTTAGATCTAGCTCATTAAATGTTCACTGGAATTTTCCAAATTGATACTTTAAGGTTATCAATTTGAACAAAATAATGAGAATTGATAATTAATCAAAGAACTAATAATTATCGCACAAATTTTAATCAAATTAAATCATATAAAAATGAGTTTTTGATAAAATTGTAGATTCTTTTGTAGATTCAAATGGCATCAAACACAAATCAATTTTCTATGTGACCAGTCCTTGAGAAAGACAAACTTAATGGGAACAACTTCCATGAATTGTTTAGGACGTTGATAATTTTTCACACGAGTGAAAGTGCTATGTCCTGGAAATGCCAGAAGCATAGGAACCACCTCAAAATGCACCATGGGCTGACAAGGATTCTTACAAGAAGAATGTTGAAGATGTTTTGGATATCAAATGTTTTATTCTATGCTCCATGAACTATGAGTTGCATAGGCAACATGAAAACATGGTTGTGATTGAGATGGCCACATATCTCAAGTACTTGTATGAAGATTAGGCAAGACAAGGAACTATTCAAATGCACTATGGCAAAAGGAGATCCAGTAGGTACTCATGTGCTCAATCTTATTGGGTATGTAGAGAACCTAACAAGACTGGGATTCCCCTTGGGTCAAGAGTTGGCAATTGACGTGATTCTGCAATCCCTGCTAGAGTCATATAGTCAGTTTGTCGTGAACTACAACATGAACAACTTTGGCAAGTCGTTGATAGAGTTGTTGTAAAGAAGTGAAACCACCTCTATACTACAAATTTGAACAATAAAACCTCAAGTCCAAACACACCTAGAAGGTATGATGGAGTGGGTGTAAAATTTTCAAATTTTATTAATGGTATTCAAAACAACCAAAGCATAGCAGCGGAATAAACTATTGACTATATTCAATTTCTCATAAGGTTACTAAAGAACATCATAACTTACATGTAAGGGTACATCATAAAGATCTAGGTAGAGGGATATCTAAACCACATCAAGACTGTCTCAAAGCTTTAACTTCTCAATCTAAGTCCATATCTTTAAGCCACATCCACCATGTCCTTCACCTAGGGTGGGAAGCATACCCCAGCAAGAAGAGAAACAATACAGGATATCGCAAAGGCTGATATGTGCATACTAAATAGGAAATTGAGCAGTTTATAAACAAATAAGGACATCAAGGTAAATAGAAGCTTCCCATAGAAGAGATAAGGAGTACCCAATGAGGGCATAATAGGAGGAGAACAACAATAAAAGAGATACTTACCATAACCAAAAAAATAAAACTGTGCCATACTATCACATACAAATATAGTAGGGCACACACCCCACAATGCTCAACCTACATGCATGTGAGATAATCATAGCCCTAGAACTAATAAATAACAATGGTGGCCAAGGCTTCACATCGTTGAAACCTGATAGAGTATGACGCACTGCCAAACTCCCAATATATAAAGTTGAGCCAAGGCTTCACATCCTTGAAACTCAGGTATGGGGCACCACTACCACCATCCCAAAAGCATAAAGAGCACACACCCCAAAAACCAATGCAATTTTACTACTCTAGTGCTACTGAATCACATAGCATGTAAACTATAGAGGCAAGTAGAAAAGTATAGTCAGAATTATACTATGTTGTCATCACATAATGGAGAACACAAAAATATAAACATCCACTTCAAAGTGGGCACATAACATTATATAAGACCAACATGCACCAAGGCACATGATAGATATCAAGAGAATATCCAAGTCCATAACAAGCAAGATAGTTTACATGAACCATGATATCAAGAGAACAGACATATGTGTAGGCCAAAGTCAAAAGAATTATAAGATAGGTGAATTGCTCAACATAAAGGAATAGGAGATACAACATACCTCAACTTCATAGTCTATACAAGTTCCATATAGATCTAGATCCAAGTCTAGGTCTCCAAAGCACCTATTAATCATGTATGTGAAATTAGGGTTAGATTTACATTGACTTCATAAACCCTAAAAATTACCTTTTTACTATATGTGAATTAGGTTGTAAAAACCATGCCAAGTTTAAGTTTATATTTTTCTGAGTCCAAAACATATTTTATTATATTTTTATGATTTATAAATTATTAGTTATGAATTTTACAAGTTATAACCAAGTAAGAAAGTCCATTTAAATTCACATGTTATTTATTTTGGAATTAGGAAATAAAAATCATACCATTAGCTAGAGAATATTTTTTTGAATCCAATGACTATTTATTTGTAATTTTTGGCTATGTAAATATTTTGTTGTGGATTTTTTAAGTTTGACAAATCAGAAAATTCCAAAAAGCAACGTTAGCGAAGAAATTTGTGAGAGAGAAGGAAAGAGAGGTTGGGACCTGGCTTACTTGGCCAATTAGGTGAAGCCAAGTTACATGTCAAAGTCTAATTGAACTCACCCCAAAATACAATGAAAAGACCATTATTCCCTTGGTTAGAAAACAAAGGGAAAGAAGAAAGGATGAGGGTAGATTTGAGAATTGAGACGAGGGCTCGTCCCTTCCGCTGCATCGTGGCCATGGTTGCGAAGAGTAGCTCAGCGAACCTGGGAGGAATTAGGGGAATCCATGAAATAGCTTATTTGAGATTATAGCTGACGAGCATGTGAATGACAGAGTTTGAGAATACTCACGATGGTATGAATTTTGGTTGGTTACGAGGTATGACGTCGTGATTCTAGAAACCAGTCCTCCACCCTTCGAGTTATTAATAGTAGAGCACAAAGACATGGTAAAAATTGTAAAGTTGAGATGGTTTCTTGAGGCCTGACGAAGATCTCCAAAGGTTTTTATAGGAGCACGCAACATAGGAGGGTTGGCCAAGTATCAGTCTAGGATAGCAGCTGATGGCCAAATTGGCGATATTCATTATAGGGTATGAAAGATAGGAAAATTAACTATGATTTCTTGCAAAATCATATGAGGAATTCAATGGAATTTTTTGGCAACCCATTAACTGAGCAGTGAGTTATGACTCTCTGAATAAACATAGACAACCTGCACTCAAGTCAGCTAAAGAATAGGGGAAGGAGATGACTCATGTGCCGTCAATCCTATGGACACGGGTACATGGAAGCATATCAGCCATCTGTTGGTATAGAAAAATAAATTAAAAAGAAAAATCGGCGTGTGACATTTAAACCAAGATAATAATTATGTATAGCAAACTTTGAGTTACATTGGGAATACTATTATGTATTTTCCTTTATTAGTTAAATTGAGATAGCATACCTTAATCAAATTAGGTGAAATTTTTCCCAGAGGCCAATTAAGTCAAGTAGATTCCAATTATTCAATTAGATTTGTCTTTGGAAACTTTCAATGTGCTAAATAAATCATATACTATTTTCTCTTTCCACATGCATTAATGACTTTAAGATTCTCCAAATATTATGAAACTTCACACACAAGTCATACTTAATGTGTTGGATACAAATTTGCCATCAATTTTACATGTTGGAGTTGTTTGAACCTATATTTAATATTTTGAATGTTCTACACACTTTCTCTCTCCTGATTTCACCTTTTAACCAAAATTTCTCCAAATTGGAAGAAAATTCACCCAAAGGCTATTTATTATGTAGATTATGAATTCAAGATTATTTTCCTCTTTTGGAGTCATTTATTATTTTAATTGATATTTTGGGGAAAACACACATCTTCTTTTCTAATTTGGATTAAGTTAGTTATTATTATGTGAATAATGTGAAACTTGACTCCCAAGGTAATTGGGACCCAAGGAACATGATTTTTAACTTAGATTTCACTTTTGTGATTTCTTTTATGAGATATGCCTTATGGCCCCCTAATGGCCCATTAGCTATATTACTTAACCAATTAAGTCATTTACCTTCTTATTACCATCCAAATGAATTATGTGACACATTATATTACGTTATTCATGCATTGTATTATTAGGACTAACCTCAACCTTTTTTGCCTACATGCATAAGATAAAACTTCTAGGGGAGGGTTTGGGATCTGATATGTTACAACACTCCACCCCTTCAAAGGATTTCGTCCTTGAAATATATTGATCCAAACATCAACAACCAACTACCCTCCACCCCTTAAAAAGGTTCAACCTAACAAGTCAATCTAAACAACTTTTTAGAGCCACCCACATCTCTTAGTTGTGAAAGTTTTAGAGATTTATGTTTCTCCTATATCCAACTGTGTCACCATATAGGGTTGAGTTTTAGGTCCTTGTGTCACTAACCTATCAACTCTATATGAACATCCAAAGTCAAAGGGTAGGTCAACCAAACCTTTTATATCAATCTTAGATACAACTTCAAAGTCGAAACTAGGGTTAGATTCTAAGTTTAGGGTTTCTCTTCCAAAACTTCCCGTATCACTACATTGTGACTTCGTTCAAGAAAAATTTGATGAAATCCAACTTTTTTTGTACATATAGTATTATATTGAAAATATTTTTTATCAATTAGTAACATCGAAGATAAAATAAAGATGGTACCAAAGTCAATTCAATTTTCCATAACATGATCTCCTTATCTTACCACTTACTCATAACCTAATTGCATCCTCAAGTCAATCCTCATAGCATCAAGAGATACAAATCATAATCATCTACATGGTAGATCATCTAAACCTTATCTCAAAAGGGTTCACTTAAGCAATTATAGGGAAAACATCTCATCTAAAGGATGACTATCTAAGTCAAGGTAAGGGAGACAAAATTGAAATAGTAAGATTCTGACTACCATGGGCTCTGATAACATGTTGTAAAGAAGTGAAACCATCTCTCTACTAAAAATTTGAACAATAAAACCTCCAGTCCAAACACACCTAGAAGGTATGATGGATTGGGTGTAAATTTTCAAATTTTATTAATGGTATTCAAAACAACCAAAGTATAGTAGCAGAATAAAATATTGACTATATTCAATTTCTCATAAGGTTACTAAAGAACACCATAACTTACATGTAGGGGTACATCATAAAGATCCTAGTAGAGGGATATCTAAATCACATAAATATTGTCTCCAAGCTTTAACTGCTCAATCTAATTCCATATCTTTAAGCCACATCCACCATATCATTCACCTAGGGTTGGAAGCATACCCCAGCAAGAAGAGAAACAATAGAGGATATCAACAAAGGTTGGTATGTGCATACTAAAAAGGAAATTGAGCAGTTTATAAAGAAATAAGGACATCAAGGTAAATAGAAGCTTCCCATAGAAGAGATAAGGACTCCCCAAAGAGGGCATAAAAGGAAGAGAGCAACAATAAAAGAGATACTTTTCATAACCAAACAAATAAAATTGTGCCATACTAGCACATACAAAGATAGTAGGACACACACCCCATAATCATCAACATGCATGCATGTGAGATAATCATAGCCCTAGAACAATATAAATAACAATGGCGATCAAGGCTTCACATCCTTGAAACCTGATAAAGAATGATGCACTACCAAACTCTCAATATATAAAGTTGATCCAAGGCTCCACATCCTTGAAACTCGGGTATGGGGCACCACCACCACCATCCCAAAAGCATAAAGGACACACACCCCAAAAACCAATGCAATTACACTACTCTAGTGATACTAATTCACATAGAATGTAAATATAGAGGCAAGTAGAAAAGTACAGACATAATTATACTATGTTTCCATCACACAATGGAAAACACAAAAAATATAAACATCCACTTCAAAGTGGGCACATAACATTATATAAGATCAACATGCACCAAGGCACACGATAGATATCAAGAGAATATCCAAGTCCATAACAAGAAAGATAGTTCACATGAACCATGATATCAAGAGAACAAACATATGTGTAGGCCAAAGTCAAAAGAATGATAAGATAGGTGAATTGCTCAACATAGAGGAATAAGGGATACAACATACCTAAACTTCAGAGTCTATACAAGTCCAAGATAGATCTAGATCCAAGTTTAGTATCCAAAACACCTATTATCATGTAAGTGAAATTAGGGTTAGATTTGCATTGATTTCATAAACCCTAAAAATCACCTTTTTATTATATGTGAATTTTGTTTTCAAAATCATGCCATGTCTTAGGTTATATTCTTCAGAGTCCAAAACATATTTTATTATATTTTTATGATTTATAAATTATTAGTTATGAATTTTACAAGTTATAATAAATGAAGAATGTCCATTTAAATTCACATGTTATTTAGTTTGGAATTAGGCAATAAAACTCATGCCATTATCTAGAGAATCTTTTTCTGAATCCAATGAGTATTTATGTGTAATTTTTGGCTTGGTAAATAATTAGTTATGTATATTATCAATTCGACAAATTAGAAAATTCTGAAAAGCCACGTCAGTGAAGAAATTTGTGTGAGAGAGGGAAAGAGAGTACGGGACCTGGCTGACTTGGCCCAATCGGGTGAGACCAAGTTGCAAGTCAAAGTCCAGTTGACCTAGCCCCAAAACAAAGTAAAACATAGTGAAAAGACTTGTAACATACCAGAACTTAGAACCCTTAGTTCTTGGAGGTTTAGCTAAACAAGGATTAAAATATGCTCTTTGGTGACCTTGAATATATTAATGCATGCATAAATCACATTAAAATGTAGAATTTAAATTAATATTACCCAATACCTTCAAACTGATCATAAAATCAATAAAAGGTACATAAGATATAGTGTTCATAATTGATAATAATGATTTATAATTCCATAAAATACAAAACAAATAATCCTATGTGGAATAATCCTGGTGTGGATTCGTTCTAGATCCTTCCTATGCCTTAGGGTGCAAGGAAGAGAAAAAGGGAATCAAAGATAATTCTTAAAACATGAATAATGAGATATTGGATTATTAACGGGAGAAATAATAGAAATAATGGATAATGTGTTAAAAGGAAAACCTATTGGATAATAATATCCTCACATTCATTTTCTTGGGATATGATTTGTAGAGGCCAAGTTTCACCAATTTAGGATAATAACAACCATGTCTATTTTATTTTGAAAAGAAAAGGGTATTTTTTATATAAAAATATTAAATAAAATATTTAATGACTCAAAAACAGGAAAATAATCTTAGATTCATAATCTACATAATAAAATATGTCTTTCGGTGAATTTTCATCCAATTTGGAGAAAGTTTGCTTAAAAGGTGAAACCAGGAGAGAGAAAGGGTGTAGAACCTTTAAAATTTTAAATAATTACACAAATAACTCCAACATGTAAAATTGATGGCAAATTCATATCCAACATATTAAATAAGACTTGTGGGTCAATTTTTATAAAATTTGAGTGATCCTATCTCCATTAATGAAGGAAGAAAGAGAAAATGTTAATTGAATTATCAAACCCATTAAAAGTTTTCAAAAGTCAAGACTAATTTCATATTCGGATTCTACACTCAAAATCAGTCAGAGTGTAATGTTTTATTAATTTTGGAAGTTGTTTGGGCCCTCAAAAGAGGAAAGAGAAAAAGGAAATTAATTATATTTACACTTTATTCGATAATTTAGTTTTGATAATAGTCCCGTCACGCGGCCCTGTGATGTTTAGATTAAATCCTGACCGTCCGATCCATGATTTAATGGCTAGCAGTTCGTCTCCTACCTTAGGTAGGAGACCTGGCTCGATCAAATAGTAGCCTTCCTTTTCACAGATTATGATCTCTCTACTCACTCAACCATTTTTAGCAATTTTTCTTTCTATGGATTTGTCAGGTGATTGCGGTCCCAAAGATCCCTAGATGAGGAACTAGTTCCCTATATATAGGGAAGCCCCAATTCTCCTCTCTCCAGTATTTTATGCGGAAGCCCCCTTCTTGCTCCTCTTCCTCGTGCAACTTCTCCAGAACAACCCTCAACCTTCCTTCTCTTCTCCTCTGGCCTCAATTGAACTCGGGAACATGTGGAGTAGCCAGACCTACTCAACCTTCTTCTTCGGTGACCTGACCATCATTCTTTCCTTCCTCGCCTTCTTCGATCCAATTGGTTGCTTAGTAATCATCCTCCAACCATTGCCTTTATTTTTCTGCTCCTCTTTTGCCTCTACATGTTGTGGTTCACCGGGACCTATAGCTGGGGTAAATCTCTTCTTCGCCATTTTCATTTTGATGGTTTTTGTGCTCCTCTGGTCTCGGAACGTCTGCCCGAACTTCATAGTTCTCCGGTGATCGTGTTTTTGTTATCAGCTCACTGTGTTTGGGGGTCTCAAGCCACTCAAGGTGGGGGGTTGTTCTGGTCATGGCGGGGCTAGTTTGGGATCATGCTCGTGCCAGAGGGTTCCCCTTGGGTTTATTGACCACCTCAGGTCCTGGCGATGTCAATAGGTGGTTCCCTAGGTGCCTTTGCTGGTTTTTCTTTTCGTGATTTCCTTTCCAGAGTTTCTCTGTGCCATGGCGTGAGTGTGGTATCGAGGAAAGAATCCTCAATGTGTTGTTCCTCCTCTACCCTCCTCTCTTTCCCTTGTTTTTGCTTTACCGTTGAGGGGTATTTTAGTAATTTCACACGTTTCCCATCGCTTTCCTTTGCGCCTGGTCCGACTGTTGTGGATGAGTGGCTGGTTGAGTTGGCCAGATCTAATTGGGCCAACTCAGAGTCGTGACCCTCTCCCTCTCTCTCTTCTCTTTTTAACCGATTTTCTGATTTGTAATTTTCTGATTAGCTGATGTTCAAAAATTAATAACTAATTAATGGATGATCAAAAAATATGGAAAAATATTCATTGGAATAAAAAAAATAATATATAACTAATGGTATATGTTTTGATAACTGAATCTAAAGATTAATTATAGGTGTTTTCAATGGATCTAATTAATGATGAATTAACTTGTAAAAATCATAACAAATTATCTATAAGTTAAAAAAATATAATAAAATATGTTTTGGAGTCCTAATAACCTAATCTATAATACGGAATAGTTTTTATAACCTAGTTCACATAATAACAAAAAGTTATTTTTAGGGTTTGGATAATGTTCATGAAATTGACATAAAATTTGTATATATGTTTAACAGCCTTTTTGGTGACCTAGATTTGGATCTAGAAGTGCTTTAGACTTTGGGACTTTGATATTGAGGTATGTTGTATCCCCTATTACTCAATGTTGAGAAATTCACCTATCTTTTCATTGTTTTGAATTGAGCCTACACCATATGTCTTATCTCTTATTATCATGGTTCATGTGAACTATCTTGATTGTGATCATGGATATTCTTTTGGATCCTACCTTGTGATATGGTACATGATGATCTTTTTGATGGTATATGCCCACTGTGATGTGGATGTTTATGGGTGGTTTCATATTTTGTCCATTGTGTGATATGGCAAATCTTGTATAATGTTTGACTATACTTTTCTACTTGCCTCTACATTTACCTGCTATGTGATTCGGTAGCCCTAGAGTAGTATAATTGGATTGGTTTTGTCTTGTTGTGATTTATGGCAACATTGTGATATTTTGGATGGTGGATGTGTGATTCCCCATGCCAGGGCAGGATGTGTGATTCCTGGATCATGTTATATATATGTTTGGGTGGTGGATGTGTGATTCCCCATGCCAGGGCAGGATGTGTGATTCTTGGCCCATGTCTAACTAGGTTCAAGATGTGTCATTCTTGGCCATGATTGACTTTTATAATATTTTAGTGTTATGCTTATCTCACATTGATGTAGGATGTTGGTCATGATATGTGTGTGTGGCACTTCATTATTGTTTCACATGGCAAGTATCTCTTTTGTTATGATCTTAATCTTTTATGCCCGTGTGGGTAGTCCTTTTCTTTTGCATGGGAAGCATTTATACTTGATGTACTTATTGCCAAATATTGCTCAAGTTTACTTTTAGTATACACATACCAGCATTTTGCAGATATCCCCTTTTCCTTTCCTTTTGTAGGGTATGCTTCCAACCCCAGGTTAGATCAAGGAGAGGAGAACTTCAACATAAACCTTGTAGTTGATCTTTTAGGATACTTAGAGAGGTGGTTAGATGACCCTCGGCTTGATCTTTGGATTATATGTTTAGTTTTCCTTTTTGACACCCATGTGTGGTGAAGTGATGTACTATGTTTTCAAGCTTTGTAAATTGTTAGATAATATTCTTTTCTGTTGCTACTCCTTGTGTAATGATACATACATGTTGAATGAATTGGTCTCCATCCTTTTGGTGAATAATTTGATGTGGTGTTTAGTTCAAGGGATGTTGTCATTTTGTTTCTAGTAGGGAGTGGTTCCCCTCTGGGATCCCACTCCTTACAGTATCGTATCAGAGCCACTAGTAGTCGGTTATATAACTATTTCAAACTCGTCTCCCTTAGGATGTTTACCATTATCTTAGGTTGCGTATAGCTAGTATCCTTGCCTTGTGTAGGAAAAACCCTGATGGTGGGAGACAACTCGACGGTTGACAACCAGTACGGTTATGAGACACTTGAAAACCCTAGGTTTGGTTAGGGGACCTCATCTTCTACTGGTTCAGGAGGAGTTATGACTCCAGAGCAAGATTTGGCTATGTATCGACAACTCTTTGCTTCTTCCATTGCGGTAAAGATGAAAGACCCGTCTGTACCTGAGAAGACTAAGGAGTTCTCGATCATGGAGTTCATGAAGATGCAACCACCCTCCTTTAAGCGTGAAGGTGAGATAGGGATGGTCGACAAAGATGATGATTGGGTGCTAGCTATGGAGAGGACTTGTGATCGTATGGCATGTCCTCCACGTCAGAAGATTAGGTTTGCTTCGTATGTTTTAGATGGACCTACAAGAGTTTGGTGGAATGGAATTGCAAGGACTAGAGATATCTCAGCCATGAATTGGGTGGAGTTTTTGGCTCTATTCTGTGGGAAGTACATTTGTACTGTTGCTTTGAAGAAGAAAGAAGTAGAGTTCTACAGCTTGAAACAAGGTTCTTTATCTATTTCTTCTTTTGTGCAAAAGTTTCTGCTCTTAGAATGTTATGCAGTTGGTTTGGGTGAGGAACGTAGGGTTGACCTGTTCCTTCAGGGACTCAACAACAATGTGGGTCGTGCTCTTATCCCACAACTGCCTTTGACCTTTCAACAGATGGTTGATATATCTTTGGCTGTGGAGTCTTACCATGGGTTTCAACCTATGGAGTTTGACAAGAGGAGGAAGTTATCAGGTGATGAATAGAAAAGGGGCAAGTGTGCTAAGTGCAATGGTTACTATCCTCCAAGAAAGTTCTCTCAGGGAAAACCTCATTATAATACTCCAGTGGCATGCCATCATTGCAATGAACCTGGGCATGTCAGACCTCAGTTCCCCAAGCTTCATTTTAGACTAGGATATGTTCCACAACAAACACCTCCTCAGAAACCAGGGCAACAATAATGGCAAGAAGCCTGCTGAAAGGAGAGCTGGAAGAGTTTTTGCTTCGGATGGTGAAGTTGTTAATGATGATGAAGAGCAAGTTAACCCATAGTTCCTTAGATTAGTATTTACAAGTTATGTTTCCTTTTTGCATGTTGCTTATGTAGTTGGATGTAAGAAGTATAATCGAACCTTTTGTATCTGAAGTTTAATTTGATATATTAAGATGAACCCTTTTAAGGGGTGATGAATAAGTTTGCTTATGGATGTTTTGATTTTGAGGACGAAATCTCTTTAAGGGGTGGCGTGCTGTAACATACCAAAACTTAGAACCCTTAGTTCTTTGAGGTTTAGCCAAACAAGGATTAAAATATGCTCTTTGGTGACCTTGAATATATTAATGCATGCATAAATCACGTTAAAATGTATAAATTAAATTAATATTACCCAATACCTTCAAACTAATCATAAAATCAATAAAAGGTACATAAGATATAGTGTTCATAATTGAGAATAATGAGTTATAATTCCACAAAATATGAAATAAATAATCTTATGTGGGATAATGGTGGTGTAGATTTGTTCTAGATCCTTCTTATGCCTTAGGGTGCAAGGAAGAGAAAAAGGGAATCAAAGATAATGCTTAAAACATGAATAATAAGATAACCTTGGATAATAATAACCTCATATTCATTTTCTTGGGATCTTCTTTGGCTTAGAGGCCAAGTTTCACCAATTTAGGATAATAATAATCATATCTATTTTATTTAGAAAAGAAAAGGGTGTTTTCCTTAAAAATATTAAATAAAATATTTCATGACTCAAAAAGTGGAAAATAATCTTAGATTCGTAATCTACATAATAAAAAATGCCTTTGGGTGAATTTTCATCCAATTTGGAGAAAGTTTGCTTAAAAGGTGAAACCAGGAGAGAGAAAGTGTAGAACCTTCAAAAATTTAAATAATTATACAAATAACTCCAACATGTAAAATTGATGGAAAATTCGTATCCACCATATTAAATAAGACTTGTGGGTCAAGTTTCATAAAATTTGAGTGATCCTATCACCATTAATGATGAAAGAAAGAGAAAATGTTAATTGAATTATTTAACCCAATAATAGTTCTCAAAAGTCCAAACTAAATTCATATTCAGATTCTACACCTCAAAATCAGTCAAGGTGTAAATTTTTATTAAGTTTTGGAAGTTGTTTGAACCCACAAAAGAGGAAAGAGAAAAAGGAAATTAATTATATTCACACTTTATTCGATAATTCAGTTTTTGTAATAATCCTATCCCGCAGCCATGTGATCTTTAGATTAAATGAAGACCATCTGATCTATGATCTGACGACCAGCAGTTCATCTCCTACCTTGGATAGGAGACCTAGCTCGATCAAATAGTAGCCTTCCTTTTCACAGATTCAGATCTCTCTACTCACTCAACTGTTTTTAGTGATTTTTCTTTCTATGGATTCGTCGGGTGATTGTGGTCCCATAGATCCATAGATGAGGACCTTGTTCCCTATATATAGGGAAGCCCCAATTCTCCTCTCTCATGTGTTTTATGTGGAATCCCCCTTCTTCCTCCTCTTCCTCGTGCAACTGCTCCGGAACAAGCCCCAACCTTCCTTCTCTTCTCCTCTGGCCTCAATTGAACCAGGGAACACGTGGAGTAGCTGATCGGCCTAAATCGCGCGTCCAAAAGGAGTGGATTTGAAGTAGTCAGACTTTTAAATAACCCAACTCTTAGGCCCCTGCAACGATAACAGGGTCCTAAGTAGCGATCGGGGTCGAACCACAGGGACGGGTGGTCGTGCTAAGAACAAGAAATCAACACTCTACACTCCAGGAAAAGGTGGATAAGAAAATGTACCCAAGTGAACGGTAGATCAAGAACGGTAAACAACAGAATAAAAGGAAACAAAATGCCACAAGAAAGTGTTATAAAGAAAAATCTATCTCCAACTGGAGTTACAAGGAAGATCTAGGGTTTTGGCATTTCATCCATTTTTAGGAATTTTGTGCAACAGAACTCGAGGAGATAACACTATTGCCTAGGTAAGGAACGAAGGAAGAAAACTTCGGCATAACAAGTGGCAGCAAAAAACATACAATAACCCTTCTCTCGAAGAGGGTACCTCCAGCTAAGCACCAACTCCCTCTCTCAAGGGTAGCAGACTCGGTTGGAGTGGAAAGATAATTGAAGCAACTCTGATCCTGGGTACTCTCGTACTCCCTGATCGGATCAAACGCTAGATTTACAACACCTCTCTCGAGGGAGTTGCAGCAGGAAACATGATTCGATAGCTAGTCAAAACATGATCCAAGCATACAAGCTAGAGTTTGGATGCTAAAAAGAAATCATCCAACAAAAAGGGACCAAACACAGAGCAAAAGGTAATAAAACTCCACTAATTCCATTAGCATGATCATTGTATAAAGAGTTTAGTTACATTGCGTAAATAAAGAAACTAAATGACTGAAAAAGGGAATATAGGTATCACCTCCTTGATTTAGGAGGGCGAAATACAACAGTAGACCCCCTAAGGTGCCTCTAACCTGATACCGGGCAGGAGCTCTGGCCGACATGCTTGTGTTGGGCGGTATGCCGTGATGGGCAAGCATATAGATCAAGGCACCCTACTCAATACGGTCATGGTTAGGATACCACCCTCTCAGGCAACACACCATGATGGGTGTTCCATATCGGGACTGATATCGTGTTGGGTTAGAGATGACTTAGGTTATCGGGTTCCTTGTATCGGGTGTAGAGGCAAGCCGTCTCGGGCAAGAAGCCATCTAGGAACCTGATATATCAGGTGGCCTTCTTGGTCGTATCGGGTTGCTGCGGCTACCGGGACGAGATCTAAGTGAACCACTCCCGCCCCTCTCAGGTAGGGGGTGTGCTCACCTAGTATCGCCTGGTATGCCCTTAGAACGCGTCACACTAGCTCCCGAAGCTTCCCAAGGTTAGCTTTTACTAGAGTTTCAACCTATCCCATCAGAGTCCTATAGCTGCTACTTATAGGCAGCGGTTGGAAGAAGTTGCGGACCTCCGGGCACCATGTGTCCTCCATCGACTCCACTAGTGCGGCGTCGGGGACGATCGACAGGCGTGTCGCCCGGCACAGCGGGTGCCAGGTTGCAGGCATGTCGGGTGGTCGTGACGGGTGGGCACCTGCCGGTGGGTGGCTTGTATCATGTGACACGCTTCATCGGGAGAGTAGTCATGGCAGGTACATCTCCCTATCGAGTAAACGGTGTATCGCCTGGTGGAGCTTCCTTGCATGGCACTCTCGTGTCACATGACAGCTGAATCGGGCTGATGCACGATGGGTAATGAGCGTGTCAGCCGACTGGTAGGAGGGTTGAAGCAGGTAAACACTGTTCATCGGCCAGGACAGGCCTTTTTGGTGGAAATATAAGGAAAAACTCTACAAAAGGGTGCAAAATTGGTCAGAGCATAGTGCAGATTAGTTTTGTCCAAAACATTACAAAATTGATAGGAAAAATAGTTTAAAGGGCAGTTTTTACAACAAAATATAGGCCATAAACAACCCCAAAAAGGGTGTTATCAACTCCCCCAAACTTAGCATTTTGATTATCCCAAATCAATATGTACATATTTTAAGGCTTTGTTTTGCGATACTTCTTCAGGACCCGACATAGTCTTCGGATAAGGGGTTTGAGCGAGTAATGAGATGTCTTAATGAAAATTTTTGTCTGACTACGAACAACGGACTTTATTTTTCCTGCCTTATTTAAGAAAAAATTCTCTCTTCAGCTTTGTCGAGACTTAGGTGCATGATTCCGAAGTTAGCTTTCACACCAAACAACTTTTGGGAATAGAAAGTTGGGTTTTTGGGTAGGCCTAAGGCTTTTGGGTTTTTCTTGTTTCCCATCAGTCCATCTAGGTACGGGTCCATTAACGGGTGAGTGGTCCCTGCAGTCCAAGCCAGTTGGCTTTAGAGCAGTGATTTTACATCCTACGTACCACTGCCCCATATCTATCATGCCTAAAGATGGGTACTTTTGGAAAAACAAGTGTGCATTTTTTTGGCACAACTCTCATGCTTTTATTCACTCTCATAAGGCTTTTCTCTCTTTTGGGATTTTTGATGGGTAGGGAAACAAAAGCAAGTTGTTGTTTGGGAAGCTTTTTCCTTCGTGTACACATCTCTTAGCTGTTGCAAGATTAATTTTAGAAATTGGCGGAGATAAGTTATAGCCTTTGTCGTTTGATACTACAATTTCAAAAAATCATAACAAAAACCTACACCACCTTAGACACAGAGAAAACAAGTTGGGAGAAGCTTGATCAGATTTTTACTATAGAGTGTCTTTGAACAATTGTATAGAGGCAAGGGGTTGTATATGCACTATATTGTATTAGACTTGTATATGTATATACACAAAGTATGTTAAAAAGAAAGAAGAAAGATAAAATGCAAAATGGGAGAAATTTTATACCTCCCTCGTTGATATATAGTACCCCCCCAAAACTTATCCCACACTCTATCCCAGAGTTGTGAGAAAATATAAGGTGAAGTAGTGATAAGTCAGTGAGGGCTAGCTGGTGAGCGTGCCTCTGTCAGATATAAGCTCCCATGCATATCTCCACGTTTGTTGTGGTAGTCGATGTGGTGGAGCTTGTCAGGTGTTTGTTGTAGCGTCACCGAGCTAGAGATCCATTCTAGCACGAAAATGCCACAGTCATTGGATAGAGGAATTTTTTTGTGGACTGTTGTGGTAGAACTGAAGCTTGTGCTATTTGCTTTCTGCCGTCTCTAATAATGGCTGAAGCAGCACTGCCACCTCTGTATAGTATTTCCTTACTAAGCGCTCCAGGGGTGTCAATTTTGTTGATGTACACTGTACTGGATGATCTTTGTTGCTATCTGAGTTGTTGTAGAAGATTCCTTCTTGAGGGCGAGTGTACATCATCAGGAGCGTCCAATGGTTGTAGTGCAGGATAGGTAGAAAGATTACACGTGGCATTCTACTCTATATCTCTGCCAGAAAAGATTGCTTTGTTCCTGACTCATCGACAAGACATATGTCGTTGAACAACATTGGATGGGCAATGTATGTATGTTCGAACTTCTTCTGTAGTATCTGGATGTAGGAGGTTGCCACTAATATCGCCAAACATCCTCCTTCTTTCACCATGTCCCTTAGATTGTCAACTGGGACTATGGCATTGTCTACCTCGTAGATGACGTCTGCGGGGGTAGAGTCAGCTAACTTCTGCATGATCTCATTTGCCTGCTCCTATGTCAGTCTAGCGCACAAGAAATGGTCAAAGTTGCTGATCATATCTTCCAAAGCATCAGGCAAAGAGGGGTCGTCTCTTGAAAGAATTTCTTCTAGAACATCCATCTGCTTGTCTGCCCCGCAAACGTCTATGGCAATCTCAGCTGCTTCCTCTGGAGGGATGCTGGGTTGGGAGGATTCAACTTCGTAATCACTATCCAACAGCTCTTCTGGGATGCCTTCATCTCGGAAATAGTGCTTATCTTTAATCAGCATCAGTGTGTAGATGCTCCTGAGCTGATAGAAGTTCTAGTTGCTGAGTTGCCTTATGAATCCAAAGACATGGAGCAACTCTATTGTACGGAGGACTATAAATGCACTATTTCTACCTCCCGCTTCTTCTTGGATGGGGACGTCTCCGATGCTGAAGTAATTCCAAATGCCGGAGTGGCGTTGGATTCTGTGCTTGATCACTCGGAGAAGACGCAGCGGAAGGAGCCTCAAGACCTTGTCTTCGGGGCGTACGAAGATGTGTCTTGAGAATGGAACCTCCTCGTTACAGTAGATGAGAAGCTGAGCATCATGATGCTAGAGGTCTTCCACACACAGGAACCAATTCTTTCTATGCTTGTAAGGATCCAACACCAAGGTTGCGTTTTGGTCTTCAATATGCTTCAGCATGTTGGCCACTTACACAAAATCGTACAACCCCATCATCAGCCTTCTTGCCAAGGCCGGGGTGGTAGTGTAGATCGGTTGTTGGCATGTCCTAGTATTGATATTCTCGAGTATAGCACCTTCCAGGACCCTAAATAGCTCCTTGGAGATGATTGTCAATGAGCGGGGTATGCTCCTCAACTCCCCTCATTGTGTGGAGAAGTACTTGTCGCTCCAGACGACGTCTTCTTCATCAGCTTGTGACCTCATGACCTTGTTCAGTAGTTTTTGGTCTCTGATCGTCAAGTATCTGATGACTTTTCTTTCTAAATCTGCCATCTCAAAGGAATGGATCTCCGACGGCTCAGAAAACTCATCTGTCATCGAGCTCCTTCTTCTAGGGGGGTGTCTGTCGTTGACACAATAGATGTCCCCCCTTTCTCCCTCTGATTCATCAAAAGAGTCCTCCTCAATGCTGGTCGATTCGTTGTTGTCTTCAGCTTCGTCCAGGGGGACTGAGGGAGTAGTTTCTTCCATGCCGCGGGAGCTCTCTTGTCCTGTTGGAGCCTCTTCGGCTGTCTTGTGCACCGTCCCTTCTTCGGGCATTGTGGATGGCCCACTGGAGGAGGAAGGGGACGACGTCCCAAAGGATGACGCTGATAAGGATGGTTGGGAACCTGTGCCAGGAGGTGATGGAGACCTTCACGGATGTCTTGAGTGTGGGTGGCCATTCATCTAGTTAAGCCTCTCCTCAAATACGTCGAGGCATAGGAGGGCCTACTGTAATGTTGCGTTAAGTGCCTCTAGTTGGCCGGGAAGGCCAACTAGAGCTAGCAGTTACCGCTCTTGTTCGTTGAGCCTCTGCTGGAAAACAGAAAATTTGCAGGTGAGGGAAGAAAAGGTAACTGAGTGGTTGCTCGTTACCTCCTGCAAATGGCCAAATTCTTGACCAAGGATTTCCCCCAGAGACAGGGGTGCTGCGTCAGATCGCCCTCTCGATATCACGACGCTCATCACACGTGCAGGTCAGCCAGCGGACTGCTCGACTTCAGGCGGGTCTGAGCCCATCTGTATCGTCCGTGAGGGTGTCGCTTCAGGGCGAGGTGTTGGCACCTTCGTGGCTGCCTATGCCTCACCTATTTGTGGTGGTGGAGAAGGGCACAAGGTAGATGGCCATTATTCTATCATCAGGTTGTCAGTGACCTACTCTGTGGCTATCATTGGCGACGTTGGTGGCGGCGTCGGCGTGGGCTGTACAGCCCTGATCTCCGACTTGAGGAGCTCAGTGAACGCCCCATTGCTGGCGTCTGGATGTACCATCTCCTCTGCCGTTGAAGGTGCAACAGAAACTTTGGGAACTACAACTGTCTCTTCCACGACAGCTTCCGTCGAGGCTATCATCTTTGTCTCAACCCCAGTTGTCTCAGAGACCTCCATGGTCACCATCATTTCTTCTACAGCCGCGACAGTTGTGGGAGTAGCAATGACAACCTTATCAGTGGCTGTCGCCGGTTGCGTGGGGGTGGTTGGAGGCTTGGTAGGGACTGTGGAAGATTTGTCCTGTCGGGTGTCGAGAGGGATCGGTCTTCCTATCACAGCCGCCCTCTCTTGTATCCTTGTGGTGGTTCGACCACCACAACTTCAATCTCTACTGTGGTGAAGACCAGCTTTTCTGCATCGTAGCTGGCGCAACGTGGGAGCCGAAGGAGGGTGTTTGTTCTTGCGAACTTATAGAAGTAGCGTCGCCCCTCCTTCTTGATGATGCTAGCCCTCATTAGGAACTTGAGGTCGATATTTTTGTCACCTCTCGTCCTTGAGAGGCTGAGCGGCTCCCTGGGGTACCCCAACCCTGCTGCGATCAGGTTGATGACGTCACCCATGCAATAATCCTTGGTGGCATCCTTTATGAGGTAGAGCCTATTCAGCAAGAAGTGTCCCAAGTTGACCACCTTTCCCTCATCATGTACCACATGAGATGGAGTTCTTCGGTGTAAATGTTGCTCGCCTCATACTTGCTGAAGAGGATACAAGCCAATATCTTGTGGATGATCCTCCAAAAGTAGGAGTGGATGGCCGCCACCTTGCTTCCTGGCTTGTAGTTTGATTCTCCGGTCAGTTTCTTCCATACGCTGACCGGATTGAACCTGTCCCCTTCGGTGATTATGACACCATTGTTGAGCAGTTCTTTTTCTACTTCACTGGAGGAGAAGATTTCATTGAGCATCTTTTCTGATATGTCATGCTCAACATTATACAGTCGTCCATGTAGTCTGTCTGCTCTGCAAAATCTTTTGACTTCATCTGGTCTATTCTGTACCTGGCAGAGGGACGACATGAACTCCCTTGTGAGTTCTGTGTAGGAGGCAGAGTGGCTGAAGTAGATCTTCCTCAGCCCTGATGTAGCTAGGACATTTTCCAGCCTGTCGAAAATGCCTATCTGGTGGAAGGATGACTGATGGTAGAACCGGCTTGGCCTGTAGACCTTGGCCACTAATTCTGTATATCGCTGCATGTGCTCATCATCTCTGGGAAGGAACCGACCTGGTGAGTGATCTAGAGGCTCTACTGCCGTTGAAGGGGCTGCTGCCGCTTCTATCCTTGGCCTCTTCTTGTCCCCATATGGCCCTATTGAGTTGGGGTTTGGGCGCTTCTGCCCAACTATAGTGGCTTCTGCAGTAGCCTCGGGGTTGATCCTCCGGCCATGCTCGTCTACTTGGATGACTGTCTTCTTTGTACGGGAAATTTCTATAAATACCAAACAAAATTAGTAAATAAAAGTGTTATTGAATGAATCATTCTACCCTATATCGAGCGGTAGACCAAAAGAGTCACTTTGCCCGATACGAGGTAGATGATACTTAAAAACTTAACAGAGTCCTTATATAAGCAAGGCAATATCGGGCGGTGGTAAAAGAGTCGTGCTGCCCGATACCGAGTCTGACAGATAGGATAGACCAATATCAGGTGGACATACCAAACAGATCTCGCCTGATATGAGAGCCCGATATGGCTCAGCGTGATACTTGTGTCGCGCAGCAAAAGTCAAAGGCCAATACAGTCTTAAGTTAGAAAAATGTGACATTATCATGTGATAGGCACGGACTCATAAAGAAACATTGCCCGATAGGAGTTCCACCTAATGCGATAGAGTATCGGGCGACACAAGTTAAGGATTCTTTTAGCAAAACTGGACGATAAAGTTCTTTCCCGATAAGACTGGTATCGCTCGGCTGTGCGTATCGTGCGATACATGTATCATGCGACAAGGTCGGAAATCAATGTCAGACGGAACCCAACACGATATGTGTATCGCCCGATTCAGTCTAAGGTACACATCGTGTCGCCCATCACAAAGTCAGGCACGATATGCTCTGAACAATATAAATATAAGAGCTTGTGTCGGGTGATAGGCGTATCGGGTATACCTGTGTAGGGTGGGAACTGGTGCGCGACTCGGGATCCGATGGAAGGGTTGGCTGACACGAGAGCTGAATGAGAGTAAAAGCACGATGCGGGAGTTAGTAAAATGTAAATGCGAGTGCCCGATACGGTAGCTTGCATTTACTATTTATAGCCATCTCAGGCGGGGGTAAATCTGGTAAAACAGGACATGTGTCGTGAAGGGAGACAAATCATTCCCGATGCACAGTCTAATCTATCACTTCAATCATCGATATTCCTTCCTAAGCAAGATTCGCGCCGTGCGGCGGGTGTGTCACGTGACATGTTGCCCGACACAAGGATGCATGCCCGATACAAAGCGTTGCCCGATACTCTATCGCACAACTGTAGGCGCGTAAACCTTGCCCGATACAAATGTGTTTTCCCGATACATATAGGAAAAGTGAGATTACTGCTAAAGAAGCGAGGTATAAAAACCTTAGGAAGAACATTCTATACATAAAGGAGTAAAACTAAAATCAAAAGAAGAAATGCAAAACAAAGGTAAGGCGAACGTTGATGGGTGAAACATCATTGGCAGGAATGGAGGCTCCTTGCCTCAGATAGTATTACCTATCAGAGCTTCATAAAACTAAACCGGTGGCCCATAAAACAAAAGAGTCTGTGCATGTGGCACATGCACTGACTCGGGCCTTATTACAATGATAATGTTCGTAGTGTCCTTCAGAAAGGAAAAAATAACATCCTATTCTAAGAAAAGTAAAATTTTGGGCTGCCTCCCAAAGAGCACTATAGTTTCTGTCGTCACCTCGACGGGCTTCAAGTCCTTCTATACAGATCCTTCTGCTTCTTGCAGTGCTATTTCCTCTCTTTGCACGAATGCTTCATCTTCACAGTATCTTTTGACTCTGTGCCTATTCACCGGGAAGACCTTATTTAGATCGTCTTTTTCGTATAGCTCCATCATCTCTGATGGATAGATCTTCGCCACGGTGAAGGGTCCAGACCACCTAGTTTGTAGCTTTCCTAGAAAAAGACGGATAGGGGATTTAAATAATAAAACTTTATCACCTTCACTCACGTCCTTTTTCTTCAGGTGGGCATCATGCCACACCTTTGTCCTTTGTTTGTAAATCTTGGCATTTTCATGAGCACTAAGTCTTAATTCTTCAAGTTCCTATAGTTGAAGAAACCTTTTCTCCCCGGCTAGCTTCTGGTCCATATTGAGGCATTTTATCGCCCAGAACGCCTTGTGTTCCAGTTCAAAGGGAAGATGGCAAACCTTCTTGTAAATCAAGCGGTAGGGTGTGGTGCCCAACGGCGTCTTGAAAGTTGTTCGTTATGCCCATAAAGCTTCATCCAGCTTGGCTGACCAGTCCTTGCGAGACTTACCTACTATCTTTTCTAAAATCTTCTTTATCTGCTGATTGGAGGCCTCAACCTTCCCCGATGTTTGGGGATGATATGGCATTGCAACCTTGTGACGGACGTCGTACTTGCATAACAGCAATTCAAACTATCTTTCTGCAAAATGAGAGCCGCCATCGCTAATGACGGTCCTCAGAACTCCAAACCTCGAAAAGATGATCTTGGTAAAAAGTTTGATTACTGCCTTTGCATCACAAGTCGTGGTAGGAATTGCTTCCACCCACTTGAATACATAGTCGACAGTGAAGAGAATATAGCTGAAGCCAAAAGAGGATGGAAAAGGGCCCATGTAGTCAATGCCCCACACATCAAAAATCTCAACTTCAATCTAATCAAAGAGTGGCATCTCATTCCTACGTGAGATATTCCCCTTTCGTTGGAACTCATTGCAAGATCTTACAAAAGCATGGGCATCCTTAAACAAGGTCGGCTAATAAAAGTCTAACTGGAGGACCTTAAAAGCAGTCTTCTCGCCACCCAAGTGTCCTCCATAAGGCGAGGAATGGCATTCCCTTAAATTGTTAGGCACTTCTTCCTCTGGAATACATCTTCTATATGGATTATCTGAGCACCTCTTAAAGAGTAGAGGATCATCCCAATAATAATGCTTTACATCTGAGAAAAGTTTCTTCTTTTGATTGTACGTTATTTCCGGAGGTAACTCCCCACAAGCGAGGTAGTTATAGATATCCACAAACCATGGTAGACTTGGCTCATCTGATCGAGCCATTAACAGGGCTTCGTCAGCATAGTTGTCGTTGACAGGCAGCTGGTCTTCTTCATTGCAGATTATCCTTGAGAGATGGTCTGCAACTACATTTTCCTTGCCTTTCTTATCAATTATCTCATGATCAAACTCTTGGAGCAAAAGAGCCCACCTTAGCAGTCTAGGCTTAGTGTCTTTCTTTTTCATCAGATACCATATTGCTCCGTGGTCAGTGTAAACCTTCAATTTGGTCCCAATTAAATAAGACATGAACTTGTCAAAGGTGAAGACTATTGCTAGCATCTCTTTTTCTGTCATGGTGTAATTCACTTGCGCCTCATCTAGAGTTCGGTTGGTGTAGCAAATTACATGATGCTTGTAACATCCCAGGATTTGAGGCCTCGGATAAAAAGATCTTATAAGGAATGATTGGACTACCCATATCACCAAGGTGCACCTCTTTTTCCGAGAGCCCATCTCTAAAGAACTCCATAGTTAAGCGTGCTCAGCTTAGAGTAGTACTAGGATTGGTGACCAGTCGAGAAGTTGATCTGGCTTGCGCGTGAGTGAGGAAAAGGCTTGCAGTTAAGGCTAGTTGTGGTCTGTGGGGCCAGTCATCATTCTTGAAACTCTACTAGAGCCTTGGGCAGTGGGCCTGGGCGTTACAAATGGTATTAGAGCCAATTCCCCTCCAGTAGGTGGGGCCCACAGGGGCATGGCATGCCAGTCTTGACCCGCGCGGTCCAGGCATGTAGGAAAGGGTTGTCCATGGTTGACGTAGCCACCCTTGCGCTGGTGTTCCGTGATCGGGAGCTGGGTGTCCATGGGTCATTGTGGGTCTGCACTGAAATGGGGAAGAGATTATGAGGCCTTATAGTTGAGCCTTGATGATGACATCAAGAGTCTAAGTGGGGGAGATTGTAACATCCCAAGATTTGAGGCCTCGGATAAAAAGATCTTATAAGGAATGATTAGACTACCCATATCACCAAGGTGCACCTTCTTTTCTGAGAGCCCACTCTAAAGAACTCCATAGTTAAGCATTCTCAGCTTGGAGTAGTACTAGGATGGGTGACCAGTCGGGAAGTTGATCCTGGCTTGCACGTGAGTGAGGAAAAGGCGTGCAGTTAAGGCTAGTGGTGGTCTGTGGGGTCAGTCATCATTCTTAAAACTCTACTAGAGCCTTGGGCAGTGGGCCCAGGCGTTACAATGCTTCTTATCCTTTGTTTGCCCTAGGACAACCCCTATAGTGAATTGGCTAGCATCGCACATTAACTCAAACGGTAGCTCCCAATCCAGAGCTTGGAGAATAGGGGGTGTTACTAGGGCTTCCTTCAGCGTCTGGAAAGCCTTCAAACAATCATCAGAAAAAAATGAACTATGCATCCTTGACCAACAAGCTTGAAAGAGGCTTTGATATTTTGGAGAAGTCTTGGATGAACCTTCTATAGTACCTAGCATGACCGAGAAAGCTTCTTACCCCTATCACAGACTTTGGCGGGGGTAGCCTGGAAATAACGTCAACTTTGCTTACATCCACTTCAATGCCTTTCTTGGAGACTTTATGGCCCAACACTATGCCCTCATGTACCATGAAATGACACTTCTCCCAGTTGAGAACCAGGTTCTTCGCTTCAAAAAGTTGCAGGACCAATGATAGGTTCTTCAAACAACCATCAAAGTCTTTCCCATAAACAGAAAAGTCATCCATAAAAACCTCTATGATATCTTCCATAAAATCTGAGAACATCGAGATCATGCAATGTTGGAAAGTTGCTGGAGCATTGCACAGTCCAAACGACATTCTTCGAAAAGCATATGTACCATAAAGACAAGTGAATGTGGTCTTTTCCTGGTCATCCGGTAGGATAGGGACCTGATAGAACCCAGAATAACCATCTAAAAAGCAGAAATACTTGTGATGTGCTAGTCTTTCTACCACTTGGTCGATGAAGGGAAGCGGGTAATGATCTTTCTTCGTCGCTTGATTTAGCTTCCTGTAATCTATACACATTCTCCATCCGGTGACAACACGGACGTCTACTTCATCACCCTTTTCACCTTTCACAATTGTCATACCCCCTTTCTTTGGTACAACATGAATTGAGCTTACCCAGTTCTATCACTGATAGGGTAGATAATACTTGCATCTCTCAGCTTGATAACTTCCTTTTTACAACCTCTTTCAACATCTGGTTCAACTTTCTCTTGGGTTGGACCAAGGGTTTGGCGGATTCTTCCAGATTTATGCGTTGCATGCACAAGGCAGGGTTAAGTCCCTTGATATCCTCTACTGAATAACCTATAGCTTGCTTATGGATCCTCAATTCCTTGAGAAGTCTTTCCAACTATTCTTCAGTCAGACTGGCGTTAACTATAACATGATTTCTTTCTTCTTTATCGAGAAACTCATACTTCAAACCTTTCGATAACTGTTTCGGCTCAGGTTTGAGCTTAGGTGCCTTCTCTTTTTCAGGTGCCATTTCTAGGGAAGCATATTTGACTGTCTCTATAACTTCCTCACCTTCGCTCAGATCATCTTTGTTTTGATTGAGGTAATCTAGGATCTCAACAACCTCAGGATTTTCAGCTTTTGAATCATAATTGTTTAACGCCCTCATAAGAGGGTCTACAACTGTAGCCTCTTCTCTTATTTCTTTGCAGTATTGGTAGTAGTTATCCATGAAGCAGACAAACTCTAACAGGGATGGTCCCTTCATGGTGTCCTTAACCTTGAAATCCATGTGGTCATCTCCAACTCTTAAAGTTATGATACCTTCAGCGACATCAATCGGCGCTTTCCCTATTGCCAGAAAAGGGCGTCTGAAAATGATGGGGCACTTTGAGTCTTCAACAGTGTCAATGACAACAATGTCACATGGGATGAAGAACCTCCCTACATGAATTGGAACATCTTCAACTACCCCCATGGGTCTTTTGAAGGAATGATCTGCCAACTCGATCCTCATGTTGGTTTTGACCATGTCAGTCAGCCCCAATCGTTGTGTGAGGCTTAAGGGCATAAGGCTTATGCCAGCCCCTAAGTCAGCTAGACCCTTCCTCTCGGTGTTATCCCCTACCGCAAAGGGTATCGTGAAGGCTCCAGGATCCCTTTTTATTTGTTGGTAAATTAGATTTAACGAAGGCCGTAGACATACTGGCCAGGTGTACCGTTTCAATCCTTCCTCCTCTTCTTTTCTTTGTGACCAAGTCCTTGAAAAATTTGGCATAAGTTGGCATTTCTTCCAAGGCATCAAGAAATGGCACCTCGAGATGGAGCTTTTTCACTGACTCCATAAACCTTTCATATCTCTTCTTAAGATGTGCTTTTATGAGCTAGTGTGGAAAAGGCACTCTTGGAGAGTATTGACTCCTTTTTCCGAACAAGCTCTCCATCTCTAACATAAGCTTGTTGGCTACCTCCTTCAGCTGATTTTTCTATAGCAACTTCAGTCTCTGGTTCTTTGGGTCTGGCCGATTCAGGGCGTTCCACCATTTTTCCCGATATGAAGACTGCCATCTTGGCTGATTTTGTGTTAGATGGTATCTTACCTGAAGGATTCTTCATCAACTCTGCCATCTGAGCGAGCTGTTGGTCTATCTGGCGTTGATGCGTTTGCATATCCGCCATCTGGACCTACATAGTATTAAGTACACTAGAGTTCGATAGCGCACTTTGTGCTAGCTGATTGTTTATAGCATCTTGTCTCTTGACGAAGTCAAAAAGCTGACCCACTAAGTCTGGCTGGCTGTTGTTTTTCGCCTGGCTTTGCCCTTGAGCTTGCATTTGCCCTTGACTCGTGTTAGCTACTTGACGGGGTTGGAACTTTCCTTGGCTTTGGTAATTAGCTTTTTTTGTCTAAAAAGAGCTGGTCTTGACATACTGCCCTTGTCTGCTTCTTTTCTTAAAACTGGGTGGTTGCTTGGGTGGATTATTTAATTAATGCAAATTCTCTGCGGCATCCTTGTTGCCATAGATGAAACATGGGTGATAAGGCCTCTTGAAATTGACATAAGAGACATTCTCACCTTCCTCCTCTTCAGTTTCTCTATCGCTCGACTCCTCAGGTTGAGTATATACACAATTATCAATTTCGTGTCCTCCTTCACCACAGGTGACACACTTCATCACCTTCTCTAGCTATTTCTTTCCCTTTCCTCCTGACTCTTTTAGCTGTCTGACATCAGTGGCTATTTTCTGTATCTGAGACGTGATCGCCTCAAGAGCCTTGGATTCGATTAATGGGCCTTCATTTGTGGCTTTCTTAACATGACCTCTGTCGGTCCTGTCGTACTCACTCCCGGCTTGTAGTTCAGCCATGTTTTCAATGATCTTTTTAGACCTACTGGGCTTCTTCCTAAGAAAGTTACTTCCTGCAGCTGCATTTAGCGATACTCTTTCTTCAGGAGTCAGACCATTGTAGAACATTGTTATCAGGAAACCCTTCTTGTAGTTGTGATGAGGGCAGTCCCTCTGATACTCCTGATATCTCTCCCAAGCTTCATGTAAGTTTTCTCCTGGCTTCTGGGTGAAAGATATGATCTTATGCCTATTCCTGACAATCTTCTCTGTAGGGTAGAACTTGTTTACAAAAGCATCTGCTAAATCATTCCATCCATTCAGAGATTGATGTGGCAGTCCAAGGTACCATGACAGTGCCTTGTCCTCCAAGGAGAAAATGAAACCCTTGCAGTAGATCACTTTCTGTGGCACCCCCTTCATCTTGATGGTGTCACATATATTTTTAAAAGCATCGAGGTGATGGTAGGGGTTTTCATTCTTGGAACTTCCTCTAAAGCTTATATTTTGAATCATGGAGATCACAGTTGGCTTCAACTTGAAGTTTACAACATAAAACCTTGGGATAACCACTGGGCATCTTGAGTTGTTGGCTTTTGTAGCTGCCAGCTCCCAGAGAGTCTTTTCTTCTTCTTTGGAATCTTCACTATCGCGGTCTCTACAATCCCACTCTTGATTATGTTGATTTCTTCTATGCCTACGACGATGACGTCGTCCTTCGTGATGATGATCATCCCCAGGTTATTATGATTCAGGTTCTTTTAGCTCTTCATGTAGATGATCGTTATTGTAACAGTCGTCATCCCCATGTAGACGTGGGTGTGGTCAAACTCTAGCATTTCACTCGTCCTCGGAAAGAGGTGGTTCTACATGAGGTGGCATGATGAATGGTGTTCAACCGAGCAGAGTGCTTCTTCCCTGAGTACATGAATAGCAAGTATAATCAAGTTAGAAAACCTGTGTTAATGATACGAACTATTCTGTACACATTCAGGCTAGAAGACTTAAAAGAGACTATGCTGTCAAGCTTATTACTAAGCTTGAGGCACGGAAGTGTAGTTAGTGGATTCAGGTTCGTTAATAGTACTATTTTTCCTCGTCCCAGGCAAAGGCGCCAAAAAGTTGACCGGCCTAAATCGCGCGTCCAAAAGGAGAAGATTTGAAGTATTCAGACTTTTAAATAACCCGCTTCTTAGGCCCCCTCCACGATAACGGGGTTCGAAGTAGCGATCGGGGTTGAACCACATGGACGAGGGTGGTTATGTTAAGAACACGGAATCAACACTCTACACTCCAGGAAAAGGAGGATAAGAAAATGTTCCCAAGGGAACGGTAGATCAAGAACGGTAAATAACAGAATAAAAGGAAACAAAATGCCACAAGAAAGCATTATAAAGAAAATCTGTCTCCAACTGGAGTTACAAGGAAGATCTAGGGTTTTGGCATTTCATCCATTTTTAGGAATTTTGTGCAACAAAACTCGAGGAGATAACACTATTGCCTAGGTAAGGAACGAAGGAAGAAAACTTCGGTATAACAAGCGGCAGCAAAAAACATCCAGTACCCCTTCTCTCGAAGAGGGTACCTCCAGCTAAGCACCAACTCCCTCTCTCAAGGGTAGCAGACTCAGGTTGGAGTGGAAAGATAAATGAAGCAACTCCGATCCTGGGTACTCTTGTACTCCCTGATCGGACCAAATGCTAGAGTTATAACACCTCTCTCGAGGGAGTTGCAACGGAAAACACGATTCGATAGCTAGTCAAAACATGATCCAAGCATACAAGCTAGAGTTTGGATGCTAAAAAGAAATCATCCAACAAAAAGGGACCAAACACGGAGCAAAAGGGATTAAAACTCCACTAATTCCATTAGCATGAGCATTGTATAAAAGGTTTAGTTACATTGCGTAAATAAAGAAAGTAAATGACTGAAAAAGGGAAGATAGGTATCGCCTCCTTGATTTAGGAGGGCGACATACAACAGCAGACCCCCTAAGGTGATTCTAACCCGATACCGGGTGGGAGCTCTGGCCGACATGCTCATGTCGGGCGGCCAGCCCTGTCGGGCGGTATGCCGTGATGGGCAAGCATATCGGTCAAGGCACCCTACCCGATACGGTTGTGGTCAGGATACCACCCTCTCGGGCGACACACCATGACGGGTGTTCTGTATCGAGACCGATATCGTGTCGGGTTAGAGAGGACTTCAGTTATCGGGTTCCTTGTATCGGGTGTAGAGGAGAGCCATATCGGGCAAGAGCCCATCTAGGAACCCAGCACATCGGGTGGCCTTCTTAGTCGTATCAGGCTGCTGCGGCTACCGGGATGGGGTATAAGTGAACCACTCCCGCCCCTCTCGGGTAGGAGGTGTGCTCACCTAGTATCACCCGGTATGCCCTTGCAACGCGTCACACTAGCTCCTGAAGCTTCCCAAGGTTAGTTTTTGTTAGAGTTTCGACCCGTCCCATCGGAGTCCTATAGCTGCTATTTATAGGTAGCGGTTGGAAGAAGTTGCGGTCCTCCGAGCGCCACGTGTCCTCCATCGGCTCCACTAGCACAACGTTGGGGACGATCGATAGGTGTGTCACCCAGCACAACGGGTGCCAGGTTGTAGGCATGTCTGGTGGCCGTGACAGGTGGGCGCCTGTCAGTGGGGAGCTTGTATTGTGCGACACGCTTCATCAGGAGAGTAGTTGTGGTGGGTACAGCTCCCTGTCGGGTAAACGACATATCGCCCGGCGGAGCTTCCTTGCGTGAAACTCCTGTGTCACGTGGCAGCTGTATCAGACTGCTGTGCGACGGGTAATGAGCGTGTCGGCCGACTGGTAGGAGGGCTAATGTATGTAAACGCCGTTCATGGGACGGGACGAGCCTTTTTGGTGGAAATATAAGGAAAAACTCTGCAAAAGGGTGCAAAATTGGTCAGAGCGTAGCGCAGATTAGTTTTGTCCAAAACATAACAAAATTGGTAGGAAAAATAGTTTAGAGGGAAGTTTTTACAACAAAATATAGACCATAAATAACCCCAAAAGGGTGTTATCAGTAGCCGGGCCTACTCAACCTTCTTCTCTGGTGACCTCACCATTGTTCCTGCCTACCTTGCCTTCTTCAGTCTAATTGGTTGCTCGATAAGCATCCTCTAACCATCACCTTTGTTTTTCTGCTCCTGTTTTGCCTCTACACGCCGTGGTTTGTCGAGACCTATAAGGGGGGGTAAAGCTCCTCTTCGCCATTTTCATTTTGATGGTTTTTGTGCTCCTCTGGTCATGGAATGTCTGCCCGGACTTTGTAGTTCTTCGGTGATTGTGTTTTTATTATCATCTCACTGTGTTTGGGGGTCTCAAGCCACTCGAGCTTGGTGGTTGTTCTGGTCATGGCGGGGCAAGTTTGGGATCTTGCTTGTGCTAGAGGGTTCTTGTTGGGCTTATTGACCTCGTCAGGTCCTGGCGATGTCAGTAGGAGGTTCCCTAGGTGCCTTTGTTGGTTTTGCTCTTTGTTGTTTCCTTGCCAGAGTTGCTTTGCGCCATGGTGCGAGTGAGGTACTGAGGAAATAATCCTCGATGTGTTGTTTCTTCTCTACCCTCCTCTCTTTCCCTTTTTTTTGCTTTACCACTGAGGGGTATTTTAGTAATTTCATGTATTTCCCATCTCTTTCCTTTGTGCCTGGTTTGTCTGTTGTGGATGAGTGGTCGGCCGAGTTGGCCGAATCTGATTGGGCCAACTCAGAGCCGCGACCCTATCTCTCTCTCTCTCTTCTCTTTTTCAACCGATTTTCTGATTTGTAATTTTTGATTGACTCATGTTTAAAAACTAATAACTAATTAATGGATGATAAAAAATATGGAAAATATTTGTTGGAATAAAAAAATAATATCTAATTAATGGTATCTATTTTGGTAAATGAATTTAAAGATTAATAACAAGTGTTTTCAATGGATCTAATTAATGATTAATTAACTTGTAAAAATCATAACTAATTATCTATAAGTCAAAAAAAATATAATAATTTTTGGTGTCCTAATTACCTAATCTATAATGTGGAACAGTTTTCATAACCTAATTCACATAATAACAAAAAAGTATTTTTAGGGTTTGGATAATGTTCATGAAATTGACATAAAATGTGTATATATGTTTAATAGGCTCTTTTGTGACCTAGATTTGGATATAGAAGTTCTTTGGACTTTGGGACTTTGATATTGAGGTATGTTGTATACCCTATTACTCAATGTTGAGCAATTCACCTATCTTTTCATTCTTTTGAATTGAACGTACACAATATGTCTTATCTCTTGTTATCCTGGTTCATGTGAACTATCTTGATTGTGATCTTGAATATTCTTTTGGCTCCTACCTTGTGATATGGTACATGATGATCTTGTTGATGGTATATGCCCACTGTGATGTGGAGGTTTATGGGTGTTTTCATATGTTGTACATTGTGTGATACGGTTGATGGTATATGCACACTGTGATGTGGAGGTTTATGGGTGGTTTCATATGTTGTCCATTGTGTGATACGGAAAATCATGTATAATGTTTGACTATACTTTTCTACTTGCCTCTACATTTACCTGCTATGTGATTCAGTAGCCTTAGAGTAGTATAATTGCATTGATTTTGTCTCATTGTGATTTATGGCAACATTGTGATATTTTGGATGGTGGATGTGTGATTCACCATGCCAGGGCAGGATGTGTGATTCCTGGACCATGTTATATATAAGAGTGGGTGGTGGATATTTGATTCCCCATGCCAGGGAAGGATGTGTGATTCTTGGTCCATATCTCATTAGGTTCAAGATGTGTGATTCTTGGCCACCATTGACTTTTATAATATTCTAGTGTTATGCTTATCTCACATGTATGCAGGATGTTGGCCATGATATGTGCATGTGGCACTTTTTTATTGTTTTACACATGACAAGTATCTCTTTTGTTATGATCTTAATCTTTAATGCCCGTGTGGGTAGTCCTTTTCTTTTGCATGGGAAGCATTTATACTTGATGTCCTTATTCCCAAATATTGCTCAAGTTTACGTTTAGTATACACATACCAGCTTTTTGTTGATATCCTCTTTTCCTTTCCTTTTATGGGGTATGCTTGCAACCCCAAGTTAGATCAAGGAGAGGAGAACTTCAACATCAACCTTGTAGCTGAGCTTTTGGGAGACTTGGAGAGGTGGTTAGATGACCCTCGGCTTGATCTTTGGCTTATATGTTTAGTTTTCCTTTTAGACACCCATGTGTGGTGAAGTGATGTACTATGTTTTCAAGATTTGTAAATTCTTAGATAATATTCTTTTCCGCCGCTACTCATTGTGTAATGATACATACATGTTGAATGAATTGGTCTTCATCCCTTTGGTGAAAAATTTTATGTGGTGCTTGGTTCAAGGGATGTTGCCTTTTTGTTTCTAGTAGGGAGTGGTCCCCCTCTGGGATCCCACTCCTTACAAGACCATTATGCCCTTGGTTAGAAAACAAAGGGAAAGTGGAAAGGATGAGGGTAGATTCAAGAATTGAGACAAGGGCTCGTCCCTTCCGCTACACTATGTCCATGGCTATGAAGTGAAACTCAGCAAAGATGGGCTAAATTAGGGGAATCCACAAAAGAGCTCATTCGAGATTATAGCCGGTGAGTGTGTGAATGATGGAGTTCAAGAATACTCATTATGGTTCGAATTTTGGTTGGGTTACGAGGTATGACGTTGTGATTCTAGAAACCAATCCTCCACCCTTCGAGTTATTGATAGTAGAGCACCAAGTCATGGTAAAAATTGAAAAGAGGAGATGGTTTTTGGAGGCGTAACAAAGATCTCCAAGGGTTTTTATAAGAGCACGCAACATAGGAGGGTTGGCCAAGCATCAGGCTAGTAAAGCAGCCGACGGCCAAATTGGGGATATTCATTATAGGGCATGAAGGATATGAAAAGTGACTATGATTTCTTATGGAATTGTATGAGGAATTCAATGGCAAAAATTTCATGGCAACCCATCAACTGAGCAGAGAGTTATGGATTTCTGAATAAGAATGGACAACCTGCACTCATGCCAGATAAAGAATAGGGGAAGTGTAACACCCCTCCCTAGGGTTTCTTACGTAACTAGTGGAAGCACGGCCTAATCCCCAACATTATCCATAATGTGGGGTACTTGGCATATTAGGGAGGGATTGTCACATATATGATCTCATATCAAGAAACAAATAACACTTGGCATTATTGAAACATAGATTCATACATAAGTTCTTAGAGGAAAAGCAACATCATGTTTCAAAAGGTATGCTAAACATAAACTAGATAATCATGAGAAAGATAGGATCTCCATAGATGGACGTCTCACCAGGAAACAACTCCTTGGATCTCTGGGTCCTTGGTACTCTCAAGATGATTCCTTCTCTTTAGATCCAACTTCTGCGGACATCTCGTCCCCAGCCATGCAAAGGAAAACAAACATAGTAAGTAAGCGGCATTGGCATGTTATAAAGCATAAGAAAAATACAATATACAAGTGACTTAACATAATAATGAACATGCATTACCATTAATCATTTCTTGATGTCTTTTACATAAAGAAATTGACTAGAAGAATATGCTCCTCTCTTAATGCCCCATAAGGAGCCCATAATGCTCGGAAAGCCTATAATTGCTCGGAAAGCCCATAATGCTCGGAAAGCCCATAACAAGGTGCATATAGATCTAAATCAATTTCTATTAATCATGATCTTTCTTAAACTTAGCTTATCTTCTTAATAACCTAAACTTTGATCTTAATTGGGATTTATCCCTCTTGAACATGATTGGTATTTCTCCCCATGACCATAATGGGATTTCTCCCTCTTAAGAATGAATGGGAAACTTATTCCCTCTTAATCTTGATTTCTTGTTCTTTAACCATAATTCATAGCATAAATGTGGTTTCTATACTTAGACTTATATTATAGCAAACAATCATTCAATAATCATATACTTGAAGGAAGACATGCATTTGTCATGACTTAAACATTAAGTGCATAAACATATCATAAACATCCAATAAATCAAATTTGCTATGCCAAGGGCATGGCCCGCTTACCTTGAAACAAAAGCACCTAAGTCAAACCTTGTTTGACTGGTTGGATCCTCTTAATCACCTGAAATTAATATAATTATCCTTCATCATACATCATTAAACCCTAATTCGTGCATATACAAATAGAGATGTGAAAACAGAGAAATCAGTCGATGAAAACCACAAAATCGGATTTCTCATCAAAAATCCTTTCCAAAACATATTTTTGCATAGTTTTCCGATAAACAGGCAATTTACTATCAATTTTCAAAGAATAAACCAGTAGGAAATCCAAGAAAAGCCACGTGGGCATTTTTATCTGAGTTAGCAGCTATTGGGCTCGGGCCCGCTATGAGTTGGACCAATCATGCTTGGCCAACTAAGCAGCGCAGACTGCCTCTGAGGACTCGGGGTCAAGGCAAAGAGGAAAGGTGAAAACCCAAAATTACATTTGTGGTTGAAAATGTTAAAAGAACAAAAGACAGGGCACCGTGGTCATTTTAGGACCCAGATTGCTCTTCACCTTCTCAACGCGAGCCATGGCTCGAGCTTGGATCCAGGGGCAGGAAGCTGAGGTTGATCCAGGTTGAGAATCCGAGTTTCTCTCAAGGACTCGAGGCTGCTAGTGAGCTCACAGAGGAGAGACGTGGATGAGGGAAGCGTTGACTGAGGAAGAAGCAACCGGGAAGGTCATCGGAGTCGAAGAACAGGGTTTTGTCGGTGAGAAACAGGGGCGGCGGTCCCTAAATCAAAACCCGGTGAAAACAAGCCCAAACAGCGAGAAGAGGGGCAGAAGATATTCACTGAGTGAAGACGAAGCTGCCGCCAGTGCTCCCGTGGTCAGAGGGCCACTGATCGGTCCTGGCGGCTAGCGCCGACAAGATCTTCAAGACCCATCTATAGGGCACAGCGACTTGGACCATCACGAGCCAAAGGGCGGTTACCAGAGGGGAGGATATAGCTCGAGGATGCTCACCGTGACTAGGATTGGATTGGGATGCTCAGAGTAATGAGCACTGACCCGTCGTTGCCGGAGAAGGCAACTCGAGTAGGTCGGGACTCGTGAGGACGTTAGGGGTCGAATTGGCAGAGAAAGAGGAAAGCTCGGGGGCTGGTGTTGCTTTCAGGTTGCTGAAACGGAGGCGAGAGGGCGCAGGGAGGTGTCTGTGCTTCAATGGCGGAGGGAAGGTGATGCCTTATATTGGGCGTTTCTTCAACTGAGAGAGAAGGAAGGCAAGTGATGACTCGTTTGAATCGGGGGAGTCTCACGAATTCAAAGCAAGAGAAATCTCTTGAAACGACCAAGGGATGATCGAGAAACGGATTGGGGAAAGTCAATCTGCGTAACTGCTATTGTTTTGTAGATTGACTGGGGGTAGATGACAACCCTGGTGCCGTTGGATTCAGATCCAACGGTCCCATACGTGCACGCAAATAAAAGGGACTGATCAACCCGCTTAACAGTAGAAATCGAATAATTGTGACAATTATCACATTGAATGATACTCAAAGAAATATAAAACGTATTATTAACATTTGGAGGGCCATTTGAATTCCAAATGAGTTCAAATTTCACCCATAGGTGTAGTAGGGTGTCTAGAACATTCCCATGCCATTGGATTTGATGCTTGTACACGTTTTTAGGCCTAATATAGCAAAAGTCATCATGTGCACTTAAATGAATATAAATAGTGCATATAAAGTCATTAATTTCTCAAATAAGGATTGCAAAACATAAAATCGTGCCCTAAACATTATTTCTTTTTTATTACAAAATGGAGGCCATTAAACAAATAATTAAACAAATAAATCACTAATTATCATAAGAGAGAGAAAATTGGACATAAAACATTTATCCTCATTTTTCTTAAACAAAGGGCATTGATATACATGAAAAGATTTTCTTTAAATAAAACAAGGATAAGAGAGCTATTGAGCATAATAAAATGATTTTGCAAACTAACATGGGCAAAATGCATTTAAGTCCTCAACAATTATCCAATTAGGAAAAGAGCATGCAAGAAATAAAATAATTTGGAAAATTGCATAGCAAGAGTGGGATGTTACAGTTCTACCCACCTTAAATAAATTTCGTCCTCAAAATTTCCTAGGGTTTCTACCCACCTTAAGGGTTTCACATAAACTTGCAAATTTTCCATACAAAAGTTTATTATAAAAGAAGCATGTATAAACAAAGCATTATGATTCGACATGAATTACTTAACTACCCTTACCTTGATCATTTTCCTCTTCTCCATCCAACATTTGCATGGTGAAGAGCCTTGGCTTAACCTTGGGTGGAGGATTAGGGTTCTTAGCTTGGTTGTGGTTGGTATCCTTCTTCGCAAGCTTAGGGCAATTAGGCTTGATATGCCCTTCCTCGCCACAATAGTAGCAAACAGAAGTTCCAAACCTACAAGGACCACCATGATTTCTCTTAAATGTGGGGCATGGAGTTCTCCCATTCTTTGAAGGAGGCTCAGGGGCTTTTCACTTGTGGTTGGAGGGTGGAGGGGGTTGATGGGGCTGATGGTGACGATTGTTTTGGGGTACCTCCTTCTTATGATTCCTCCCAGGGTGATCCTCCAACTCTAGGGCTGCATCCAAGGCTGATTGCATGGTCCTATGACCTCTACCAGACAAGGCATAACTTAGATCAAGTTTAAGCCCTCTAATGAACTTCTTGGCTCTCTTTTTCTCAGTGTACTCAAGTCCATATTTTTGGAGCTTACGGAACTTCATGGCATACTCAGTTACAGTCATGTCCCCCACTTGCTTAAGGTTAACAAACTCATCCTCCTTTCTTTCTAGCATGGCTTCAGATACATAATGGTCGTTAAAGACTTCTACAAACTCACCCCAAGTGAAAGGAGGGTCATCATCGTCCCCAGAGGCTAAGAGGTTTTCCCACCAAGTACGGGTTGCACCCTTGAGCATATGGGTGGCAAATCTAACCCTACTGCGTGGGGGACACTCTAAGTCTCTGAAGCAGTGTTCCATGTTGCTAAGCCACTCCTCAGCCTTGGTTACTACATCAACCTCATCTTCACCATGGAAAGCATCGGGTCTAATCTTCAATAAGTCTACGAGGGAGATCTCATGTACTCTAAGTGGAGCTCTAGGTTGGAGGGCATTGGTCAAGGCTACTACTAGGGCATCTAGGGTGACTGGAGGTGGGGCGTGGTTCATGTCTTCAGTCATATCACCACTAGAGGATCCTTGGGAGGGCCTTGACTCACCAACCTTCTCCTTCTTCTTAGGAGCCATCTGAAAGAGTAAACATAACATGATATTAGAACATAATATGAATCTCTAGTGTTTCCTTAGTGGCCATATATTCCTTTCTCTGATACCATTAATGTAACACCCCTCCCTAGGGTTTCTTACGTAACCAGTGGAAGCACAGCCTAATCCCCAACATTATCCATAATGTGGGGTACTTGGCATATTAGGAAGGGAATGTCACATATATGATCTCATATCAAGAAACAAATAACACTTGGCATTATTGAAACATAGATTCATACATAAATTCTTGTAGGAAAAGCTACATCATGTTTCGAAAGGTATGCTAAACATAAACTAGATAATCATGAGAAAGATAGGATCTCCATAGATGGACGTCCCACCAGGAAACAACTCCTTGGATCTCTGGGTCCTTGGTACTCTCAAGATGATTCCTTCTCTTTAGCTCCAACTTCCGCGGACATCTCGTCCCCAGCCATGCAAAGGAAAACAAACATAGTAAGTAAGCGGCATTGGCATGTTATAAAGCATAAGAAAAATACAATATACAAGTGACTTAACATAATAATGAACATGCATTACCATTAATCGTTTCTTGATGTCTTTTACATAAAGAAATTGACTAGAAGAATATGCTCCTCTCTTAATGCCCCATAAGGATCCCATAATGCTCGGAAAGCCCATAATTGCTCGAAAAGCCCATAATGCTCGGAAAGCCCATAACAAGGTGCATATAGATCTAAATCAATTTCTATTAATCATGATCTTTCTTAAACTTAGCTTATCTTCTTAATAACCTAAACTTTGATCTTAATTGGGATTTCTCCCTCTTGAACATGATTGGGATTTCTCCCCATGACCATAATGGGATTTCTCCCTCTTAAGCATGAATGGGAAACTATTCCCTCTTAATCTTGATTTCTTGTTCTTTAACCATAATTCATAGCATAAATGTGGTTTCTATACTTAGACTTATATTATAGCAAACAATCATTCAATAATCATATACTTGAAGGAAGACATGCATTTGTCATGACTTAAACATTAAGTGCATAAACATATCATAAACATCCAATAAATCAAATTTACTATGCTAAGGGCATGGCCCGATTACCTTGAAACAAAAGCACCTAAGTCAAACCTTGTTTGACTGGTTGGATCCTCTTAATCACCTGAAATTAATATAATTATCCTTCATCATACATCATTAAACCCTAATTCGTGCATATACAAATAGAGATGTGAAAACAGAGAAATCAGTCGATGAAAACCACAAAATCGGATTTATCATCAAAAATCCTTTCCAAAACATATTTTTGCATAATTTTCCGATAAACAGGCGATTTACTATCAATTTTCAAAGAATAAACCAGTAGGAAATCCAAGGAAAGCCACGTGGGCATTTTTATCTGAGTTAGCAGCTATTGAGCTCGGGCCCGCTATGAGTTGGACCAATCATGCTTGGCCAACTAAGCAGCATGGACTGCCTCTAAGGAATCGTGGTCAAGGCAAAGAGGAAAGGTGAAAACCCAGAATTACCCTTGCGGTTGGAAACGTTAAAAGAACAAAAGACAGGGCACCGTGGTCATTTTAGGACCCAGATTGCTCTTCGCCTTCTCAACGCGAGCCATGGCTCGAGCTTGGCTCCAAGGGAAGGAAGCTGAGGTTGATCCAGGTTGAGAATCCGAGTTTCTCTCAAGGACTCGAGGCTGCTAGTGAGCTCACGGAGGAGAGACGTGGATGAGGGAAACGTTGACTGAGGAAGAAGCAACCGGGAAGGTCATCAGAGTCGACGAACAGGGTTTTGTCGGTGAGAAACAGGGGCGGCGGTCCCTAAATCAAAACCCGGTGAAAACAAGCCCAAACGGCGAGAAGAGGGGTGGAAGAGATTCACTGAGTGAAGACGAAGCTGCCGCCAGTGCTCCCATGGTAGGAGGGCCACTGATCGGTCCTGGCGGTTAGCGCCAACAAGATCTTCAAGACCCATCTATAGGGCACAACGACTTGGACCATCGCGAGCCAAAGGGAGGTTACCAGAGGGGAGGATATAGCTCGAGGATGCTCACCGTGACTAGGATTGGATCGGGATGCTCAGAGTAATGAGCACTGACCCACCGTTGCCGGAGAAGGCAACTCGAGTAGGTCGGGACTCGTGAGGGCGTTAGGGGTCAAATTGGTAGAGAAAGAGGAAAGCTCGGGGGCTGGTGGTGCTTTCAGGTCGCTTAAACGGAGGCGAGAGGGCGCGGGGAGGTGTATGTGCTTCAATGGCGGAGGGAAGGCGATGCCTTATATTGGGCGTTTCTTCAAGTGAGAGAGAAGGAAGGCGAGTGATGGCTCGTTTGAATCGGGGGAGTCTCACGAATTCAAAGCAAGAGAAATCTCTTGAAACGACCAAGGGATGATCGAGAAACAGATTGGGGAAAGTCAGTCTGCGTAACTGTTGTTGTTTTGCAGATTGACTGGGGGTAGATGACAACCCTGGTGCCGTTGGATTCAGATCCAATGGTCCCATACGTGCGCGCAAATAAAAGGGACTGATCAACCCGCTTAACAGTAGAAATCGAATAATTGTGACAATTATCACATTGAATGATACTCAAAGAAATATAAAACGTATTATTAACATTTGGAGGGCCATTTGAATTCCAAATGAGTTCAAATTTCACCCATAGGTGTAGTAGGGTGTCTAGAACATTCCCATGTCATTGGATTTGATGCTTGTACACGTTTTTAGGCCTAATATAGCAAAAGTCATCATGTGCACTTAAATGAATATAAATAGTGCATATAAAGTCATTAATTTCTCAAATAAGGATTGCAAAACATAAAATCGTGCCCTAAACATTATTTCTTTTTAATTACAAAATGGAGGCCATTAAACAAATAATTAAACAAATAAATCACTAATTATCATAAGAGAGAGAAAATTGGACATAAAACATTTATCCTCATTTTTCTTAAACAAAGGGCATTGATATACATGAAAAGATTTTCTTTAAATAAAACAAGGATAAGAGAGCTATTGAGCATAATAAAATGATTTTGCAAACTAACATGGGCAAAATGCATTTAAGTCCTCAACAATTATCCAATTAGAAAAAGAGCATGCAAGAAATAAAATAATTTGGAAAATTGCATAGCAAGAGTGGGATGTTACAGGAAGGAGATGACTCCCATGATGTCGATCCCATGGAGACATATATATGGAAGAATCCGAGTCGTCCGTTGGTGTAGAAAAGAAAATTAAAAATAAAAATCGGTGTGTGACATTTAAACCAAGATAATAATCATGTAAAGAAAAATTTGAGTTACATTGGGAATAGTATTTAAGTATTTTCCTTGTTTAGTTAAATTGAGATAGCATACTTTAATCAAATTAGGTGAAATTTTGCTCAGAGGGCAAATAAGTCATGTAGATTCCAATTATTCAATTAGATTTGCCTTTTGAAAATTTTAAAATGCTAAATAAAACACATATTATTTTCTCTTTCCTCATGTATTAATGACTTTAAGATTCTCCAAATTTTATGAAACTTCACACACAAGTCATATTTAATATGATGGATATGAATTTTCCATCAATTTTACATGTTGGAGTTGTATGAGCATTTATTTAATATTTATAATGTTCTATACACTTTCTCTCTCCTAATTTCACCTTTTAAGCAAACATTCTCCAAAATTGGATGAAAATTCACCCATAGGATATATTTATTATGTAGATTAAGAATCCAAGATTATTTTCCTCTTTTGGAGTCATTTATTATTTTATTTGATATTTTGGGGAAAACACACATCTTCTTTCCCAATTTGGATTAAGTTAATTATTATTATGTGAATAATGTGAAACTTGACTCCCAAGGTATTTCGGACCCAAGGAACATGATTTTTAACTTAGATTTCACTTTTGGGATTTCTTTTTATGAGATATGCCTTATGTCTCGCTAATGGACCATTAGCTACATTACTTAACCAATTAAGTTTGTTATCTTCTTATTACCGTCCAAATGAATTATGTGACATATTAGATTACATCATTCATGCATTAGATTATTAGGATTATTCTAACCTCAAACTTGTTTGGCTACGTACAAAAGATCAAACTTCTCGGGTAGGGTTTGAGATTTGGTATATTACAGTTGTTGGGCATATTGAGAACAACTGAGACACAAGTGAAGAAAGACAGACCCAAGCCTGTGATGGTGATCAACAAGAAAAAGGGGAAGTCTAAATGAAAAGGGAAAGCTAAGAAGAGTTATAAAGCTAGCCAGAAGCCTCAGTTTTTAGATCTCAAAGAAAAAGAGGAGTGAAGAAAAGAGGTGGTTGTGACCAGCCTAGACATTGGAAAAGAAATTGCCCACTCTAGTTAGAGGAACTAAAGAAGAATAAGGAAGGCATTGAGGCCTCCACTTAAGGTACAAAAACTACAAAATAAATTTGATTACTTCTACATCTTGGCATAGGATACCAGATAAAGATCTATCATACTTATGTGCAAGTTTTAAAAAGAAGTAAGAGCCTTTTTGAAAGGACAAGGATGTACAAGGAGGAGCAAGTGTTGCAAAACCCATAGGCTACATTTAAATTTCTCTTCATCCAATGGGAATGTAATAGAGTTATTAGAGCTGCTATTTCATTATGCTAGTAAATAGAAACTTTTTCATTATGAATCTTGTATGGACAAGGACGACAATCAATAAAGAGTTGTTAATGCTTCTATTTCAAAGATATGATCTTGCATGGCATTATTTCTAAAACATCTTGTGATACTTATACAAAATGATCCAAAGATGAATGTTTATACCAAAGGATTATAATTGATAACTCAAAATATCATTAGCATTAGTCACCTTGTATGAATATAAGAAATGCATGTCTAGAATACATATTGATGTTGATCTAGATCTGTTAGTTATTAAACCTAAGAAAATATGTAAACCTTAATTATGCACAATATGACATGACATCCTTCACTAGATGTAGTGGAAGGACAAAGCGTTCACTAGACCTCATACATATGATGCATGAAGATTTTATGAATGAATGCTATAGATAATTGCTTATGATTCATTTCATTTACTGGTAATACGATGATATGTACTTCGTAAAATAGAAACATAAATCTTTTGAAGTGTTAAAGGATATTATGAATAACTTTGATAAAAGTATTAAGAAACTTTGATGAGATCAAATTTTCAAATACTTTACATCAATACCTTGAGTACCTTTAGGAATTAACTGTGATAACATATCACTAGTCAAATCCATCTGAACATGATGATGTGTCAGAATGAACGAATTATACCAAGATGAGTCATGATATAATTATCAATTAGTCCAGTCTTCTTATACCCTCATAAAATATATACTATCACTGAATAATGTACCATCTGAATGGTTTATGGAACATCATATATAATATGATTTGGGAATGTCCCAATATGTCTAAAGGACTACATTGAGAAAGTAGTTTCTTGAAAAGATTCATCCGCAAACCACAATTGTTGAACATTACTTATCTCAACCCAATAGCAAAGTTTTTGTTAGTTGGATAACTAAATTCCTAAAGAATCAGTGGAAGTAAAAGTAGAACTCTAAGTGTTTGAGGTCAACAAAAAAGTACAGTGAGAACTAAGAGAATCACAAGTTTTATGGAATCCCAAGTTCATCGTATAACACAAAATAAAATAGTTCTAGTAGAACATGTCTGACATTAGAGGATTGTGAATCCAAGAACACAGACCGGTTGGTCATAAGAGGACGAGCCAACTAATCAACTAGAAGTTATTAAGAACCGTAATTTGAGTAATGGCTCAAGGCCATTATATGATCCATGTAAGCTAACAAGGTAGGACCTTGGCAGTGCCACCTAAATGGGTAACACATAAAGGATGAAATAGGGTCTTGTGGCAAAGGCATACATGGATAACATAAAAGGACAAATTGGTTGAAAAGTTTTTTAAATCAGTTCAAGCTGCTTCACATGATATAATTTACTTTACCAATTGTCATGCTTGTTGTTGTAGTTAAAATGGACTATGAGATTTGGCATATGAAGATAGAAATCAGATTCCTTTAATGGAATACATTGTAGGATGTGTATGTGACAAAACCTTAAAGGGTTTCATCTTCAATAATGCAAATAAAGTCTATAAACTACAAAGTCCAATCTAGGATTGAAATAAGCACCTCAGATATGGGATATTTTGGCTTGTCAAGATACTCAAAGAGTTTGATTTGAATCAAGATAAAACATGAACTCTATGTTTATAAAAGATTTAGTGGGATCGTACATAAATATTCCACAGATGATGACGAGTAACATCTCAATATGATGAATATTGAGAACTAGCATGAAAACACCTTCAACAATGAAGGATTAGGTGAAACATCTTATGAGATAAGGATCAAGACCTATACAGATAGTTCTTTAAGGTTTCACAATGTGAGTTTGTACAAATAGCAAGATGTTGAAAGAGTTCATCATGGAAGGATTCAATGAGAGAGAATCAGGATTAGTCTCTCATGAACCAAATGTTCCAATTCTTGTAAAGAATTGAAATGACATGATTAAGATCCCATAGGATGGAATAATAGTGGATCTATCATGCTATAAATGTGCTTATCCCATATAATATTGTATGTATAGGACATGACAAGATGATATTAAAATCCAATAAGGATTATTGGAAAGTCATTAAAAGATATCCACTAGTACTTGTGAAGTACTCAAGGATAGATTGCAAATCAATGATGATAGAAATAAAAGGAAGAGTTGAGTGTAAAGGGTTACATCAATTCAATCTTCCATAGTGACGATATGATCACAAATAAAATATGTTTGATTATAAAGAGAAACGAGTTGTGAGTTGGAAGGGTTCCTAACTAATAGCCATTAATTCTATTCTACAATAGAAGTTGAATATACTTGTGTTGTGAACACAAAATGATAATATATGGATTTAGAAGTTCATATGATGAACTTATAGATGCTCCAACCGTTGATGACTCAGTAGTGATATTGTGACAATAATGGAGCTATTTGTTAGGTAAGGAATATCATATACCATATTATGGTGGTTTCATCTCATAGCAAACAAAAAACAAACATGCAATATAATGACTAACAGAAAAATGTTGTTAATAAGTTGATTAGCACTTGCACAAGAAAAACATGGTGGATAGGTTTGGATCACTATGAATGGGATTCATGGGTGATTGGCTCTAAGTACATTTATAGCATGATAAATCCATTGTTGTTCCATAGGCTGGAACAATAGTGGATCTATCATGCTATCAATGTGATTATCCCATATAATATTGTATGTATAAGACATGACAAGACAATATTAAAATCCAATAAGGGTTATTGGAAAGTCCTTAAAAGATATCCATTAGTACTTGTGAAGTACTTAAGGATAGATTACAAATCAATGATGATAGCAATAAAAGGAAGAGTTGGGTGTAAAGGGTTACATATATGTAAGCTTACATAATGAAGATATGATCAAAAATAAAATATGTTTGATTATAAAGAGAAAAGAGTTGTGAGTTGGAAGGGTTTTGAACTAATACCCAATAATTATATTATACAATAGAAGCTGAATATACTTGTTTTATGAACACAAAATGATAATATATGGATCTAGAAGTTCTTATGATGAACTTATAGATGTTCCAATTATTGATGACTCAGTAGTGATATTGTGACAATAATGGAGCTACTTGTTAGGCAAGGGATATCATATACCATATTAGGGTGGTTTCATCTCATAGCAAATAGAAAAGAAACATGCAATATAATGACCAACAGAAAAAGGTTGTTAACATGTTGATTAGCACTTGCACAACAAAAACATGGTGGATAGGTTTGGATCACTATGAATGGGATTCATGATTGATTGGCTCTAAGTACAAGTGGGATTCTGTTGGTAAGGTATGACCATAGAGCCTATAATATGATGATTTGCATGCAATATTACCTAAAAGGATTTGATTAATAATAATACTACTACTAATAATAAAAAGCAAGCTTCCAGTTCATCTGTTTCACTCAGTTATGAGATAATGAGGAGACAGAGCGAATGTCTATAGAAAGAAAATACTTAATGACATATGTCTTCAAGTATATTGACGTGGAAGAAATGAGATCATATGATGCTAAGGGTATGTACATTCTTATTATGTCCCTAGTCGGTTGTTACTGTGGAAGGTAGATAGACACCAATAACATTATAGACTACAGTTTGGGTTGGTTGATGATAGAACCTCAAGGTGTCATGATATGGCAATATTAAACCAATAACAGAGATACATGTCAGGGAATAGTGTATGAGACAGGTCCACCTTGAGAGTGACACATGGAAACCATCATTTGTGGTCATAGTCATCTCTCATACTGAAGGTGGTGATTGTGATTCTTAGACCTAAAATCACTACACACATCACATGTTGTTGGGTATGCTTTGACATCATCAAAGAGAGTCCTAAAATGAGTCACATGATGATTGGGTGACTTTTACACATGGGGATAGATTGTGAGTGATAGGGATGGGATTTGTCCCTCCTACTAGAGTATGATATCTTAGCCACTTGATTACAGAGACTGAGAAACACATGTGCATGCACATGTAAATCAATATATGATATTGAGGTCACATTATCTTAGACAATATGATTTTTGTTCAAGGAACATCAGTTGAAAATTGAAAGGATGAATATCATGCCTCGAGTTCACTCTAGATATGAGATACAAAAGAATTACACAATCACTACAAAACCTTACACATATTGTAGGTTGAAGTTGTTTTCTAACTTTCCATTCACTTGGGTAACACTGATGTGCAACTAGGCACCACTCTCTTCTTGTGATGTTGTAAGCCAATTATAGACATTCACTGCCAATGTAATATGTGACTAATAGAGGTTGTTAAGTTATCCCTAAGTTTGAAAAGAGATAAGTTTGGCTAACACTCATATGTAGAAAGATCTGTTTAAAAAGTTAGTGTTTGGTTAGCTAGTCTAGGCCTTGATGCAATGAAAGGACGGTTGTAGAACCTCAAATGCAATTCTTTGGAAAGGAAGGTGATGAAACCCCGACTAGAATGGTTTAGGGTTTCTGAGGAATCGATCTTGAGGAATCATGACAATATAGGAGATCATGATTTTAATATCATCATGCACCATGGTACTACTAATATAATAAGTGGTTGTAGTACTTTGATCTAGAAGAGGAGTTCAATCTTGAATGACAATTGGATTGATTAACAAAAAAATTAGGTATTCAATTCACACAATAGATCAATAGATTAGCTGACTACACTGCCAAACAACCATCTCACTAGGTGAGATGACCGTTTGGGCAGCCAGATGAGTGTCTCAAGTGTTGAGATGGCCTTTTGGGTTGTCTAGCTAATCAGGGATGGAATTGGCTAAGTTTTGCCCTATGAACTGACAAGTTCAAATAGATGAAACGATCGGCTCGACTCAAGCTTTCTAGACGGTCATCTGGGAGAGTGAGACGGGCATCTCACTTTGGTGCGATGGTTTGGTTGGACCGAACGAACATTTTGGATGTTTCCTAAACATATTTGATTGCACATTACTTGTGGTGCAAGGAATTAATATGTGATATTAATTGGAATGTTTGCCAAATTTGTGTGCGATTGGGAAATTGCCAGACAATTGTATGGAAGTACGAGATGACCGTTTCACATGACCATACTGTTGGTATGTATTCCAATAGAGCCAGTCATATGATGATTGTAATGGCATACTTTGTAAATGATTTGAATGATAATAAAGGCAATTTTTGTCTATATGTTTTAACTATTTTTTAGATAATAGTATTACATGATAGATGTCTTGAGAATGATAAAACTCAATGATGTATGTCTTCAAGTACGTGACTTGAACAATGAGATCATACAAATGTTAAGAGGATGTACATTCTCACTAATGTCCCTAGTCGGCTGTTATTGTGGAAATAACCATAGACATCAATAACACAGAAGACTAGAGTGTGTGTCGGTTGATGACAAAATCTCATCAGTCATGATATATGATATCAAACCAAGTACACAAATATTGTTAGAGAATAGTGTATCAGACAGACCCAATGTAAGAGTGATGCATGAAAACCACACTTGGTTAGTTAGGATCATCTCTTATGGTATTGGTGATGACTGTGGTTCTTAGACCTGAAATCACTACACTAATCACATGTTGTTGGGTACACTTTGACATCATCAAACGCAGTCCTGAAATATGGATTGTTATAAAGGTTATGATTGGGTGGCTTTGACACATGGGGTTTTGACTATGAGTGATAGATATGGAATTTTTCCCTCCTAAGGGAGTATGATATCATGGCCACTTAATAAGAGAGACTGGGAAATACATGGCCATTTACATGCGAGTCAATATATGATATTGAACTTGCATATATCTCAGATAGTCTTCTCTGGTTCAATAAACATGGATTGAACGTTTGTCGAGGAGGACAAGTCCATGCCTCAAGTTCAATCTAGATATCAATGACAAAGGGACTATACATTCACTGTAACACCAATAACAGATTGTAGGTTGAAAGTTGTTCTCCAAATTTCCCTTTCACTTAGGTACAACTGATGTGCGACTAGGCACCGCTCTTTGCTTGTGAAGTCATAAGTTAGTTATGAACATTCACTGCCAATGTGAAATGGAACCTATAGGGTCACACATATAAGATTAACCTGGAAGAGGAGTTTATCCATGAATGAAGTTTAAATTAATTAATAAAGTGTTTAGGTACTTAATTAAACATTCAATCGATATATTTGACTTAGAATCATCAAGTTCAAGTATTGAACTAACTGATTAGAGTGTCATATTAATTGAGAACTGCATTGACTTATTTCTACACAACCTGGACCACCAACTGACTGGTTCACTTGTTGAACCGATCGGATCTTGGTCAATGAGAAGATCGATTCACACAAGCGAATTGATCGGTTCACATGGACCAACTAAGCAGGTGTTGGATTTCCCAATTTTTGAGAAAAGATTTTTGTTTCACTTGTTCCATTTTATTGGGACAAGAATTAATCTTTCATTAATTAGAAACCAATAAGGAAAGTCAACTGTATGAAATTCTGGGAAGTGAAACGATTAGTTCACTAAGTTACCGACCGATTCACACTCTCAAACGACCGGTTAAAAAGTGAACCGATCGGCTCACCTTCCCAAATGACTGGTTGAGTTATGAAACGACCGGTTCGCCTGCCGCAGTACAATCAATTCTTGGAAAATTTAGACCCTTATACTCCCTCATAGACTGGGAACCCTGACTCTACCCTCTACTATAAATAGAGGGGTACAGGGGTCTTCTCAGAACACACAACTCAGAACATCAGTTGCTCTACAAAGTTTTTGTCCTCCCTGGTTGTGGTAACCGAGAGAGCCCAAGCAAGCTCTACCTGTCTAGGGAGGAACAATGAGGGAAATACAACTGCAGAAAAGTGACTAATTGTGGGAGAGTGTGTCGGTGACTAGTACACTGACAAAAGGGGATGACTCCTTCTAGTCTGGCCATCAAGATGACTAGAGTTCCTGGTAGTCCGTGTGGACTATCTATAGAGGTGGGAGATTTTTGCCGCTCAGGAGGACAACCATCAACCGCAGTCCAGGTCTATACTAGGAGCTGCATAGATGTTGTCAAAGACTAGGTGGTTGAAGACCACACTAGCTGCAAGGTATTATCATTGAGAAAGCCTCAGGACCAAGTATATCTCACTAAATCATCTTTCCTATTGTATAGTTATTGATGCGATCTGCTGATTCTGGTTTGGTGGCTAGATAAATTTTTGTTTTTGCTGCCTGTTCTGTCCCACAAAACCCAACACGTACGACTGTCTAGGTCACCACACAACTATTTTGATGGTTGCAGGTAGTGAAAATTCAAGATCTTTGAGTCCCTTCTACTCCCACCCAATCCCGTATAGACTAGGAACCCTGACCCTAACTCCACCTATAAATATAGGGGTACTAGGGCCTTCCCAAGACACAATACAGACAACTAAGAATCAGTTCCTCTGATAATTATTGTCCTCTCTGGTTGTGGTAACCGAGAGAGACCAAGCAAGTCCTATCCGACATGGGAGGGATAGCTATGGGAGAGAAACAACTAAGGATAGTTGTTGTGGGAGAGCAAGTTGGTGACTAGTACACCAACGGGAGGGAAAACCCCTTCTTGTCTATTCTAGTTGAATGAAAGGAGTTCTAGTTGGTCTGTGTGGATTAATCTAGAGGCAAGAGTCATTTGGCTTCTTCTCAGAGAGCAAAGTCAACCAGCAGTCAGTGGCGAGACCACTGTAGCCACTACAAAAACTATCCTTTTCGTTGTTCATGGTGAAGACCAGGAGATACACAACCATTATCCAAGAGCAACTAGTTGACAGTTGCATTGAAGCGAGTAGCTGTTACTGGACTTTCTCTAGGACCAGGGATAACTTGCTAAAACCGTCCTTTCTATTTCATAGTAGTTGACACGATCTTGCTGTTATGGTAATATAGAAAGATAATTTTTTTTTCACTACTATACTATGTGCCCATATTTCCCATTAATTATCAATGTCAACTAGAGGGTCTCCTTAAAGAGGGAAGACTTCCAATAGATATTGATAACACAAGAACACATGAGCTAACATTTATTCAAGTTTCTTGTTGAAAAATTCTTGAGGAACTCTTAGAAACCAAGAAAGAAAAATGTATTTCAGGGTACTCTAATACTCACCAATCACATTTATGAAAACAACCACAATGCACCCTCCATTCACGAGCTCACTACGATTGTAAATAGGAACCAAATCATATTCATCACACTACCATACAAAATTAAGGACCACTAACTCTTGTATGTAGTAGATCTATAGAAAAGACATGTTGTGATCTTTATCTATATTGCAAGGGAGTTGAAATGCAATACCCTGATCTTCCAAGACATTAGCTATGAATATATAAAAAAAATCTAATCTTATTATTACATGTGATTAAGGAGGCCAATAGTCACTATAGAAGTCTCTAGAAAATATTTAAACCATTTAAAAGGTGACCCAACAACATTTAGGTGTAGGGGATAGTGCTTTCATTGCTTTGAAATTTATGGACAAAATTACTAGAAGGATCCCTTTTGAGGACATATTTAGGGAGGATTCCACGGACTACATGGAAAATTCATGATGGACGTCATATATTCTATGTACTTTTTCCATGACCCCGGTATACTTACCATACAAAAGTGGTTGTATGTAGGTGTGTTGCTCCCAGAAAAGTGCATCTACAGGGAACAACTAAAGGATTTGTGGACAGATAACACAGAAGAAGAGTGAGCACTATAATGGTGAAAGGGATTGAGAAATATGAAGGGAAGAAGTGTGTTTTTGAACAACCAACATCTAAAAAGCCAACACCAAAATAGTCAAAGAGGAAGAAAACTAGCCCTTTGAAGGAGACACCTTTATAGGATTAGCCACATGACACATATGCAAGTTAGCGAACATAAATAGAAAAAAAACTCAACCCTATAGATACTGGCATAAAAGCCACAACATGTACCACTTGAAAAGTCAACAGGATGACACAATAGTTGAAGAAGATGGACTATAGTCACAAGAAAAAATGCTTGTCAGAAATACTCATCTAGAAGAAGGAGAATTAATAGAAGATGATACATCATATATGGTCCACCTAGACCACCACAAGGTTACTGAATTCCTTGAAAATGAAGAAAACGTACCTGAAGGGATAGCAATGACTGTCAAAGTAACATACAAGGATTTTACTGATGGGAATGTGTTAATATAACTCAATAAGATCTAGACTTTCTCATGGAAAGGATGAAGGAGGATGAAGACGAAGACAATGTCATTTTTCAACAAAGAAGCATCTGCATAATGAAATAAGATCTTTGGGATATTCTTAAAAAAAATCGACATCTACAATAAAATTTATGTCTTCCAGTCAATCCCTACTAAGGGACGACATCCATGATGTCCATATGAAAGATATTATATAACAATCGAGCCTCATACATAACAAGAGTTACAAGGAGAAAGAAAAACTCATAGAGAAAGGTACAACAATCCATTCCATAATATATCTTCCTACCACTTTGCATGACAACCATTGGTCTCAATTGGTGGTGAAACTAAACCAAAAATGATATACTGCATAATAGCTCAGAAGCTTAGTACAAGACAAATAAGTATGAAAATTTAACTAGACCACAGAGCATAGTAAATAAAAAGTAAAAGAATCTGCAGAAGAAATCATCAAGATGATAAAGAATCACACAAGGGATAAAAATACATATGAAGAAATACTTCAAGAAGTTGCAGTTTGTCCCAAGTGACCTTAACAAATCATTGAATACAATGACTGTAGTATCCACTCTCTATTCTGAATGCATGCACTAGAGATTCTAGGAGAAAGAATGGAAAGTCTACAACATGAAGATTATCATCCTCTATGTATCTCTTATGTTGTTCAATTATTTCACTCACACTGTGTAAAAGAGGGATTGTGCGATCAAGAACAAACACTCAATATCATCATTTGAAACTCTTAGGACACATTGAAATACGTTTGAGGGAGGGTGTGCATAGGAGAGGTGGGTACTATCTCATCTCATCTATTTTAACATTTCTTTTGCTCCTGTCATTACTTTTAAACTATATGCACATACAATTTTGAATAATTTTGACAATTTTAAAAATTCTAAACTCCTTGTAAGTTTTATTTCTAAATTGCAAATAGTATTTTTTAACCAATTGATGAGATTTTAATCAAATGGAAGATAAATATTGACATTAGGTAGATTTTTGATCCATTATTCCTATGTTATCTTCACTACTAAACTAGATCTGACTATCTACAAGCTATGATTTGTTGATCTTAGTATATAAAGTACCGAATTTGGGCACTATATCTCCATTACATTATTTATGATTATATGTTTATATCAACTCTGCCTCAAGACCCCTACATGCTGCAAATATAATGTCTTAACCACCAAAACTTTTAATTAACAATAAGGTGGATCTTACTTTGAGTACACTTTCAGTGATCATCTGAAACCCCAAGTATTGGATAGAAATGAACAAGTCTCAAATCTAGGAAAAAATTTCCCCTTCTTGTCTGTAAGACCCTAAAATGGAGAAAAGGAGGCTCGACATCCCACAGAAACCATAAAAATGCCAAAAATCCCAAAAAGCCCAAGAGAGAGAGAATAAAAGCCTAAATGAGAATAATAACATGAGAGTTGTTCCATGCTAGAAGCCAAGGATGTTTCTTAGTAGATGTATAATTGCACACAATAATGGGGATATGGTGAGGCCGATAGTATAATGCAAAACTTGATAAAATAAACCCTTGGACATCAATGGTTTTTACTAAAGCCATGACAATTCGGTTAGTGGTACATATAATGTTAAGTCACTTCTCTAAATCCAATTTTGCTTTGATTGCAGGGACCACCACCCCATTAACATACCTTTTTAGTGTGATCTAGAGAAACATGAATTACCCCTTAACCTTAGCTAACCCCTACACATGTTCAATATCCAAGAAAATAATAGTTGAGAGTGAAATCTACCCTTATGAAGAATGTCCAATTAACAACCAGGAAATGAGAATTGGAGTGGAAATCATAGATGATAAACCAATATATGAGAAGTGAAGTAACAGATTGAAGACCAAGTTCTTAGGCGATATTCCAGCTGATACAACAGACACCAAGTACAACTAGGCATTGACCTTGGCATAAAGCTGACATAAAAGCATGACAATAATAGCCTTGATCTATCCATACTAAAGCTCTAACTCATTACCTTATACTTTAATTCTATTATTAACTTGAGGACAAACTAGAGTCCTTAAGTTTGTGGTGTGATAACATCCAATTTTTTTATGTTATAGTCCTATTTTCCCCTCCATTTCCTCTGATATTCCTGAATTTAGCATAGTATATGCAATATTACTTGCATTATCTATCATTACCAAGTGGTAATGACCTTACTTACTTTTCCAGGAAAAATATCAAAATTGGTGTCTTACAACACATTCCATTAGTTGGAAACCGATGATTACAAACCAGGAAGGTCATTGACTTTCATTAACATGGAGGCCCATCGATTGGCTACTTATGAGATGTTGAATTCCACTAATTGATGGAATATTTGAGCAGCTAAAAACATGAAATGCCTGATGACCAATAGCATCCTAAATTCGATCAAATGATGACAGGACCATCAATCAAAAAATGATGAGCTGGACAGAGGATGTACTTCCACTAGATTGTAGTCCCATCGGTCTATAACTGGCCGAAAAGACAAATACTAGGCAACTGATGAAACCACCATCCTAGCAACTGATGATAACTTTTCTAAACATCAATTGATAACCCTATAGATCATCGGTCACCAACCAATGATGAATCAACAAACCTCAAATAGATGACTCCCCTATCACCATCAATTGATCATCAAGCAATGGCCTCACAACTATGTCAGCCAATGGCGGTCAACTTCCAACAACAAATGGAACCATATTCTAACAACCTATGAAAGTACTTCCTCTAAAAATGAATGACATTGCAGATTTTCATTAAACAATGGACATCTCTTTACCTCTATAACGATGTAGTTAGTTGAGCATGTTCCCCAAGGCACATGCCCTGATGCTTGAAGTGCAAGTAAATGACCCATATATTCAAGTGCCTTGAGCACACCACCACTCCCTATAAATAGGGACCCAAGAATTCATAAAGAAGGAATCTTTCTCCCATCCTGAAGTGCTATCAAATTAGGATGAGACAATCAATCTTCATCGTAAGAAAAATATGATGGTCTTAGTCTAATTAGTTCGAGTCATCTATAGATGTCTACTACCCATTTTTGGGAGAATAAAGGTATAAGAAGACCTCCCTACCATCGTCCTCGCCATCAGCCATTGGAGAGGATGTCTACATCAAAAATTAGTAACCAATGGATTCTACTTTTTCCATATCCATCTCCCTCACTCTATTTCATATTTCATTCCATGTTTCTCTTTGACAATGGGATTCATTCTACACAAATCAGCCATGTCACTTGTCAACATGAGTGGCTAAACTCATTAACTTGGGTTGGAAGTAGCCATCTAGGCCTCCCAAATATGTGAACATCCATATTCAATAAGATGTATATACTCTTAGCAATGTTTCTCTCCTTACATGTGTTCATAATTGAATCACTTGTATGCTTAGCTATCATTTTTTGATACTTATTTTCTGATTCCTTGGGAGAGTATTAATTTTATTTGGATTTAAGGAGTAGTGTGAATGTATGGAGGTGTTGGATCGCTAGAGATAATGATAAGATGATTTTATGTTTTGATTGTTTATTTGTCATCTAGAGAGAGACATAAATTTATAATTTAGATCTATTCTGATATCAAGATAACATGAATAAATATTAGTGATGATTTCTCATAAAATATGCTAAGGACATATATCAGTTATGAGTGGTTGCATATTGGTGAGTGCATTTGGTTGGTGAAATCCGTCTTACCTTTTATCTAAATATATTAATTCAAAAAAGAAGTAGTGCTTGTTTGGGTTTTGTTAACTTTGTTTATTCTACTTGTTCACTCTTGTTTAAGTTTTGTTGTTACTTCGTTCCATGAGGAACACATGTTTACTTTTTGAATCAACATAACTAAGCTAACATTTAAGATTATAATGATTTGTCACCCTGGCATTGCTTTTGACCTTATTTACTGATTCAAACCACGTATTATTATTACAGACATTTCAATAAATAAAGTCATAAATTTAAAGTCTAATTCTTAATATTTGTCTCCATCTTCTTTGTGTATTACACAGAAGACCAATGTGATCATCCATAAAGCAACGCATTGTCACCGTGTCCAACACCGAGGCCAATACCACACCATAGCCACTGCAACACCTAAAATCATGTAGCTCATCTCACTCAACCACGACATATGCGTACATGTGAATTAGCTACCATGGCTACTATATATGTGCTAAATCGAGTACATTGTATCCACTGTGAACCCAAAACTTCATGTATGGAAGAAGCAATCTAACACAAGTAATTGAGTTACTTTTATAGTGGCAACCCATCCCTTAATGGTGGGAAACTATCTCTTGTCTTATTTTTAGGATATTAAATATTTTTTAACCATATAAGAAAAGTTTAAAATTTCACAGACTTGGAGTCTAAGATAATATTTAACAATATCCTCTCCTCTTGTCTATTGATTTTAGCATTATCTCTCTATTATTATTTTTAATAGATTAGGCTTATCTTCTTATACTCTTCCTTTTGTGGGTTGGCTTTATCTTTTGAGACTGTCTTCTCAAGTACGATGAAAGTACTATAAATAAGATGTAGTGTCCTATGATACAAGGTGGCAATGCGTATCTTCTAACGTATGGTAATTTTGGATGTGCCAACGTAGGACAATATGTGCGCCAACATCGTGGGTCAAAAAAGAAAAGAAAAAAAGATAGCCAAAAGGGAGGGAACGGGAGTGGGTTAAGAGAGTTTATTGTGTGCACGATATTATGCGACAATCTTTGTAATCTTGCGATGCTTTTTACTTAAAAGAATTTATGGTCTTCTTCGCTAAATCTGTTCTCACTGGTTATATCCTTAGTGTTTGACCTTGTCGACTTTGGTTTGTTATGATTTTGATTGTGAATGTTTGGGTTGCATCTCGCATAATCGTTTTACTTGAGTTGAAGCTTTCACATAAAATTAGTTCAAGTGGTACAACAACACAATTTATGCGAGACAATCGGAAAGCATTAGAGGTACAAAAAGTATGACTATGTCGACAATTACCATTGGGGTCCATCCGATAGACAAACTTGAATATTAAACCATGTACTTCTCATAGATGGATGTTAAATATGTATTCTTTTGTATCATAAATGAAGATTTATGATGGAACATGTCACACATTTTTGGGGTCCGATGTATCCTCAATATTTAGAACGATCTAATATCCAAGAGGGTACTTGAATCACTGGTTGTGAAATATCAATGCGAGGTGGAGTTGTACAATTCATTTGAAGGAGAAAGTGATCATAACGAGTACTTGGTCCAATGGGAACATTGACCAGTTAGATATATTCTAATCAAAAGAAGAGTGACTGATGAGAGATCTACCAGCACATAAGGCATAGATGAAGCATTGACATGGGTGATGGGCGTCATGAACCTGAACAATGTTATGTGTATTCAACTCTCAGGAGTTGTCTGGTGCGAGATTACAAATTCGACTATAAATTTCAACAATTGCATAGACGACACTGTCAATTGTTGGAAGGAAAAAATTTGATACTTAGATTCTAAGATAATGTACAACATTATCCTCTCCTCTTGTCTATTAATTCTAGCATTACGTCTATGTTATCCTTTTTAAAAGATTAACTTTATCCTCTTGTACCACCTTTTGTGAGTGAGCCTTATCTTTAGGAATTGTCTTATCGAGTATTATAGGATTACTATAAATAAGACGTAGTGCCATATGATATTGGGTGCCAATGTGTGAGTTTAAAAGTGTGGTAACTTTGGTGTGTCAAAGTCAGACAACGTTGTTCGCCAACATTGTGGGGGTAAAAGTGAAACTAGAAAAAAAATAGCTACAAAAGGAGAAAACTAGAGTGGATTAATAAATTTTATTGTGGACACAAAAATGTAAGAAAGCAATTCTTGTAACCCTGTGAAAAAATTTCACAATAGAATTTGTCATCTTGTTTCCTATTTTGTTCTGATTAACTATTTTTTTGCATTTGACATTGTAAACGGATTGTTATTGTTTTTGTTGTGTATGTTTGGATTATATTTCATATAAGAGACATAAATATTACTTCACTTGCAAAAACATACAGACGTCCGTGGCGGAACTGTTACAGGTCGCAAGGATGCCGGACGGGTCATCTATTAGGGTTTTAAGAGAAAGCAGCCCCAGTTTGTCGTCGGCCATGCAAGTGCTGGACGTTGCGACTGGTCACTGCACCTAGAAGCGCAGAATGCTTTTATAAAGCAGCACAACTTGGATAATCAAGAATTCGAAAATGGGACCGACTAGGATGTAATAGCGCTGATCTGGAAGCTCGCCTAACGCTTCCGTCAGTTGCAGCGGCGGACGTTTGGCCGTAGGAATAGATTGTCCACTAATGCAGAAAACCTACCCAAGTGATGAATAAATTGATATTCAAAATTCATGTATACATGGGTAGAATTGAATAACACCTTCAATCGTCTTGGTTCAACCATGGGCATTCCTTTTTTTCTTAGGACATGTCTGTTTTACTGGATATAGATGAATTGTATTGTATTTCATCATCCAGTTGTATAAATATTAGGTTTGTTTTGTGACAGTGTAAAAAGGTGACAACTTTTGTATTTTCATCTATATAGCAGATGTTGGAGAAGCAATTCCACCGTGAATCTACTGGACGCCGTCCTCCAGCTATTTGGATTGTAACCCCTCCCGACTGCCAATACTCTTTTGTCTCCCATAAAACCGCCGGAACATGTCCGCGTGGACCACCAGGCTGACGCATGCGCAGTGCGTTTTCTGCGTGCGCAACAAACTCTCCGATATTTTCTCATTTATTTTATCTAACTGCCAATGCTTTTCCGTTGATTATATTATATGAGAACCAAATATAAAATGTTGCTCTACTGTATTATTTAAAACATGTAATTTCTTGAATTAACCTTCTGCAGGATTCTTGCTAACATGGTGACTCCTGCAAACCAAACGTCTCCTTATAATATCAACGAAAATCCTCCCGTGACGCGCAGGGAGGGAAGACTCGCATTTTGACGCAGTCTGCTGGGTGGTTTCCAGCGCGGTACCCAGCTGGCAGGGGGTTTGGGTGGGTGGAGGTGGTTTTGCAGGGTGAGGTGGCTGGAGTAGGTGGGGGACTGATTTGATAGGTATGTGGAGAGAGATTGAGACACAAATATAAAAAATTTTTATTTTACACATAACTTTTGATCTGTAATGAATTTTTTGACAAAATAAAAACCGTTGAATTTGTTACGGAAAATACAATCCAACAAGACTAATATTAATATATTTTAAAAAAAAAAAATTTTACACACAACTTTTGATCTGTAATGAATTTTTGACGAAATAAAAACTGTGGAATTTGTTAGGAAATGCAATCCAACAATATTAATATATTTTTGAAAAAATAATATACATGGATATTAAGAATGAGCATATTCAAACAAAATAGGCCTAGGAGTGACAATATTGCGAGGAGGGAAGTAGTTGGCGCATTTAAACAGTAAAATAGGCGCATTCAAACAATATTGTGCGCATTCAAGCAAAACTGGGTGTATTCATTCAAAATGGGCGCATTCTGGATAATAGTGGGCGCATTCAAGAAATAGTGGGCGCATTCAATGTCGTAGTGGATGAATACATTCAAAAGTAGTCTCATTCAAGACAATAGAGGACGCATTCTATTAAAAATAGGTGCATTGAGAACAAAATTGGGCGCATTCAAGAAAAAGTGGCGCATTGAGGGTTATACTGGGAGTATTCATGTAAAATGGACGCATTCTGGATAATAATGGGTGCATTTAAACAAAAGTGAGTGCATTTAAGTTAATAGTGGGCACATTCAAATAAAAGTGGGTGCATTCAAGCAATAGTGGGCGCATTTTAGACAATAGTGGGCGCATTTTGGACAAAGTGAGCGCATTCAAGCAAAATTGGGCACATTCAAGTAAAAAGTGGGCGCATTTCAGCAATAGTGGGCGCATTCAAGTAAAAGTATGCACATTCAAGCAATAATGGGCGCATTGAGGGATGCAATAGGCGCATTCAAGAAAAAATAGATGCATTCAAATAAAAGTGGGTGCATTCAAATAAAAGTCGGTGTATTAAAAAAAAATAGGCGCATTCAAGTAAAAGTGAGCGCATTCAAGCAAAATTGGGCGCATTCAAGTAAAAAGTGGGCGCATTTCAGCAATAGTGGGTGTATTCAAGTAAAAGTATGGACATTCAAGCAATAATGGGTGCATTGAGGGATGCAATAGGCGCATTCAAGTAAAAGTGGGTGCATTCAAATTAAAGTGGGCGCATTTAAGTAAAATTGGGCGCATTCAATTAAAAAGTGGGCGCATTCAAGTAAAAGTATGCGCATTTAAGCAATAATGTGTGAATTGAGAGATGCAATAGGCGCATTCAAGCAAAAGTAGGCACATTCAAATAAAAGTGGGCACATTCAAATAAAAGTAGGTGCATTCAAACAAAAGTGGGCGCATTCAGCAATAATGGGTGCATGCAAGTAAAAATATACGCATTCAAGCAATAATGGGCGCATTAAGAGATGCAATATGCACATTCAAGCAAAAGTAGGCACTTTCAGTACAATAATGGACACATTCACGTAAAATTAGGCGCATTTAGGTTGTTGTAGTCACATTCAAGCAAATGTAGAAGCATATAGCACAATAATGGGCACAATCAACACAATAATGGGCACATTCACACAAACCTGGGTGCATAATATACTCATTCAAGCAAAATTAGATGCATTCAAACAAAAAATCAATATTTATTATTTTTTTACTTTCCTCCTCTCTCCTTTTATTCTTTAATTTTTTTTAAAATATATTAATATTGATCTTGTTGGAATGTACTTTTTATAAGGATTGTAATGCATTTTATTTTATTAAAAAATTCCTTCTGGTTTAAAAGTTACACACAAAACAAATAAAATAGAAAAATAAAATAAAAAATCTGGCATATTGGCAGGTGAGAGCATATTGGCAGGTGGGAGAAGGTGGCAGGGGCTGGCTGGCAGGCGCAGGAGCTGGCAGGTGGGGACACCTGCAGGGATGGCAGGTGATGGCAGGCGCGTCAAAACACGCGTCCTCCGTATGCGCGTCCAGAAAATTTACTTTCAGATCGTAATCGCACTACTCCCAATGTGTGGGTCATTGACAAAATTATTTCTAAAAGAAACGGCACCTTCATGACTGCAGTTGTCCCTGATTATCAGGATCCGAGGAAATTTGTGCTTTCTGAGATGAAAATATCGGGACAGAATTCACTGTTCCGAATTCCCTGTTTGGAACAAGTAACAATTGATCCCTGTTGTTAAAAGATTCTATTAGTTTTAGGGGTGGGTTTTTAAATACATGTGAGGTGTAGATTAATTGCAATAGGAACTGGAACAAGGTTTTGTAACAGTGAATCTGAACCCAAAAATATCAGCTCACAGTTGCATGTTCCATAAAAGCAAGAGAAACCATGATCGTTGCCAGTACGAGCACCAAGCACCTTTGAAATCGCAAGAGCCAAGATATTGCCTGGTGACTATCGGTGGCGGCGGCGCCCGCTCCTCGTCCTCGCCTGTTATGTACATGGCCGTAAACGACCTACGAACCACGTACGAAGGTCGAATACTATAGATTTGAAATTCGTTTGCAGACAACGGAACACGTATAACTTAATTATAAACATCCATATGCAGCTTGATCTGTCGCGACGATTTGGTTTCTATCGCTTAATTGCCAAAACGTCACCGATTACTTGACTCTGATCATAACCTGCGAAGAACATAATTATCTTTCCTTTTCATGGTTAACGCCAACATAGAAGAGTACTGGAAATACTACTACACTATGTTCGGGTACTAACTTTCTAAGTTACGGGATTCAATACATGAATGGCGCGTATGTGGTAATTCAGTCTGTCGCCAGTACTCGCTGTAGCAGGTACTGTTTTGAATAAATGGCAGGAAAACGCGGAGCGATGCTGTATTTTTAAATTCTGTCGAGACCGGCGTGATTTTGCATCACCGTTTTTATTGCTGAACAAGACTGATACCGGTACTTATAACAACCACGTGTATTAACAAAATATGAAAATTTCTATACAGAAATGCTGCATTTGAAATTTCTATACAGAAATGCTGCATTTGAAAGGTTGCTACCCAAACTAGGCCCTAATCTTTGGGAAAATTCATCGTGGCATGATTGGTTCTCGGTCCCCAAAACCTGCGAATAGCGATGAATAATGCTTGAGTGAAATCCTCAGCAGCAATATGGTTTACAATAAACTTACAGAGCTAGAATAGTAGATTTCTGGATCAGCGATGACAGAAAAAAGGAAGGCGACTAAAGAACAAACAAAAATAAACTCACCGTAATCCGTGAATGGTTTGGCAGTTGGGCCGGGATACCGAGCTTACGCATTTACGCTAGCTGGTCATGGCATTGTCTTTTGGCCCATTACGAAAGAGACAGGGTAAATTAGTTACAAATTTCTTGAAAGCGGCCTATTCGGAGCCCATACATTATTCCCTCAACTGAAATGATTTAGAAAAGGACCTCTCCTGTTTTTTTCAACTAAGTCGTTGCCATCAACTATGACTCAGGAACGTAGAGGATTAGTGGAACTCTTTCTAGTCGACCAAGGATGATCTGTGATTTATAGGGAGGAAATTAACTTGTAATTCCAGTTGTTGGAGAATCTTCAAAGTCCCGTCTTCATTTCTAGCCACTCAACTTGAAGCGATTCAATTCCAAAGAAGTCATTGATTGTGTGGTTAGTTATCTAGACGCGCAACATTTCACAATCGCATTTTTGTTTTATTCTCATCTAAAGTACAAAAATATATATACAACCATTCAATTTTCATTTCGTCATCTGGATGTGCAACGCGCTACCAATGACATTTCTGTATTATTTTCATTCAATGTATTAAATCAGAGTATTAATGTGGCTTTCCTAAATACTGCAAGCTCTTGCAGTTTACATATGACTTATTTATAAGCAAATTTTACATCATATTTTACCACCTTGATATACACTTGTTGTTCGATTTTATCGTTTTTGGACAACAAATTATGACCAATTATGTTTTTTCATTGTTATTTGATCCTCTCATAGTTTTGTTTGCAGGTTATTTGATTTCATCGTGTCTCTCCTTGAGAAGGCACAAGATTAGAAGAGGTAAAAGATACACCAGTTCCAATATATTCAAGATATTTGAGCTTACTCAAAATAATATACAGCCACTTAACTCAATTACAGTGTGTGTAATTTCCGAACAGATCCATGAGAAGAAGCTGCATAAAGTACACGGACATGTTGAGAAAGTGCATGCCGTGTTGTACTACTACCCGTCTTGTCGAGAAATTACATATCAAGTTACCATATTGTTGACATTTATTGAGACAGAAGTTACACGGCATGTTATATTATTACATGTTGTGTAACTTGGTACTATTTCGGACAGTATGCAGAAATTGAGCTTTTTGACGCTGTGTAATCGAGAATTACAGGTTAAAAGTGTATGTTGGGTAGATTTCAGAATTTATGTGTAACTTGCTACTTGTAATATAACCGACGTCATGGGAAGTGGCGGCGGCGTGGGCTAGTGTATGGAAACCCTAGATGATGATAGAGGCCCTGAGGGTACGAATACAGCTGGAACAAAGACGCATGAATACAAGGCGACAGACACACATCTCCATGTCAAAGAGATTGGTCTGAATCTAAAGTAGAAAAGTATGAGAGGAGTCTCGAACAGGGCAGAAGGTAACCAATCCTCGTCGATAAAAATAGATCAAGATCATCTAGGGCAGGAGACAGACTACGTGGATGACGGAAACTCGTTCCGTTCTGAAGACGTACCGATGACCAAGCAAAAAACCTTTAAATAGGCAACCATAGGATCAAGTGGGGGAGGATTTTTAGATGATTTCTTCATATACGATGAACCACAAGAGACACTGAACCCCTAAGATATAGAACTCTAAATGATAAAGGTTAACCAGAGATTTTTGTAGCACCGGGAGTGGAGGAGATTCTGAGTAAACCATTCAAATATGTTGTGATTATTAAAATTATAGACAGATTTGTGGGATTCCCGACGATGTCAGAGTGGGTGAAACTACAATGCCAACCTACATGAAGATTTGAACTTTACAAACTGTTAGATTGATACTACATCGTCCAGTTTTATAGCAAAGCATATCATGACAATGCACTGATGAAAGGACCCTGGTCCTTGTTCGGTAGTTTCTTAATGGCACGGCCTTGGTATGGGTATTTTGAACCTTCAACAGGCATTCTAGACCATACCGTTACATGGATTAGGGTACTGGGTTCACTAAAACACTATTATAATAAAGAAATTTTGGACAAAATTGGTCTAGCAGTGGGAAGACTCATATAGATGACCTCCCTAAAAATCAGACAAGAAGAAGATTATAAGCTAGTAGTAGAAATCAACACAAAAAATCATATCGATCCTACTATCCTTATAACTTTTAGGGAATACAAACTAGAATATGAATTCCTACCAAACCTATGCCTACAATGTAGAAAACTAGGTCATGCTGCCAAGGACTATAAAGACCTAAATGAAGAACCCACTACAAAAAGAAGATGCAGTTGGTGTTAGACAGGTGAATGAGGAAGATAAATGGCAAGTGCACTATGGAAAGAGCATGCTTATTGGTAGGCAATCGAGGAATAAAGATCAAACTTGCAAAAGCAACCAGAAAGGCAAAGGTACAAGTAATTAGTACCAACTGTTAAAAGGGGAGGACTAGTTCATAGAAATACATGATGATGAAGACAATATCTCAATTAAGTGAATCACATGATACTAGTGCAGGCCCGAAGGTGTGGCATAGGAAACAAAGATGTAACAATGATGTGAATGTACCAAAGAAGACATCATAGAACAACTCAACAAATGAGGAAGGAGAAACAACTTCTAAGAAAAGAGAAAAAGAAAATGTGGTGACAGAGAAGAATTCAGGAAATGGTTGTTCCATTAAAAATGAAGTTGTTGTGGGAAGACCATCTGTGAACCCGAGGAGATCTCAAGCAACAACAATGTTATCTTGGAGACAGATATGCCACACAACGTGGAAAACCATGGCAATATAGAGGTAGGTAAAATCATTACAAATGCTAGTAGGAAGGCTAATGAAATAGGAAGGCTAATGAAAATAATGATAGCAATGGTGTTGTTAGGACTCAGTTGAACCACACTTTCAACACTACAAGAAAGACAAGGAGGAATGGAGATGACCAGGGAAGTGATTCTAGTAGCCCAAGCAAGTGTTAACCAAGTTTTTCTGTATGTTTTTATGATTAATACAATTGTCTGGAACATTAGGGGCACTGAAAAAGTGAATGGCAGGCGAACACTCAAGGAGATGATAAAAAGTATAAAATCAAGATCGTTGTTGTTTTGGAGCCCATATCTCAGGAGTACAGACCAAAAAATCTATAAAGGATATTGGGTTTACTAGCTTTCATAGGGTCGAAGCCCTTGGATTTGCTAGTGAATTTGGGTTCTCTGGAACGAAAAATATTGTCATATAAAGATTATTCAAAGTCATCACTATCATGTTGACTATTGTGTGAATGGAAGAACACTCTATACTTTCATCTACGCCTGGCCAAGTCCCAAAGGCAGACCAATCCTTTAGGATAATCTTCATCAATTGAGTCCATCCATTGTAAATTTGTGGTATGTTATAGAAGATTTCAAATGTATGTTGTCACCAGGTAAGAAGATTGGAAGCAACTCCTTTTATTTCAACAAGACAACTAGGTTAAAAAATTCACTAACTCTTACAAGTCTCACTGACATTGGCAACACATGACATCTTTTCACATATAAGAAAGGCATTCTGTAGATGCTCAATATCGTGGTCACCAATGCAAAATAGATACAAGAACATAGGAGTATAATATGTGAAAATCAACCCAGGTTGGGGTCAGATCATAACCCAATTGCATTTCTCCAAATACAAACTCGCAAACAATAGAGAAGGTTTAAATCAAAGGCCTCATGGAAACTTCACCCTCAATTTTAGGACACTCTCAAGCAACACTGCAATATTGTCACATCCCAATTTTCATAGTTAATTTAATAGTATGAAGTCTTTCCTAAATAATAATATTGAGGGGTTTTAATGCAAAATACCTATAATGGTTGTCTAGATACAAAAAAGGATGAGAAAACTTAAGATAAGACCCAAAGTCATATTCCATTTTCAAATATGAATTATGTATATCACCTCTTTCATTTTCTCTCCTCTACAAAATGGCCATAAAGCATAGAGAAAGGATAATAAGGTGACAATGTGACTATTTAATGAGTAAATCTTAGATTTATGACTCAAGAATTCAATAATAAAAGTTCTTTTCAAAATATATTACTTTAAATGTCTTTTAATGATCACTATAGAAGTTATGGACCAAGATATGCCCAAAAACGAAATATAGATTCACATGAATATTATAGACCTTCTAATTTTCCTATGGTTCAAATTTGAATGCATTGGACCCATGTTTGAATCCTCAAATCAATTAAGACAAATTTGAATATAGTTTGACCTATGTTTGAATTTGATTTCATTAATGCAATGTATTAAGCATATAGTCTACGATTTAATTGCTTATTACACCCCAATTTCACTTCTTTCCTTCTAGGTGTGGGATCTGACGGTCCGCATTTAATTAAATCTCACAACGGCTCATACATTGTCATCTACCTCCATTATTTCCGAGATATAGAACCCAACAATATGTTTCTCCTCCTCTGTTCCCACACTTCCTCATCCTTCCACTTTTCTCAGAGATTTCTTGACCAGTAGTTTCACCTTATCTTTCTGTTTCGATCTAGCCATGACTCTCTATCTCCTGTGGTCATTCAAGGAAATGCCTAATCCAACGATCTCTCCCCCTCGCCGCCCTGACTCACAGATACCACCTTAGATCAATATTTACCTATTTAAGGGTGCCAAAAGCACCAGTGGCCATCACGATTCCCTCCTCCACTTTCAATTGTACTCCTGCTGGGCCCAAACTCCTCGCCCTATTCTATCTTCAATTTCGGCACCCACGAATGCGCCACAACCGTCGATGGAACCTCTGACAAATTGATCAGTATGTAAGCTTCCCTAGACCCCCCTACTTACTTTCTCAACCACCTCTTTGTCGTGCATTTTCACCAAAATGTCTACCCTATAGCTCGCCGATAGGCCTTCAACGTCATTCAGTGTCGTGATGTTCCTCTGGTCTTTTGGCCTGGACGAAGCCTTGTGCAAGTCATAATGACCCTGACTTTAGTTGACCTTTTGGCACCTTGATTTATCATTTTGGGATATTCGACCATATTTGTTGTCTTTTTCCCTCTACGGCGAGCTAGTGTCTCTTCCAACCTTCACATTGGGTCATTGTCTTTGTTGTGAGGCCAGGAACCCATCAATGGTTTTGGATTCACAAGAATCACCCTTTTTCTCAAGCTTTCCACTGATGGGCGCACCTCCAGGTAGAGCCTCACGCCATGACCAAGGGAAGAAGATCCTAGTTGTGAAATGAATTTGATTCCCACGCCAGTTCAATCAAATTAATATAATAGCAAGGACATATCTATATTTTCAATGAGCCTTGATATACCTGAAGCACAATTTTGATTTATGTCAAATGGCAATTTTACCCCCGTATAATTGATTACAGGTAACACACGCCGATTCTTTGGCCTTTCACAATTTATTTACATAATGTTTATTTTTGGCTCAAATTAATGTCACTCTATGGTTTTACCAAATTCTGATTGGTCGGTTTCAAATATTAGTAAATCATAGGATGCTTAGAAAAATACAAATAAATAGTGGTTGGAAAGGGCTTTTCGATAGGAATTCCATTCTATGGTTTTCAAGTCCTGACTTGCCTATTCACTATGATGTTTTATTAGAAACCCTAATTGGAATTATGAAATCCTAATTATGTAATTATAATGATCTAAATTAGTCTAAATTCCCTAAGTCAATGATGTTGATCAATGAGCCTAACCCTAATGCATTCAACCCTAATTCAATCTAGGATCAATACAATGTTTGGATTATGATGTTTAATAAACATGTACATGTATATAGAGCCTAATCAAGTCAACAGGAGATTTGACCTAGATTTCACTCAAGGATAAGGAATACTATCTTAAGATCTACATTGCTCCAAGGTAAACGGGTCATGCTATTGAGCACTAGTATCTATGGTTGATTGCATGTTAAGTACAAGTAGGCTTTATCATTGCAAGTTTGATGTTTTAATAATGTTCACTCTATGTGATTGCTTGATGACTGTTATATGTTATGTCCTATGGTTAAAATGTTTATTATGATTAACGTTATGATTAAGAACTCATAAAATTCATGATAATGATCAATAGGGAGCAATCCCATCATGTTAAGACATCATGTTAAGAGGGAGGAATCCCATCATGTTAAGTTCAAGAATCATGATTATTTTAATGTTAATGTCATGTTAATGATCAAGTAATTAAAATTGAACTAGTTTTTATATGCTCTCGAATCAAGGACCCCAAGGGGCCGTTAAGGGCTTTCCTAGCAATCATGTGCTCCTAATGGGGCGTTATAGAGTGATGCATACAATTACTATTCAATTCTTCATGTTAATAATGATTCAAGAATGCTATTCAAGAATGCTTATAGTCAATTCATGTTAAATTTTTCTTACATGTCAGGTATACTTATTTTGCTTATGTTAAAATGTGCTAGTACCATGTAGTGATGTGTTGTGTTTCCCCTTCCCATGGCTGGGGACGTGATGTCCCCAGGAATTGGAGCAACTAAGGACTCAAGAGGAGCATGCAAGTATTAGAAGACCTTCAAGAGCCAACTGTGGGGTGCCATCCATACTAGTCGATCCAATCATGTTTACCTTTATGCATTGTTTCCATGTTTAGAAATTTTTAGACATGTTATAGCACTCAATTTTAGTTTACTATTCAAAAGAACAATGTATGAATCTCAATGGTGAATTATGTGTTTATTTTCTTTGATTTCATAAATGTGACATCCACCTTCAAGGTGAAAGCTTCCACTGAGTTATGTTGAATATCATGAGGAGGGGTGTTACATTAATGGTATCAGAGCAAATAAATGGATGGCCACTAAAGAAACAATTTGATTCATATCTTCTAACCCTAGGTTTATGTGACCCATTTTCAGATGGCCCCTAGGAGAGAAGACAAGGGAAAGGGTAAGGATGATGGTGCTAGCTCTTCTAGTGGGGAAAGTGGACTAAGAGGGAACAATAAGACAACCCTATAAGATTTGGTCCAAGACCTCACCAATGTCTTAACACAAGGACAACACCAGCCTAGACATCATGAGCTAACTCTAGTGGATTTCCTATAGATAAGGCCTAACTCTTTCTCGAGTGAAGGAGAGATTGATGTAGTCACCCAAGCCAAGGACTGGATTAGAGGCCTGGAGCATTGCTTTTGAGATATGGACTACCCTCAACACTCTAGGGTTCGCTTTGCAACCCACATTCTCAATGGGGCAGCCCACACATGGTGGCAGAACTACCTTAACTCAAGGGCAGCTAAAGCACCTCCACACACATGGGAAGGATTTGTTGAAGCCTTCCAAGAGAATTATGTGTTCGAATATATGATTGAGAAGAATGAGCTAGAGTTTTCCAACCTAGATCAAGTGGGTGACATGACCGTTACCCAATACTCTATGAAGTTCATGGTCCTCCAAATGTATGGCTATGATTATGATGAACGTCGAAGGACAAAGAAATTCATCTGGGGACTCAAGCCTGACTTGAGTTTTGCCTTGTCAGGAAGAGGCCACATGACCCTCTAGGCTGCCCTAGATGCATCCCTAGAGCTTGAAGATCACCCTGGGAGAACCTACAAGAAAGAAGTTCCTCAAAAGAACAACCAATACCAACCTACCAACAACCATAAGAGGAAGGTATATGAGCTTGCAGTAGAAGTTGAGAAGCCCCAATGTCCGAAGTGCAAGAAGAACCATGTATGACCATCCAAGTATGGTACGGGTTCATGCTACTATTGTGAAGAAACCAGGCACCTCAAGTCAAACTGCCCTAAGATAACAAAGAAGGACCAGGACCAGAACAAGGACCACCATCCACCTACCAAAAGACAAGCTAGAATTTTTGCTATGGAGGTAGAGAAGGAAGATGAAGAGTGATGTAATAATTAGCTTATGTTCACTTGAAACTTTTTATGAAATACATTCACTTTTCATGAAAATTTTAGTAATGCTTTCATTATGTGAAGAAGTAACAAAAACCCTAAGGTGGGTAGTACCTTAGAAAATTTTGAGGATGAAATTTGTTTTAAGGTGGGTAGAATTGTCACATCCCAATTTTCACAATTAATTTAAACTTAGTATGAAGTTTTTCCTAAATAATAATTATTGAGGGGTTTTAAAGCAAAATACCTATAATGGTTGTCTTTATATAAAAATAGGATGAGAAAACTTCAGATAAGACCCAAAGTCATATTTCATTTTCAAATATGAATTATGTATATCCATTAACTCATATTCATCTCTTTCATTTTCTCTCCCCTAAAAAATGGCCATAAAGCATTGAGAGAGGTTAATAAGATGAATGTTACTATTTAATGAGTAAATCTTGGATTTATAACTCAAGAATTCAATAAAAAAGGTTCTTTTCAAAATTTATTACTTTTAATGTCTTTTAATTATCACTATAGAAGTTATGGACCAAGATATGCCCAAAAACAAAATCTAGCTTCACAAGAATATTCTAGACCTTCTAATTAGCCTATTGTTTAGATTTTAACCCATTTGACCCATGTTAGAACCCTAAATTCAATTAGGTCACATTTGAATATAGTTTGATCTATGTTTTAATTTGATTTCATTAATGCAATGTATTAAGCTTATAGTGTGCGATTTAATTGCCTGTCACACACCAATTTCACATCTTTCCTTCTGGGTGTGGGATCTGATAGAACACATTTAATCAAATCATGATCCAACAACTTATACATTATCATCTACCTCTGTTATTTCGGCGATACAGAAACCATCAGTTAGTTTCTCCTCCTCGGATCCCTCTCTTCCTCATCCTTCCACCTTTCTCAGAGATTTCTTGACCAGCAATTTTGCCTTGTCTTTTTGTCTCGATCAAGCCATGACTCACCATCTCCATTGGTCATTCGAGTAAATGCCTAATCCAACGCTCTCTTGCCCTTTCTGCCCTGACTCACAGAGACCACCTTAGATCAATATATACTTATTTAAGGGTGCCAAAAGAACCAGTGGCCATTTTGATTCCCTCCTCCACCTTCAATTGAACTCCTACTAGCCACAAACTCCTCACCCTGTTCGATCTTCAGTTCCTGTACCCATGAACGCGCCACATCCCTCAATGCCACCTCTGACAACTTGATCGGTAGGTAAAATTCCCTAGACCCCTACTTACTTTCTCAGAAACCTCTTTGTCATACATCTTCACCAAACTATCTACCCTATAGCTCACTGATAGGCCTTCACTGTCGTTCAGTGCCATGATTTTCCTCTTGTCTATTGGCTTGGGTGAAGCGTTGTGCAAGGCATAATGATCTGAACAAAGCTTTCCTGACTTTAGTTGACATTTTGGCACCTTGATTTATCATTTTGGGATCTACGACAATCTCTACTGTCTTCTGCCCTCTATGGAGAGATAGTGTCTCTTATGACCTTTACATTGGGCCATTGTCGTCGTTACGTGGTTAGGAACCCGTCGATGGTTTTGGATTCACAAGAATCACCCTTTCTTCTCAAGCTTTCCACTGATGGGTGCACCTCTAGGTAGAGCCTTGCGCCATGACTAAGGGAAGAAGATCCTGGGTGGTGAAATGACCTTGATGCCCATGCTGGTTCAATCAAATTAATCAAATAGTAAGGACATATCTGTATTTTCAACAAGCCTTGATATACCTGAAGCGCAATTTTGATTTGTGTCGAATGCCAATATTACTCCTGTATAATTGATTACATGTAACGTGCGCCTAAGGTTCTTTGGTATTTTGTAGTTTATATACATAAAGTTTATTTTTGACTCAAATCATTGTCATGCTATGGTTTTAGCAAATTCTTATTTATCAATTTTCAAATGTTAATAGTGAATCATAGGATGCTCAGAAAAATACAAAAAAATAGTTGTTGGAAAGGTCTTTTCGAGAGGAATTCAATTTCATGGTGTCAAGTCCTAACTTGCCTTTCCACGCTAATGTTTTATTAGAAACCCTAACTGGAATTATGAAACCCTAATTATGTAATAATTATGATCTAATCAGTCTAGTTTCCCTATGTTAATGATGTTGATCAATGAGCCTAACCCTAATGCATTCAACCCTAATTCACCCTAATTCAATCTAGGATCAATACAATGTATTAAATTATGATGTTCAATAAACATGTATTGGTGTATAGAGCCTAATCAAGTCAAGGGGAGATTTGACCTAGATTTCACTCAAGGATCAGGAAGACTATCTTAGGATCTACATTGCTCCAATGTAAATGGGTCATGCTATTGAGCACTAGTATATATGGTTGATTGCATGTTAAGTACAAGTAGGCATTATCATTGCAAGTTTAATGTTTTAATCATGATCACTCTATGTTATTGCTAGATGAATGTTATCTGTTATGTCCTAATGATTAAAATGTTCATTATGATTAAAGTTATGATAAAGGATCATGAAATTCATGTTAATGATCAAGAGAGAGAAATCCCATCATGTTAAGACATCATGTTAAGAGGGAGGAATCCCATCATGTTAAGTTTAAGAATCATCATTATTTTATTGTTAATGTCATGTTAATGATCAAGTTAATTGGAATTAAACTATTTTTTATATGCTCCCAAATAATGGACCCCAAGGGGTCATCTAGGGCTTTGCTAGCATCAAGGGCTTTCCTAGAAATCAAGGGTTTTCCTAGAAATCATGTGATCCTAATGGGACATTATAGAGGGATGCATACAATTACTATTCAATTCTTCATCTTAATAATGATTCAAGAATGGTATTCAAGAATGCTTATAGTCAATTCATGTCAACTTTTTCTTACATATCAAGTATACTTTTTTTGCTTATGTTATAATGTGCTAGTACCGTTTAGTGATGTGTTGTTTTTCCCCTTTGCATGGTTGGGGACACGATGTCCCTAGTAATTGGAGCAACTAAGAACTCAAGAGGAGCAAGAAAGGATTACAAGACCTTTAAGAGACTATGGTGGGGTGCCATACATACTAGTCGATCCAATCATGTTTACCTTTATGCATAGTTTCCATGTTTATAAATTCTTAGATATGTTATAGCACTCAATTATAGTTTCCTATTATGTATGAATCTCAATGGTGAATTATGTGTTTATTTGCTATGATTTCATAACTGTGACACCCCCTTCAAGGTGAAAGCTTCCCCTAAGTTTCGTTTAATATCATGAGGATGGGGGTTACATTAATGGTATCAGAGCCAATAAATGGATGGCCACCAAAGAAACAATTTGATTCATATGTTCTAACTCTAGGTTTATGTGACCCTTTTTCAAATGGCCCCTAAGAGAGCAGTCAAGGGAAAGGGTAAGGATTATGGTGCTAGCTCTTCTAGTGGGGAAAGTGGACCAAGAGGGAACAATAAGCCAATCCTAGAAGATTTGGTCCAAGCCCTCACCAATATCTTAACACAAGGACAACACCAGCCTAGACATCATGAGCTAACTCTAGTGGACTTCCTAAAGATAAGACCCGACTCTTTCTCAAGTGAAGGAGAGATTGATGTAGTCACCAAAGACGAGGACTAGATTAGAGGCATGGAGCATTGGTTCTGAGTCATGGACTGCCCTCAACACTCTAGGGTTTGCTTTGCAACCCACATGCTCAAAGGGGCAGCCCGCACATGGTTGGAGAACTACCTCAACTCAAGGGCAGCTAAAGCACCTCTACTGACATGGGAAGGATTCGTTGAAGACTTCTAAGAGCACTATGTGTCCAAAGTTATGATTGAGAAGAAGGAGCTAGTGTTTTCCAACTTGTCTCAGGTGGGTGACATGAATGTTACCCAATATGCCATGAAGTTCATGGTCCTCCAAAAGTATGGCCATGATTATGATGAACGTCGAAGGAAAAAGAAATTCATCCAGAGACTTAAGCCTGACTTGAGTTTTGCCTTGTCAGGAAGAGGCCACATGACCCTCTAGGCTTCCCTGGATGCATCCCTAAAGCTTGAAGATCACCCTGGGAGAACCTACAAAAAAGAAGTTCCAGAAGAACAACCAATACCAACCTCCCAAAAACCCTAAGAGGAAGGTACTTGAGCCTACAGTAGAAGCTAAGAAGCCCCAATGTCTGACATGCAAAAAGAACCATGCATGACCATGTAGTTATTGTATGGGTGCATGCTACTATTGTGGAGAAACCGGACACCTTAAGTCAAATTTCCCTAAGCTCACAAAGAAGGACCAGGACCATAACAAGGACCACCATCCACCTACTAAAAGACAAGCTAAAATTATTGCTATGGAAGTAGAGAAGGAAGATGAAGAATGATGTAATAACTAGCTTATGTTGATTTGAACCTTTTTATGAAATCCATTCAATTTTTCATACAAATTTTGGTAATGCTTTTTATATGTGAAGAAATAACAAAAATCCTAAGCTGGGTAGTACCTTGAAAAAATTCGAGGATGAAATTTGTTTAAGGTGGGTAGAATTGTCACATCCCAATTTTCATAGTTAATTTAAACTTAGTATGAAGCTTTTCCTAAATAATAATGATTGAGGGGTTTTAATGAAAAATACCTATACTGGTGGTTGTTATACAAAAATAGGATGAGAAAACTTAAGATAAGACCCAAAGTCATATTTCATTTTAAAATATGAATTAGGTATATCCATTAACTCATATTAATCTCTTTCATTTTCTCTCCCCTACAAAATGGCCATAAAGCATAGAGAGAGGTTAATAAGGTGACAATGTGACCTTTTAGTGAGTAAATCTCGCAGTTATGACTCAAGAATTCAATAATAAAAGTTCTTTTCAAAATATATTTAATTTTAATATCTTTTAATGATCATTATAGAATTTATGGACCAAGATATGCCCAAAAATGAAATCTAGCTTCACATGAATATTCTTGACCTTCTAATTTTCCTATGGTTCAAATTTGAACCCATTTGACACATGTTTGAACCCTCAAATCAATTAAGACACATTTGAATATAATTTGACCTATGTTTGAATTTGTATACATTAATGCAATGTATTAAGCATATAGTTTGCGATTTAATTGCCTGTCACGCCCCAATTTCGCTTCTTTCCTTCTAGGTGCGGGATCGGATGGTCTGTGTTTAATTAAATCTCAATCTAATGGCTTATACATTGTCATCTACATCCATTATTTTGGCGATACAGAACCCAGCAATACGTTTCTCCTCCTCTGATCCCGCTCTTCCTCATCCTTCCATCTTTCTCAGAGATTTCTTGACCAATAGTTTTACCTTGTCTTTCCATTTTGATCGAGCCATGAGGCACTATCTCCCATGATCATTCAAGCAAATGCATAATCCAACGCTTCCCCCCCACCTCCCTGACTCACAGAAACCACCTTAGATTAATATTTTCCTATTTAAGGGTGAAAAAAGCACTAGCAAATATGATGATTCCCTCCTCCACCTTCAATTGAACGCCTGCTAGCCCCAAACTCCCTGCCCTATTTGATCTTCAGTCCCGACACCCACAAATGTGCCACAGCCCTCAATGCCACCACTGACAAATTGATCAGTAGGTAAGCTTCCTTGGACCCCCTACTTACTTTCTCAACCACCTCTTTGTCGTGTGTCTTTGCCAAACTGTCTACCCTATAGATCACCGATAGGCCTTCACCAGCATTCAATGACGTGATGTCCTCTGGTCTTTTGGCCTAGGTGAAGCCTCACGCAAGTCATAATGACCCCAGTGAAGCTGTCCCCGACCTCATTTGACGTTTTTGCACCTTGCTTTATTATTTTGTGATCTCTAGCCATCTCTGATGTCTTCTGTCCTTCACATTGGGTCATTGTCTTCGTTGTGAGGTCACAAACCCGTTGATGGTTTTGGATTGACGAGAATCACCCTTACTTCTCAAGCTTTCAATTTAATCTAATAGTAAGGACATATATGTATTTTTAACGAGCCTTGATGATGCAATGATTTTGAGTCACATTTATAGACTTGTTTTACTCGCGTTTTATGCATTTATTGGTCATTGTGATGGTTAATATTGCAAAATTCACTTACTTTAGTCTATGATCCTTCTCAGTGTCAAATCTCTCTTATTTTATTATTTTGAGCATAATGATTACAATGATAGGTTTTATCTTGGCTTATGTGGTTTTGTTTTGAAATTTTAGGAAAAATGTATATCTGCAGCTGTTGATACCATCGACACAACGACAGGAAGCAGCTGCAAGGAGCATCACAGAGTCGATACCATCAACTTTGGAGTCAATGGTAGCGACATTCCATCAGGTTGCTGGCGACCAGTCAGTCGATACTATCGACCACAAAGTCAATACTATCGACACAAGAAGATTCAGCGATGGAAAAGGGATACAACTGATGCCTAAGGGTGTCGATACCATCGACCCTCGTCGATGATATCGAGTTAGCATCAGGTGCAACGAAGAAAAAGAAAAGAAGACTTGCCGATATCACACAGAGTCGATACCATCGACCCGCGTCGATGGTATCGACACCGTCAGATCAAAGTTTGTTTCATATCGATTCAAATCTGACGGCTGGGATATTTTTGCAACCCAACTCGGTGATTATACCTAATGACGGTGGCCAAGAGCAGGGTATCACGTCATTAGTCGTTGTGCACGTCCCGAGAAGGTGTGGAGAGAAGAACGGAGCCCAGAAGCATGCCCCAGCCGTCCAGAAGCCGAAGAAGATGTTTTCCACCGCCAAAAGGTTGTGGATCGTGCATTCTACGCCGAGGAACGCTTGGATCTTCTCCGTTCAGGTGTTTCATTACTTATTCACATTTTTCTCCATGTTTCCCCTTTTCTCAACCATGTTTTGCTCTGAGATGAACATGCGGGGCTGATCCCCTTTATCTTTAGGACCGGGAGTAGCCCGGGGAAGCATTGTATGACATTTTTATCATAGTAATTCATAATTTATCTCTTAAATTCGTGGTATATTTTTGTTTTCTCAATTATATTGTTATGCTTGATCACCATAATGATAATATAATGCCTTTAATTACTTTGAAAGAAGAATTAACGGTTGAAAAGAGATGAAATTCACATTAATTAACAAATCCCTTGAACAGGGTAATGTAAGGTTAATGGTGGAAACCCAGAGGTCGATTCTAATGCACCTAGTTTAGGGTATATGTTACTACGATGGTGGAACCGACCTAGACATAGGTAGTGAATTGTACCACGACAGTGGAAAATTTTGACTACAGGCCACTACCCGGATTGAGAGATGAACCTGAGTAACTATATGGAAATTCATACAATGAACACCCGTGGTGAAACCGCAATCCTAAAGATCTATATCTGAATTGATTAAACTAAACATTTAATCGATTGCTTTGTTTTATTTTATTTTATTTTATTTTTAAAACAACTCTCATAACCTTTTAATTGGTATAGCTGATTGTGAGTAGTTAGTAGTAGTCTACTGATAATTTAGTGTCCCTGAGTTCGACTCAGGCCTCATAAGGGCCTATACTACATTGACGCGTGCACTTGCGTTCCACGCACGGTAAAATTGTGTCACTTGATATACAGAAGCACAATTTTGATTTATGTCAAATGCCAATTTTACCCCCGTATAATATATTACATGTAACACGCGCCTAAGGTTCTTTGGTCTTTCTCCGTTTATTTATATAAAGTTTATTTTTGACTCATATCAATGTCACGCTATGCTTTTATCAAATTTTGATTGGTCAATTTTCAAATATTAATAGTGAATCATAGGATGCTAAAAAAATACAAATAAATAGTCGTTCAAAAGGGCTTTTCCAAAGGAATTTGATTCTATAGTTTTCAAGTCCTGACTTGCCTTTCCACTGTGATGTTTTATTAGAAACCCTAATTATGTAATTATTATGATCTAAATCAGTCTAGTTTCCCTAAGTTAATGATGTTGATCAATGATCCTAACCCTAATGCATTCAGCCCTAATTCACCCCAATTCAGTCTAGGATCAATATAATGTATTCAATTATGATGTTCAATAAACATGTACATGTGTATAGAGCCTAATCAAGTCGAGGGGAGATTTGACCTAGATTTGACTCAAGGATCTGGAAGACTATCTTAGGATCTACATTACTCCAAGGTAAACAGGTCATGCTACTGAGTACTAGTATTTATGGTTGATTGTATGTTAAGTACAAGTAGGCATTATCATTGAAAGTTTAATGTTTTAATCATGATCACTCTATGTTATTGTGTGATGACTGTTACATGTTATATCCTATGATTAAAATGTGCATTATGATTAAAGTTATGATTAAGGACTCATGAAATTGATGTTAATGATCAAGAGGGAGCAATGCCATCAAATTAAGACATCGTGTAAAGAGGGAGGAATCACATTATGTTAAGTTCAAGAATCATGATTATTTTAATGTTAATGTCATGTTAATGATAAAGTTAATTGGAATTGAACTAGTTTTTATATGCTCCTGAATCATGGACCCTAAGGGTCGTTAAGAGATTTCCTAGAATGAAGGGATTTCCTAACGATCAAGGGCTTTAGTAGCAATCATGTGCTCCTAATGGGGTGTTATAGAGGGATGCATAAAATTACTATTCAATTCTTCATGTTAATAATGATTCAAGAATGCTTATAGTAAACTCATGTCATATTTTTCTTACATGTTAAGTATGCTTTATTTTGCTTATGTTATAATGTGCTAGTACCATCTACTAATGTGTTGTTTTTCCCCTTTGCATCGATGGGAACACAATTTCCTTAGGAATTGGAGCAACTTAGGACTCAAGAGGAGCAAGCAAGGATTAGAAGACCTTCAAGAGCCAACTGGTGAGGTGCCATCCATACTAGGTGATCCAATCATGTTTACCTTTATGCATAGTTTCCATGTGTAGAAATGTTTAGACATGTTATATCACTCAATTATAGATTCCTATTCAAAATAACAATGTATGAATCTCAACGCGCCACATCCCTCAATGCCACCTATGACAAATTGATCGGTAGGTAAAATTCCCTAGACCCCCTACTTACTTTCTCAGCCACCTCTTTGTCATGCATCTTCACCAAACTATCTACCCTATAGCTCACTGATAGGCCTTCACCGTCATTCAGTGCCATGATTTTCCTCTGGTCTATTGGCTTGGGCGAAGCGTTGTGCAAGTCATAATGATCCGAACAAAGCTTTCCTGACTTTAGTTGACATTTTGGCACCTTGATTTATCATTTCGGGATCTTCGACAATCTCTACTGTCTTCTGCCCTCTATGGAGAGATAGTGTCTCTTCTGACCTTCACATTGGGCCATTGTCGTCGTTACGTGGTTAGGAACCCGTCGATGGTTTTGGATTCACAAGAATCACCCTTTCTTCTCAAGCTTTCCACTGATGGGTGCACCTCTAGGTAGAGCCTCGTGCCATGACTAAGGGAAGAAGATCCTGGGTGGTGAAATGACCTTGATGCCCATGCTGGTTCAATCAAATTAATCTAACAGTAAGGACATATCTGTATTTTCAATGAGCCTTGATATACCTGAAGCGCAATTTTGATTTGTGTCGAATGCCAATTTTACTCCTGTATAATTGATTACATGTAACGTGCGCCTAAGGTTCTTTGGTATTTTGTAGTTTATATACATATAGTTTATTTTTGACTCAAATCATTGTCATGCTATGGTTTTATCGAATTCTTATTTATCAGTTTTCAAATGTTAATAGTGAATCATAGGATGCTCAGAAAAATACAAATAAATAGTTGTTGGAAAGGTCTTTTCGAGAGGAATTCAATTTCATGGTGTCAAGTCCTAACTTGCCTTTCCACGCTGATGTTTTATTAGAAACCCTAACTGGAATTGTGAAACCCTAATTATGTAATAATTATGATCTAATCAGTCTAGTTTCCCTTTGTTAATGATGTTGATCAATGAGCCTAACCATAATGCATTCAACCCTAATTCAATCTAGGATCAATACAATGTATTAAATTATGATGTTCAATAAACATGTATTGGTGTATAGAGCCTAATCAAGTCAAGGGGAGATTTGACCTAGATTTCACTCAAGGATCAGGAAGACTATCATAGGATCTACATTTCTCCAATGTAAATGGGTCATGCTATTGATCACTAGTATATATGGTTGATTGCATGTTAAGTACAAGTAGGCATTATCATTGCAAGTTTAATGTTTTAATCATGATCACTCTATGTTATTACTGGATGAATGTTATCTTTTATGTCCTAATGATTAAAATGTTCATTATGATTAAATTTATGATAAAGGTCTCATGAAATTCATGTTAATGATCAAGAGTGAGCAATCCCATCATGTTAAGACATCATTTTAAGAGGGGGGAATCCCATCATGTTAAGTTTAAGAATCATCATTATTTTAATGTTAATGTCATGTTAATTGGAATTAAACTAGTTTTTATATGCTCCCAAATAATGGACCCCAAGGGGTCATCTAGGGCTTTGCTAGCATCAAGGGCTTTCCTAGAAATCAAGGGTTTTCCTAGAAATCATGTGATCCTAATGGGGCATTATAGAGGGATGCATACAATTACTATTCAATTCTTCATCTTAATAATGATTCAAGAATGCTATTCAAGAATGCTTATAGTCAATTCATGTCAACGTTTTCTTACATATCAAGTATACTTTTTTTGCTTATGTTATAATGTGCTAGTACCGTTTAGTGATGTGTTGTTTTTCCCCTTTGCATGGTTGGGGACACGATGTCCCTAGTAATTGGAGCAACTAAGAACTCAAGAGGAGCAAGAAAGGATTACAAGACCTTTAAGAGACTCTGGTGGGGTGCCATACATACTAGTCGATCCAATCATGTTTACCTTTATGCATAGTTTCCATGTTTATAAATTCTTAGATATGTTATAGCACTCAATTATAGTTTCCTATTATGTATGAATCTCAATGGTGAATTATGTGTTTATTTGCTATGATTTCATAACTGTGACACCCCCTTCAAGGTGAAAGCTTCCCCTAAGTTTCGTTTAATATCATGAGGATGGGGGTTACATTAATGGTATCAGAGCCAATAAATGGATGGCCACCAAAGAAACAATTTGATTCATATGTTCTAACTCTAGGTTTATGTGACCCTTTTTCAAATGGCCCCTAAGAGAGCAGTCAAGGGAAAGGGTAAGGATTATGGTGCTAGCTCTTCTAGTGGGTAAAGTGGACCAAGAGGGAACAATAAGCCAATCCTAGAAGATTTGGTCCAAGCCCTCACCAATATCTTAACACAAGGACAACACCAGCCTAGACATCATGAGCTAACTCTAGTGGACTTCCTAAAGATAAGGCCCGACTCTTTCTCAGGTGAAGGAGAGATTGATGTAGTCACCAAAGTCGAGGACTAGATTAGAGGCATGGAGCATTGCTTCTGAGTCATGGACTGCCCTCAACACTCTAGGGTTTGCTTTGCAACCCACATGCTCAAAGGGGCAGCCCACATATGGTTGGAGAACTACCTCAACTCAAGGGTAGCTAAAGCACCTCTACTGACATGGGAAGGATTCGTTGAAGACTTCTAAGAGCACTATGTGTCCAAAGTTATGATTGAGAAGAAGGAGCTAGTGTTTTCCAACTTGTCTCAGGTGGGTGACATGACTGTTACCCAATATGCCATGAAGTTCATGGTCCTCCAAAAGTATGGCCATGATTATGATGAACGTCGAAGGACAAAGAAATTCATCCAGAGACTCAAGCCCGACTTGAGTTTTTCCTTGTCAGGAAGAGGCCACAGGACCCTCCAGGCTGACCTGGATGCATCCCTAGAGCTTGAAGATCACCCTGGGAGAACCTACAAAAAAGAAGTTCCAGAAGAACAACCATTAACAACCTCCCAAAAACCCTAAGAGGAAGGTACCTGATCCTACAGTAGAAGCTGAGAAGCCCCAATGTCTAACATGCAAAAAGAACCATGCATGACCATGTAGTTATTGTATGGGTGCATGCTACTATTGTGGAGAAACTGGACACCTTAAGTCAAATTTCCCTAAGCTCACAAAGAAGGACCAGGACCATAACAAGGACCACCATCCACCTACTAAAAGACAAGCTAAAATTATTGCTATGGAAGTAGAGAAGGAAGATGAAGAGTGATGTAATAACTAGCTTATGTTGATTTGAACCTTTTTATGAAATCCATTCAATTTTTCATGCAAATTTTGGTAATGCTTTTTATATGTGAAGAAGTAACAAAAATCCTAAGTTGGGTAGTACCTTGAAAAAATTCGAGGATGAAATTTGTTTTAAGGTGGGTAGAATTGTCACATCCCAATTTTCATAGTTAATTTAAACTTAGTATGAAGTTTTTCCTAAACAATAATGATTGAGGGGTTTTAATGAAAAATACCTATAATGGTGGTTTTTATACAAAAATAGGATGAGAAATCTTAAGATAAGTTAGACGATTCGATCCATAAACTGCGATATAAACTCAGCGGAAGCATTCGATTAGCAGCGGAATACAAAAATCACCGAAAATTAAAACTTTTTTAGACAAGATCTTGAAATCATAAAAATTCTTTCATAGAAACAAGATAAACAGTTACATCTCTGTTAAATCACTTCTTGAGTGATTATACACAACAAGATACAAAATCTCAAGAGTCAAAACCAAAAATCTCAGACCACTAACTCTAAGGACCTGAGAGTACAGAGATGACTTAGGACTATTCTAACTACAAGACTCAGCAGTCAATATCTCCACCTGAGATTCACTACTGCTCCTGGTGCTGCTGCTATTGGTATTGATCACTTGTAGACTGGTTCCTTCATCCTCGACGACCACCTAAAAAGTTGAAATCTACGGAGTGAGACAATTTTAAATAATTGTCCAGCGAGAGCTATAACTCTCCGCCAGAAGCTTTATTATAGCAATCAAAGAACAACATAAGGAATAAAAGCTTTTAAGGCAATCAACAACAGATTGACATTAAGAAGAACAACAACATTTGAGAAATATGAAGAACATATGTACTATGCAGTGTAACGTCATTCATGTATCTCGTAGTTCAACCTAAGCAGATATACTACGCGGTTGATTATGTTTTACAAACATCATTATGCCCTGCAGAGATGAGGTATACCGCTCATACTCCAACCGATCACTATTAAGTCGCATCGGTATCATACCTAGGTCATCAAAAGAGTCGGATTCTTATGACCTCATCTTCCTCAGTCAGTGTGAGGGTAAACATGCAGGACATCTCGTGTCTCTGCTACTCTAGCTCACCAGGGTATTCTGGTACTTTGCTATTAGAGTCACATTGGCATTCTTTACTCTCTTCGCCATCGAAAGATTTCTTATTTATCTCTCATTGATGCGGTATAAAAGATTTCCTTGGGAGAATAGTGTTACATCACCCCGGTATAAACATATAGTGAAGGGTTGATGGATTAAGATACATCTACATCAATTCCTATACTAGGATGTAAGGACATACACATCCATATTCCCCCACATACTCAAAAGTATGTGATCCAGGAGTTCCCTTAGGAAAACGTGTTTCACCATCATTTAACTTCTGACAATGATGGATCTATGATCACGGCTCTACATGGTATGATTATACTTGATTAGTTAGGTACATTTCAGTATTCTTTTAACATCACTCATGTTCTCAAACATTAATCATTAGCATAACAACTATGAAAGTAGAATACTAAATGTATCAAGTCTAATTTACATCAATTATCATTTCTTAACTAAATTGAGACGATTTGATCCATAAACCACGATATAAACTCAACGGAAGCATTCGATTAGAAGCAGAATACAAAAATCATCGGAAATTAAAACGTTTTGAGACAAGATCTTGAAATCATAAAACTTCTTTCATAGAAACAAGATAAATAGTTACATCTCTGTTAAATCACTTCTTGAGTGATTATACACAACAAGATACAAAATCTCAAGAGTCAAAACCAAAAATCTCAGACCACTAACTCTAAGGACCTGAGAGTACAGAGACGACATAGGACTATTCTAACTACAAGACTCAGCAGTCAGTATCTCCACCTGAGATTCACTACTGCTCTTGGTGCTGCTGCTGTTGGTATTGATCACCTGTAGACTGGTTCCTTCGTCCTCGACGACCACCTAAAAAGTTGAAATCTATGGAGTGAGACAATTTTAAATAATTGTCCCAGCGAGAGTTATAACTCTCTTCCAGAAGCTTTATTATAGCAATCAAAGAACAACATAAGCAATAAAAGCTTTTAAGGCAATCAACAACAGATTGACATTAAGTAGAACAACAACATTTGAGAAATATGAAGAACATATGTACTATGCAGTGTAACATCACTCATGTATCTCGTAGTTCAACCTAAGCAGATATACTACGCGGTTGATTATGTTTTACAAACATCATTATGCCCTGCGGAGATGATGTATACCACTCATACTCCAACCGATCACTATTAAGTCGCATCGTTATCATACCTAGGTCATCAAAAGAGATGGATTCTTATGACCTTATCTTCCTCAGTCAGAGTGAGGGTAAACATGCAGGACATCTAGTGTCTCTGCTACTCTAGCTCACCAAGGTATTCTGGTACTTCGCTATTAGAGTCACAGTGGCATTCCGTACTCTCTTCGCCATCAAAAGATTTCTTGTTTATCTCTCATCGATGCGGTATAAAAGATTTCCTCATGAGAATAGTGTTACATCACCCCGGTATAAACATATAGTGAAGGGTTGATGGATTAAGATACATCTACATCAATTCCTACACTAGGATGTAAGGATATACACATCCATATTCCCCCACATACTCAAAAGTATGTGATCCATGAGTTCCCTTAGGAAAACATGTTTCACCATCATTTAACTTCTGACAATGATGGATCTATGATCATAGATCTACATGGTATGATTATACTTGATTAGTTAGGTACATTTTAGTATTCTTTTAACATCACTCATGTTCTCAAACATTAATCATTAGCATAGCAGCTATGAAAATAGAATACTAAATGTATCAAGTCTAATTTACATCAATTATCATTTCTTAATCATCTTATCACAAGTCATTTAATTAGCATGACCTTGATGATACTCATGGCTCTTACAGCCTATCATCTCATGTGATGCCACTTACTAGGTAACATGATATTTCACTATTCATAAAGCTAATAACATGCTTTCAATGAATATGGTACCATAATCCTTACCCGAATATGATCAACCTCATATAAGAACCTGTATGGTTAATTCAACTAATAATAGTAAACAATTCATTTCAAGAGTTGTACCTTCATACTCTTACAAGAGTTAGATTCCCTGATTTACATGAATTAGGGTTATCTAATACCTTCCATTATGATTAGAAATAGTGGTTCCTCCTTTCATACTTAAATCATGAAGATTCATGCTTAAAAGCACAACCTGGAATTAGGGTAATTGTAATTTCGTCACATTACCCCCAATTAGGGTTTACTATTCACATTACATGTTATTACCCTAGAATTAGGGTTTACTATTCACTTCATGGTGAATTGAAATCATAACATCATCATGTATGAGAAACATCACCATTGATACCTTCAGATTAGATTAAGATTCATAAATTATCATAATTAGGGTTTCCATGATCTCACATAGGTGGATCATACTCTAATCATGCACATTCATATACATTGAAGGTACTTTACTTGAGTTTCAACATAAATGATACTTTTCTCTCCTATTACTAATAGATGGTGATTACATCACTCTAGATTAGGTTGGGTCAAGTCCTCATTGATTAACATAAACCAAATCACCACTATCATGTCATTAGGGTTTGATTAAAACATGGTATCATTTATTTGAACCCTTCAAGGGCATATTGGTAAAGTACACCATTGATCACCATCATGGGTCATTTCATTAGTCACTTAGTCCCTTAATGTACCCCTTGATTAACAACATAAAAAGTTCCATTGAGAGTAGGGTAAAACCCACAAGCTATTGTTTATTTAAAACAAGTCGTCAGTAAATGAGCTTATTAAGTTGATCTCAAAAAGGAAACCATTTAAATCACTTTATTAAGACCAAAATATTACATTTAGGCATCATTCCAATTTATTCAATGATGAAACATTAGATCTTAACCATTAGGTCAAGTTCATATATTAAAACCATCAATTGGAGTATAGGTACGACCATTGCATCAAATGACCCAAGAAACCATTGGTTTAAGGCTTAATTGAATCTACAACTATATGCTTAACTCACCATAGGTTGTGGAGACCTTATCCCCCATCATTAGTGAACATTAACTCACCATAGGGTGTTAGATCAGCACTATATTCATTAATCACCATCGAATATGAAACTAATATCACCATTGGTTGATAGCATCATTAAGATACTTAGTTGTTAATCACTAGGCTTCTAATTAGGCCAACATCTGACCTAAGGGGTGAACGTCAGTTTACACCCTTGGTCACCACCATCATTTTTCATGAAGACAACACCATAGGTTTGTTTCAATGGTACCACCATCGGGTCATGAGTTTATAGAAGAAATCAGCTTTAAACCCTAAAATTGACCATTGGTTGATAGGTTCTTAGCACCATAGGTTGTCAAACCAACCTGATCCAAGTCATATTATTCCTTAGGAATAAGATAAACATGATCCAAGGTTCATCTAGAACTGAAATCAGAATAGGGAATATTATAAAAATTGAAATCCAAATCAAGCATAGCTTTTTAGTGCATGGATCATCATTTAAACGCAAGAACATGAGCTAGCAAGCTTACGGTAAGCAATAAACTTGGAGAAAGTTATAAAACCTGCCTCTAATTAGAAGATAAACTCCCAAATAGAACAAAACACGAGCAGGTAGGGTAGAAAATCCAAGCATAAGCTGTGAGCTCGTCCATCTGGCACCTTTCTTCATCAAATGAGAAAACCTTAAGCATAAGGAGCAAGAAAAGTAGGGTTTTAGAGCTTTAGAGCAATTTCTACCATGGAACAGCAAGGTTCCGACCTGGATAAAGGTAGGAGGAAGGATAAAAAATAAATAAATAGATGAATTAAGGGTACTATTTTAGGTCAAGATCACTAGAAGGAAGCTTTTTGAACCCTAAAAGGAAGTCAATTGCAACCCTAGATTCATTTTCCAAGACGATCCCCTCTTTCTTCTTCCTTGGAAATGAAATTTGCAAAAGCACAGAGGGAGAATGAGGTTCATAGAAGGAGGGAAGTGGTGGAAATAAAATGGCTCGTTTGGGTGCTTAGGGATAAGTATATAAAACTTTAAGACAGAGAAAAAGAAAAAGTTGAAGTTCTAGTATCTTTCCAAGTGTCCATGGCCTTAATCTATTAAGAATACCCAAGCACACACACAAGAAGAACCCCCACAATCCATATAGACCTTCTTATCTCTCCTTTTCCAAAACTCTGAGCCAATCAAATAATTCATTAGTTGATAGCTACTAAAGGTAGCTCATCCATGAAGGGGTAAACCCTAAAATACCCTTGAGGAAAACACCTTCAAACCAAGGCTCAACTAGGAGCCCCATGGATCAAAATACTCAATAATGATAATATAACATCTAAGGAACATAATGTATTTGACAAATTGCAAAGAAAACCCCTCAATTGGGTAAATTGCATAAAGTCCAAAATGTACATAAAATTGCATTAATTGCTCAAACAATGTCCAAATTGGACCAAATTTGAAACTTAAGATTTTCTTATATTTTCAAAGCATATCACAAGGTTATATTAGGATTCTATGCATTCAATTATGGTAATTAATCTTATCTAACTCATTAAGCAAGTTTAGGGGCCTTACAACTATAAACCCCTAACAAGGATTTCACCCCCAAAATCCAAGGTAAACAAAGATGGGTACTTCCTTTGCACCTCACACTATTAACTTCACATGGTTACTTTAATATAATGGTGATGTCACATCATTCATACATATATCATCTTGGGTCAGCACAAAAACCACCACTTAAGAAGACATTCTCAATATGGAATGTATAAACTTGTTGTGTCACCTGTATAACTTTAGTAGTAATGTTCAACTTTAAATTCTAGCTATCATCCTAAAATTATATCTATTGTATCAAAACATTACTCAAAAGTCATGCTTGGTATCTTTTTACCAATCATGGCATGTGTCCCATACCATTCCTTGAAGCATAAAAAAGGTGATGTATCCATCCTCTTTTTTTTCCTAGATACATTGACATTGGAACACTTGTCAGCTCTTCTTCAGTATAAAAAGAAATTTTGATGTTGGAACCTATCATTCCATACAAGGAAACATCATTCCTAGTCAACCTTGTTAGGGGTGAAACAACAACACTATCTTCACCTTACTAGGGTTTACACAACCTACTTAGAAGACATATCATGATCCCATAAAGACATTTAATCAACCTCATATCACTCTTTCTAGAATTGTCACACATAAGTATAGTTGCTTCAACATTCTTAAGGTTTAGCAAAGTTATTGATCATGTTACTGACCATCTTTGAAATACCTTGAGATGTCATCATTCAAAGCTTGCTATAACTTGTAAGACATTATTGGAACACTCTATTTCTCCTATTCATAAATATTATTTGTACATTGGTTAGTCTAAAGGACATATCCCTAAACTCATCATGGTCATGTAAATTATGTCATCCAATCTAACTCTTATGAATTGATATTATCATAGGTTTATCTTAAAGGAACATGGTATCACATGTCTCTTAATCAACAAACCATCTATCTTTGATAGTGGTCTTGCCCGACTACCACTGAGCCATACACAACATTATAGAATCACTTTTGGTTTTTACTTCCAAACAACAATTATAGGGTCATCATCAACTCTCTCTCCCTCTCTTTAAGGGAGATAAATACTTGATATGTTCATTTAGTAAACATCATCAACCTTCACATACTTCCCATAATGTTGATACATCTTGGATACTAGGATTCATTACCTTGGTATCCACCTCATGTGCTATAAGGAACTCACATCCTTATCTCATCCACTTTTACCAACACAACAAATTTCAAGACATAGAAGAGGAGTCTTCCTAATTATGGGAAGGCTCAAAAGCAAACTCATCACAAACTTTATGATCTTAGAACCATAGTCCAAGCAATCATATGATATAATAAGCTATTCACCCTCATGTTTACACCTAATCCACACATACCAAGTGGCAATGATCCACATGAAAGTTGTGCCCTAGAAAGAAAAGACACAAAGGGAACCACACTTCCCACATCATAGCAACATAGTCCAAGGGTCACTAGCAAAAAGGTAACCAATTCTATTTTCATTATGCAGGTTACAACTTCTTATGTATTGTTTTACCTTTTTCATTTTGGATTCCTTACCATCAGCATAGAAATATTCATGATTCACATATCTCATTACTCCTTCCTTCATGCATATTTATCATATTTGGATATGTTCTCTTATTTTATTATGTTTTTCAACCACTATCAATAGGTATATCATCATATTCCACATTTTCTTCATTAAATAGGGATCGTCACCCTTAATTTCTTTCACATGCCATGATGATTTTAAATTAAAAGACACATCGATTGGCCTGAGATTAACTCAGGTTCCACCTTATTCCTTTATCATTGTTCCAGTTTATCTTCTCATTTTAAACTCATCAAAGGAGTTTTCTCCATCTTATGTGGATTTCATACCTTGAATCACTTTATAAGCATAGACTTATCTATATTTTACTTTATTATCTTCTTGAATTAGATATTCGAGAACTCCTCTTTTGCTTATTTGTATTCAAATTTAGATTTCATGGTGTTCTATCTTTCTCTTATAGTTACCAACAATTCAAGGTTTGATAGATAATTATGTAATCCTCATATTCTCTTGAGGTAATATTGAGGTATCTGCACCATGATTCTTTATTCCTTATACTCTTTAAATTCTTTCAAAATGACTACTTGATTAGAGCAATAAAAAAGATAACAATCTAAGAGTTCCCTACTTACCTTTTCTTCAATAATTGAATACATGGTCAGGGCACCCAAGTATTGAGATTAGGCAGTGTGCACCATGTTTTTGTGTCACATTCTTAAGTTAGACATCATCCTAGTCCTAAGTCATAGTGTCCCTATAGAATCAGTGAGCCTAAAGCTCTGATATCAACTTGTGACAACCCATTACACTAAACAAGACTACTCAAAACATAAACACAATCAATCACCAATTAACCACATACCCAAAAATATGGGTAAATTAAAGCCAATTTCAAGATCAAAACCTACTCATAAACATTTGAATAAGAGCCCAATATATTTCTTGTATCCATAATATGAAAAAAATTGATACAAATTGTTCTATCGCCTTAGCCATAACTTATATACACAGGAGAACATTATTTGTATATGCCACACAAATAAGCATTAACATGCTAACAAAATTCTGATTCGTTTGAAACAACATATACAAACTTTTCCTGTCTGGACCTGAGAGTACAGGGATGAATCTAGGACACACTAGACATCTAATCAACTTTCTCAAAAATTCATTACTGTAGTTCCTCTTTGCTTCCATGGTTTTGTCGTCTTCACTGTCGATTACCTAAAAGAAATGTGGTGAACCACAAGGGTGTTACCCATCTCCCAGCAAGAGATATAACCTCCAACAACATTTATTGATTACAACATTTATTGATTACAACATTTTAAATAGTAGATAACTGAGCATTTGGAGTATTTAATAATCAATTTAACAGATTGAACAATTTAAGTCTGCTAAACAGATTAAGTGAATAATCTTAGCAACAAGTATGATCATCAATGCATATATAGGTAACAAATAAATCCATTTCTCTAGATTGATATCTACTCAAATATCATCAAATTGCATCTAATAACAATCATTATCATTAATCTGACTATCATCATATTCCTTGCTAACAACACAAGCAATCTAGTAACATAAGCATCCCTGACATCATGAATATGTCTAGTAACATAACATGGCTATCAATATTGGCATCTCAAATAAAGGGAATAGATCTATATCATAAGTAGAACTAACATCATAGCACAATTAACTGTATAGGCATGAGTAGCAGTTTAAGTATTTCTAATTACATAGATATGTCTAGCAATATTAAACCAAACTAGCATCATCATCTTAACCATCAGTGTAGTATATTTGACAACGTAAGCATGCTTACAACATGAGCATAACTACAACATAAGCATATCTATTATCTCGTATTGTACTATACATGATCTCAGTGAAAAAAAAGCAAACAAGGGTTATCATCCAATATGAAGTGTTGTGTATATAACCCTAAACAGATATGCTACACGGCTGTCTTACACCTTTTATTATACCCTGAGGAATTTGAATCATACCATCCAAAGTCAAACCGACCCTTGTGAAGGGCTATTCAGTTTTGTACAAGATCTAGGAGTGTCGGTATCCTAAGATCTCTTCCCTTCAGTCAGTACGAGTAAAAAGGAAGTGACATATCAGGCAAAGCTACCACCACAGCGACATATAGCCAAGATGCTAACCACTAGTCCGCCCTTGGTACATGTCACGATACTAGAAACCAGGGTATATAAAACCCTCTAATCTGAGTTACAACCACAGTTGTCCTCAATCACATCAGATGTATGAGGCATGACCATAGCCATCCTCCACAACCTACATTGTGGATGACAAGGATATATCCTCAACTTGCCACCCCCACATACTTAACAGTATGCACTCTGATTTTCCCTTAGGAATACTCCTTTCACCATCCAACAAGTTTTGACATTTAAGATGGATCTACGACACATGGCACTACATGATTAGAGTTGCACTTGATTAGTTATACCAATTGGGTGAATTAAGGTTGCATCGAACAAGTCATTGAACAAGTGGACATACATACCCTAATTCACTTCTAGCAAGCATATAAATATCACATCTTCAAAAGATATAAAATGTGTGAAACATAATTTCTCATCATCACATGGTACTATTCACTTGTCATTCATGAGACTACATTTTTTTTGGAGTAAGGTAAATATATTAAACCAAAAAGGGGGTGTATAATAAACTATACAACAGAGCAAGGCACCCTAAAACGGGCCCAACAAACTAAACAAGGGGACTATCTACAAAAACCCCAATAGGTGCATGTGTTCATCTTAAGATTATGCAAAATCTCTGGTTTACATAAGATACACCATTTTAACTCTTTGGCTAGGCGCTCAAGCAGCCCCTCGGCCGTGTTCTCCTTATGCCCATGGGCCCTATTGTTCCTTTCATACCAAATGAGGTAGCTGGTCCATGTGATGCACAGGTTGGCGAAGCCTCTACCAGCCTTTGTCCAATTTATTTTATTTGTTGTCCACTCAAAGGCCTCCTCTAGAGAAGAAGGTACATCCTTCCCCCATCCATTCCTGAGGCAAACAATCTTCCATAAATGTTTGGTCCATCTACAATAAAAGAAGAGATGTGCTTTTGTTTCGACATTCATCTTGCATAGGGCACATCTGTCGTTAACCTGTAAACCCCATTCGATCATTCTGTCTTTCGTAGGCAGTCTATCAAGAATGGGTCTAAAGCAGAAAACGGTCCACTTCGGGCAATGCCCAACGCCACACAAGCAACCGACCCACCCCGAAGCAAGGGCATAGCCAGTCAAGGTGTTGATCAATGTTGAGTTGTCTCGTACGGGCCAATCACCATTAGAATCAACAAAAAACTAGTCACGGTTACCATGAACCATACTGCACATCTCCCTCCAGACTCAGGAAGGTCTGTTATTCTCCTGACTAATCATGTTGTGCCCATAACATCTACTCATCCAGCTGACCCAACTATTTTCTTTTTCTTTCATGAATTTCTCGAATCTTTTCCTGGTCCCCATGAGCACGATCTCATCCGGCCCCAGGACCTAAAGTCCACCTTCAGAATAAGGTTTAGAAATCTTGTTCCAAGCAATGGAGTGATTCTTCCCCATCCATATAAAGTTCGCGGTGATGGACCTTAAAGTCTGTGCCACCGATACAGGCATCTCCCCCATACTAGCCTAAAACCTCACCATAGCCTGAAGCACGGAACGAACCAGAACCAACCGTCCAACCATCCAAATGTGTAGCCCGCTCCAATTATCAACTTTGCTTCTCACACTGTCAATGCAATCTTTAAAGTCCGAAGATGGACCCCTGTCTGCCATGAGTGGATACCCCAAATATTTAGTCAGGAAAGCCCCACTCTCCATACCAATGGCATTTTTCATCCTGCCCCTTCTGTTGTCACACAATTTAGAGAAGAAGGTGCATGATTTAATAGCATTGATGTAAAGCCATGTGAGCCTACCAAACTTGTAAAGATCCAAGCTATACTCGCGAAGTCTCTTGACATTTCCCACAGAGAAAAGTAGGACATCATCTGCAAAGATAATGTGTGTCATCACCTTAACACCCTTAACTTTAAAAGTTTTGATGTGCCCGCTTCCTTCAGCTTGGTTGATAAGTCCTGTCAACCCCTCCATCACCAAGGTGAATAAGAGGGGGGATAGAGGGTGGCCTTGACGCAACCCATTGGAAGAAGGGAATAGACCAGTAGGGGAATCATTCACCAGCATCGAGAAAGAGCAAGTTGTGACACATTGTTTGATCACCGAAATCCAGCCTGGGTTGAACCCCAAAGTCACCATGATACCCCACAGGTATTCCCAGTTCACATTATCATAGGCTTTGCTAATATCGACTTTCATGCATGCCTTAGTAGTGGAATCTTTCATGTTGAAGTCATTAAGAAATTCCATGGCTAGCAAGGAGCAGTCAGACATACTCCTTCCTTTGACGAAAGCATTCTGGTTCGGAGAAATGATATGGGGTAGAACCCTGCTAAGACGTTTGGCCAAAATCTTGGCGATAACCTTGTAGAGAACAGAGCAACAAGCGATAGGCCTATAATCAGTTATCTCCCTAGCATTTCTGGTCTTGGGAATCAACTTGATAAAAGAGTGATTAACAACCCTGACCATCGCACCTCCACACAGAAACCATCTCACAGCATTGCACATATCCTTTCTAATTGTTGTCCACATCATTTGGAAAAATTTCCCATTAAAACCATCAGGCCCAGGGGCCTTTGAGTGATGAATTGAGAAGGTGGCTTCTTTGATTTCCTTATCAGTAGCCTCTTTGCAAAGGGATTCATTCATCTCATCAGTGACTTTCCTACTCAAGTTGCCTTCATCACTTCCGGCAAGCAGTGGGTAGTTGGTGCCATTATTGTACAACCTCTTAAACAAGCCAGTAGCCCGATCAACAATCTCTACCCAGCTGTATACCATCTCCCCTTTGTCATCGATCAGCTCATAAATGGTGTCCTGCAGCTCTTTCTTCCTGATTGCAGCATGATACACCTTGGTGTTATGATCGCCATCAACGATCCATTGCAGCCTGCTTCTTTGCCATAGCAGCAGTTCCTCCACTTTCTCTATCTTCTTAACTCTGTCCTCCATCTTCCTCTCATCTTCCATAGCCATCTGGGAAGTAGGGTTCAGCCTAAGCTCTATCACATCCCTATCATAGTCGTTTCTGGCTATGTGGAGGAGGTTGGGAAGGTTCACCTTTTCTTTCGCCCATCTCTTTATTGCTTTCTTCATGTGTTGGAGTTTCTTCAACACCACATAGAGAGGGTTACCCTCTATCTGTATTTTCCACGCTTCCTCTACCGTATCTTTGAAACCATCCCATTCGCATGACAAGTTGAGGAACTTGAAAGGGCGGTTAGGATGTGATGAGTTTTTAATATGTACCTGCATCCAGGAGTGGTCACTGAAGTGGTGTGACCCAAGCTTGATGGCCACATTAGGAAACATGTCCAACCAGGATGTATTCACAAGGCCCCTGTCAAGCATACTAGATATCCGTCTTCTAGCTGCCTGCTTATTAGACCAGGTTGTCGTACCCCCGATGGTGTTGAGCTGGTGTAGACCCGCCTTATCAATGGTGTAGTTGAAAGTGTTTAGGATTCTATCAGGGACCCTCTTGCCTCCAACCTTCTCATTTGCACTCTTAGTGGTGTTGAAGTCCCCCAGAACCTGCCAGGGGATTTCTTCTTGTGTTGTGGCCTCTAATGCAGGCCATAACCTTTCACGAACCTTCTCCAAGTTTTCTCCGTATACTACAGATAATATACAAGAAAAACCTCCATTGTTGAAGCATCTCACAGTCATAATTTGGCCTATGGAGTCTATTAAATCAATCTGCCATTGGCTTCCATCCCACCCTATGACGATCCTTCCTCCTTCAGCTTTGTCCAGATTTGAGACGTAGCCCCAATGGTTAGGAAAGATGGAACCTACCCTCTCCATCGCTATCCTTTTAATTATGGTCTCGCAGCAGCACACAATCTCAGCTTTGATGTTTTTGAGGATTCTCCTTAGCCGGCTTTGTGAACCAGGAAAGGAAGCTCCTCTAACATTCCAAGCTAGAATGGGCATCATTAACTTGTTTGGTTGGTCAACCCTCCTCCAAATGACTTGGATTTAGGTCTTCCCTTGGGCTTGGCCGTCGAGATTCTAGTGTTCTGGGGGCTCCTGTTGTGGGTGCCCTCAATACCGCCATCAGTTTCTCCATCCTGGTCTTGAGCAAGGACCTCGAATTGGTTGCCTAACGTAATCTTTGTTGGGACCACAACAGAATCAGTAGTCGTATCCACCTGCTCGACCGTCGGAGTGATGCTTAGCAGGTCGGCAGACCCTCCACCAGGTTCTGCTTCAGCCTCTTTTGATCCACCAGTTTCCGCTTCATCCTGCTGGATTTCACCATCCTCAATGACCACTAGGACTTCTTTGTCCTTATCAATGGCGGGAATGATCCCAGATCGCTTCTCACGATTGGCCTGGACCTTGTAAAGGCTGGTCGTCCTCTTTGGTGGTTGCTTCCCCTTTTTCTATGGGAGCCTAGTCTCAGGGGCAATGATGGGGGGTGACAGGAGTGGTGAGGCTTGTCTCTCCCCAGGGCATCCCCCATTGTTGTGCCCAAAAACCTTGCAGGTGTCGCAGCAGTCAGGTAAGGCCTCATACCTGATCTTGATCTCCCATTCATCTCCATCAGGAAGCTCGACCATAACCTCAGGTGGTGACTTCTCTTTGGCAGAAATGTCAACACAAAACTGGGAACACCCAAGTAGCGAGCCGTCAGCCTGCCTCTCAATGGCCCTTGGTTCTCCGATGGCATGCACAATCACATTGATAGCCATCGCCGACCAATGCTTACCCACGTCCGGAAATGACACCCATATCGAGGCAGTCTTCAGTGCGGTCTGCCTTATCTCCGCCTCGGGAGACCAGGGTCTGACCAGCACCAGCTGGTCATCAACGAACCAAGGTCCCTTGCTCAAAGAAGCATGGAGATCCTTCCCATTGGCAAAACGAGCCAGAATAAGTCCGTCCGTCAAGGTAAACACCTCCAATTCGTCCCTTGGCTTCCAGGACCTGATCATCCAACCTTTGAGTTGCATCACATTCACAGAGGTCCCCACAATATAAATGATTGCGAAAAACTTGTGATACTCATCCATCTCATCCATGATCGGTCGCGTGAACCTAGTCCACCTCTTCTTGTCCCCTTCTTTTCTGAACGACTTCTTAGGATCAGCAGCGACGCTCCCGCGGATCCGCAATGCAGGTCCTTCCACAGCATTCGCCCAATCCCTTGCCACCATGACATCCGCCCTAGGGGCACTCCATTTGTCGACCGCAGAACCGCAGACAACCTCACCCGGAGGAACGGCGGCCGCCGTCCCTCCCCCCACCATGTCGCCCTAGATAGAGATGGAACAGAGCAGAGCGGGCCTCTTAGAGAGAGAGAGAAAGCTCAGAACTCGAGAATCATGAGACTACATTAGTCATCATACTATCACAAGATATAAATCCTTTTCACAATATCATAAGGTATCAACTCTTATCAACATAAGAGGATTACACCTCATTCAGGGCTTAACCATGCCCAAAGGTCATTAAGACCATCATACATTCCCTACAAGATCACCATTATCTTTCCATGCCTTATAACAAGGCTCAACAACATCACTTACATATAATAAACCAGATCAGCAAAATATTTCATTAATGAGCTAGGAGATATTCATAAGCAATCATATCAGGGTTATATTAACATTAATAATATTCCTTCATTACATCAACATGCAACGAATCTAGATATGATTAACCCTCATCATATTCATAATGCACATGTTTAGCATTAGAAAGTATCAACCATGTGGCTATGATAACCACCAATTAACACATTATGGTTATGATCATATTAAGGAGGTTATTTCACCATCATGCCATCATTGAGAATGTTAAACATGAATACTCATCTTTATCTATTTGCATTAGATTTAGGTTCAACAAGATAAATTATATTAATGTTACTAATCAGTACTCATACCCAAACCCTAACTCACGACATCCCCATTGGATTATGGATGCATAAGGTGAATCATCACCATAAAATTCCATACTATTCTCAAGTATGAATCCACACATAAATGAAGGTGTAACCATCAGGTTATAGCATACTAGGGTTTCAACAACATTAAGAGAGTACTCCATGATTGTATTAGTCATTCAAGGACTATTGATATCCAATTACCATCATTTAGTTATATTAAAGCTAGGTATAACAAGTTATACCTCATTAGGGTTACCCATTAATTCATTATGGTGATTATCAATCATACTCATACGAGGGTAAGGGTAAGACTACAAGTTTAAGGCCTTGAACCATCAAAGTCTCGTCATTAAAATCATAACATTACACTACAGGCTTCACCCAAAACAATGGGAATATTGAGTCATCAACTTCTAACCAATAAATGTTGAAAAGGTAAGCCATTGGTCATTTACATAAGTAAAAATCTCTAACATACCACCTATGAAGTCATTGAATTGTGCTCTAGAAAGAGTCACCATCTAACCCCAGACATCCCTTGATTAACAACATAAAAATTTCCATTGAGAGTAGGGTAAAACCCACAAACTATTGTTTATATAAAATAAGATATCAGTAAATGAGCTTCTTAAGTTGATCTCATAAAGGAAACCATTTAAATCATTTTATTAGGACCAAAATATTACCTTTAGGCATTATTACAATTTAATGGATGAAGAAACATTAGATCTTAACCATTAGGTCAAGTTCATATATTTAAACCATCAATTGGAGTATAGGTACGACCATTGCATCAAATGACCCAAGAAACCATTGTTTTAATGCTTAATTGATTCTACAACTACATGTTTGACTCACCATAGGTTGTGGAGACCTGATCCACCATCAGTAGTGACCATTAACTCATCATAGGTTGTTAGATCAGAACTATATTCATTAATCACGATCGAATATCAAATTAATATCACCATTGATTAATAGCATCATTAGGATACTTAGTTGTTAATCACTAGGCTTCTAATTAGGCCAAAACCTGACCTAAGGAGTGAACGTCAGTTGACACCTTTGGTCACCACCATCATTTGTCATGAAGGCAACACCATGGGATTGTTGCAATGGTACCACCATTGGGTCATGGATTTATAGAAGAAATTAGCTTTAAACCCTAAAATTGACCATTGGTTGATAGGTGCTTAGCAACATAGGTTGTCAAACCAACCTGGTCCAAGTCATATTATACCTTAGGAATAATGTAAAAATGATCAAAGGTTCATCTAGAACTGAAATCAGAACACAGAACATTATAAAAATCGAAATCCAAGTCAAGCATAGATTTTTAGTGCATGGATAATCATTTAAAAGTAAGAACATGAGCTAGCAAGCTTATGGTAAGCAATAAACTTGGAGAAAATTATAAAACTTGCCTCTAATTAGAAGATAAACTCCCAAAAAGAACAAAACATGAGAAGGTAGGGTAGAAAATCCAATCATAAGCTATGGACTCGTCCATCTTGCACCTTTCTTCATCAAATCAATAAACCCTAAGCATAAGGAGCAAGAAAAGTAGGATTTTAGAGCTTTAGAGAAATTTCTACCATGGAACAACAAGGTTATGATCTGGAGAAAGGTTGGAGGACCGATAACAAAGAAATAAACGGATGAAAGAAGGAGATTCTTACTCTTTTAGGTCAAAATAACTAGAAGGAAGCTTTTCGAACCCTAAAAGGAAGTCAATTGCAACCCTGGATTCTTTTTCCAAGAAGATCCCCTCTATCTTCTTCCTTGGAAATGAAATTCATAGAAACAAATAGGGAGAAAGAGGTTCATAGAAGGAGGGAAGTGGTGGAGAGAAAATGGATCGTTTGGGTGCTTAGGGATAAGTACATTAAACTTTAAGATAGAGAAAAAGAAAAAGTTGAAATTCTAGTATCTTTCCATGTGTCCATGGCCTTAAACTATTAAGAATATGCAAGAGAACACACAATAAGCTCCCCCATAATCCATATAGACCTTCTTAGCTCTCCGTTTTCGAAATTCCAAGCCAATCAAATAATTTATTAGTTGATTGCTACTAAAGGTAGCTCATCCATGAAGGGGTAAACCCTAAAATACCCTTGAGGAAAACACCTTCAAACCATGGCTCAACTAGGAGCCCCATGGATCAAAATACTCAAGAATGATAAGATAAAATCTAAGGAATATAATGCATTTGACAAATTGCAAAGAAAACCCCTCGGTAAATTGTAGAAAAGTCCAAAATATACATAAATTGCATAAATTCCTCAAACAATGTCTGAATTGGACCAAATTTGAAACTTAAGCATGTATTATAATTTAAAAGCATATCACAAGGTTATATTAGGGTTCTAAGCATTCAATTATGGTAACTAATCTTATTCAACTCATTAAGGAATTTTAGGGGCCTTACACTTATGACATCACTAGCAAAGTATGTTGCCTAGTTGCACATCCATGCTACCCAACTGAATGGAAAGTTAGATAACAACTTCAACCTACAATCTGTGTAAGGTGTTGTAATGATTGTATAATTCTTTTATATCTGATATCTAGAGTGAACTTGAGGCATGGACTCATCATCCTCTTAACATTCATCTCATGTTCCTTGAACCAAGAGTAGATTGTCTGAGATAATATGACCTCCATATATTGATTCACATATGTATTCACATGCATATATCAATCTTTCTTATCAACTAGTCAGGATATCGATCTCCAATAGGATGGAAAAATCCCATCTCTATCACTCACAATCTATCACATGTGTCAAAGTCTCCCAATCATCACAGTTATAATAGCCCATGTTTCAAGACTACGGTTGATGATGTGAAAGTGTACCCACCGACATGTGACAAATGCAGTGATTTCAGTTCTAAGAATTACAATCACCACCTTCACTATGAGAGATGACTATGAACACCATTGATGGTTTTTGTGTGTCATTTCTCAAGGTAGGTCTGCCTGATACATTGTTCCTAACATGTATTTGTGTGCTTGGCTTCATATTGTTATATCATGACTAGTGAGACTCAGTCATCAACCAACCCACACCCTATTCTTAGGTGTTACCGGTGTCTATCTATCTTTCACAATAACAACCGATTAGGGACATAATGAGAATATGTACATATACTCTTAACATTTGTATGATCTCAAATCCCCAAGACTTAAACATGAAGAAATACGTCAATAAGTTATATTATTATCTAGACATTCATAATATTTCTTCATTATCTCATAACTGAGTGAAACAGAATGAGTTATAAGCTTGCCTTTATTACTATTAATTAAATCCTATATGGTATATGTTATGTGAATCATCATATGATTGTCTCTATGGGCATACCTTACCAACATAATCCCACTTGCACTTATTCTATGTTTGGTACACGGTGAATGAAGGGGAGGGGAAGGGATGGGAGGGGAGGAGAGGGGAGGGGAGGGGAGGGGACACTTATTTTAGTCTATTTGGTTAGCATGGGGAGGGGAAGGCGGGAGAACATAAAAAACATGTCACTTTTTTTAACAAGCCATATTGTCGCATAAGGTTACATACACCACACATATATTAATATATGAAAAATCAAGATAAACTAAACTCACATGTCTTGTGATCAAAATAAAACTATTCATATAATTATTTTGTTAATGAATAAGATACACTTCTCAGGTCTAACATCATTGAAATCTACATTTTAGGAGTTTGGCATCATATCCATAATTAATTCATAACCGTCTTTTGACGAGAAATTTAAAAAAAAACCCAACATATCTAGATGTGGCACAAGATATATTTTATCTAAAGATATATTTTACCACTTCTCTTTTTATACTCATTTCCGTTATACGTGTAATTCCCTCCATATTTATAATTTTCCGTCCATTTATTTAAATTTCCTCCATAACTTGATAGTTTCCTCCACTTTCCTCCATAATTCCTTCTATTTTTCTATTTTCCTTATGTTGTTATATTTATAATTTTTATTTATCTCAAAACTTACATATTTTCTAATAATATTTTTTCTAGACTTTCTAGGATTTTTCTAAATTATGTCCTACATTTATTCTAGTTTTGTTTTATTTTTAAATTTTCCCCTCTAAATTTTCCTCAAAATTCTCTGCAACATTTCTAAATGGTGCACTACAATTCTCTTACCTCACTTAAAGGGATACAAGTATTTTCTATCATATTATTTATATTTTTCCTCCACATTCCATATTTTCCTCAAGCTTTATAATAAATTTCCCACCAAATCTCCTCCACATTCCATACTTTCCTCAAGATTTATAATAAGTTCATCATATGAACTTCTAGATCCATATAGTGTCACTCTGTGTTCACAACATAAGAATACTCAGCCTCTAATGAAAAATAGAATTAGTGTCTATTAGTTCATAACACTTCCAACTAACAATATTTTTCCTTTTAAATCAAACATACTTTAATTTGTGATCACTTTGTCCTTATGGAAGCTTGCATCGATGTAACTCTTTACATCCAACTCTTCCTTTGACTAGCAATCTATCCTTAGGGACTTCTCAAGTACTAATGGACATCTTAATGACTTTCCAATAACCCTTATTGGAATCTAACAACATCTTGTCATGTCCGATACATAGATTATATGGGATAACCAAATTTACATTATTCATGATAGATCCACTGTTATAGACTATGGCATCTTATCATGTCATTTCCAACGATCATAAAAATTGGAACGTATGGTTTATGTAAGACTAATCTATATTCTCTCTCATTGAATCCTTCCCATGTTGAACTCTTGAAGCACATTGCTATTGTATGTGCTTAAACTTCCATTATGAAACATTCAAGAATTATCTCATAGGTGTTGATCCTTATGTTATAATAAGTTTCACTTCATCATTCATTATTGAATGGGTTTTTCATGCCAACTCTCAATATTCATAGTATTCAGATGTTATTCCTCATCATATGTGTAATACTCATATATTCTCCCACTAAATCTATTGTAACCACATATTTCATCTTTTATCCTGATTCATGTCAAACTCTATGACAATCTTTTCAAGTCAAAAGTTCCCTTCTCTAAGATGCTTGTTTCAATCACATATTCATTATTGTAGTTTATAGACTTTATTTGCATTCTTGAATTTTGAATCCCTTTAGGTTGTGTCACATACACATCCTCTGATGTATTCCTCTTAAGGGGTCAGGTTTCTATCTTCATATGCAAAACCTCATAGTCTATTTTAACTACAATAACAATCATGACAATTGATAAACAAATTTATATCACGATCAATAACTTTAACTGATTTGAAAACCTTTTTCAATCATTTTGTCCTTTTATGTTATCCATGTAGGTCTTTTTAATTACGACCCCAACTTCACCTTTTTGGTTTTACCCCTTTAGGTAGTACTATCAAGGTCATATCTTGCTATTTACATGGATTCCATAATGGCCTCGAGCCATTACTCATATTATGGTATTTAAGAGGTTCTAGTTGATTTAGGTCACTCATCCTATCATGACCAACATGTCTGATTCATTGGACTCACAATCCTCCAATTTCAGACATGTTCTACTAGGACTATTTTGTTTTGTGTTATATGACGAACTTGAGATTCCACAACAACTAATGATTCTGTCCAGTTCTCATTGTACCTTTTGTTGTCCTCTAGCATTTTGAATTCTACTTTTACTCCCATTGATTCATTTAGAACTCAACTATCCTATCAACAAATATTTCATTATTGGATTGGGATTAATAGTAACATTCAACACTTATGGTTTGTGGATAAACCTTTTCAAGAAACTACTTTCTTAATGTATGTTTCAATCCTTTAGACATATTGGGACATTCCCAAATAATATCATATATGATGTCGTATAAACCATTCATACAGTACATAATTTAGTGATAGCTTTATATTTATGAGGATATAAGAAGATTAGATTAATTGATAAATATATCATTGCTCATCATAGTATGTTTCTTTCATTCCAACACATCATCATGTTCAATTGACTTGTGATACATTATGACAGTCCTTTCCTGAATGTTCTTAAGATCTTGATGCAAATTATTTTAACATCTAATCTCATCAAAGTTTCTTAATACTTTCATCAAGGTCATAATTTTTTTATAATCTTCTTGAACACTTTAAGAGATTTATGTTTCTATTTTACTGAGTAGATATCATCATATTACCTGTAAATGAATTGAAGTATAAGTAATCATCTTTAGCATTCCTTCCATATGATCTTCATGCATCACATGTATGAGATCTGATGGAAAACTTATCCTCCCACTACATCTAGTGAAGGATGCTATGTCACTTTATGTACAAGTGAGAAATGCATATTTCCATAGGTTCAACAACCAAGGGAGTCTAGATTAACATTAGTATGTATTCAAGATATGCATTTCATATATATATACATCCAAGGTGACCATTTCTAATGATAGTCTTGGGTTATCAATTACAATCTTTTGGTATTAACATTATAGATTTTATCCAAGATTCTTTCAAAGTAAAGATCATTAAATATTTGGGCATTACCATGAAGGATCTAATCTTTTGAAATAGAAACATTAATATCTTACTTTATTGATTCATCGAACTTGTCATACAAGATGCTTAAAGTAAATGTTTATATTTTCTTGGCATAATGAAATAGTAGTTAAACTAACTCTAGTACATGACCATTAGGCTAAGACAAATTTAAATGTAGACCAAAACTTCTACAACACTTGCTCTGGCTTTGTCCATATTTTTCCTCCATGAGGGCATTTACTTCTTGTCAGATCCTACACATTAGTATGTGAGATTTCTATTTGGTATCACATACAAAAACTAAGAAGTAATCAAATTTATGTTATAATTTTTATACCTAAAGTAGAGGTCTCATTGCCTTCCTTCTTCTTATTTAGTTCCTCTAACCAGAGTGGAAAATTTCTTTTCCAATATCCTGGTTGTTGACAATGGTAACATTTGCCTCTTTTATTCACTCCTCCATTTGCTTTGAGATCAGAAGACTTGGGCTTTTGGCTAGCTTTAGAACTCTTGGTAGCTTTTTTCCTTTGCCTTAAAACTTACCCTTTGTCTTTCTAGTCATCATCATAGAATTGGGCTTGTCTTTCTTGATCGGTCCCTCAGTTGTTCTCAACATGCCCAACAACTTTGTCAAATTTTTTTCTAAGTCATTCAAGTTGTAGTTCATGACAAAGTGACTATACAATTCTGGCAGAGACTGCTGAATCACATCAGTGGCCAACTCTTGACCCAAGGGGAATCCCAATCTAGCATGGTTATCCACATACCCAATAAGTTTGAGCACATGAGGACCTACTGGATTTCCTTCTACCATGTTACATTTGAATAGTGCCTTAGAGACATCATATCTCTCTTATCTCTATTGATCTTGGAACATGCTCTTGAGATGTGTGACCATCTCAATCACATCCATGTTCTCATGCTTCCTTTGAAACTCATAATTCATGGATCATAGCATCAGACACTTGACATCCACGACATCTTTAGTATGCTTCTTATAAGCATACATGTTAACCTTTAGTGTAGTTAGAAGGGGTTCATCTATTTTTGGCATTTCCAGGACATAGAGCTTGCGCTCCTATGTGAGAATGATTCTCAACATCTTGAACTAGTCGTGGAAGTTGTTCCCAGTCCATTTGTTCTTCTCAAGGACCGATCACAGAGGAGTGATTGTTGTTTGTTACCATTTGATTCTACAAAAGAAATTTGCAATTTTGTTAAAAACTCATTTTTTATTTTGTTTGATTTGATTAAAGTTTGGGTGATAAAATTAGGTCTTTAATTAATATTGTTCTCATTATTTTGTTCAAATTGATAACCCTCAAGTATCAATTTGAAATATTGCAACAAACACTTTTCTAATGAGCAACATCCAACACAATCCAGCTATGGCCCGACCAACACCGCAAAACACAGTCAATTATCAAGGTAGGCAACTTTTGCCAATTGCATCATATGCAATTATTGATATACGACATGCACAACTCCTTACCATGATCATCTATATGCTTCTGGGATTAGACGCTCTAAGAATCACTAGTTAAGCCTAACCCAATAGCCAACACAATAATAATGCACCCCGCGAAGGCGAAACCTACATTACTACCAGCACACTTCCATGAGGTAGACAACGGACCACATTGAGGCATAACTTGCACTTGGCCAAACAAGCTTTTCATATGGTTGCTATTAGAAAGAATCTTAAACTTAATATGTTTGATTGAGGGATTTATATATATCATATATATACATATACTATATCGAATCACCACATATATAGTATGTATCATATACATACTATATCCCACAGCATAAACATGCAATGTAAAACAAAAAGCAATGGTTATGTCCATGTCTACTGTAATTCCTTGGAGCCATAAGTAATTACTACCACCTAGGCCAATCATCACATCACATGTATGAACCTATAGTTGGTGCATATCTGTGCTCGCAAATCTAGGTAGATTAGTTCAAGCCTTGAACTGATCATCTCGCCTCTTGGATGATTGGTCCATCTATCCAAATCATGTTTGGGCTCCTTCCAAATAGTTAGTTGGGCCTTCTGGGACGGTCATTTGGCCTCCTATCCAACTGATGCATGGACTCCTTCCAAATGGTCAGTTGGACCCACCAGGAAGTCGTCTGCTTTCTTCACTATGTCCTCCTTGGACCTCCTGACGTTCGGCTTGTCTTACAAACTGGTCGTCTTTTCTGACAGTGATCATCTTCTTCATCACTATTGCTACTTTATTACATTGAATAAGAGAAACCTTGAGTTACATTCAAGGGGAGAAAAGGTAGGAAAGAATGAACTTTACATTGAGAAGAGGGAGATAGAGGTTCAGTACATAGACCAAGATAAATAGGAACCAAACCATCCAACCACTCACATATATTGGGTATTGGCCATAACCACACTACACATCCATCATAAAACTACTTTTAGGGCGACACATGTAAATTTCATATATATCATATCATACATATATATTAGTTTGGTATTGTGTATTCTTTGATCAGATACACATATGAGATAGTTTAAAATTCACATCATATGCAACAAATAAATGATGCAACCAAAATACTATCATATTGATTATCCTAAAATGTAGTATTTTTACATGGTTCTGATACCACTGTTGGGAAATATAGGCACATAGTATAGCAGTGAAAACAAAATTTTTATCTATTCATATTCCCATAACAACAAGATTGCGTAAATTACTATGAAATAGGAAGAATGGTTTTATCGAGTTATACATGGTCCTAGAGAAAGTCCAGCGACCACAACTTGCTTCAATGCAACTATTTTCTAATTGTCCTTGGATGGTGGTTGTGCAACTCCTAGTCTTCACCACAAACAATGAACAAGATAACTTCTACAATGACTCCTATGGTCTTGCCACAGACTGCAGACTAACGTTACTCTCCTAGAAGTAGCCAAAGGACTCCTACCTCTAGAGTAGTCCACATAGACCAACTAGAACTCCTATCTATTCAACTAGAATAGATAGAAAGGGGTTATCCCTCCCGTTAGTGTAATAGTCACCAACTTTCTCTCCCACAACAATGATCCTCAGTTGTTGTCTCCCATAGTTATCCCTTTCATGTCGGGTAAACTTGCTTGGGATCTCTTGGTTACCACAACTAGAAAGGACAAGAATTTTTAATAAAACTAATTCTCAATTGATGTTGTTGTTCTCTGGGAAGCTCCCAGTACCCCTCTATTTAAAGGCGGGATTTGGGGTAGGGTTCCTAGTCTGTTCGAGATCTCTACGAGAGTGGAAGGTGCTAGAATATCTTGAATTTTTACAACCTAGAAATCCTAAAACGGTTTTCTAGTATCCTAGATAGTCGTCTGGTCACACAAGACGGTCATCTTGCACTGACAAATGGCCGTTTGGTAGTTTCCCAATCACATACAAAATTGGCAACATGTTTCCCATTAGTGTTAGACATTAATTCCTTGCATCACAAGTATTATACAATCTAAACGATTTGGGAAAGAATCTAGAACCTTCTCCAGCCTAACTAAGCGATCTTGCACGTGAGAGTTGGTCAACTTGCTCACCCAGATGGCCTTCTAGTGAGCCAAGTCGAACTGGTTGGTTCAACAAATTAAATCAGTTGGTTCACACCTCAGTTTAAGAAGATCAATTCGATTTCTGGTTAGCCTCATGACTGAAATGGGCATTTCTACATTTGAGACACTTGTTTGACACTCCAGACAGCCATCTCACCCAGTGAGATGATCGTTTGGCAGTGTAGTCTACAAATCTGTTGCATGAGCTGAATACCTAAATGCTTTAGTAATCAATCCAATCATCATTCAAGATAAACTCCTCTTCTAGATGATTTCCTTTATGTGTGACCCTATGGATCCCATATCACATTCATAGTGAATGTCCATAACTAGCTTATGACATCACAAGAAAATAATGGTGTCTAGTTTCACATCAGTGCTACCCAAGTGAATGGAAAGTTGGAGAACAACTTCAACCTACAATATGTGTAAGGTGTTGTAGTGATTGTATAATTCCTTTGTTTTCTTATATTTAGAGTGAACATGAGGCATGGACTGGTCATTCTCCCAACATTCATCTCATGTTCCTTGAAATGAGAGAAGATTGTCTGAGATAATGTGACCTCAATATCATATATTTATTAACATGTGCATGCACATCCGTTTCTCAGTTTCACTTATCAAGTGGCCAGGATATCTATCTCCAGTAGGAGGGAAATATCCCATCTCTATCACTCACAATTTATCCCATGTGTCAAAGTCATCCAATCATCACTGTTATAACAACCCATGTTTTAGGACAACACTTGATGATGTCAAGGTGTACCCAACGACATGTGACGAGTGTAGAAATTTTAGGTATAAGAATCACAGTCACCATCTTCACTACTAGAGATGACTATGACCACCAATGATTGTTTCCATGTGTCATTTCTTAAGGTGGGTCTGTCTGATACATAGTTCCTAACATGTATATGTGTGCTTGGTTTGATATGGCCATATCATGACTAATGAGACAATCATCAACCAAACCACACTATAGTCTTATTTGTTACACTTTTCTATCTACCTTCCACAGTAGCAACCAACTAGGGACATAATGAGAATATGTATATTTACTCTTAGCATCTATATGATCTCAATATTATTCTCTAGACATTCATAATATTTCCTCATTATCTCATAATTAAGTGAAACAAAATGAATCATAAGTTGCCTTTATTGGTACTAATAAAATCCTTTATGGTATATGCCATGTCAATCATTATATGATTGGCTCTATGGACATACCTTAGCAAAAGCAACTGGCTAGCATAAGTGAGGCAACCGATTCATGGTCGTGAGACAACTGACTCCCGCGAGTGAGAAGATTATTTTGTGGTCATGAGACGACCGACTCGCATGAGCGGGATGACCGGTTCATGGAGAAATTTAGTTATATCAAGGATTAACATTGACATCATGTTGTGCATTAATTGAATTTGAATTGTGAATTTGATCCAGAATAGGAAATTGCTTGAAATGATTGTCTCTGTAATATCCTCAATTTTTGGTAAATTACAAAACCAAGTTTAGATAAATAATTTTCAATTGTGATATTATTTGTGATTATAATTATGTTAATCACCTTTGTGGTATGGGTGTTTGTGGCACAAGTTAAATAAACAAGATTTTTTGCTCATAAACAAATAGCAATGTCTTTATGATAAATAGATAAGAGAACTACAATATAATATGTAAGTTTCTAAAAGTCTATGAGAAACATGGTGCTTTCGATAATTAAAAGGATAATTATAAAGCAAAGATTGGCATCTCCATCAAACAAGTATATTTCAATTTATTTGTATACTTGTAAATAATCAAGAAAAGAAGAGCATTCTAAAATTTGGATAAAAAGGATATTTCATTAGCTTTTGGTATTATTTTAGATAACGTTTTAAAAGAGCACGTTTTAGTTAACCCAACCACTAAATATAAATTGGAAAAGGTTTTAATGGATTTCCATGGGATGGGGATGGTTCTTTTAAAGGATATACCATGCAGAAAAATTAAAAAAATCTAGAAACCAATGGTATAGTGGTTTCTAAATATATATAATAACCAATCATCCAATGTACACCAAATAGTTAAGTGAATGGCTTCTATTTTTCCAATAAAGTGTCATGCTTTCCTAGATGGCTTATTGTTTCAAAATCTAAAGTCATAATAAGAATACGATAATGCATTTTTGTGACTTTTGGATCAATAAGAATAAAAAACAAGAGTTTTCTACAAAGGATTGAAGGAGAAATGTATTAATTAATTTCCTTTTTCATCAAGAATTTACCAAATCCAAGGTGAAATAGGGAAGTGAGGATCTCCTATGTGGCCTTCTGGGTACTATGTAAAATGTAAGCATGAGAAAAGGGAGAGAAAGGAATATACATTTAATGACTTGCCTTTACATTCGATTTGGTATGGGAACAAAACTATCAATCCACATCCTTAGATCTAGGACATCATGTGTATATATAAGGTAGAGTTGTATCCTAATATTTTAAGCAACTCTTTCTCTTGTCTCAGACTTCCCCCATGAATAAAACCCTAGCATCTAGGCACAATGACTCCACCCGCACCCCTTTCCTGGTGTGATGTCCTTCCTTGGCTTTGGTGGGTCGTTGAGTTGGAAGGAGGATATGGCAATGCAGGTTCCAACCTATTACCGACAATGCAAGTGTCTTAATTTGATATCCACCTACATCATCTTCTGAACATGAACTACGACCTCTTCTCCTTCTTCTTACCGCACAAAAAATTCATGTGAAGGAGAGAGCCCCTCTCTTGCAACTATGCCCTAGATGCTTGAGGGATCAACAACTCTCTCGATGGTTCCTCATGCTATCGTGAGGGCAGAAAAAGGATGTACCAAAAGACATCAGAGACATTTCATCAGGGAGATGCTTGTAGTCTAAGCCTCATGGATGTCTAGATGGTGGCTATAACATACTTGATCTCACATTCATAACAAAGAATTACCTTTTTATGGGTCATCTCCAGTTGTGTTAATATCTATTACTTTTCCCCCTAAATTTTAAAAAAGAATATTATGATGAGATAACAATATAAATTAAATACTAAGGTTCGAAGTGAAAATTTCACCACCAAAATGTATTAAACTTACTAATGCTATACAACCATACTAAATCAAATTGATGAAAAGAAAAATAAAAATTATGTAAGGAAGGAATTAAACACATCAATCAAGTACTTAACCTACAAATAAGAAATAAAATACTAAACTTCTTTAAAATGAGAAATAGACTTTTCTTACTTAGCCTACCTATAAATTTTATGCCAATCAGACCTTATTTATTCACCTGATTAAATTCGAGATAAAATGTTCAAAATAAGCATATTTAATCAATTAATAATACATTTAGATGCCATCTGGCTATTTCCTCCTTGAGTCACGCAGAGGCCCGCATCTTCTTCTTCCTAGGTTACATGTCTTGTACTAGAACTAGGGTCGTAGACTGTCGGTCAAGGCACCACATTTTATACTATCTTATCCTCCTCCTCTTATATCTCCCCTTCCACTTTCCTTGTATATTCACTTGCTCCTCTGTATCCCTCACTTTGCCTCACTCCTCTAAACCCTAGTCGACTTTCTGGCCTCCACCTTGCACTAGGTTGCCTGACATAGGGGAAGCCATCATCGATGGTTGCAGTGGCTAGTGTCAATCGGTGGTGCCCCTCCCTTCTCCAGCACTTGGTCCTCCATCATCACCTACAAGTGATTTAGCTACCACAACCATCTGACACTCTCTTCCTTGACCTTCCTCACACCTAGTAGATTGATGCACTCCTATGATAAACACAGTTGCCAGAGTTCATCACATCATTCCAGGATTAGACTAGAAGCATGATACCAACCTCCTCACCTCCTCCTACATCATTTACGTCCAGAACTCGGTCACCACCTTTGCAACATCCAAAACTGATCGAGATCCAATAAATTTTTGGTTGTCAATGTAGTCTAACCAAGACCTACCAAAGCCGCAACTTTCGAGAGGGTGAGAGAGAAGGTGAGGGAACACCTCCACCTATAGGTACACCGGTCGAGTGACTGCTCCAAGGTTCACCACTCCGTCAAACCCACATCCTTGATCTACAACCATCCTACCCATAAGCAGATCACTTTCAACCTCCATATTCCTAGTGCCTACTACCTCAGAATCCAACTTGCAACACAGGTAGTGGTGGAGATATATAGATGTATCAATGATAGAACCATTTTTAGAATCTACTTTAAGGTCTCAGACTTGAATCTATCACCTCATGCATCTGGATAGCTGATTCTTATAGTGGAATTGGAGGTGACTCTATCATCCATTGCCCTAGTTTAGAATTGGAGTCACAATTGTGGATGACACCACAATTACTCGGTCTTGAGCAGATTTGGATCCATCTCCACTACTTCTCCTTCCCTTTAGTCGTACATGAAGCCTAACCTTGATATTCATTTTCTTATTTCTCCAGTATTGCTTCTACTAAACCTTGCACCTCCATCTCTCCCACCATACACCTACCATCATCATCGACCTCATGTGCCATGCACATCGAGGCCTTAGAGATCCAAGAAGATAGGAGTCAACCTTAAACTAATATTGATCTGCGAACATATCTAAGGGATTTGATCGTCAAGTCAGTATCCTTCTCATTTGTTTTAGTTTTTCTTAACCAACTAAAAGGATTAGTAAGACAACTAAACATTGTATTAAGGTAACCTAAAAAGGTATAACATAGATGAACTCCTGATCGATAAACTCATATATGTCTATGTGTATTTCCTTGGTGTATATGTATGCACATCAGTACTAATAGTTCGTTACAATGTACAACACATAAACATATGCATTTGTGTGGGTATATTGGTAAGAAATTATGTAGTATTTTATGATTGTAGTCAATTCACTATAAGTATTGAACCTCATAGGAATATACATGTATGTATAAGTATATATGTAATGAACCAAACCCAGAAGTATGAAAAATCACATTTTAGGAGACCAATTCAAAAAGTATTTTATGCCATAGATTAGATAATAATCATTATATGTCAAATGTATAACATGAGGGTCCATGATATTGGATCAACTAACTTGGTACTTATTGTATACATATTTATAAGTAAAAGTTCTAAAAATTTGTAAATATTATTGAACATATTCTAGATGCCAAAGTCAATTTATTTTTGTGTATCGAAACCCTCAATATATATGCATATATTGTTTGTAACTAGAAACACAATAAGACATAATTAGGTAATCACATGTTATCATATGTAGAACTCAAACTCTATATTTCTATAATTCCTGTAAATATACCTTACAAAGAGCATGCTTGTAAATATACCACACCATGATTATATACTTAACCCTAATTTAATAAACTATATCCACGTAATAGAGAATGATAATAAATTTCAAGACCTGATTGTGAGGAATACATATTTTTCACCAACACATATATAATGTAGAAATATGTAGACTTATTTGACTAGAGGTGAATCATATAACTAAAATATATGCAATGGATCATCCGATACAAATAGGATTAAAGTCCCTAATATTCCTTTAGGTGATCAAAATCAGGGTCATAACAAAATGTATAACTATACTAGAAATGTGTGCACAAGTTTTCTTTAGTTTTACTAACATACCTAATACATTCTTAGGATGGTAACTCAACTTCATGGACCGAGTATATAAACTCAGTTAAGATTTATCTATGAAGATTGGGTATGTACATCCTCTATTTTAATTTGGGCATTATTTGACTTAAACCTATATTTATTTATTGAGGCATCTCTTGAATATCAATTCTACTTCAAACTCAATTGTTGGACAACCATATTCCTAATTTGCATTCATATAAATTCATATATTTGTTGAATCATTCGTTTACACTAGGTCTTTAGTTCCCTCCTGCTATGATTTCCTACTTATGTGGAATTGACTAAAATGATAGTTTTGCTTCTCTATTTATCCATGCTACATGTTTGAGTAGAATATCTAGAATAGTGGTACTTATGTAGAATCATACTTATAAAGGGCATGCATATCCTGCCCGATGTGTGCATTTTCACCCTTACTTCTTTTCGGTCATGATCCTATGGTGTTATGACTATGTTTTAGGTATATTTAGTCTACATTGTTATGCATGCAAAATGTTATTATTTTATATTGATGTTGTTGACAATTTTTATGGCAAGGAACTTTTATTCTCATGCTTGTAATTTGGATGTTATTACGCCTCATTTCTCTTGATATAATTCTTTTAAAATTACCTAACTGCAAATAGCACCATAATTGTGGGAACATATCTTTTGCACTTATAACACTATACAATGCCCAAAGTGTTTACTATGTGTACATACTCAGCTATTTCCTAACCTTTATGTTGTTTCCTATGTTCTTGGTGATGTTTCACTTCACCCAAGTTTAGGTACATTAGAGGACAAGGATGCAGAAAGATCATATGCATGGTCTTGGACATAAGTGATAGATTGGGATAGTTGGGTTACCCTCTACAACATGCCTTACATGTTCTTAGGTGTATACTTTTTATTATTAGGCCATGCCACGTTTTATGGAGAGGAACAATTGTACATGAATGACTATGTAACACTGTAGTAGTTTTGCTTATGCGGCTAAATTATAACATGGCTCTTTTATGTATACCATTGAAGAAATGTATGAAATTGTTCCTTTCCTTCGTATTTGGAATTGGATGGACTTATTCTTCAATTAATTGAAGAGTGGATCCTATAGTGGTTCCCACTTCTTACAAAACGGTATTAGATCCAAATAAGTCCATAACTGGACTACTTCAAGTTATCCTAGGATGACTCTTAAGTAGATATGTGATACTTAGAGGTTGTTGGTAAACATATTTCCTAGTAATCAATACCAATTAGGATTTTCAACCCTTGATTGATTTGGTCACTTACGCTCCTCACCCCACCTACTTGGATATGAGCTAGTCTTTAGTAACTCTTAATACATGTGCCCTCTTTTTGGAGGTGGGATGAAGCCACATGGAACTGACTCTTGTAGTGTTTGGTTCACATCTCATAATTTTCTAGGATGTTAGCCAAAGTGTAATGAAGTGTATATTGACTTTAATAGTCAAAGTTCGTATTTATTCTAGTTCTTGCCTTAAACCCCCTTTTCCTTTATTGTTTTTAGCATGCCTAGCATACATCCACTTTGGGGCACTGAAAATACATGATTTATAAATGTAAAATCTCAATGTTTTTAAGAATTAAGATGATTCCCTTGGTACTAAGTGATAATATGAACTATATTAGTTATTATTAGGCATGCCTTGCCTTCAATATGGAGGAACTCAAAATAGGTATGTCCAAAGGCCATATATCTAAAGATTGGATATCATATTTGTGTCTGGTAGAATCCATTAAGTCTGGTAGAATATGCTTAGGAGTTATCCTCCCTCACCTCCATTGTGTAATCATATTACTGAGTGAACAATGTGACAAGTAATATGACTACATAGTTCATCTTGTCTTGTGATGGAACAATGGTTTAAACTATCAAGTGTTCATGGAATGCATATACCTTACTGTAATGGTTGGTCGATCTTATGACTCCCTTAGGTCTTGAAATGAGGCTATGTCAATTATGCTTAAGAGTGACATGGAGAATGGTGGATGTCACACCTCATTAAGGCTTGATAGAATTTGAGTGTGTGTAATAGGAAATCCTTCACCTCTATATGCTATGTAGTAGAGACATAGTTGTATGTCCTTTTGGTGTTTAAATATTTATGTCCTCTTAGTGGAATGAAGCGATGATGTAATAGTTGTGTCATGGAAAGTGGCTGACTTGGTCCTCAGATCAATTTTGGTGCCATGTTTTGGATTTTCATTGCCAAACTTATTTTCATTATTAAAACGTACACAAATATATTTTCATATTTAATCGATGTTTTGGAACCAAGTCACCACCACAAGAAAATTTGAATTGTAAAGAAACCCTTTAATGAAGAAGCACTAACTGGCATGACTGATCTAAGACCCTAGGTGTAGTGGGAAGTATTGAGTACTAAGAATAAGTTTTGGAAATATAAGACCTAGAACCACACTTGTTTCCCCTCTAGAGGATTCGATAAGTTATAGATTAATCCTCCTAAATTGTAGTTTAACCTAAGGAATAGTTTATATTAATAGTAGTTTCTATGAGTAAAACTTTGATAACTCCTAGAAATAATGTCAAACATATGTAGATACCCCTTGACCTTAATTAAACAATAAGACTTGCTAATTATAGAATTGTAAATGTCACTTAAATAAACAAAACCAATATTGAGACTTATCTTCACGCATGTATAAAGGTGAACCTAGGTACGTAAGCGACTAATATTATAAAAGAAAGAAAATTGTAATTTGGGCTAGATTTGAATTGGTGGATTTTGAGACAAAATCCCTCTTAAGGGGTGAAGTGTTGTAACTTACTCGATTTCACATTCATAATTAAGACTTACATTTCTATGGGACATCTATAACTATGTTAATATCTATTACATTTCGCCCTAAAACAAGGATATTAGGATGAGATAACAAAATAAATTCAATACTAAAGTTTGAAGTGAAAATTTCACCAAAATGTGTATTGAACTTATTAATTCTATAAAATCATACTATATCAAATTGATGAAAAGAAATATAAAAATATGAATAATGAATAAAATTAAGTAAGGAAGGCATTAAACCCATCAATTGAGTATTTAACTTACAAATAAAAAATAAAATACTAAACTTTTTCAAAATGAGAAATTGACTTTAAAATTTAATGCATCATGTCTTACTTAGACTACCTAAAAAATTTACGCTAATCAGACCTTGTTTATTTACCCAATTAAATTAGAGATAAAATGTTCAAAATAAGCTTAATTAATCAATTAACAATACATTTCGATGCCATCTGGCTATTTCCTCCATGAGTCATGCGTAGGCCCGCATCTTCTTCTTCCTAGGTTGTGCGTCTTATGAGTGAACTAGGGTCACAGACTACCAATCAAGGCACCACAACTACTCCAACTTCTCCTCGTCCACTTCTATCTTCCCTTCCACTTTCCTTGTTTATTCATTTGCTCCTTTGTATCCCTAACTTTGCCTCACTCCTCTAAACCCTAGCAGACCTTCTGGCCTCCACCTTGCACTAGGATGACTGACATAGGGGAAGTCACCATCAATGATTGCAGTGGCCAGTGTAGGTCTGTGGTGCCCCTCCCTTCTCCAGCACTTGGTCCTCCATCATCACCTACAAGTGATTTAGCTGCCACAACCACCTGACACTCTCATCCTTAACCTTCCTCATACCCAGCAGAATAATGTAGTCCTACAACAAATGCAACTGCCAAAGTTCATCACATCATTCTTGGATCATACTAGAAGCCTAATATTAACCTCCTTTCCTCCTCCTACATCATTTACATTTAGAATTCGGTCACTACCTCCGCAACATCCAAAATTGATCGAAAACCAACAACATTGTGGTTGTAAATGTAGTCTGACCAAGACCTACCACAACCGCAAATTCTGAGAGGGAAAGAGAGAAGGTGAGGGAGCACCACCACCTACAGGTACAATGGTCAGGTGACTGCTCTGAGGTTCACCGCCGCGTCGAGCCCTCATCTTTGATTCACAACCATCCTACCCATAAGAAGATCACTTTCCACCTCCATCTTTCTGGTGTCTATCACCTGAGATTCCAACCTACAACACAAGTAGAGGTGGAGATCTAAAGATGTATCTATGATAGCACCATTTTTAAACTCTTCTTAAAGGTCTCAGGCTTGGATCTATCACCTCATGCATATGGATATCTCATTCTTATAGTGGAATTGGAGTTGACTCTGCCATCCATTGGCATGGTTCAAAATTTGAGTCGTATTTGTGGATGACACAACAACAGCTTGGCCTTGAGAAGACCTGGGTCCATCTCCACTACTTCTTCATCCCTTCAGTTGTGCATGAACCCTAACCATGATATTTGTTTTCTTCTTTCTCCAATCTCTCCTCTGCTAAACCTCACACCTCCATCTCTCATACCATACACCTTCCATCATCATCGACCTCATGTTCCACAGACAGTGAGGTCTCAGGGAGCCAAGAAGATAGGAGTCAACCTTAAACTAACATTGATCTGTGGATATCAACTAAGGGACTTGATCGTCAGGTCAATATCCTTCTCATACGTTTTAGTTTTTTGAAACAAACGGAAAGGATTAATACGACAACTAAACGTGTATGAAAGAAACCTAAAAAGTTATAACATAGATGATGTTACGACCCCACCTCCCGATAACCCCCAATTAAGGGAGACCGAGAGGTCGAAGCCGCACCCATAACTTCCGGATCAAAGGTTCGGAAATTAACCAAGAATAATTATCAAATTTTAACAGACTATACTTAAAAGCTGTATGAAAATAAATTTTTGCATACCTTTTTGAAAACTTGGATTTCTAAACTTCTATCCACTTGAGGATTCTACTCTAACTAATTTTCCTTGTATTTTTCTTCATGTATTTCACAATATGACGATTTACTATTTGTCCTTTTGGCTTGTTCCTAAATCGCCGACAAACAAAATGTCGGTCATCCGAAGCTGGTATGTGGGGGAAACAATAATTAAGTAAATATGTTAACAATGTAATCATTCAATTAACCAAGATTACATTTTAGATATAACTCTGCGACCCAAGAGTACCCTATCCTCTATGTTGTCCCCATTAAAACCCTCATGATCCACCTATAGGTGAACTAATTTCTAGGGTTGAGTCACATGGCACTACTCATAAGTAGCCCACTCCTTAACTCATGGTAGGCTAATGAGTCTCATGGCACTACACGTAGGTAGCCCAGTTTCTAACTCTCAGTAACCTAGACCTTGCTCTAAGATTACCCCTTTTTTTTATCCTTTTCAAAGCAATAGAGGTGGACCCGGGTCTAGTCAGTTATATACGCACATTTATAGTGATATTCATAGTCACTTTATAGTTGCATGAAACAAATAAACATCCAACAGTTATTTTCAAGAAACCGATTAAAACTTCGGGAATCTCTGTGAAACTAGAGTGATTATTCATAAGCATAACCACATACCTGATTTGATGAGTCATGCAGATTATTCAACATATACTTCATGTTTATACAATCAAGCCAATCAACAGATCCAAGCAAGTAATTCAATCATCACATAATTCCTGAAAAGAATATGTACTCTATTTATTACACACTTTATCAAGAATCTACTTTATTGAATTGGATTCTCTTTCTAGGGTTTCTAATCCGCATTAAGGTTTCATTAATATTCATTAGGGTTTCTTAGATCAATTTCTAAAACTCTATCCATTTTAGGTCAACAAACCCTAAAATACTCTTTTCTACTTATATGAACCTTAATTGCTCAACTATCCATTTTAATAGTCTTTTATACCCAAATTGACTTAGGATCATCATATCCCTATTTATTCATGGATTTGAACAATTAAAACAATTAAAAGACATATTGATCTAAATTAGGGTTTTCAAGCTCATTAATGCATAATCATGCACGAAACCCTAAATTAAGCCAATTATATAAAAAGGTCATCTTTTTAGATCCTATTTTCACTTTTATTAACAACATGTTAATCTCAGCTTGAATTATACAAATAACGTTATTAAATCCATCTATCATCAAATAAAAGGGTTTTTCCTTAATTAAAATCATTAAAGATGATAGCTTTATGTACTTTTCACATTTCCAGCATATTTACGCACATACACTCTAAATTAGACTAATCGTGTGCAAAGTTCTTCCTTTTTGAACATAATGTACCTTTTTACATTTAACAGGTTAACATAAACTCTAATGATCCATTAAACCGTATTAAACACTTTATTCATTTCAAAATAGGGTTTCTTAATCTTTAATTCATTAAATATGATAATTTACACTACATTTCAAACTATGATCATATTCAGGCTATAAAACTATTTATTGGATTCCTTGTGATCTTCTGATCAAAATTCGTATATTACTTGTCTTAATCAGAGTTACCAATCATTAGATATGATTTTTGCAAAAAAAAGACTTACTTTGGCCAGTGGGGGCTGCCACGTCGGCCTTTCCAAAAAGTGCAACTCGGCTGGTTTAAAACATGACGAAAAGTCACTTATACCCCTGCGCAGCTTCTTGGTCTTGTTATGCCTGAAGGGGAAAATAATTCCAATGACTGAATCGTCTTCAATCTCACGAAAAAGACCTGCTGCCGCTGCAGCAAAGATCTTATGCGGCCCAACCACCCTCCTCGGACCTTGACGGCTACCAGGGCGGTACCCTTGGCTCCACCATGCCCCCACATAGGCGAGAACGTTGCTGAGATGTCGCCATGATGGCTAGCAGGAGCTTTCCAGCTCTGCAGCACGCAGAGGTCCCATGGCCCTCCTGCAGGTGGTGCGCATGAGCTAGGGCATCGGGATGATGGTTGCGCTCATCTGCGACATCGTGGGAGTGTCGTGCTTCCACATAACTCCATGTCAGGGCTTCTTGTTGCCCCGGGTCACACTACCCCATAGTTAGGGTTTTGTCAACGAAGATGAAGAAATAAAGAAGAAAGAAAGAGAGGAATGCGTTGGGATTCTTCTCCAACTCGTCCCTGGGATCTACCCCTTTATATAGGGGTGTGAAACGAAGCCCTAGGTAGGCCTATTCACGACTCAAAGAGTCCTTTTCCAACTATGAAACCAATTCCTTTCATGAGAAGAAACCTTCTCTCTCATCATCTTCTTAAAACAACATACTGATTGGATTTCTAGGAATATGAAAACATTCTCCCTTATTCTCTTTTGACTTTCTTTTTAATCTATTAATCACGAAATTATGTTTTTCCTTAAGTGGAAAATACCTCTTCTTTAACAAGCTACAAAACCCATTAAAATGTATCATATTATCTCCTTATTTTGCAATTTAGGTATTTTCTCTTTCTTTCCTTTTTATTGGGGCTCCTTGGATCCAAGACATTGCATTATTTCGAAATTCTTTTTATTGGATACTTATTATCCTTCTAGATGCATGATTATGCATTATTTCACATTATCTTGTTTATTTCTTATTAAAATATCTCATTTTGAGGATTTCTCTTTTATTTTCCTCATTGGCGTTCCTTTTAATATTAGAAACCTCATGGATACGAAATTTCCCCAAGAAATCTCATTTATGCCTCTTTTCACTCATTTTCCACATTTTATCATTATTTTCAATTTATTTCTTAATAAAGAAATACTTAATTAATCTTCTCTTTTCTTATTGCTTTCTTTTTGCAACCTTGGACTCCTTGGTACCCAAGGAACCCAAGAGGCATGAAATCCTCTTTGGATTTTCCTTCTAGAGGTTTCTACATATTTCTTTTCTTAAAAATTCAATTATCCATTTACTAATTGAATTTTCTTGTTATTTGGGCTCAGTAGCCAATAAAGCCCACAACACAAACATCAAGGCTATTGTAAACAAAATCCATTTATTCCAAATAAATTATACCATTCTTTGTTCAATTATCTTTAATATGAGAAATTATATTTCTCACCAATTGAACCCAAAAATTGGGATTGTAACATCCTTCCCCTCTTATAGGAATTTTGTCCTCAAAACTCTATCAATCAAACAAACAAACAAACAAACAATTTTGGATAAGATTTTTCCATGTCCATCATTGGCCCCTATGTGGCTTTACTGTACTCATGGCGCTTCCACAGAACCTTTATCATCACATATTCTTTTCTCTAAGTTCTTTCCTCCCGACGTCTATAAATTGTACAGGTGACTCAGGCCATGTCAGCCTCCCTTGGGGCTCACTAGGTTCATTGCTCAACACATGGTCAGGGTACCTCACATAGTGCTCTAAATTGGACACCTGAAACTCATCACACATTACTTTATCCTGAGGGGTAAGGTCAAACTTAACCTTCTCCACCAAACCATGTCAAAAGAACCCATGCATCGGGGACTCAACTCTCTTAGTTACAACTTAGAGGGGTCGGATTTTCATGTCACATATTCTCCCACAGTGAACCGCATGTCAGTCTACTTTGCATCTGCTCATGACTCTCATCATCTCTAGGCTCCTTTCAGCCATTACATGATCAAAACAACTTCATCTACACACACTGTGGTCCTTTTCTAACCATCTTGTGGTCCTTTCACCAACATCACCTTACTGAAGTGGTGACCGACACAACCTCCCTTACAAAGCTTCTTATAAAACTCAATACTAGCTATGGTGGTCATTGTCACATTTTTCATAGGACAAGAACTGTCTCTAAATATCACCCTGTACGAGCACACATGCTCTCATCAGACCCTTTATTCTAGATTATACTAACCATTAGTTAGGGGTGATAAACTGTACTATCATCGAGTTCTTCATGTACCTACTTTCACCTTATGGAAGTGAACCTTTAAGTCATACTCATGAACTTTTGAACTCGCATCATGGTGTAGTTGAACCATCTCTCATATGTAGCTCAACCCGATCTGTCCCTTGACAGAACTCTTTCTTTCTCATGTCATCTAGGAAAGGCGATCTACCATAACCCATATTGCATCTCGACCTTCCTTGGTCCTGAGGATACTTACAACATCCATAGAGATGAACTCCACTTCCCTTTCGGGGACTCTTTATTCTTTATATCAATGCACTGGGTTACCGGTGCTCATCCTTCACCTTCTATCATGCATGACAACATACCACATGCAGCCTCATCTTAGGCATCTAAAGTACTACTGTCACTTATTATTCTGGTAGTACCACGGTGTATGGTGATCTTCAATCATGATTTCCTGTACATCATGATTCCTCAAGATCGATTCCTCCAAAACCCTAAACCACTCTAGTCAGGCTTTCATCTCCTTCTTTTCCAAAGAAGTACATCTGAGGTTCTACCACCATCCTTTCATTGTATCAAGGACTAGACTGGCTAACCAAACAACCCTTAACTTTTCAACGTATCTTGTTACATCTGAGTGTTATCAAAACACCTCTCCTTTCCAAACTTAGGGTTAGCCAAACAACCTCTTCTAGCTTCTAGTCAAACAAGTAAGATGTATCGCAACCAGAGCATCCCTTACCACTTCACATCCTTAGGTATTAGGTAACGTTGAAGACATACACTTCCATGCATTTCACTTACTGTCTCACCTTAAACTCTCTATCTATCTTCAATAAGAACACTCTCTGATTTCATCATCGTGGTGATCTAACTCAACCTAGTATAACTTGTAAGTTCTACATAGCTCATGATAAAAAAAATTCTCATAAGGTGACTACCTTCATTCCTTTTTGTGTTTGTAAACCACCCATGTATCATTCACTTTACCAGGGTACGTTATCTTCTCTATCCTCATACCTCATAGCAACGTTACAACTCACATCATCTTTCATCCTTAGTGTATGGCATGCGTGATGTCCTATCTCTCACTCCCATAACAAGAGGAAATAAGCATTTGGCGGCCATCCAAATACAAAGTTCTTCCTATTCCACGAGTAGAGATACTACATCCCACCTTGCCAGTACACCTTCAAACCTAAGTTGCAACGTGCAACTTATGTCTCTACATCACAATCATTTTGATATCAAAGTTATCTCCATGGAAAACTAGCCTTGAACCTACTGAAGTTTATATCCTTGGTCATCTCCTCTAGGTTTATAGGGTGCCAGCTCTTTTGGGGTCATCCCTCTTCCCTCATGCATCAAGAGAGTGCCCTACTCATCTTCCCTTTGGGTCCCATGAGTTCATGAAGGTGATCAATCTCCTAACCCATGGCCCTCAGACAATGATTGTTGTTACCTCCCGACCCTATGGTCATGTGCAACTAGGGAGTTAGGCAACTCCTACTTCCATCGGTCTTATCCCTACCTGACCCTAGGATAGACTTAGGATTCTCCATTATAGTACATGTTCACTTAGAACCTTACCCAAGTCTTCATCATCTCTCTTTCTGCATTCATGGGCTGGCTTTCATCCTTTCATAGGGATCATGGCAACCTGCCTACCTTGGTCAAGCCCCATATTGGTTACCTCCATGGTAACACATTCATATGCAATTAGAGATGGATATCTATGGGTCTACAAGTTCATTCTCATACCATGTACTTTTCACTTAGCTTCTCAAGATCCTATGAGACCTCTTTAGGTTATCTGAAACCAACAAAACTAATATACACCCTACCAAAGGGGTCCCTCTCCCAGGATGGGAGAGAAACTATCTCTTGACAACAAGGTCACAAAAGCTCTTAGGTCTAGGGTTTACATCCACCTGAGCCTACTTAACCCTAGCAAGCTATGAAGGCACCAGCAGATCACCTACTGAACCATGCTAGGTCATACTTGTCCTCTTTCCTCAATGCTGGATCAAGATCATACCTTTCTTTATCATCAACCTAGATGTGAGGGGTTCATCACACATACCTTAAACTTAAGGGACTTCCCTTTTCCTCTATACATGAGGCGTACCATGCTCAAAACTATAGCAATTTAATTCTCTTCATGAGCATTAGGTATTCCACTTCCCCTCTTATGTCAGGAACCCTAGGTTCACTTTGGGTGTCCAAATGCATGCTCAATCTCATAACCACAAACCAAGCATGTACTGGGTATGACATACACTTCCTATCCTCCTTCTCCTCGATCAACACTTTAAGGTTGAGTCCTCCTCATGGACAAGGTGCAAGGCCTCATAACCTGTTATTATACCTCTCCAGGGTTTATGGAATTATACCATAGGTACAAAGGTATAAGCAGACTCATCCTCTCTCTAGGGTTTGGTTCCTCTAGGACAACCAAGATATCATCAGCCTCCATGAATTATACATGAGGCAACTGCTATCATTGACTTAGGTTGCATCATCCTTGACTTCCCATTGTTCCTCATATCTCGGGGTTTTAGGTTTCCATCCTTCTTGCCTGGGGTCATGCTCTCTCTCTAGAGTTAATCCTTCATCCAACCTCACCATTAGAGGTCCTATCTTTGTGAAGGGTCAACCTCAAAAGCATGCCCCTAGATAGACGAAGCCTATGGTCAACTTATGTTCGCTCAAGATCATCCATAACCCTTTATGCTCCATCATGATTCCTTATCCAGGGTTTCATCCTACTGTCAGCACTATGACGTGCCCTAGGTGCCCGCTATACCCTACTTGCACAAGCCCATAGGGTTTCTAAGGTCCTTCACTATCATCATCATCTAAGGAGCTATCCTTTACCCTAACATGCACGACTCTTCCCAGGGTTGGGTTGCCAAAGGTGCTAGGTCACCCATGGATCATATGGCATCCCAAAGGCATGTCCTTTCAAACACATGGCCTAACTCATCTCACTCTAACCTTCACTTAGGGTTAGGGTTAGCATCATCCTCAGAGGATGTGCCAGGGCTCTACTTGCGATGGAGATCTCTATCTCCAAGACTAACTTATCCTCCTGACAAGAAGGTCTAGCCTCAGGTCTCTTCTGAGGACATGACAACTTATGTCATACGACCTAAGCATGTATCTATTCTTTAATTTGCGTTTAATCTATTAATCTTATGTCCATGACATTTTATTTACATGTTTTGTTTTATTAATTTGATGGAGGATTCCTTAAACCTTATTAACCTTACCCATGCCTCAAGAGGGTGAGGAGGAGAAAGGAAACCCTAATCCTTTAGGTCCTTATCAGAATTTTGTAATGAGAAGGGATGAATAAGATGAGAAGTCCTAAAGGTATCTTATTTCGATTCATACCCTAAGACTTTGGCCAGGAAGTCACACGGATCCGGGAGTCCTCGTATTCCGACTAGCAGTGCGGAGGAAAATATTGCCAGCCCCCGGTCGTGATCCTTTTCTAGACACCTCCATCTTTCGGATAATCCTCTAATAACTCCCTTTGGTTCTATGGAGTTTGTAAAAATTTAATAATTATTAATGGTTAACTGAGGAACCTACGCTCTGATATAAAATGTTACGACCCCACCTCCCGATAACCCCCAAATTAAGGGAGACCGAGAGGTCGAAATCGCACCCATAACTTCTGGATCAAAGGTTCGGAAAATAACCAAGAATAATTATCAAATTTTAACAGACTATACTTAAAAGTTGTAAGAAAATAAATTTTTGCATACCTTTTTGCAAACTTGGATCTCTAAACTTCTATCCACTTAAGGATTCTACTCTAACTAATCCTCCTTGTATTTTTCTTCATGTATTTCACAATATGACGATTTACTGTTTGTCCTTTTGGCTTGTTCCTAAAACGCCAACAAACAAAATGTCGGTCAGCCGAAGCTGGTATGTGGGGGAAACAATAATTATGTAAATATGTTAACCCCTCATGATCCACCTATAGGTGAACCAATTTCTAGGGTTGAGTCACATGGCACTACTCGTAAGTAGCCCACTCCTTAACTCATGGAAGGCTAATGAGTCTCATGGCACTACACGTAGGTAGCCTAGTTTCTAACTCTCAGTAACCAAGACCTTGCTCTAGGATTACCCCTTTTTTTAGCCTTTTCAAAGCAATAGAGGTGGACCCGGATATAGGCAGTTATATACACACATTTATAGTGATATTCATAGTCACTTTATAGTTGCATGAAATAAATAAACATCCAACTGTTATTTTCAAGCAACCGATTAAAACTTCGGGAATCTCCATGAAACTAGAGCGATTATTCATAAGCGTAACCACATACCTGATTTGATGAGTCATGCATATTATTCAACATATACTTCATGTTTATACAATCAAGCCAATCAACAGATCCAAGCAAGTAATTCAATCATCACATAATTCCTGAAAAGAATATGTACTCTATTTATTACACACTTTATCAAGAATCTACTTTATTGACTTGGATTCTCTTTGTAGGGTTTCTAATATGCATTAAGGTTTCATTAATATTCATTAGGGTTTCTTAGATCAATTCCTCAAACTCTATCCATTTTAGGTCAACAAATCCTAAAATACTCTTTTATACTTATATGAACCTTAATTGCTCAACTATCCATTTTAATAGTCTTTTATATCCAAATTGACTTAGGATCATCATATCCCTATTTATTCATGGATTTGAACAATTAAAAGACATATTCATCTAAATTAGGGTTTTCAAGCTCATTAATGCATAATCATGCACAAAACCCTAAATTAAGCCAATTATATAAAAAGATCATCTTTTTAGATCCTATTTTCACTTTTATTAACAACATGTTAATCTCAGCTTGAATTATCCAAATAACGTTATTAAGTCCATCTATCATCAAATATAAAGGTTTTTCCTTAATTAAAATCATTAAAGATGACAGCTTTATGTGCTTTTCACATTTCCAGCATATTTACGCACATAAACTCTAAATTAGACTAATCGTGTGCAAAGTTCTTCCTTTTTTAACATAATGTACTTTTTTACATTGAATAGGTTAACATCAACTCTAATGATCCATTAAACCCTATTAAACACTTTATTCATTTCAAAATAGGGTTTCTTAATCTTTAATTCATTAAAGATGATAATTTACACTACATTTCGAACTATGATCAGATTCAGGCTATAAAACTATTTTTATTTGATTCCTTGTGTTCTTCTGATCAAAATTTGTATATTACTTGTCCTAATCGGAGTTACCAATCAGTAGATATGATTTTTGCAAAAAAAGACTTACTTTGGCCAATGGGGGGCTGCCACGTCGGCCTTTCCAAAAAGTGCAACTCTGTTGGTTTAAAACATGATGAAAAGTCACTTATACCCCTGCGCGACTTCTTGGCCTTGTTATGCCTGAAGGGGCAAATCAATCCAACGACTGAATCATCTTCAAGCTCACGAAAAAGACATGTTGCCGCTGCAGCAAAGATCTTATGCGGCCCAGCCGCCCTCCCCGGACCTCGATGGCTACCAGGGCGGTACCCTTGGCTCCATCATGCCCCCGCACAGGCGAGAACGCTGTTGAGACGTCACCATGATTGCCAACAGGAGCTTTCTAATTCTGCAGCATGTAGAGGTCCCATGGCCCTCTTGCAGTGGTGCGCACGAGCTAGGGCATCGGGCTGATGGTTGCGCTCATCTGCGACATCGTGGGAGTGTTGTGCTTCCATAGAACTCAAGGTCAGGGCTTCTTGTTGCCCCGAGTCGCACTACCCCATAGTTAGGGTTTTGTCAATGAAGATGAAGAAAAAAAGAAGAAATAAAGAGAGGAATGTGTTGGGATTCTTCTCCAACTCGTCCCTGGGCTCTACCCCTTTATATAGGGGTGGGAAACGAAGCCCTAGGTAGGCCTATTCACGACTCAAAGAGTCCTTTTCCAACTATGAAACCAATTCCTTTCATGAGAAGAAACCTTCTCACTCATCATCTTCTTAAAACCACATACTCATTGGATTTCTAGGATTATGAAAACATTCTCCCTTATTCTCTTTTGACTTGCTTTTTAATCTATTAATCACGAAATTATGTTTTTCCTTAAGTGGAAAATACATCTTCTTTAACAAGCTACAAAACCCATTAATAATGTATCATATTATCTCCTTATTTTGCAATTTAGGTATTTTCTCTTTCTTTCCTTTTTATTGGGACTCCTTGGATCCAAGACATTCCATTATTTCGAAATTCTTTTTATTGGATACTTATTATCCTTCTAGATGCATCATTATGCATTATTTCACATTATCTTGTTTATTTCTTATTAAAATATTTCGTTTTGAAGATTTCTTTTTATTTCTCTTTTATTTTCCTCATTGGTGTTCCTTTTAATATTAGCAACCTCATGGATACGAAATTTCCCCAAGAAATCTCTTTATGCCTCTTTCCACTCATTTTCCACATTTTATCATTATTTTCAATTTATTTCTTAATAAAGAAATACTTAATTAATCTTCTCTTTTCTTATTGCTTTCTTTTTACAACCTTGGACTCCTTGGTACTTGGAACCCAAGAGGCACAAAATCCTCTTTGGATTTGCCTTCTAGAGGTTTCTACGTATTTCTTTTCTTAAAAATTCAATTATCCATTTACTAATTGAATTTCCTTGTTATTTGGGATTAGTAGCCAATAAAGCCCACAACACAAACATCAAGGTTATTGTAAACAAAATACATTTATTCCAAACAAATTGTACCATTCTTTGTTCAATTATCTTTAATATGAGAAATTATATTTCTCAACAATTGAACCCAAAAATTGGGGTTGTAACAGATGAACTCCCGGTCGTTAAAATCATCTATGTCTATGTGTATTACCTTGGTGTATATGTATGCAAATTAGTAGTAATAGTTAGTTAAACTCTACAACACATAAACATATGCATTCATTTGGGTATATTGATAAGAAATTTTGTAGTATTTTATGATTGTAGTTAATTCACAATAATTAATGGAACCTCATTGGAATATACATGTATGTATAAGTATATATGTAATGGACAAAACCCAAAATTATGAAAAATTCACATTTTAGGAGACCCATTCATAAAGTATTTTATGCCATAGATTAGATAATAATCATAATATGTCAAATATATAACCTGAGGGTCCATGATATTAGATCAACTAACTTGGACTTATTATATACATATTTCTAAGTACAAGTTCTAAAAATTAGTAAATGTTATTGAACATATTCTAGATGCCAAAGTCAATTTTTTTGTGCATTGAACCCCTAAATGTATATGCATATATTGATGGTAACTCGAAACATAATAATACGTATTTAGGTAATCACATGTTAGCATATGTTGAACTCAAACCTTATATTTGTATACTCATATATTCTTGTAAATATACCTTACAAAGAGCATGCTTGTAAATAAACCACACCCTGAGTATATACTTAACCCTAATAGACTGAACTATATGCATATAATGAAGAGAGAGAATAAATTTACAAGAACTTATTGGGGGGAATATATATTTTTCACCAACACATATATAATCTAGAAATATGTAGACTTATGTTTCTAGAGGTGAATCCTATAACTAGAATATATACAATGGATCATGCAATACTAACAGGATTAAAAGTCCCTAATATGCCTTTAGGTGACCAAAATTAGGGTCATAACAATATGTATAACTATACTAGAAATGTGTACACAAGTTTTCTTTGGTTTTACTAACATACCTATCACATTCCTAGAATGCTAACTCAACTTCATTAACCGAGTATATAGACTGAGATAAGCTTTAGCCATGAAAATCAGGTATGCACATCCTCTATTTTATTTTGGGCATTTTTTGACTTAAACCTTATTTCTTTAATAAGGCATCTATTGAATATCAATTCTACTTGAAACTCAATTGTTGGACATCCATATTCCTAATTTGGATTCATATAAATTCATATGTTTGTTGAGTCATTCTTTTATATTGCGTCTTTGGACCCCTCCTGCTATGGTTTCCTTCTTATGTGGAATTGACTAAAATCCTAGTCTTGCTTCTCTATTTATGCATGCTACATGTTTGACTAGAATATCTAGAATAGTGGTACTTATGTACAACTATACTTATAAAGGGCATGTGTATTCCACCCAGGGTGTGCGTTTCCACCCTTATTTCTTTTAGGCCATGATAATATGGTGTTATGGCCCTGTTTTAGGTGCATTTAGTCTACATTTTTATGCATGCAAATGTTATTGTATTATATTGAGGTTGTTGGTAATTGTTATGGCAAGGCACTTTTATTCTCATAATTGTAATCTGGATGTTATTATGCCTCATTTCTCTTGCTATAATTCTTTTGAAATTACCTAATTGCAAATAGCCCCCTTCTTGGGGGAACATCACTTTTGCACTTATAACACGATACAATGCCCAAAGTGTTTATTATGTGTACATACACAACTCTTTGATGAACATTATGTTGTTTCCTACGTTCTGGGTGATGTTTCTCTCCACCTAGGTTTAGGTACATTAGAAGACAAGGATGCAGAAAGATCTTATATAAGGTTTTGGAAATTGAGGATAGCTTGGGATAGTTGGGTTACCCTCTACAACTAGCCTTACATGTTCTTAGGTGTATACTATTTTTTTGTTATGCCATTCCACCTTTTATGATGAGGACTAATTGTACATGAATGACTATTTAACTATTTAATAGTTTTGTTTCTGATGCTTTATTATAGCATGGATCTGCTATGTATACCACTACAGAAATGAATGAAAATTCCTTCTTGTTTAGAATTAGATGGACTTATTCTTAGATTTAGTGAAGAGTGGATCCCCTATTGGTTCCCACTCTTTATAGTGGCGAGGGTAGTTGATGATGAGGGAGCAAGAGGAAACACACAGACATAGTATTCCTCAACCTTGATTCTGATTGCAGTGCATGACATCGACTTGGGTAGGAGGAAGACGCAGCCTTCATCTGCAGGTGAGAACTCAAGAGAAAGAGAGGGAAGGAGATAGTATATTGATGGGTAGTGGCAACAGTGGAGGGACTAATCCCTAGCAGAAGGTGTCGTCGACCACTCTGCAGAGGACATTGCGGTTGCAACACCAAGGGAGACACATATAACAACAACTATCTGTGTTGGGGTATCAGGCGCATTTGAGCATAAGGAGGAAGAAGGGCCACCCTCCTGAAGCTTAGGTGATCACAAGGTCCTCAGTTGTAGTCAGGGTCAGAGGTGTGGTGGTGGTCGAGGCCTATATGTTTCCTGATTGAGGCACCGGTAGCGCAAGCCACATGTGAGGAAATGTGATCCCCATGTCGCGGTCGTGAGGATGAAGACAGTGTCCAAAATGGGTTTATGGTTAAACAGATCCCAACACAGACCTGTAAGCCAAGGGAAGGGAGGAGATAAAGAAAGGGGCAAATATGCTGATGTGGCCACATCTAATTGGGCCAATTATCTTTACTTCATAATAATCATAACTAAGAATAGATAACTGAGATCAAGATAAGTAATACATGAAAATTGATAAGCAGAACACATAGAATCCAAATAAAATATAATTGATACTTAATTATGCTTCTTGGTCCAAAAATGGGGTAATATATGTGTTTAAGCAAAGATTTATAAGTGGAAACCCTAAATTGGATATTAACATGTCAAAAACATTAAAAGCCCTTGTTTTGTGAGCTTATTTGATATTGTTGAATAAGATGAGAAACCAAGATGATCATGCTAATGATGATGAGAAACTAGGTTTTCTAGTGTGGTTGAACATCAATGAAGAGTCCTACTATAATCTTAATGTACCTAACCTTATCTAAGTTACATGATGTAATAATATCTAGATTTGATGATGATGTCTACACTGAATATGAATTAGGATTCTTAATGAACATAGGAATTGGAATATCAAACATAACTTGAATGATAACTCAAGACCAAAGAAACTAAACAAATATTAGGACTCGAGTAGAATTTAATGGACTTGATTAGCTCATCCCCTGCACCACCTTTGATGTAAGATAAGAAAGTAAAGAATGATGAATATGAAGCCCTAGGGGCAAGGAAATTGTCAGAAAGACTGCTAAGTCTTGGGGGAAAGATCTATCACCAAAGCCCTGGGGGCAACGGTGAGGCACCAAATCCCTTAGGGAAACTGTGTCCTATGTCCACTGCAGGGACAAGACTCCAAAGGTTGGAGGTGTCTGGATCGACTAGTCATGATCAAAATGCTAACTTTGATTTGTTAAACATTAATGGCTGAATTATGTTGTTACAAGTAAATGTGAGCTTTTGTTTCCCCCCACATATTATTATAACTTGTTATACTGACTATGGTTTTGATTCATGGTGTTTTAGGTACATGCAAAATATTTAGATGCTTAGAGACACGATAAACCAAATGGAATTACATGAAAGCATTAAAATTTATAAAAAAAAATGAAAGCATTAAAGATAAGTTAAAGGAGGATTAGATAGCTAGTTACTTCTTCTTAGCATGTATTAGTTTCATGAGGAATATCATTGTACAATTTGTAAATAATATTCAGAATAAATGAAATTATTTGTTGTTATTTATTATTTGATAAGTCTGGATCCTTGGGAATATAGGTAATGGCTCTCAACTTGAAGGTCTTTCCTTTATTGGGGGACACTAATAGTGAGGTCATTACATTTGTTATAAGAGTGCCAAATTTTTCAAAAATATTTAATAGTTTAAAATTTGAAGTAATCTGTAGAAATATGAGGGAATTATTAGGGCATTTTCTAAAGACAATGATCTCTAGAAGGGACCACAACCAGGGGCTGGCAATATTTTCCTCCACACTGCTAGTAAGATTATGAGGACTCCCAGTCCTGTGCATCCTACCTGGCCAAAGTTGGATGATTTTTTCCTAAGTAAAATACCTTTAGGGTATCTTCTCGTCTTGATTCATCCATTTCTCATCCTTTTGCTTAATAAACCATAAAAAGAACTTTGCACCTCATCTTAGGTAGGGTTTTGAGAAGAAGAAGGATTAAGGCATCCTCTGCCAATTAATGTACATGTGAAGTGGAAATAATAAAATGTACATGTATTATGGTCATAATAACGTGAAAATAATGAAAAAAGTAAAGAAAATTTGTTTTATGGGTTGCAAGGGTAAACTCTAGATGGAGCTAGAGTTGGTCTAGAAAAACCCTAGGGGGCAAGGGACATGGAAACTCTAAGAGGTAGAGTACAGTTTCTAGCCCTAACCCTAAAACCCTAAATATGAGAGATGAGAATGGTTTGGTAATATAGAACACTACCCATGTGAACCCAATTATGGTAAGAGGAAAGAGAAAATATATTTTTTTTGGTAACTCATGCATGAAGGATGCATGTGAAATAATATGAATATAAATGAGCTAAGTGACTCAACCTCCCATGCACGTGTGCATGTGGAACAAGGCATTAATAAGAAAAGTTTTAAGAAGCTTATAAACAACATATGATATAATATAACTTTCTCAACTAACTCTGATGGATGTATGCAATACATGTGGGATGCATGATCGGGCCTATCTAATCACCTCGTGCTAAGAGAGACTATGTATGTTCACTATGGTATACGGTGATCTGACCCAAAAAAAGATAATCAAATTAGGTAAAGGATAATGTATGATTTCCACTATAGAGATAGGTGGTTGGGCCACGATTTATGTGCGATGTCCACTACACGGGCCACCCTAGAGAAAGGGTTCCCCACATGAATACTCTAGAGAGGGATTTACCATAGAGAATAAGTGAGAAATTAGAAAATCTATGAGTATATAGATGAGAAACATAAGTAACCAATGGTCATGCATGAAGATGAAAATATGAAACTTTAGAGCTAGTGTGCCAACCTAGGGTGGGTCAACCCACGAGTGGGAAGATGACTTATGAGGGAGGAAAAACCTTAGACCTTGGGGTAAGCTTGTGGCTAGAGAAGCCTAGTCCAATGATTGAGTTAACCATGAATGTCACCTAATATAAAAGATGAAAGCACATATATTGAGTATGAGTTTTTGAACCCAAGTATACCATCTCTGAGGAATATGAGGAAAATTCACTATGGAAGTGGCAGACCATATGAGACTGAGTCAGAAAAAGAAATGTTGTCATGAGTCCAATGAGGGACATAAAGTGAACAATGAGCATTACAAGAGATGGACAAATCCGATTTAAATGATTGCATACTAAAATAATGTGTTGAAAATGAACCCTTGGGAAGGGTAGAGCCCAAAGTCAATCTTATGGTCATGTAGGGAGTATTAAAGGACATGGACTGATAGGATTAGGAGTTGTTTGTTCCCTGAATGCACAAGACCTTCTGGTCATGAGGTAACATCTACGTTTTCCCAAGGCCCATGTCTCAGGATATTAGCTACCTTCATGATGTTCATGTGGCCCATGGGTGAATGTGAGGGGCACTCCCTAGATGCATAAAGATGAGATCACTCCAATAAGTACATGTACCCCAAGAGACCTCAAGGTAGTGGCTAAGGCTCATAATACCTGAGTTGTAAATGTAAAAGTTATAAAGAATTCATGTAATAATGAAATCATAAGGGGATTTGTGTACAAACACAAGAGTGAAAAGGTCATTTGAATTCATGAGATATGAGAATAATGTGGAATTAAAAAGTATACATGGTTAGAGTAATGTTGAAAACAACTCAACCTGAAAGATGAAAGGTTCAGGTAATATGTGGATATACGGTCTCTACTCTTGGAAGGGGATGAACTTTGTATTTGAACTGTAGCCAAATGCTTATTTCATACCATTATGAGGGAGAGAGATTGAGTAGAGACATGTTATGCATAAATAGGACCTATGAAAATGAATACCTATAGTTAAACTTAATGACATGATCTAGGGTTTGAGGGGTTACCTCACCCATATGAGAAGGTGAATGTATGATAGGTTGGGAACCTAGGTAAGAAGGCGATCACCAAGTAATTTTTTTTGAAATCAACATGAAGAATGGAATACAAGTGAGAATGAAATGGCTAAGTAACAATGTCATACAATGAAGGGGAATGTGGAGATACCCTAAATCATGTATCAAACTTAGTCATAATATGTGAAATTTTCATTATTAATAAAGATGTTAAGATAAGCTATGAAAGGTTTTAACCCTAAGGTTTGGAACTAAGTTGGGTTATCATTCACCTTAAGCTTACTAGGTTTGAATTTTGGGACAAAATTCCTTTTAAGGAGGGGTGAATGCAATATCCTAAATTTTGATAAAACATAAACCATGTTTGGATAAAAAAAATTCAACAATGACATTATTGGTGGATATAATAATCTCAATCACCTTTTTGTTAGGGGTGCTTGTGACACAAGTTAAATAAATAAGAGATTTTGCACATAAATAAACATCAATGTCTTTATGAATAAATAGATAAGAGAAATATGATATAATATGTAAGTTTCCAAAATGAAATGAGAAACATGGTGCTTTAGATAATTAAAAGGATAATTATAAAGCCAAGACTGGCAACATCTACAAACAAGTATATTTCAATTTAACCTTTTATATACTTGGAAATAATAAAGAAAATAAGAGCATTCTAGAATTTGGAGAAAAAGGATATTTCATCGGTTAATGGTATTGTTTTACATAACATTTTCAAAGAGCAAGTTTTAGTTATCCCAACCACTCAATATAAAATAGAAAAGGTTTTAATGAATTTCCATGGGATGAGGATAATTTGTTTATTGAATATACCATGGAGAAAAATAAAAGAATATTCTAGAAACCAATGATAAAGCGGTTTCTGAATAGATTAAATAACCAATCATCCAATGTACACCAAATAGTTAAGTGATTTTCCTTAATGTCATTTGTTTTGCTATAAAGTGTCATTCTTTCATGGATAGCTTATTGTTTCCAAATCCAAAGTTTTAATAAGAATATGATAATGCCTTTTCATGACATTTGGATTAATAAGAATAAAAGACAAAAGTTTTATAGAAAGGTTTGAAGGAGGAATGTATTAATCAATTTCCTATTTTCATCAAGAATTTACCAAATCCAAGTTGCAATACAGAAGTGAGGATCTCTTGTGTGGCCTTTTTGGGACTATCTAAAATGTCAACATGATAAAAGGGAGAGAAAGGAATTTACATTTAATGACTTGCCTTTACACACAATTTGGTATGGGAACTAAACTATCAATCCACACCCATAGATCTAGGACATCATGTGTATATATAGGGTAGAGTTCTATCCTATTATTTTCAGCAACTCTTTCTCATGTCTCAAACTTCCCCCATGAACAAAACCCTAGTAGCTAAGCACAACAACTCCTCCTGCACCCCTTGCCTAGTGTGATGGCCTTCCTTGGCTTTGTTGGGTCATTGAGTTGGAAGGAGGAGACATCGATACATGTTCCAACCTGTTACCAGCAATGTATGTCGTCTTAATTTTATATCCATATGTATCATCATCTAAAAATGACATGTAACCTCTTCTCCTTCGCCTAACTGCACATCACAGTCATGTGAAGGAGAGTTCCCCTCCCTTGCAGCCATGCCCTAGATGCTCGAGGGATCAACAACTCTCTCGATGTTTCCTCATGCTACCGTGAGGGCAGAAGACGGTTGTACCACAATACAACAGAGACACTTTGTCAGGGAGATGTTGGCAGTCTAAGCCTTGTAGATGTATGGATGGTGGAGAGGGTAGTTAATGATGAGGGAGCGAGCAACAGGCACGGAGACAGTATTCCACAACCTTGATTCTGATTGCACTGCCTGACGTCGACCTGGCTAGGAGGAAGATGGAGCCTTCCATCTATAGGTGAGAAGTCAAGAGAGATAGAGAGAGAGGGAAGGAGAGAGTAGATTGATGGGGAATGGTGGCAGTGGGGGGACTATAACCTGGAGGCTGGCGTCGTCGACCACTCTGTAGAGGACGTCGTGATCGCAACACCAAAGGAGGCACATATGACAACAACTATCGGTGTCAGGGTAGCGGGCACACCTGAGTGTAAGGAGGAAGAAGGGCCTCCAACCTAATCCTTAGGTGGTCACATGGTCTTCAGCAGTAGTAGTCGGGGTCAGAGGCGTGGTGGTGGTCGAGGTGTGATCGTCGCCCAGTTGAGGCACTGACAACGCAAGCCACACACAAGGAAACATGATCCCCAGGATGTGTGCATGAGGATGAAGAGAGCACCCGATCTGGGATTAGGGTTAAACATATTCCAACACAGATCCACGAGTCGAGGAAAAGGAGGAGATAAAGAAACAAGTAAATACGCTGACGTGGCCACTTCTAATTGGCTCAATTATCTTTACTTTGCAATAATTATTATTAAGGATCGGTAACTCAGATCAAGATAAGTAATACATGAAAATTGATCTAAAGAACACATAGAATCCAAATAAAATATAATTCACACTTAATTATGCTTCATCTTCCAAAGATAGGGTAATATATGTGTTTAAGTGAATATTTATAAATGGAACCCAAGATTGGATATTGACATGTCAAATACATAAAAAGCCCTTGTTTTACGCTCTTGTCTGATATTGTTGAATAAGATGAGAAACCAAGATGATCATGCTAATGACAATGAGAAACTAGGTTTTTTTAGTGTAGATGATCATTAATACGTGTAATTAAGATCTTAAACATCAATGAAGAGTCTTTCTATAACCTTAATGTGCCTAACCTAATCTAAGTGTTCATGATGTAATAATATGGTATATCTGATGATATGATTACACCTAATATAAATTAGGACTCTTAATGAACATAGGAATTGGAATATCAAACCTAACTTTAATGAAAACTTGAGAGCAAAGCAACCTAAACATAGATTAGGATTTGAGTAGAGATCAATGTGATTAATTTGTGATGGTAAGACTTTAGGATTTATATACATGCATATTAAATTATGATTGCTTGAATTTCTTGGATTGTATTGCATGAACATGTGTTGAATAATTTGTGTAGCTCACCAATAAGGTATGTGGTTATGCCTATGAATAATCGATGTAGTTTCACGTGTCTTTCTCAGGTTTCTCTGCACGGTTTGCAAATATATGACTGCTTTTTCTGTTCATTTCCTTGCAAATTATAAAGTGACTATGACTATCACATAATATGGACTTGACTAGCTCGTATCCAACACCACCTCTGATGTAAGATAAGAAAGTAAAGAATGATCAATACGAAGCCCTAGGGGCAAGAAAATCATCAAAAATATCACTAAGCCCTAGGGTCAAGATCTATCACCAAAGCCCCGGGGACAACGATGAGGCACCAAAGCCCTGGGGGCAAGTGTGGTCTATGTCCAATGCATGGATTGAGTATGGAGGTTGGAGGTAACGTCCCAAAATTTGAGGCCTTAGATAACATGATTGTAACATCCCTGACCTGGGTTTGTACTAATCCTAGGTGTTTTTCTTAATTAAGTTGATTAGATGCGTGTTCTTATTCTTTGAAAAGTAATTAAGGCTTTTGAGGAACTTATATTTCAATATCATTCATTTTTTAATAATGTTGAAACATTGTTTTGTTAATATTGGACTAAAGCACAAATTACCCAAGTTGAGGGGTTAACTTGCAAATTGCACATGATAAAGTGTTCCTCTGATGTTGAGACATCATAGGAATGCATATGATGAAATGGTATGGATTCCACAAGCTTGGGCACCACGATAAAGCTTGTAGAGCAATCCTTGTGCATTAAAACCTAGTTTTGGGTGCAATGTGCAATTTACCCAAAACCTAGGGTTCAATACGTAAAATATTACCTCTAGATGGTCTCTCATGTTTCTTGGAATCACGTAGAGCAAAGAAAATGAGAGGGGCACCTCATTTGGATTATCATGAGAGAATCTTGACATTAAAATAATCAAGATTTAAGCACAAATGGCACTTTATTATAACTTATTGTAAAAACAAATATATTAATTAAAGTTCACTTCAACCAAAAGTTGAAGGATGTGTTTACAATAGTGTTGGATGAGCTTGTGCCATTCTTGGGCACAAAATATCTTGGTTGAGTTGAATCCATTCACATTAATATAATATAAAGCAATATCCAATAAAATGATGGATATTAATATAAAACTAATTAAGGTGCTTAGTTCCTTTTCCATTATTTCTTGGATAATGGAGAAAATTTTGCAAGGAAATAGAGGGTGGGTTCTTGGTCAAGGAATGGAGGAGGATTTAGTGGAAACTAGTTGGAATTAAAGAAGATAACTCTCTTTTTCTATTTCCTTAAAAACCCATATACATATCTCTTATGTATATCTTTTGCAATACACATGAGAACTGTTTCCTTAGTTTCTTTCTCTTTGCACCTTGCTTTGGCCGACCAAAGGAGAGCTCTAAAACAGAGGAAGGACGAACAAACTAGCTTGGTAAGTTTTGATCATCTTCTACCTCGGATCCATGGTGGAAACCCTAAAACAAGGCTTGATTAATGGTTTTCGTCACACGATTTTCATTTCTAGCCATCTTGTTCATCCAAAAAGTTGAAGGATGGACCTTGGAAAACTACTGGAACTCCATCCACCATTAGAGCCATGGATCTTGGAGCTTGAGATCAGTTCTATAGGCGGGTTTTATAACTCTAACCCTTAAGCATTAGTATTGCACTCTTTTCTATAAGAATTGTTGGTTACTTTCCTTCCTTTGATACTCTTTTGAGTTCTTGCTAAAACTCCCACGAAGAACAGCAACTGTTCTTGGTTGTTCTAAGTAGGACGATGCTAACATCATCATAGATGGTTATCCAAAAGGTTAATTTACTAAACGGTCTCCAATCCTTGCTCAAACGGTTTCCCAAACCGTTTGGAATGAAACTGTTTCAAACTGTTTGGAATGAAACGGTTTCACTAAACCGTATAGAAGCAAACGGTCCAAGACCGTTTGGTGGCTTTAACCAAGATTTGACCATTTGGAGACCTGTTGAAAATAATTTAGATCAATAAACCATCAACTATTATTAATTAACTTCAATCGGTTCACTAGTTGAAGGTCCAACAATTACCAAAACCCTAACCGGGTTATTGTTGATTTGACAATTGATTGAGTTTGAAACTTGGGTTGATTGACCCAAACGATTTCAAAACCGTTTGGGGATCACGCAAACGGTCTCAATACCATTTGGTGATCACCCAAGACCATGTGGAGGTCTAGGGTTAGGTATGGGTGACCAATTGAAGATCCAAAGGTACTAGGTTGAAGTATAATCAATTATTGATTTTGGTGATCAATCCAATGAACTAAACCCTAATTGGTTGACTTGGATTTTGATGTTGACTTGGGCAAATGGTCTCAAGACCGTTTGGAGGTCATCCAAACGACCTCAAGACCGTTTGGGGTAAGGTCATGTTCAAATTGGATGAAGGTTCAATGGTTTCAAATCAATTAGATTCACATTGAATAATGTTGAAGGGTCATCGATTCCAAACCCTAATTCAATTGACTCAAACCCTAATTGATGATTAATTGAGGGTCAATTGAGGGTCAAATCAGTTGAAGGTTGACCTAATTAACTAAATTGAAGCATGGTGATAGGTCTAATTGATGATTGGTGACATGTATACAACTATTTAGGGAACCACATTGGAAACCCTAATTCAATTGAAGTGGTTGAGACCCTTTTTGGTCCTTGTGGTTTTGAGGGGGTTTGGACCAAACTGTAATATCCTCATTTTTTTGGTAAATTTGAATTATAATAACAATAAAGAAAAGAAATATAATTATAGAAATTTGTGAGAAAATAAATATCCCCTGAGATAATGGCATTGTTACAATGGGATGTCTAGAAAAGCAAGGTTTGTTTATCTCAGGTTACAAGATATAGCTTGGAAAAGGCATACATAACTTTCCGTAAAATAAAGATAATGCTTTGGGTGAGTTTTTCAAAGGGAGATATAATTCCCTTTAAGACTTTTTGCCAAATCCAAATTAGGAAGGAGTGATTGCCCTTTTGGTGACTTTATATTAAGAATCGAGAATATAAGGTAGAGAGGAAGTCGGTGATTAATAAAACACTTTTCATAATAGGAAATGTGGTGTGCCTTGGGCTCCATCCTGCATATGTTTGGGAGAGGGAAGACTCATGCTTCCTCTTTAGACGGATAGCTATTCCTCCCCACTTTCCTTTCCTGGTAGTACACTTTAGGGTTCCTCCTGAACATGTATATGAAGAGGTATATAAAGAGGACCCTAGAACCGTCATCCTCCATCTACTGTCTAAGAGATGCCTTGAAAAGGAAAGAACCAGAAAAGAGTTACAGACCACCAGTTCATCGATCTGGAAACCTAGCATGTCTTTCCCCTTCCTGGCCTGGGATCTGTAGCTCTGTGAGGATCAATCAATGGCGTTCTAGACATGAGCAAGACAGCGAGGCTGCTCCTCCTACCATCACGTAATGTTGCCTCAACAACAGATGACCTGGGACTGCACCTGATTCCTGCTTTGCTTCGATGAGTAGGGAGCAGGGGAGAGGTAGCATCGACTAGTTGGGATGCCACCCTAGGTCTGCGAGTGTAGGCTGAGAGGAAAAGCCACCTGACATCGTTGGCGACCAGAGCAATACCACACTCACGAGCAAGGGCACGGTGGTGAGCATTGGCTCTTTGGACATTGGTAGGTTGGGCGCCATATGGGGTGTTGCAGGCCGATGATGCTACTAATAGCAACCTGCGACCACGAGGATGATCCTACACGGTTATGCGTTGTCGATGTAGGGCAGAGTGTGGGGGGGGGGGGTTGGCCATGAACCATCGGTGGTAGCCAAACTTGCATGTGTCAGTTCCACCTTAGAACAAGGACTCCTCACCCCATGAAGGAGGGACTGCATCACCACGACCGGGTGTGGGGGTGAGAAGTTGGCCGCCATCAGTAGGTGTGGTCACAGTGGTGTGAAATGACCAGGGACCCAAGAAGCCTGGTCGTCGCTTAGAGCTTCACAAGGAAGGTCGAAGCCCTTTAGCCATGCACTTCCAACATGCTCTGTGGTGATTGACACGATGGATGAAGCAAGGTTGCTCCACCTTCAAACACCGTGGCTAGGTGCCTGCGAGTTGCGTCGGCGTGCCAGCGGTAGGTTTGCGTGAAAGGAACCTCTCCAGGATACAAAGGTTAGAGTCAGGGAAAGAAATAGGAAGTCAAGTCATCCACTGAACTGGGCGGCTTAGGGCTGGCCCAAGACCATATCTGCACCCAGCAAGGTGTTGAGTTGGGGTTACACTGCCCAACAAAAATCTGACATGTGGCAACACATTAAGATACATGTTGATTACATGCTTTGTTGATTGGATGTTTGGAAGCACTCTTAAAGTACATGTTAGATTTGCATGGTTTCTGCGATGACATAAGGTACGTGGTTACGCTTATGATTACATGTATCGAATTCTGAGATTTTCGATGTTTCTCGATGAGATTGAATGACAAATGAACTGCTTGCTTGTTTATTTAGTTCTTGCAAACTATAAAGTTCATATGAGTATCATGTAAAGTAAATAACTACATTCTGAACCCTAGGTCAGACTGATCTTAAGGGTAATGCACACGAGCCCCAAAGGGATAGTGATTACACCTAAGGTAGTAGACCAGATAAGGGTTAGAATATGAAAATAAGTTTATATTCTTACATGTAAGACAAAGATGTTTGCTTATATCTGTACTCGTGATTATTGTTTGAACCCACGTACCAGTATAGTAATATACTGACCGCATATTTGTTTGTCGGTGTTTTAGGTATCAGATAAACTTGATTCGTGGACATGAGGGTACAGATAGAGATGTTGAAGACACTACAGTTTAATCATGAAGGTTTAGTCTTAATGGTTTATCTTTACACCTGTAAAAGTTAATTCTATTTAAAAGTTATGTAACTCCTTAGAGGAGCTTTTTATGTAAACATATAAATATTTGATCATTAATGGAAATTGTTTACTATTTTGTATTATTTCATGAATCTGATCCTAAAATTTTTGAATGATGATCTGTGACTTTAAGGTCTTTTAGACACTCAAAAGTGTGGGTCATTACATTTGGTATCAGAGCACAGATTTATCAACTAATACATAATAGTTTATAATTTCAAATTATCTTTAGAAATTGTAAAAGAAATATTAGGTTTCTCATCTAACATTTTCATCTACTTCTCATCTCTGTTCTTAAAAAGCCTTGAAAAGAAATTGTTAATTAGAGAAGTAAAATGTGAAAAGATGTAACCTTTCATGTAGGTCCCTCTAGAGAGGGTAAACACTATAAAGATACAAGTATGGGTAAACCCTTTCTTAGAGGAAGGACTTGGTTTAGGGTATGGAAATCCTAGAGAGTTTAGGGATGTGGAAACTCTAAGAGATAGAGTGTAGTCCCTAACCATAACCCTAAAACCTTAATCCTAATTAATGAACATGGTGTGGTGGTATGGGACACTACCCATGTGAAACTTAAAATTGGTAATCAACATGGTGTGGTGGTATGGGACACTACCCATGTGAAACTTAAAATTGGTAATGAACATGGTGTGGTGGTATGGAACACTGCCCATGTGAAACTTGAAATCATGAATAAGAAAGATAAGGGATGGTCTAGGTAACCCAATCTCCTATGCATGTGGGCATGAGGAGTATAAAACTGATGTGATAAGTCTTAAGAGATATAAAAACCCAATAGTTATATATATACACATATGGAAAATGAAAGTTGGAATATAACTTGCTCAAACTCCTCATGTTGTCTCTAGAAGTTTAGTGATGGTGGCCAAGCCCCTGGAGGGGAAGGCCGAGGTAGCACCAAGCCCTGGAGGGAAGGTGACCCAAGTTCATTGAATGGACAGAGACCATGAGGAGGTATTCCAGAGGTTGAGAAAACATGGGTTGATATGTTATAATGATAAAAGTTATACTTAATGAAAACAAAGAGATATCTATTAAACCTTTAGGGTTAGTGAGACAACCTGGGGTGGGTCAACCCAAGAGTGGGAAGATGACCTAAGAGGGAGGCAAAACCTTAGATCTTGGGATCAGGTTGTGGCTAGCGAGCCTAACCCTCTCCTATGAGCCAAGAAGGCACCCTAGGCTAGGAGTTTCCCTTAAAAGGTAAATGAATAAATGTATTTAAGTATTGAGATAACCTTAATCCTCACCTAGAGGAGTGAAGAGTTAAATACATAAAAATGAAAAAACTTAAATTCTTTGAACCCAAGGATGCCAACTCTGAGTGACACAATTGGTCAAGCCCAGAAGGGAAGACCAGTAAGGCACCAAGCCCAGGAGGGAAGGTGGCCTAAGTGGACGACCAAGCCCAGGAGGGAAGGTCATGAAATGGTCAAGCCCAGGAGGGAAGACCAGGCAGGCACCAAGCCCAGGAGGGAAGGTGGCCTAAGTCCACAATGCAGTTGTTTAGGATCAAGCCCATGGAGGGGAAGATCACAGAGGTCAAGCCCAGGAGGGAAGACCGACATGGCACCAAGCCTTGGAGGGAAGGTTGGCCGAGCCCAATGATGGGATGACACTGCATTATGTGTACTCAAAAGAGAGATATGAAGGCAATCCGGGTTAAAGAATTAAATAGAGAATAATGTGCTTAAAAGATGTGACATCTCAAAAGAAACCCTTAGGGAGGGTAGAGTCCTAATGCAATCCTAGGGTCAAGTAGGGTGTATTAGAGGTACATAGGACCGATGGGTTGGGAGTTGATACGCCATGAATGTGCATGACCATGTGGTCAGGAGGTAACAACTAGGTTTATCCAAGGTACATGACTCAAGAGATTAGCTACCTCCATGAGGATCATGTAGCCTAATGTGTGAATGTGAAAGGCACTCTCTTGATGCATAAGGACGATATCACTCCAGAAGTACCTATACCACTAGAGACCTTGAGGATTTAGCTAAGGCTCATAATGATACATGAGATGTAAATATAAAAGATATAAAGAAGTCATGAAAACTTAAGAGGAGTTGTGACCTAACTTAAGAGTAAGAAAAGGGACACTTGAATTCATGGAACATAACAATGCTATCAACTCAAGAACAAGTATGTTTAGAGTCATAACTAGTATGATTCAACTTAATATGTGAAATTGAAAGGTAATGTGTGGATGAACCATCTCCGCTCGTGGAATGGATTGATCTTTGTGTTTGGACTACAACCAAGTGCTTATTTCATTTCATTATAAGGGAGGGAGATTGGATAGACACATGTTATGCTTAAAATTGAGATATGGGGATAAATGTCTTAAGTTGAGGTTAATGACATGAGCAAGGGTTAGAGGTGTCACCTCACCCTTGTGTGAAAATAATAAATCATAGGTTGGAAACCTAGGTGAAAGGAGAAATCACCAAGTAATAATGAAATCACCAGTAAGAATGGAATTGTCAAGAGATGATAAGATGCGACTACTAGAGATGTGGATATACTTGAATTTAAATTCAAGTGCCAATCTTAGTAATAAAATGAAAATTGATTAAGTAGGGTCTTAACCCTAAGTTTTGAAAATAAAATGATTTATCATTCACCTAGGCTTAGTAGGCCTGAATTTTGAGGACACAATTCCTTTTAAGGAGGGGTGAATGTAATATCCTCATTTTTTTGGTCAATTTGAATTATAATAACAATAAAGAAAAGAAAGATAATTATAGAAATTTGTGAGAAAATAAATATCCCCTGAGATAATGGCATTGTTACAATGGGATGTCTAGAAAAGCAAGGTTTGTTTATCTCAGGTTACAAGATATAGCTTGCAAAAGGCATACATAACTTTCTGTAAAATAAAGATAATGCTTTGGATGAGTTTTTCAAAGGGAGATATAATTCCCTTTAAGAATTTTTGCCAAATACAAATTAGGAAGGAGTGGTTGCCCTTTTGGTGACTTTATATTAAGAATCGAGAATATAAGGTAGAGAGGAAGTCGGTGATTAATAAAACACTTTTCATAATAGGAAACGTGGTGTGCCTTGGGCTCCATCCTGCATATGTTTGGGTGAGGGAAGACTCATGCTTCCTCTTTAGACGGATAGCTATTCCTCCCCACTTTCCTTTCCTGGTAGTACACTTTAGGGTTCCTCCTGAACATGTATATAAAGAGGTATATAAAGAGGACCCTAGAACCGTCATCCTCCATCTACTGTCTATGATATGCCTTGAAAAGGCAAGAACCAGAAAAGAGTTACAGACCACCAGTTCACCGATCTGGAAACCTAGCATGTCTTTCCCCTTCCTGGCCTAGGATCTGCAGCTCTATGATGATGAATCAATGGCGTTCTAGACGTGAGCAAGACAGCGAGGCTGCTCCTCCTACCATCGCGTAGTGTTGCCTCAACAACAGATGACCTGGGACTGCACCCGATTCCTGCTTTGCTTCGACGAGTAGGGAGCAGGGGAGAGGGAGCATCGATTAGTCAGGATGTCACCCTGGGTCTGTGGGCGTAGGCTGAGAGGAAAATCCATCTGACGACGTTGGCGACCAGAGAAATACCACACTCACGAGCAAGGGCGCGGTAGCGAGCATTGGCTCTTTGGACGTTGGTAGGTTGGGCGCCAAATGGGGTGTTGCAGGCCGATGATGCTACTAATAGCAGCCTGTGACCACGAGGATGATCCCACGCGGTTGTGCGTTGTCAATGTAGGGCAGAGCGTGGGGGGGGGGTTGGCCATGAACCGTCGGTGGTAGCCAAACTTGCAGGTGTCGATTCCACCTTAGAACAAGGACTCCTCACCCCATGAAGGAGGAACTGCATCACCACGATCGGGGGTGGGGGTCTGAAGTTGGCCGCCATCAGTAGGTGTGGTCGCAGTGGTGTGAAACGACCAGAGACCCAAGAAGCCTGGTCGTCGTTCAGAGCTGCACAAGGAAGGTCGAAGCCCTTCGGCCATGCACTTCCAACAAGCTCTGTGGTGATGGACACGATGGATGAAGCAAGGTTGCTCCACCTTCAGACATCGTGGCTAGGCACCTACAAGTTGCGTCGGCATGCCAGCAATAGGTTTGCGTGAAAGGAACCTCACCAGGATACAAAGGTTAGAGTCAGGGAAAGAAATAGGAAGTCGAGTCATCCACTGAACTGGGCGGCTTAGGGCCGGCCCAAGACCAGATCTGCACCGAGCAAGGTGTTGAGTTGGGGTTATACTGCCCAACGAAAATCTGATATGTGGAAACACATTAAGATACATGTTGATTACATGCTTTGTTGATTGGATGTTTGGAAGCACTCTTAAAGTACATGTTAGATCTGCATGGTTTCTAGGATGACATAAGGTATGTGGTTACGCTTATGATTACATGTATCGAATTCTGAGATTGCCGATGTTTCTCGATGAGATTGAATGACAAATGAACTGCTTGCTTGTTTATTTAGTTCTTGAAAACTATAAAGTTCATATGAGTATCCTTTAAAGTAAATAACTACATTATAAACCCTAGGTCAGACTGATCTTAAGGGTAATGCACACGAGTCCCAGAGGGACAATGATTACACCTGAGGTAGTAGACCATATAAGGGTTAGAATATGAAAATAAGTTTATATTCTTACATGCAAGATAAAGATGTTTTCTTATATCTGTACTCATGATTATTTTTTGAACCCACGTACCAGTATAGTAATATACTGACCGCGTATTAGTTTGTTGGCATTTTAGGTATCAGATAAACTTGATTCGTGGACATGAGGGTACAGATAGAGATGTTGAAGACACTACAGTTTAATCATGAAGGTTTAGTCTTAATGGTTTATCTTTACACCTGTAAAAGTTAATTCTATTTAAAAGTTATGTAACTCCTTAGAGGAATTTTTTATCTAAACATATAAATATTTGATCGTAATGGAAATTGTTTACTATTTTGTATTATTTCATGAATCTGATCTTGGAATTTTTGAATGGCGATCTGTGACTTTAAGGTCTTTTAGACACTCAAAAGTGTGGGTCGTTACACAAACGGTCTCAAGACCGTTTGGGACCAAACGATCCCAAACCGTTTGGGTTCATGCATTTTCAAAATTCTACTTTAGCAAATAGTTTTAGGGGTTTACTTTAGTAAACGGTTTCATGTGACCACCTTTAACAAACGGTCTCAAAAGTCAACTTTGGGAAACGGTCTTCACAACCTACTTTACCAAATGGTTTCACTAGTCTGGTCAAGACCGTTTTGGAGGTCTAAATGGTCTTAGACCGTTTGGATGTGTTTGTGCAAGATCGTTTGAGGTTTGTTTTGGTCAAGACCGTTTGGCGTTTATATGACCACGACCGTTTGGTGGATAATTAACCAAAACCACATGGGTATTTAAAGTGGATAAAGGACAAAGTAATTAGTTGATTAATACCTGATGTAATCAAAGATGATTATAATAAAGACACCCTTAATGGGATAGGGTGACTAGTACCCTTAGAATAATTAATCCTTAATGATCATAATGATAATGAAGTAACCCATGATGTCAATCCTCTTTCATGTTGAGTTGACTCAGCCTAATCAAGGCTAATGTAAACATAATCCTATAAAGGATGAGATAGAAAGGATTACCTACATAAATGTTAATGGAATCTTATTATGAATAGATGTCAAATTAGTGTATGATCCATGATAGTGAGATCATGAAACCCTAATTATGAAGGTTAATGAATCATAACCCTAACTGAGGCTATTATTAGAAGTAATCCTAATACATGGTGATGGTATGATCTCAATTCATAGTGAAGACATGATTACCCTAATTCAGGGTACTTTGATATTCACTCATACTTGGGGTGAATAGTAAACCCTAATTATGAGTTGTTGATAGTAAACCCTAATCTAGGGTGATGCAATGTGAATAGTAAACCCTAATCTAGGGTGATGTAATGTGAATAGTAAACCCTAATCAAGGGTGATGTGATGTGAATAGTAAACCCTAATTCCAAATAAGGTAAATGGAAGTGTGAAACCTTAATTCTGACTTATGCTTTATAGAATGAAGCCCTAAGGTTGGATAATGAAATGATAAGTCATTAATCCTAATTGAGCTAAGGGAATGATTAACCCTAATTGAATTGAAAATGGAAACCCTAACCCTAGTAAGGGCATAGTGGTGCAACCCCTGAACAATGATGTTATCATTGTTTTGCATTATGCAGATATGAAATTGAGGTATCTGTTATCATCTGTACTAATCATGCAGGTTTTATGAGATATTGAACATAGCCAGGTATGAGCTATGAAGCTTTGTTTATTAAAAGTGTTTTATGAGCCTTATGAACAATGATATGCTATGTTTCCTAATTAAAGGTAACAAAAGAGATTGATAGGCTTTAAGAGCCATATGAAATACCTACATTGCAATTATTATGATTACATTGTCAAATGACTTCATGGCATTATGTTACCTGTTAGATTGGTAACAAGTATATTGATGATCTAAGGGGTTGAATAACCATGTTCTTGAATCATGATGATGAGATGATAAGGAACTGAGTTCCCAATGCTATTAAAGCTATGAAATGAACTTGATAGAAATAGTTCTCATTCTTTATAGTAATGGTTATAAAGGTTTATGTTTGAAAACATGTCTATTGCTAAAAGAATGTTGTAATGTACTTAAATAATCAAGTGAAATGATATCATGTAGAGCCCTGACCATAGATCCATCATCGTCAGTAGTTAGGTGATGGCGAAATAGGTTTTCCTAAGGGAATTCCTGGAGGGCATACTTTTGAGTATGTGGGGGTTATGGGAGAGAATATCCTTACGCCCTAATGGAGGAAGTGATGTGAGATAAACATTAAATCTCTCAATCCTTCATTATATGTATATGCTGCAAAGATGTATCACTAATCTCCCAATGATGATGTTAATGTCGAATCGATGCGAGATAAACATGAAATCCCTCGATTGTGAAGAGAGTACAACATGCCACTATAACTCTAATATTGAAGTTGCCAGTTTACCCTGGAAAGATATTATGGAAGAGACACGAGATGTCCTGCATGTTGTTCCTCAAACTGATTGAGGAAGATGAGGTCATAGGAATCCGGCTCTTCTGATGACCTATGTATGGTACCAATTTCGATTTCGCAATGGTCGGTTGGAGTATGAGCGGTATACCACATCTCCTCATGGCATAAAGTATGTTTGAAAAATTTAACCAGTCGTGTAGCATATTTGCTTAGAGTTGAACTACGAGAAACAATGATAGATGATACATTGTTTATTATGTCCTAGTTGGACAAAATATATATATATTCTTCATATTCCTTATTAAATGAATGACTTGCTGCTTAATCAAGTTATAATTGAAATGATTGCATAGAGAATACTGCTCTGTATATTTTATTCAATGATTTATCTGCTGTTGAATATTTATAATTCTACTGCTCAGTGTTATTTTATTTTCTACAATAACAATGCTTCTGGCAGAGAGTTATATCTCTCGCTGGGACAATTTTCAATTGTCTCACCCCCGTGGGATTCAACTTTTTAGGTAGACGCTAAGGAAGAAGAAACCCTTCAGTGGGTGAGAAACAACAACAGCAGTCACAGCAGTAGCAACAATAAGGACAGTAGTGATCCACAGGTGGAGACATTGTCTGTTAGGTTCTGTATATAGAGAGTCCTATGTGTCTTCTCTGTACTCTCAGGTCCTAAGAGTCAGTAGATGGTTCGATATAGATCTGAGATTTTTTGGCTTGATGCCTCAAGATTTTTGTGTACTGCTCATGTACAGTTTAACAGGGCAGTCAATGTTTATGACTCTCGAGATGAGATGATACAGAGATGTACTGATGTATCAGAATGTAATTAACTTACTTTGTTTCTTTATGAAAGAGTTTTATAGTTTGTGGATCTCTGTGTAAACAGTTTTAATTTTTAGTGATTTTCAGTAATTCTACTGCTAATGAAATGCTTCCGCATCAGTTAGTTTAGTTAATCTTGTTTTCGCGAGACAGACGTCACAATGATCTTGCGTGCTCAACTTGGAGTAGTACTAGGATGGGTAACCAGTCAGGAAGTTTGTCCTGGCTTGCGCTTGAGGGAGGACAAAGTGGATAATTAAGGCTAGTGGTGGTCTGTGGGGCCAATAAGCATTCTTGAAACTCTACTAGAGCCTTGTGTAGTGGTCATGGGCTTTACAAATGGTATAAGAGCTAATTACCTGTCACGCCCCAATCTCACATTAACCACAAACCACGAGATTAAGACGCGACAGGATGGGATTTACACATAAGCCAATCACTCTACACTTTTTAAAACATTATAAAGATATTAATAGAAAAATCTGATTTATGCTGTCAAATGAAACTAAACAAACTGCGGAAGCATCTTTATTATCTAACTAGCAATATAACAGAGTCTACAGCATATTACATTGTTCGACATAAAATAAAGCATAACAGTTAATTTACAACTTTGTATGCATTCTCTCTCTCACTCACACCTTGTCCCGAGGATCGAGGGGAATGGACTAAGAGACCTCTAACTAGACTAACTACAAACCTATTATCAACTAAGCGTTAGGATGAAACGATCCTTCTGATCCTTGATGTTGTTGCTGACCTGAAAATGTTTTGAGTAGAGGTATGAGCCTACTCGCTCAGTGAATAGTATTTCACTTAGCTATCACTAAACAACTCATCAGGTTTATAAATTGAAACTAAACATAAATGCAGAACTAAACAAGGCAGTTCTAATAACATTACAAATATACAGATAATAACCACATTTCTAAGCATCAACATGTAATTCACATAAATGAACAGTTATATAAATTTACTATGAACCTACATGATTATTTATTCATTTTATTATTATGCCCTAAATATATGCAGTGTACTCTGCATATAAAGATCCGCAACAAGTCCATGCTACGGTCCCACCGTACAAGACTTAGCGACACACCCGGGGAGTGCTAAGTCTGACTACTCGTCCTGGTCTGCACAGGACACAGGCTCCTCGGCCTCATCGCACAACCACGTGTGCTCTCGACTCCTCCTAAAACCTGAGTACACCGGAGGAGAGTCACAGGGTTACCTTCGCGACACAAGCACGAATGGTGTTAGATAACCATGTTTTCTTTTGTTATCGCAATGCCATCGTGACACAAGCACGATTGTTGTTAGACACTGCCTTTCTCTTTCCTCGTTTGTCCGCGACACAAGCACGGATGATGTTGCAACACGAGTTTCACCCCAAAGTTGCAGACCCGTCTAAGGGGTTCTACGGTGTTAGGGCATCTAGGTCTATACTTGATTAACAAATAAACATATAAACAGGAAAATTACATTCCATACATAATGCACAATCTGAACATCACAAGAAGCGCATATATATATCCTTTATCGTAATTAAACATGAATCAAAATCATTTATCCAGTTTCTATGTTAAACGTCTATTTTGAAGTCAGTAAATACATAGCAACTATAATACAGGAAATTGCATCATTTTCACTAAGCATATTAAGTAATTCAATTCCAATGAATCTAATATACACTATTTTATGTACTACACTATTTAAAAATTATATCAATTGATACAGAAGCAATTAAGCATTTAAATTGAGTTAAATATTGATTTCTAAATGAACTACTACTCACCCACTTCGGTGTGTTCGTATACACCGAAAAACGTCCACAACCACGCCTAATTCTTCCCTTTACAGCAGAGTGCACGCCATGCACCTGGGTTGCACGCTGTGCACCTGGGCAGAAACTCGTTCTGCTATCTGTAACTTTGCATGCCGTGCAAACTGATTTGCACGCCGTGCACCTGCGCAGAAACAGGAAACTCATGAAGATGAACTCGATTCTAAAGCTATGTCTTGGACTTAATCTACGGAATCTTACCAAAACCTCTAGGACAAACCCAGGGACGTTGTTTTGTGGCGTTGCCTTATTCCCACAGTGACTACTGGCTGCAAACGCAAGTCTTCTTCTACCTTGGTCCAGTTCTGGAACAAGCCTACTACACACAGCAGCTTCCACTCTCGAACAGGTTGGAGAAGAGACTCGGTTAGGTGCTGATTGAGGGCTATTAGTTGTGGATTTCTGCTTAGGCCTCTTGGCCGAGCTTGATGTTGATGATTGGATGTGGTTTCTTGCACCGGAACAATGCCCTGGCCGCTGCTTCAAGCAGCTACTGCTGCTGCTTGCTGGATGGGCGCTGCCCTTGCTAGCTGAGTGACTAAACGCAGCTACTGGCTGCGGATTCCGCCAAGAACTCAAGGTCTGGGCTCAAGGGAGCCTTCCCCTTCTACTGGGCGGCCCAAGGTGGCCTCCCTGGCCGTGCGCAGCAGCTGCAACTGCAGCTTGCCCGCCGGCCAAGGCTGCAGGCTAGGGCGGAAATGGAGGAGGGGAGGAAGGAGAAGTGTGGGAGTATAGGTGCGGCTGGTCGGAGCTAAAGGGCCGAAGAAATCGCCCCTGCATATGCCCGCCCTTGCTCCTGCTGCTCGGGGTCGATTGACCTGCTCAGCGCCGCTTTAAGCGGTTGCTGTTCTATCGGGTGAAGATGACCGAGAAAAAGAAAAGAAAGGGAAAAGGGTTTATAAGCCAATAATGGGTAAATTGCAGCCAAGGTCCAAAGAAAACTAAAAATAGCATAAGTATTGCCTCGGAGGTCCAAATTGGATGATTTCTTTTGCATCCACTCAAGCACAAACTCCTCTACCAACTCAAAGCATGAAAACATACTGATAGGACTGTTTCACTAGATCAAAGCTCTAAATGCGAATGTGATTACTTGATTCAACTTGATAAACTAAATAATCAATATAGATATCATTAATTGCCTCGGGTGATTCAAACTCAACTATTGATTCACATATTAACTTATTTGATTAACCATGATATTTAATTTGATATTCAACACTAATTGCATTAGTCAGCACTCAACTCAACTCAATTAACTCAACAATCATCATTACTATTATCATTAATTACCTCAGATGATTAAATCTTGACTATTGATTCACATGTTGTCTTATCTTGATTATTCATGATGTTTAACAAAAACTTAGCACTAATTGAGGTGTTTCACGTAATTCGAGGTATTTATTGACTAACCTTGATATGGGTCGTAACAATCTCCCTCCCTTATAAGAATTTCGTCCCGAAATTCCTAAAAGAGAAAAGGAAACTTGTTACACATATCTGACCCAAAATTCTCACATGACTCCCTCTAGGTTGTAGTTTCTCCACAAAACCTTTTCTAAAGTATCTCACGATTCTTGAGTTTCTTGATCCTCTGATCAACCATCTGTATTGGTCCCTTAACCTAGAACACATCTGATCTGATTCCAGATCAAACCACAAAACATTGTCTTTGTAGAACTGTTATAGCAGTATCTCACTTCATGGTAATTACCGAGAAATTATTATAGTACACATGTAGACAAACTAAAATTCTTAAATAAACAGAATGCATGTCAATTTGGTACTAAAATAAAATCATGCAATTTAACTGTTACACATCACTACATCTCATACTGAGAATTGATATCAAAACACTTGATTCCACGTACACCATGTCCTTAGGGTTTCATTTGCCTTCTTCATTCATCACATGCCAACACCCTACTCTTAGGGTTATCTCATTTGTTTGATTGCAGTTCAAATCACAATACAGTATTATTCTGGAACTGGCAAAACAGTATATTTCAAATCATTGTAATTACTGAGAAATCTTTATATCATGCATGCAGACAAATTTAAAATTCATAAATATCCCAAACTCAGATAAATTTTAACACATATATACTGAATTCATGCATTTGATCATCTTATTACATCAATAAGTGCAATTTACTCCACTTATAAGAAACCATCTGTAATATTTATCGATTATCTGAAATTTCTCGAAGTATGTGCATATTAACCCCAAATCCTGGTTTATGCATCACATAACTCAATTAAGAGTTATTTACGTATCATATCACAAATATTTAATGGTACTTGAGAATTTCTGTTAATATCTTAGAGAAATGTGCCAATCATGTAAATGTTAAGTCACACACATTAACATAACAGGAAAGCATGCAATTAGGTTTATTTACATATTTTAATGCTATCTTATTATCTTGAAATCATGCATCTAATGATTTACCAAATCTATGTTTTCTGGGTTCATGCTCAAACTGTACCATTATCAGTTGTGTATTTCTAAACTCAATATGATATGATTGAAACTGGATTACCAAGCAACCTAATTATTTTATCCATGTATCTTAGTCAAGTTTCGAGACATCACAGGTTGACTTAATATGAAGAAAGCGAGCAGACTAAATTAGTCTATCCACAATCATTCATATCAAATCACAACCTCTAGGTGTCCTGGGTAATCTTACCACAAAATCCATTGTGATAAATTCCCATTCCCATTTCTACTCAGGCATAGAAAAAGATTACAAGGTAGCTATAGATTTCTAGGGTTCAGCCTTAATCTATTGGTATACACTACTTCTAACCATGTACTCTGCTACATCCTTCTGCATATCTGACCATCCATTTCAATTTCTTGGGATTCATATACCTCTTAGTGTTTTTTTTTTCCTGAAAGCATAGCATATATCAATACATGCACTTCCATAAGAATCTTTTCTTTCAGCCTTTTCCCCTTAAAAGAAATTTTACTCTATCTCGAGGTACACACAACATGTCATGCTAATACAACATCTTATCATCTAAAAACTTAAACTCTAGTCTCTTTTCCTCCTATCATGTCATGCATGGTCTGGTTTAACTTACTATCACCCTATGGTAGTTCCTTGATCTGATCATAAGAAGTAGGCTTAACTTACATCTATACAATCAAATCATTTTGTGTTGTCACCCCTAAGCCTAAGTTCAACTTCCACATTTCTACTAACAGGTCTCTATTGAAACCTGTCATAGAGAATGCATTGGCTGTTGAACTTGACTTTCTGCTGGAAACATCATCCACCACATTCTCTTTACCAGGGTGGTAATTTATTCTCACATCACAAAGATAGTGACACCATGTCATAAAAAACATGAACTACATCAGCTATCTTTAGATCATATATCGGATAATACTCCGCTTTCTATGTTACTTACTTATTGTTACATTTCAATTTTATGTTTTACTCTTTTCTCTAAGTCATTTTATGTTGTTCATGTACCATTCAGATTATCTACCTCAAAACCCTAGATCACTATCAAAGCCAGTTTACTTTTCATAGAACAAATCTCAAGGTCTTATTTAACAAAGATACTGGTATACAAGGTTACATCACTAATGATATCCTTCAAACTACTACAACTTTAATTATTCTAGGGTTTTGGTCTATATCCGTAACATAGATGTATTGTGTGTATGTGTGATCGATTATATAAATCAAATTGAGTTGCTTGGGTCAATAACATATTAACCCAACACCCAACTTTAATTACATTAGCTGAAAATTCAGTTTTCACAATAGTTTCTGTAATTCGTTTATTAAACTGCTAACAGAAGTTCCAAAAATTCTGAAAATTTTATATGTTGTGCCTAATAAAGTTTTAGACCTCCAGTAAACATTTCAGGTCATTTCAAGTTACCAATAATTAATTAAAAATCAAACAGTGCGCTGCTATATAGCAGTCTGCAGCAGATTCGGTCGAGTTGCAACTCGACCGACACCTTATTGTAGAGATCAAAAGTCATCCAAAAATTACGCCAAATTAATAGAGTGTCTAAAATTTATTTTCAAACACAGTTAAAATTTGAGATCAATTGGATATACCAATAAAAAGATAAAATTCAATTACCACACTGCTATATCATTCAGAAAATGTGATCGGTCAGGTTTGAAACTCAGCCGATGAACAGGTCAGAACATTCTTCAAAAAATTTTATATTCTCTAATGTTGTTTATATTTCATACATCCAAATCATATCCAAAATTGGGCTAAATCAGAGTCACACATAAAATACTAAAAATCATTTAGTGAGACATTCTATTTATCAAATTCTGTATTCATATGTCATTAAAATCCTAATCTGAGCCAATTAGGGTCTATGCTTCTCAAACCCTAATTCCCAAGACAAAAGAACACTTAGACTTCTATTCTTATTTTACTTGTTAATAGGAGTCATTAGATCCCAGTAACGCATCATGCCAGCCAGACCAGGCCGAACCTGTAGTCCTGAAGCCAAGATCTACTCGAGATTAATCAACCCCTATTAACCCTAAACATGTGGAAAGAATATCCACTTAGGGCAACTTACTTATACATGATTTCGGATCTACTTTAATACAAAGAAAACAAACATTAAGAAATTCACTTCATGACACAACAATATAAAAGAATCATGTTTACTTTGCAAACTGAAAATTTCATTTCATGCATATAAAAGCATTTCTAGTGATCTTTAAATCAAATAAACAATGATAAACAAGAGTTGAATCACATCTTATATGTAATCTCTTATTCCTTTATTAATTTCTTATTTCTTAACCCTAAGATTTCTAGGGTTTCTCTCTAGCCTATCCTTCCTCTGTATACCTGGCCAGGGCATCCAGAGAAGAACAGACAGAGTAGCTTGATACTGGTCAATCTAAGTATTCAGACACCTGGCCAGGGTATCTAAACACTCAGACCTTCCAGAGCTAAAACACATCATTCATTATTCGCCTTACTTATAACCATATCTTTGACCTTAATGATTCTTAACGACTCATCTTAAGCTCATTACTTGATTCTCGTGACCACATCCTCTTCCTGCTATCTGCAATAGTATAACAGAACACTTCCTGTTAGAAAATTACAGATAGAAGAAAGACACCTAAACCTTAATCCTATTGGTCTCTTATCGTCCCCTGACCTTGAGTAACTATGTACTCAAACCTCGCTCTGATACCAAAAGTTGTCACGCCCCAATCTCACATTAACCACAAACCACGAGATTAAGACGCGACAGGATGGGATTTACACATAAGCCAATCACTCTACACTTTTTAAAACATTATAAAGATATTAATAGAAAAATCTGATTTATGCTGTCAAATGAAACTAAACAAACTGCGGAAACATCTTTATTATCTGACTAGCAATATAACAGAGTCTACATCATATTACATTGTTCGACATAAAATAAAGCATAACAGTTAATTTACAACTTTGTATGCATTCTCTCTCTCACTCACACCTTGTCCCGAGGATCGAGGGGAATGGACTAAGAGACCTCTAACTAGACTAACTACAAACCTATTATCAACTAAGCGTTAGGATGAAACGATCCTTCTGATCCTTGATGTTGTTGCTGACCTGAAAATGTTTTGAGTAGAGGTATGAGCCTACTCGCTCAGTGAATAGTATTTCACTTAGCTATCACTAAACAACTCATCAGGTTTATAAATTGAAACTAAACATAAATGCAGAACTAAACAAGGCAGTTCTAATAACATAATAAATATACAGATAATAACCACATTTCTAAGCTTCAACAGGTAATTCAGATAAATGAACAGTTATATAAATTTACTATGAACCTACATGATTATTTATTCATTTTATTATTATGTCCTAAATATATGCAGTGTACTCTGCATATAAAGATCCTCAACAAGTCCATGCTACGGTCCCACCGTACAAGACTTAGCGACACACCCGGGGAGTGCTAAGTCTGACTACTCGTCCTGGTCTGCACAGGACACAGGCTCCTCGGCCTCATCGCACAACCACGTGTGCTCTCGACTCCTCCTAAAACCTGAGTACACCGGCGGAGAGTCACAGGGTTACCTTCGCGACACAAGCACGAATGGTGTTAGATAACCATGTTTTCTTTTGTTATCGCAATGCCATCGTGACACAAGCATGATTGTTGTTAGACACTGCCTTTCTCTTTCCTCGTTTGTCCGCGACACAAGCACGGATGATGTTGCAACACGAGTTTCACCCCAAAGTTGCAGACCCGTCTAAGGGGTTCTACGGTATTAGGGCATCTAGGTCTATACTTGATTAACAAATAAACATATAAACAGGAAAATTACATTCCATACATAATGCACAATTTGAACATCACAAGAAGCGCATATATATATCCTTTATCGTAATTAAACATGAATCAAAATCATTTATCCAGTTTCTATGTTAAACGTCTATTTTGAAGTCAGTAAATACATAGCAACTATAATACAGGAAATTGCATCATTTTCACTAAGCATATTAAGTAATTCAATTCCAATGAATCTAATATACACTATTTTATGTACTACACTGTTTAAAAGTTATATCAATTGATACAGAAGCAATTAAGCATTTAAATTGAGTTAAATATTGATTTCTAAATGAACTACTACTCACCCACTTCGGTGTGTTCGTATACACCGAAAAACGTCCACAACCACGCCTAATTCTTCCCTTTACAGCAGAGTGCACGCCGTGCACCTGGGTTGCACGCTGTGCACCTGGGCAGAAACTCGTTCTGCTATCTGTAACTTTGCACGCCGTGCAAACTGATTTGCACGTCGTGCACCTGCGCAGAAACGGGAAACTCATGAAGATGAACTCGATTCTAAAGCTATGTCTTGGACTTAATCTACGGAATCTTACCAAAACCTCTAGGACAAACCCAGGGACGTTGTTTTGTGGCGTTGCCTTATTCCCACAGTGACTACTGGCTGCAAACACAAGTCTTCTTCTACCTTGGTCCAGTTCTGGAACAAGCCTACTACACACAGCAGCTTCCACTCTCGAACAGGTTGGAGAAGAGACTCGGTTAGGTGCTGATTGAGGGCTATTAGTTGCGGATTTCTGCTTAGGCCTCTTGGCCGAGCTTGATGTTGATGATTGGATGTGGTTTCTTGCACCGGAACAATGCCCTGGCCGCTGCTTCAAGCAGCTACTGCTGCTGCTTGCTGGATGGGCGCTGCCCTTGCTAGCTGAGTGACTAAACGCAGCTACTGGCTGCGGATTCCGCCAAGAACTCGAGGTCTGGGCTCAAGGGAGCCTTCCCCTTCTGCTGGGCGGCCCAAGGTGGCCTCCCTGGCCGTGCGCAGCAGCTGCAACTGCAGCTTGCCCGCCGGCCAAGGCTGCAGGCTAGGGCGGAAATGGAGGAGGGGAGGAAGGAGAAGTGTGGGAGTATAGGTGCGGCTGGTCGGAGCTGAAGGGCCGAAGAAATCGCCCCTGCATATGCCCGCCCTTGCTCCTGCTGCTCGGGGTCGATTGACCTGCTCAGCGCCGCTTTAAGCGGTTGCTGTTCTATCGGGTGAAGATGACCGAGAAAAAGAAAAGAAAGGGAAAAGGGTTTATAAGCCAATAATGGGTAAATTGCAGCCAAGGTCCAAAGAAAACTAAAAATAGCATAAGTATTGCCTCGGAGGTCCAACTTGGATGATTTCTTTTGCATCCACTCAAGCACAAACTCCTCTACCAACTCAAAGCATGAAAACATACTGATAGGACTGTTTCACTAGATCAAAGCTCTAAATGTGAATGTGATTACTTGATTCAACTTGATAAACTAAATAATCAATATAGATATCATTAATTGCCTCGGGTGATTCAAACTCAACTATTGATTCACATATTAACTTATTTGATTAACCATGATATTTAATTTGATATTCAACACTAATTGCATTAGTTAGCACTCAACTCAACTCAATTAACTCAACAATCATCATTACTATTATCATTAATTACCTCAGATGATTAAATCTTGACTATTGATTCACATGTTGTCTTATCTTGATTATTCATGATGTTTAACAAAAACTTAGCACTAATTGAGGTGTTTCACGTAATTCGAGGTATTTATTGACTAACCCTGATATGGGTCGTAACATTACCCTCCGGTAGGTGGGGCCTACATGGGCATGTGGCATGCCAATATTGAGTCGTGTGGTCAAGGCATGTTGGAAACAAATGTCCATGGTGATATAGCCACCCTTGCACTGGTATTCTATGATCAAGAGCTGGGTTTCAATGGGTTATTACGGGTCTACATTAAAATGGAGCAATATTATGAGGCCTTATAGTTGAGCCTTGATGAGGACATTAAGAGTCTAAGTGGGAGAGATTGTAACATCCTAAGATTTGAGGCCTTGGATAATATGATCTTAAAAGGAATGATTGGACTACCCATATCACTAAGGTGCACCTCCTTTTTAGGGAGCCCATCATAAGAACTCCATATTTAAGTGTGCTCAGCTTGGAGTAGTACCAGGATGGGTGACCAGTCAGGAAGTTTGTCTTTAAGTGGTGGCTTGTGGGGCCAGTCGTCATTCCTGAAACTCTTCTAGAGCCTTGGGCAGTGGGCCCAGGATTTACAGGAGGTATCCGGATTGATTAGTTATGATAAAAATTCTAACTTTGATTTGTTAAATAATAATTGCTTAATTATGTTGTTACATGTAAATGTGAGCTTTTATTTTCCCCACATATAATAGTATAACTTGTCATGCTGACTGTGTTTTTTATTCACGATGTTTTAGTTATATGAAAAATATAAATATGCTTAGAGACATGATAAACCAGATTAAATTATATAAAAGCATTAAGGATAAGTTAAAGGAGGATTAGATACATAGTTACTTCTTCTCAGTAGGTAATAGTTTCATAAGGAATATCATTGTACAATTTGTAAATAATATTTGGAATAAATTAAATTGTATGTTGTTATTTATTTTTTTCTAAGTTTGGATCCCTGGGTATATAGGTAATGGCTCTCAACTTGAAGGTCTTTCCTTAATTTGGGACGCGGATTTTGAGGTCGTTACATAGGGGATAGAGTTGTATATTATTTCCTGGTTTATGAGGAAATGGGTCCGAAGATTGTCATTAGTAGATTTTTGTAGGGGCGCCGGTCCAAGCAGAGGAGAGGGATGATGCATGTAGACCATGCCTAGTCCTCTACCGGTTAGAGTTGTTGGAGGTAGCGACTTGCAGGAAAAAACTTGGAGAAGACGGAGAGGCTAGATCTCCTCGAACTGATTGTGAATGACCAAAGAGGTAGTTCCATGGGAGAGATTCGACACAATGGGCTCCATCAGTCACTGCACCTACCAACAGGGGATCTATGCCTTCAGGCCACAAAGGTTTCATCATGGTGGCTAGGGTATCTAGCAAGGTGTGTATAGAAGAAGGAAATGTTGATGGACAAGTAGTGTTGTGTTGGGCGGTGAACGAACATTGAGCAATGCTCATTGTGGTGATGTCTCACTGGCTATCATATGGAAGATGGGCATTGCAGGAGTTTATGGTTGGGTATGTTGGGGATTTGGGTGTTTTGAGGAGGATGAGGGAGATGCAATGTGGGGAAGATGGAGGCGTTGGGATCTTTGTAGCGACTGACGTCAGCTGTGTTACACGCAGGGGGTGCATGGGGGTTTTCCACGAGAAAGGGGTAAGCATGCCAGTCTCTTTGTAATGGCGTTCTTTATCATTATGGAGAGGGAGACGGGTTAGCTTTTATTTCTGAACTCTCTTTTAGTAACTAAGTCCTTAGTTTTAATCTACTTATGATACCTAGAAAATAACTTCAAATTTCTTGATCACGGTCCAAATTGTATGAAGTTAACTGCTAAAAATATATTAATAGCCTAGTTGATGACCATTTTGACCAAGTTGAATATCCTCAATATTTCTTACCATTATTTCAATTAGTTCTAAACCCATTAGTTGTAGATTCACATAAGATATGAAAGGTCAAATTAAAATGTTTAGGAACAATTGATGTTAACCACAATACTCAATATGAAATAGGTTCATGGAATAAAATATGGGGGACAATTTTGCAATATTTCATCGAATGATGAGACTGAATCTATTTAAATATGAGTTATTCAAATAGAGACCACATAGAATCAAGGAATGCGAGAATTAGCTAAAATAATAAAATTTTACTTGGAAGAAAGGACCAATATGCAAGGACTCATATTTTGAAGGAATTATCAACTGTAGGCCAAAATTTGTTTAGTACAAATTCTTAGGTATTGCAGACATGAGACTGTTTCTACTAAAGTTGAGCATCACCAACACAGCGAGGAGGTTGATACTAGGAGGAATCCTCCCCGATATTTGGTTCCCATACAAATGGATATATCAAAGATGACTAGTGAGCTTCCCTATGATATCAGGCAACTCTCCTTGTAGGTTGTTCTCAGCAAGATTGAGATAATACAAATTGGTACAATTGGCCAATGAAGATATGAAGCTCCAATCACCAGCCTCAAGATGATTCCCACGAAGTTGCAACTTGACTAAATTTAGCACGGATGAGTCGATGTTTGAGGGTATCAACCCACAGTCTATTTAAGCTAATGTCCAATTGAAGGATTTTTGAGGGTTTTTCTAGTGATGAAGGGAGTGGGCCCTTAAGATGATTGGAGTACATGTTTAGCAAAAGAATGTTGGGAAGAAGCACACCCCCTAAACTTGAAGGAATAGTGCATGTGAATTGATTGATGGCTAGGCCTAGTACTGCAAGATTGGAAACGTTATAAAGTGGAGGTGGGATCTCACGTGAGAGGAGTTTGAATCAAGGTCAAGGAAAGTCAACCTAGCAAGACACCCAATCTCTTTTGGAATCTTTCCACTCAGGAAGTTGTTAGACAAGCTAAGCGCTGAGGTTGCCCAATTGGGGAGAAACAAAACCTGTCAAAGTTGTTTGTATTAACTGGAAAGCTCTTGAGCTTTAGGAGGCCGGTGAAGACGTCACTGGGAATGTCTCCTTCGAGTTTGTTTTTGTACAGGTCGACATCCTCCAACCTCAAGCAATTGCGCAAGGCTAGTGGAATTTTGCCCCCTAGGGAATTCATTGACATGTTAAGATCGCGAAGTTGGGATAACATACCTAGCTCCGGGGGTATGGTGCCATGGAAGCTGTTATTACCGAGGTGGAGGGAGGTGAGAAATGAGAGGTTGGAGAGTGAAGGAGAGATAGGTCCTACCTAGCCCATGGGGCCTGTGGCACGCTGCCTGTGATTCTGATGGTGTCGCAGCCCACCCCTTTCCACATTCAGATATCTGTGTTGGAACTGTTCCAAGTCGCAAGGGCGCCTGATGGGTCATCAGTTATGAGGGATTTGACGGAAAGCAATGCCAATTTGTCGCCGGCCATGCCATCACTGGATCCTGCGACTGGTGATTGCGCCTCGCAGTGGAGCATGGTACATGACAACAGGGTGATCATGATTTTGAGCACGGGAGATACTACGATTAAGTAGCGCTTCTCCGGAAGCTTGTCTGATGGCGCCATCGAAGTTGCAAGAGTTGGCAACGGCCGTCTGCCTGTAGCATCAGGTCCGCCAGTAACCGAGTATGTCATGACTGGAAGGAAGGAACCGACCGAGGCAGTTGATGGATATTCAAAATTCTTTTACTTATATGTGGTATTTATAAATCTGAAACCATCAATGTTTAAGCTTCAAGAGTGCCCGTTCCTTTCTTATCTGAATCGCTTTCATATATACTAAGCCGCGCAATTGCAATGCCTTTCCACCCTGTCCCCAAATTTGGGTCGTTGACGAAGGTAATTTAAAGAGCCTCTGTTGTCCGTGGTTTTTCGCGTGGAAATTAACTAAGCGCATACTGCTTTCTTTTTCATTGCCAAATGCCAAGCTAGCCGTTGATACTTTTATGATTCCTGCCCCAATTGATCCGTCATACGAAGTTTTCTAGATGATTTTATTAATCATAGTCAGGCTTCTAAGCTGTACAGATGGACATCTTTTTTTATTGCATACATCGTGTTAATCATGATAAAATTATTAGGTTGGTGTAAAGTGAGTATAACACACTATAGAACATTGTATCTCAAGGTACATGAATAACTTAATTGGTTGAAGATGCTAGACTTTGCAAAATGATAATTGAAGAAGGTTAGATTTACAATAATCAAGGCGAGGAACCCAAAATATGCTCAAGTGGCCCAATGAATTGATTATTAGACATATCTAAGACGAGAAGATCCTTCAATTTGGATAGTGATGTAGGAATCACCCCTTGAAAAAAGTTGTGTTGCAGTCGTAGATGCTGCAACTTCTCAAAACTAGCAAGGGCATCAACAGAAATATCACCTGAAAATCTATTACACGAAACATTGAGTGCGATTAGGTTTGTAGCAGAGACACTAAAATTGGGTGGAATCAGCCCTGAAAGAGAGTTGTGAGACAAATCCACACTTACTAAGGAAGAAGATAGTTGGATTATAGAACCACAAAGCTTGTTATAAGATAAGTCTATGTATTGTAAAGATTTCAACCTTCTAAACAAATTCTCATGAATATATCCAGACAAGTCATTTCTTGCTAGATATAGTTTCACCAACCCCTTAAGCATCCCCATACTCTCAGGTATCCTACCTGTGAGATTGTTACTATTCAAGTTGAGCATCAACAACCCAGTGAGGAGTCCAATGCTAGAAGGGATCCTCCCAGATATTTGATTCTCTTGCAAATGGATCTCTCTAATATGACTAGAGAGATGTCCAATGCTATCAGGCATTTCTCCTTGAAGGTTGTTCAATGCAAGATTGAGATAATACAATTGGGTACAATTGGCCAACGAAGATAGGAAGCTCCAATCACCAGCCTTGAGTTGATTTCCACCAAGTATCAACTTGGTTATGCTCCTCATGGATGAGCCAATGTTTGAGGGTATTGGCCCACTCAGTTTGTTTAAGCTAAGGTCCAGGATCTGGATGTTGGAGGCATTAGCTAGTGATGACGGGAGTGGGCCTTCAAGATTGTTCATGTACATGTTTAGCAAACGAATGTTCGGAAGAAGCACGCCCCCTATATCTGAAGGGATAGTGCCTGTGAATTGATTGATGGCTAGACCGAGAATCCTAATATTGGAAAGGTTGTAAAGTGAAGGTGGGATCTCACCGAAGAGGGAGTTCGATTCAAGGTTCAGGAAAATCAACCCACCCAACCAACCAATCTCTGCTGGAATCTTTCCACTCAGGAAGTTGTTACCCAAGCTAAGTGTTGTGAGGGATGTGAGGTTACCCAACTGGGGAGGGATCAAGCCTGTCAAGATGTTTTTACTAACTCGAAACCCCTTGAGCCTTAGGAGGCCGGTGAAGAGTTCATTGGGAATGTCTCCTTCGAGTTTGTTACTGTACAGGTCGAGGTTCTCTAAGCTCGAGCAATTGCGCAAGGCTAGTGGGATTTCGCCCCCTAGGGAATTCATTGACATGTTGAGATAGCTAAGATGTGATAGCATACCTAGTTCTGGAGGTATGGTGCCGTGGAATCTGTTATGACCAAGGTGGAGGGAGGTGAGGAATGATAGGTTGGAGAGTGAGGGAGAGATCTGTCCTAGCAAGCCCATGAAGGTCAAATTCAAGGACGTCACCCGATTCTGGGACGGTGGCACGCTGCCTGTGCTGCAACCCACCCCTTTCCACATGCAGACATCTGTGCTGGAACAGTTCCACGTCGTAAGGGCGCCTAATGGGTCATCAGTTATGAGGGACTTGATGGAAAGCAGTGCCAGTTTGTCGGCGGCCATGCCATCACTGGTTCCTGCGACTGGTGATTGCGCCTCGCAGTGCCGCATGGTCCATGATAACAGGATGATCAAGATTTTGAGCATGGGGGAAACTACGATCAAGTAGCGCTGCTCCGAAAGCTCGTCAGATAGCGCCATAGAAGTTGCAAGAGTTGGCAACAGCCGTCTGCCTGTAGCCACAGGTCCGCCAGTAACGGAGTATGTCATGACTGGAAGGAAGTAACCGACCGAGGCAATTGATGAATGTTTAAAATGCTTTTACTTATGCGGTATTTATAAATCTGAAGTCATCCATGTATGAGCTATACTGGATATACAGATTGAAGCGGCAAATTGGGAGCAATGAATCGTCCAATCGACTGAAATGAACTTGAAAACGCCCTCTGTTCGTGTCTAGACAGCCGAAGTCATCATTGACTCGGAAAAGTAGAAGGGAATTCATTTCTAGTTGACTTATTTATGGCTCAAGAGGGGTCCTTCGCCTGCAATCGTTTTAGATCCCCGGAATTATATACAATTATACATGTTTGTCACTTCCGTTTAGCAGGGTGCGGTTGAGAATGCCTCCAAATTTGATGTACCAGGCTCCTTGGTGTTCAGAAAATTCTTGTCGTTCATTCACCCAAAACTATACCTCTAAAAAATATTCACGAGATGTGTCTACAACAGAAATTTAATAGGGCACGCGGGACAATAAGCCTGGGATAGTAGATTTGAACCCTCGAGAATCTGAGATGCCAAGTTGATTAATGAATCTGGATGGTTTTTAAGCATAATGAATCCGATTACATCAAATATAACATTGTTTATAAGAATACCATAATAAGCAGTCTATGCTGTACACATAAATTACCTATACAATCTTGAATTTTAAATAAGCCAAACACAATACGAAGGAAAATTGCAGTTTAGAAAAAATTATACAAACGGAAAAATGGTGTTAGGGTTCCCAACCGTGGTGAAGGAATAATTTTGTAGTAGGTGAGACACAAGATTAAAGTTAGGAGGCTAGTTTATTTTCAACATTTCGTGGCAACCAATTTTAATTATTCATTCAAAGATCAAGCTCAAATTCATTCTTTGGCTAATAATGTATTTCATTTTTTTTTTCATATTTTCATCTATTCAATCCATTTGTTTCGTTCATTTTCTATTGTTCAAAAGTTTTTATATAGAAAGTAATTTGGACCGAAGCACAATATTCTCTTTAAATTGAGAACTTGACATACCTTTTCACATCAATTGCCCATCATAATTATCTTGACTAAAATATTTATTTTATATTCTATGTATATTTAATTATCATTATTTGCAAGAAAAACCATAGATTTTTCATAATAAGAGAGACTTAGTCCCACATTTTGTCCTCTAATTCATTTTTTGGTTGAGTTATATTACATAAATGACTTGATCCCACAGTCCAAATTGTTTTGATCAGAATATCTCCAGAAGATACCCATGAAATTTAGAAACTTGGATAAATATTTTTTTCCTACCCTAGGATATCCAATGGATCCAAGCCATCCTCCATGTAACATCCCTAAAATTTCGATTTAGAAATTTGGATAAAGATGCCTTTTTTCCTACCCTAGGATATCGAATGAATCTGAGCCACTCCCCATGTAACATTCCTAGAATTTTAATTTGGAATAAATGTGACCAATATTGTTAAGTTTCAAAATTAATTTCTTCTAATGTTCTAAAATCCAAGAATAAGTTCTACACATGATGATTCCGGGCTTTATCACATTATTTATTTATTTATTTGCACAACCTAGCCCTAAGTTGAATGATTAAGGTTTTAATAAATGACCCCACATATGTCCCTATTATGTTCTATCTTATGAAATTTTAGTAGCTCATGACATATTGAACATCTCCTCAAATATTAATAATGTCACTCGTCTCTGTTGATTATTAATGCATTAATTGTCTTAAGTATCTAATGTTGTAAATATATATTTCCCTAGATTAAACCTAAAATATAAATGCATATTTCAATTTAGCTAACATGCCTAACTTCATCAAATTTAGATAACCCTTTTAGATAAAAGAGAGTGAATACATGCGTTTTGACCTAGCTATGTAATGATTATTTTCTGATTAGCCTGTTTTGGCCCAGGTCATGTTTACTAAGCCTAAGTCGAGCAAATGCAGTCGTCAATTTTATTTTCTCTAAGTTATACCTTCACCTATGTGCCACACTATATTTTGATCTTGATTTTTTTTAGTGACATTATATTAGGATCGGAGATAGGATACCTTATCTCCTCCCTTACGCTAAATACAAGTTTACGGGGGAACGACCCACAATAACCTCTGCATGCCATATCTCCATCTCCCCTCCACGACCTCCCACCTTTTTCACCACCATCATCTTGGGGAGGTTAAACCAACAAAGAGAGTTATTACTTAGTTACTTTCCAAATGAATATATCAAGTAGTGTAATCTCAAATCTTTAAATGTATTCATGGGTAGAGACTCTATGGCACACTCCATACAAAATAAAGAAAAGTTGTAATTTAAACATCAGGAAAACTACATCCAACTAATAACATATTTCATGGATGATTGATTTCATATATATATATATATATATATATATATATATATATATATATATATATATATGGGCCCATCTTTATTGCCCGCACAGGTAGCTACCCGCCCACCCTTCTGATAACTTTTATTCAAAAAAAAAATTGCAATTGCAGAGGAGCATTTTATCTAGCCACCAAAATAAAAAAAACCTGTCCTTATATATATATTTGTTGTATATTTTGTAAAGAGTTAATCTTTTAGTCATGTAGTTACTTTCTTATCACCATAGCTACTTTTTTACAGCAGAGTTACTTTTATGGCCAGAAGAGTTACTTTTTTTGCTACTGGATAGCGAAACTCCAGGCTACCTGCGCGGGCAACGAATGAACGCCCTATATATATATATATATATATATATATATATATATATATATATATATATATATATATTTATATATATATATATATATATGGGACCATCAATATTGCCCGCGTGGGTAGCTACCCGCCCACCCTTCCGACCACTGTTTTTCAAATATTTTTTTTGCAATTGTAGATGACTATTTTGTCTAGCTCTCCACAAATTTTAGCCAAAAATAATATCATTTGCCCCTCCAAAATAAAAAAACCCGTCCTTATATATATGTTGTATATTTTGTACAAAGTTACTTTTTCGGCCAGCAGAGTTACTTTTTTGACACCATAGTTACTTTTTTTTATAGTAGAGTTACTTTCTTAGCCATGAGAGTTACTTTTTTGGCTACCGGATAGCGAAAATCCAGGATACCCGCGCGGGCAATGAATGAACGCCATATATATATATATATATATATATATATATATATATATATATATATATATATATATATATATATATATATATATATATATATGGGCCCATATTTATTGCCCACGCGGGTAGCTACCCGCCCACCCTTCCCATCATTTGTTTTCAAATTTTCTTTTCACAATTGCATAGGAGCATTTTATCTGGCTCTCCAAAAAATTTCATCCAAAAATAATATCATTTGCCCCCCCCAAATCAAAAAACTCGTCCTTAAATATATGTTGTAGATTTTGTATAGAGTTACTTTTTTAGTCGTGTAGTTACTTTCTTATCACCATAGTTATTTTTTTGATAGCATAGTTACTTTTGTGGCCAGAAGAGTTACTTTTTTGGCTACGGGGTAGTGAAACTCCAGGCTACCCGTGCGGGCAATGAAAACGACATATATATATATATGTATATGTATATGTATATATATATATGGCCCATATTTATTGCCCACACGGGTAGCTACCCGCCCACCCTTTCCGAACACTTTTTTTCAAAAAAAAATTGCAATTGCAGAGGAGCATTGATATAGCTCCCCAAAAATAATATCATTTGCCCCCCCCCCAAATAAAGAAATATGTCCTTATATATATCTGTTGTATATTTTGTACATAGTTACTCTTTTAGTCGTGTAGTTACTTTCTTATCACCATAGTTACTTTTTTGACAGCAGAGTTACTTTTGTGGCCAAAAGAGTTACTTTTTTGGCTGTCGGGTAGCGAAACTCCAGGTTACCCACGCGGGCAATGAATAAACGGTATATATATACATACATATATATACATACATATATATGCATATATATATAATCTTCCGATTAGCCTATTTTGGCCTAGGTCATGTTTACTAAGCCTAAGTCGAGCAAATGCAGTCGTCAATTTTATTTTTCTCTAAGTAGTGCAATCTCAAATCTTTCCATGTATTCATGGGTAGAGACTCTATGGAACACTCCATACAATATAAAGAAAAGTTGTAATTTCAATATTAGGTAAACTAAATCCAACTAATAATATATTTTATGAATAATTGATTTCATATATATATATATACATGGTGCATATATCTGTAGGAATCTTTTAAACCAATGTTATTGTCGGCACAACATCTATGATTCTTAAGTAGAATGAGTTGTTTCCTCACCAAGCCAAAATCTTCATCGTAGCAAGTCATGTCTTTGTCAAGGAGGACGTTTGTGATGTTTTAACGTTAGATTTTAGTAGGAAAGAAGAAGGTAGTCCAAAGCATGGAATATTTCTGAACATGTTCAACCTTTAAGTGAAGCAACGTGTCTATTTCCTTTCCAACCTCAACATTATATAGGCGTTGTGGATTCAATCATTAGGATTTGTTGCCGCTGAACTCATACATTATGGCCTTGAAATAACAATTTTCAACACGACATATGAATATATGAGATAAGTTGTGATGACTAATGCCTTAAATTACAACACTCATCCTTAGATCTTCTCTTGGCATGCTTTATGATCAGATGCAACACCTTCACGCTAGTAATATTCTTTCTCTGATTGGAGAAATCTCCCCTTTCAGATAGATCAAAACCCACCTAAATTGGGTATATTGTTATCCTTTGAGCACCCAAATGTTACCTAGAACATGTCCATGTACAACACCTCATTTCCCTTTCCCTACACACTAAATGCTTTTTTGAGGCAGTTGACTTACACAAAGGTTTCCCTCCATGTTTATAAGTGTGTTGTCTTTTCTATGAAGGCCCATAGTTGACTTTGGTGTCTTTTAAGGATCATCACTTTTCAACGTCTATTCATGAGTTTGTCATGAAGTATGTTGAGTTTACTCAAAAATGTATATGAAAATGATAGAAAGAATGGCATGGAAGGTTATCTGTAGCATTTCTTCTTCATGTTGTTCAAAAATCTTGGACAGTTTCTTTCTAGGTTGAGCATCACCAACCTAGTTAGGATGTAATGCTAGAAGGAAGCACCTCAGATGTCTAGTTCCCATGCAAAAGGATCTTTTCAAGATGACCTAGAGATAATTTCCTATAATTTTGGGTAAATCTCCTTGTATGTTGTTCCGGTTCAAATTCAACTTGGTTATGCTCATGGATGAGCCGATGTTCGAGGGTATTGTCCCGCTTAGTCTGTTATCACTAAGGTCTAATTTATGGATGTTGGAGGCATTAGCTAGTGATGAAGGGAGTGGACCATCAAGATAATTCACGTACATGTTTAGATAGTGAATGTTGGGAAGAATCACATCCCCTAAACCTAAAGGAAGAGTACATGTGAATCCATTGTTGGTTGGCCCTAGTATTATAAGATTGGAAAGGTTGTGAATTGAAGGTGTAATATCACCTGAGAGGGAGTTTGAATCAATGTCTAGGAAATTCAACCTATAGAGACAACCAATCTCTTTTGGAATTTTACCTCTTAAAAAATTGATACTTAGGCTAAGTGTTGTGAGGGATGTGAGGTTACCCAATTAGGGAGGGATAAAGTTGTCAAGTTGTTTGTACTAACTCAAAATCTCTTGAGACTTAGGAGACCAGTGAAGAGTTCATTGGGAATGTCACCTTTGAGTTTGTTTTTTTACAAGTTGACATCCTCCAATCTCGAGAAATTGTGCAAGGCTAGTGGAATTTTTCCCCCTAGGGAATTCATGGACATGTCAAGATGGTGAAGTTGTGATAACATACCTTACTCTAGGGGTATGATGTCGTGGAATCTACTATGACCAAGGTAGAGGTCGGTGAGAAATGAGAGGTTCTAGAGTGAAGGGGCAACCTGCCTCACCAAGCTTATATTGGTCAGGTTTAAGGTCGTCACCCTACGGTAGGATGATGGCTCTCTGTGACCACTGCTGACGATGCTATAATGCACTCCTTGCCACACACAGGTGTCTACAGTGGAACTGTTCCAGGTCGCAAGGGCGCCAGACATGTCTTCAGTTATAATTTTTGAGGTACTTTATGTGATTTATGAATGTAATGCATTAGATTAGTACTATTATTCTTGTACATTGTGTCCACTAGTAATGTATTTTTTCTATACAATTTTGATAAATGATGATATTGTTGTACATCTCATACTGTATGTCTAGTGTTATACATCATGTACTGTACGTCATGTATAGTAAAAATAAAAATTATCAGCAAATGTACGTACAATACGTGTGTATTTGAGAATGAATCTATACTAGGAGAAATAGGCAGACAACACTTCTTTTCGAGAGAAAAAAATTAATAGAATAAAAAATGTATAAAAATTTAAATTTGGTTGATTTTCATAATCTATGACGAATTAGAATATCACAAGTGCAATTTGTTGGGAAGTGGACAAAATATGTACACTTTGTATGAGATTTGTATGAACTTTTGCATAAGAAATAATACAAAAAGTCTATTTTGTAAATCACATGACAAGTGACATCACTTCTATTGCCCGGATACTTATGTTTGGTGAGGATGCACATGATGAGTCCGTCCACCTTTCCTCATCAGGATAGGAGTCTGAATGGGGGGAAGGTGTAACACCCCTAACCTGGGTTATGCTTAACCCAAAATGTTTTGCCTAATAAGGTTGAGTAGATTCTTAATCTTATCTTGGTAAAAGTAATTAGGGTTCATGAGGAACTTATGTTTCAATTTTGGTCATGTTTGAACAATGTTGAAACATTATTTTGCTTGGTTTGGACTAAAGTGCAAATTACCCAAGTTGAGGGGTTAAATTGCAAATTGTACATGATAATATGTTCCTCTAATGTTGAGACATCATAATAATTAATATGATGTAGTGGTATGGTTTCCACAAGCTTGGGCACCAAGATTAAGCTTGTAAAGCAATCCTTGTGCATTAAAACCTAGTTTTGGTGTAATGTGCAATTTACCCAAAACCTAGGGCTCAACATGCAAATTACCACTTCAATAAGGTCCCTAATGTTTCTTGGCATTATGTAGAGCAAATAAAATGAGAGGGGCGCCTCATTTGAATTATGTTGGAGGAGAGAGAATCTTGATATTAAAATAATCAAGATTTAAGCCTAAGTGAAACCCTAATTCAATTTAGGGCAAAAATAAATGTATTAATTAAAGGGCCTTCAACAAAAATTAAAATGTTTGGATTCAGATGTGTGTGGAAGAGATTAATTCCTCGCAAAGGCACGAGCATTTCCTAAGGAGGTTAAATTCCACTCACCATTATTATAAGAAAAAGAATTTCCACTCAAATATGGAAATTATTATTATAAGGGTTAAGGTGCTTAATTTCTTTTCCATTAATTCTTAGATAATGGAAGGGATCTCGGTGGGATAGAGATGAATTTTCATGTAATAAACCAAGGGGGGATTTGTGGCAACAATTTTGGAATTAATAGACTTTTATAAAATATTTTCTCTCTCATCAATTTTCTTATAAAAGTACCCTTTTCAAGCCAAAACAAAGGCTTTTTCGGATTTCTTTCTTTCCCCTTTCTTGAAAAACAACCAAGGAGATTTGGAGGATCAGGAGTACGACCCCCAACCTGTTGGTAAGGTTCTTGACCTCCTTTCACCTTGAATCCATGGAGAAAATCGAAAATCAATGCATGAATTCTTCATAACTCGATCCCCTCTTCAACTCTAACCATTCCTTTTCACTCAAAGCTTGAGGACGACCCTTGGAATAGTGAAAGGAGTTTCATCCACCATTGTTTCCGTGATCTTGTAGTTTTGGAGCTCAATTGGAGGTGAGTTGTATAACTTGAACCCTTAATTTTATTATTGCAATCAATTCCTTATCAATTGGTGATCATTTCTACATTTCCGAAATTAAGTTTGGTTGATTGATGCGATCTCCATGGAAATCACAGTAGATTTCGTGAGTTTGGAGCTTTATGATTATGACATAATCATAAGCACACACCTCCCCAAATATTAAATGGTTTCAATGTTTGAGTCCAAACAGTTTCACCAAACCGTTTAGTGACCAAACGGTATGCAAACCGTTTGGTGGTTTGGGTTCCAAACCGTTTGGAATGGTTGACCATTTGAAAATATATGTTGTGGCACTTGGATCTTGATCCAATGGTTTCAATTGGTTTGATCTTGAAAGGTTTCAATTGTGAGTGATTCCTTAATTGTAAACCCTAATCCACTAAGTGTTGAATTTCCAATTGAATAAGTTAATGCTTTGGGTTGATTGACCCAAACGGTTTCAAAAACATTTGGGAATCACCCAACGGTCTCAAGAACATTTGGGGGTCACCCAAGACCATTTGGAGGTCTAGGGTTGAGTATGGTTGGGTATTTGAAGATCCAAAGATAACAAATTGAATTGCAATCAAATGTTGATTTGGTGATCAATCCAATGATCCAAACCCTAATTGGTTGACTTGGATTTTGATGTTGACATGGGAAAATGGTCTCAAGACCGTTTGGAGGTCATCCAAACGACCTCAAGATCGTTTGGGTTCAGGTCATGTTCAATTTGGATGATGGTTCAATGGTTTCAAAGTAACTAATCTTACATTGATTAATGTTGAAGGATCATCGATTCCAAACCCTAATCCAATTGATTCAAACCCTAATTGATGACCAATATGAGGGTCAATTGAGGGTCAAATCAGTTGAAGGTTGACCTATTTATCTCAATTGAAGTATGATTATAGGTCCAATTGATGATTGGCTACATGAATTCAATGATTGAAGGAATCAACATTGGAAACCCTAATTCAATTTGATTGGTTGAGACCATATTTGGTCCATGCGGTTTTGAGGAGGTTTGGACCAAACGGTCTCAAGACTGATTGGGACCAAATGATCTCAAACTGTTTGGAGACCCAAAGTGCAAACGGTTTCAATACCTATTTTATCCAATTGGTTTCAAGTACAACTTGTTCAAATGGTTTTCAACCAATTGATTTATGAGAACCAAGATCATTGAGGGTCTAAGTAATTAATATTTTGAAGTTCAACATGGTTAATCCATTTGAATATCTCATGTAATTGAAGGTCCAATATGGTGAATCTATTTGGATACTTAATGCATTTGAATATTTCAATGGTTAACCCAATTGATCACCTTGTGGAATTGAAAGTTTAATTGGTCAATTCTTTCAAATTCCTTATATAATTGATGATTTAATTGATTAGACCATTTGGACATCTAATATGATCAAAGGTCAATTAGCTATGTGATTATTAATGATGTGGAACAATGATGATTATGAAGGTTAACCCTAACTATGTGCACTTAAGTGAGGAGTTAACCATAGATCAATCTTGGAGTACTCAACATCCTAGAGAGGATGAGAGGGAGAGTGAATGGGAGAGATGATTTCTTACTTAATAAGCCCTAATTATCTCATTATGAATAAATGTGTAATCAGGGTTTGATCCATAATATGAAATCATGAAACCCTCATTGAAAAGATTGATGTACCTTGACCCTAATCTATGAGGAAAGAGAAACCTTACTTAGATGTGAATAGTAAACCTTAATCCCTAAAATGGGGTAAATGTGCAGGAACCCTAATATAGGGTAGTACTTCTAATTCTAGGTGAAGTCCTATTACTGGGTGATGTGTTGTGAAATCCTAATTTCACATAATACTAGGTGAAACCCTAATATAGAAGGATGTTATGTGAAACTATAATAAAGAGTGAGCCTAGGTGCAATCCATATATATGTGAGATGCTAAGTGAAACTCAAATTATCATTGTGTAAATAATATTCCTATTAATGGAATAGTGATTAATGTATTGACAAATGTAATATCTAGAGGGGTTGATAATGGATATCTTTACATTAATAGTTCTTGACTCAAGGGTGAGTCCATATCATTAGCAATGGTTGTATGTCTAAATAGGGACTTATGACCAATACATTTCATGATGAATGTGATGAACTAGCACATAAAGAATTAGGATGGGAAATACCCTAATACAAGCTAATTGGATGAACTCAAGTAAGATAAAGGTGTTGAGGGAAGTGATACATCAAGACATGATAGATATCACATCCAACACCCCAATGCTGAAATACCTTGATGTGGTCTTAAATCCAATACAATAAGAAAAGTGATATATGAAATGTGTCATGTCAATTGTTACATTGAGATGTAATGCACTTTGTTGAATAAAGGCTAACATGCCTTATGAAAAGGTTAATCCAAATCAATAGACTATGATACAATCATATTCTCATAAAGATGAGAGAGAAACTCATACTTTGTGTTGATAATACATTCAATGATGAATAATGAGGATATATAAGTATGTTTGAATACTTATGATATCTATTTTGGCTTCTAGTTGTGAGAAACAATGGAATAGGGATGATCATTAATAATATGATCTTAAGAACCCAAGTGGTTATTTATGGAAAACCCTAATGAAGGGTGCTGATATAAAAGAGATACAATGAACCCTAAAGAGGGAGCAATGGTATTACTTAGTGTTGTATGGTAATGATGTGAAAAAGAAATCATGAACCCTAAAAAGGGAATAATGATACTACTTAGTGTTGTATGATACTGATTTGAAAGCTTTATAATTGTTATCATGAATACTAATCATGTAGGGATGATGAGATGAGAAGCATACCCAGGTATGGGCTATGATGCTTGTTTATTGAGAATGTTTTATAGGCTTTATAAGCCTTCGTATGCTTTGTGTAGTAAGAATCATTGAGCTTTGTGTACTATGTGCAATGCATTGTGTAGCAAGAATTATGATGTCTTTGGTCAGATGATCTGAAGGTATTAAGTTACCTTACAAGTGGTAATAAGTATCCTATGGTGAGTTATGGGTTCAAATACTCAGATGATACGATCATGATGATGAACTTGTTAAGAAATGGAATTATACTTGGTGAGTTGAAAGATTAAGATTCCAACTCTTTGTGAAAAGAGTATGGCTACATGCCATGACTCCATAATGACAATGCCAGGCATTAGATATATGATCTAAGCCTGAAGAGAGTTAATGTTGTGGTAATGATTCTGTAGTGAATAAATGTTATACATGTTATTCATATTCCTTAATGGATAAGGGACATGTTGCTCTTTCAACTTATAGTTGTAATGTTTTAGATAAGAATAATATTCTAATCTGTTAGACATTGAATTAACTGTTGCCAAACAAATATGATTCCTCTGTGCATATTTATCTTCTTAAGCTCCAATAATAATGTTTCTGGCGGAGAGTTATATCTCTCGCTGGGGCAATTTACAATTGTCTCACCCCCGTGGGAACTACATTTTTAGGTGGACGTGGACGAGGAGGCAGGAATCCTTCAGTAGGTGAAGGACAACAACAACAGCAGTAGGGACAGTAGTGAAGTCTCAAGTGGAGACATTGGATGTTATACCTTGTATAGATGTAGATAGAGTCCTATGTGTCGTCTATGTATTCTCAGGTCCTCGGAGTAGTAGTTAGTGCTTTTGAGATTTTGGCTCAGTGCCTCGAGATTTTATACTACCTGTGTTTAGCTTGACAGGACAGTTAATGCTTGTAGTTCTCAAAAGGAGATGATACAGAATATGTACCTTTGAACAAGAATGTAAATGTGTTACTTTGGTTCTATGTGAGAAAGTTTTCCTTTGATGGATCTCTTGATAAAAAAGGTTTTAATTTTTAGTGATTTTTGGTAATCCGCTGCTTAGTGAACGCTTCTGCATCAGTTAATTATGTTTTTGTGTGTTGTATGCCACAAAAGGTGTGAGAAGGTAAGTGTGTTTTACTGACCCCATCCTGTCTTGCCTCTATAGGCAACCTTGAGAAAGAGAGATAGATATAAGTACCGATGCACATGTAAAGGGAGAGAAGACAATAAGTAGTACCTTTCAATGCGTAGAAGACGTGTACAAAGTAGTGGTGAGGTGAATACCGACAATCATTAAATTGAAGAAAAAGGAGGAGATAATCTTGTTGTTATTCAGCTAACTCCAAGAGATTTCTATCCTAACACCTCAGCCACTAATCATTTGTTCATATATCTTTCAAAGACATCCATTACTAATTCCTCTGCCATCGCCGTTAGCCATAGTTTTGCATTGTGGTTCTTTATGATTATTTTTAAATATTGAGTTTTTTTATTTGTCTGGAACATGAAATTGTATATGCAATAAAACACAAATGTAGAGTATATCAAAAACTATTTTTCTACCAATAAAATCATTCTAATAAAAGGGTCTTCATATTTACAAGACTATTAAAGTGACATGTACGAGGATAGTTAAGCATACAATCATCCGAGTAAACCCTAATTTCAGCTGACTAGGGTTTATATTTCTCAAACCCTAATTTTTCAAAGTAAAATCACACATAAAGTTCTTATTAGGTTTAAACATCTTAATTGAATTATCATCATTAATTATATTTAAGAAATGATCGATCCAATTAAGCATGTAATCATCCAGGTAAACCCTAGTTTACCAATTTAGCTCAGATGCAGTTATAACATTTACAATACATATACGTATCCTATAACAACCTTAGTGGTTCTATAATCCAACTATATTCTTCCTTAGTAAGTGTGGATTTTCCTTACAACTTTCCTTCAGGGCCGATTCCACCCAATTTTAGTGTCTCTACCAGAAACCTAATCACACTCAATGTTTCCTATAATAGATTATCATGTGATAATTCTGCCAATGCCGCTACTGGTTCTAAGATGTTGCAACATCTATGACTGCAACATAACTTTTTCAAGGGGTCATTCCTACATCACTATCCAAATTGAAGGATCTTCTTGCCTTAGATATGTCTAATAATCAATTGATTGTGACCATTGAGCATATTTTGGGTTCCTGGTCTTGATTATTGTAAACCTATTTTGTAACCTTCTTCAAGTGTCACTTTGCAAATTCTAGCATCTTCAACCAATTAAGTTATTCATGTACTATGGGATACGATGTATTATAATGTGTTGTACTCACTTTATACCAACCCAATGATTTTCATGGAAACCATATGAGGGTGAGAACAATATGAGGAAGAAAATATCATGGATAAAATCTTCATGACACTATTCTTACCATATTTAAATGTGTCTATAAGTGGGAGCTACACACTCCATGGAAAGCCTCTCATGGGAAATGAAAAGTGTTGATTCCTCAAAGTCACTAGTGTTGATTAGGATTGCTCAGAGCAGTGACATTATGCTCATCAAAAAGGATGAAAAAGATAAATTAGAGGGGTGCATATAAGTTCTCTAACTGAAAACAATAAACCAGAGAGGTCTAAACTTTAATGAACTGGGATCATGCTATACGTGGATATTACTCAAGAAGGTTTTGGCTTCTCAAAATAAAATTTCTTGGATTTGGTGGGTTTGGATCTGTGACACCCAAAGTGGATAGATTAGCATTTATTTTCTTTTTGTAGTGTATATAATAATTAATTTGACAATGAAGCACTCATGTGACTAATCAGACATCATTCATTGCAGAAGGAACATCACATGTAATTAAAATGCATGTGATTTTCATGTCTACAATTTATGTAAATCTATGTAAAAATCATTGCATATCTTTGTCACCATTTGGAAGGATATATTTAATAGTAGTTATAATTCCAAAAATTGTGTATCAAATTTTCCATTTTATGCAATTTGATACAAAGGCTAAAATATTAGTACTCGTGGATGTCAATATAAGTACATGCTTAAATATTTCCTTTGGGTGTCGAGGAAAAATATGACATCTAATTTCTATGATGTGTCTTCCAATTCCATGGTAAAAAACGTCAACTATCATCATTGTTTAAAGATTGATTAGTGATGGTTGTTAAGTTTTGATGTTTTAAATATAATGATAACATTTAATCATACTTTGATTCACATAATTAAGGCTTAAGATTTGGAAACCCTAATCGGCCCAAATTAGGGTTTTGATGATATATGAATACAAAATTTGATAAGTATAGAGTCTCACTAAATGATTTTTAGTATTTTATTTGAAACTCTGATTGAATTAAATTTTTATATGATTTGGATATTTTAAATAATAACACTATTGAAAAATATCATAAGCTTTAGAGAATGTTCTGACCTATTTGTCGGTCAAGTTTCAAACTTGACTGATCATATTTTTTGATTGATATAGTAGTGTGATAATTGAATTTTATCTTTTTATTGGTAAATCCAATTGTTCTAAAATTTTAAATTTACTTGAAAAACTCAATTATAGACACCGTATTAAATTGGAATAATTTTTGGATGACTTTTGATTTCTCTAGAGAGGGTGTCGGTCAAGTTCTATGAAGGACAAACTCGACCGACCATGTTGCTAACTGCAATATAGTAGTGTAGTTTTTGATTTTTATTTATTTATTTGTAATTCCTAATGATCTGAAATTTTAAATTTGGATCTTAAACTTAATCATAAACAAAATATACAATTTTCATAATTTTTGGAGGATCTTTTAGCTGTTCAGTAGATGAATTACAGTAACATTTGTATGACAAAAAATTCAGCTGAAATAAGAGAAAGTATAGTGAGGGGTCAATGTGCAATTGACCCAAGCAGCTCAATTGCTCTATATGGTCAACCTAACATACTAGGAGCTCTCATAATTCATAATTCATTCCAGATAAATGAAATCCTATAGAGAGAGGGAGAGTTATGGTTTTAGAGGAGAAAGTGATGAAATTGTTGAATTAGGGTTTCTCTATCCGAGATATGATGAAATCAAGTAAGTTTAGCTTCTTTGCATAGTCTTTCATGGTGAATATTCTCTCAAATGTTAAGATTCATCCCTCCTCTGATTTGATCCGAAATTATATCAAAATTTCCCCTTTTCTAACTCTTTCTTCATAATTCCTCATTTTTAGGGTTTCCGAGGTTGAAAGAAAGAATAATTGGGTGAATTACTAGGGATTTGATATGACTTTGAGATTTTCAGGGATGAGCTTCGTTTTTAAAGTGTTTTCACACCTTATGGTGAGTGGGAACTTCCTTTAAACAATATATTGCACGAAATTTGGTTAATTCATCCATAATCTTCAATTGCTCAGTTTGCGACAAACAAACCCTAAATTCTCCTTTTGATCTACTTTTTGTAAAATGATATGAAATGGATTATTATTCTATTTTGATTAATTTAAGATGATGAAATCATATAATAAATGGATACAATCCATCTTAATGAGAATTATTTAAGTAATTACAGAGGTTATAAGAGTAAATTGAAATTTGAGATTTTCGGCTATGATTGAAATTGCTGTATAATTAAATAGAGAAATTTGTTTATCTGAATCTCATTGATTATGAATGATTGTTTATTTGAATGCATAGTACATACATGTTACATACTATCTTGGATTTTGTGTGATGTGAATAGTGTTTTCTTGATATCTCAGTAGAAAGGGTTGAAACCCTAGATGAGTGAAAAGTTGGAAATTTGCATATAGATATTATGAAATCCATTTGAAGTGTTTATCTTGACATATTAGAATTTATTTATACAAAGTTATTCTTGATGCATGATATCTCAGTAAATGGAATGGAAACCTAAATTCTGATCAGTTCTAAGGTCTCATACATATATTGATTGTATATGATTTGTTGAAGATAGTCTTTATTCAGTGAATGCTTATATCGTATGAAATCCTTATGAGAGCCATGTGATAAGTGAATGAGGTAAATGAAACCCTAAGGATAGGGTGTTGCCATATGATAAGTGAATGAGGCAAATGAAACCCTAAGCATAGGGTGTTGCCATGTGATAAGTGAATGAGGCAAATGAAACCCTAAGGATAGGGTGTTGCCCTGTGATAAGTGAATGAGGTAAATGAAACCCTAGGGATAGGGTGTTCAATGAATAAAGTAATTGTGATATCAAAGTTCTTAGTATGAGATGTGGTGATTCTTAACAGTTCAATTACATTATTTTAGTGTATGAAGTGCCAAGTTGACATGTATTATGTTTATTTAAGAATTTTAGTCTGCCTGTATGTATCATATGTTGATTTCTCAATAAATTATAGTGTTTGAGTATATTGCACTGTCAAGTTAGAAATGATATACATGTTGTATTTATAAGTTTTAGATAAATGGACTCAGTACCATAGAGATACCAAAGTCATGAATAAGTAAGAGGGAGATATAATATAGTAAGAGCTTTCTACGAATAATAAAATAATAGACTTAAGAGCACTGAACACCGTAGAACCCCTATGTGAGGTATGCGCCTTAGGGGTGAAATGACCTAACCCTAGCAATGTCAGCATACGGGGGTCGAATCTGATGCATTTTAGGGGAGGCAGAGAAGGCAGCGGAAACAAAAAATTTCTCCTCCAAACCCAGAACAAAGAAACATGTCAACGTCTATACAATAGGAAAGGATGGTTTGTGGAATCATACCTTGTCCCAAGGCTTGCTCGGCGACAATACCTCGTGGCATGTGCGGTATTCACCTCTGGTCTTGGACGGTGTCTGTGCAGCTCCTGGTTGCACCGGGACTGACGACTCCTGGTCTCACCGGACTGTCGGGATTGACAACTGTCCTCCGAGCGACAGAAATCTCCCGCCTCTGATGTAGTCCACACGGACCACCTGGAACTCCAATTTCCTTGTCTATCAAGAAATTGGAAGGAGTCACACCCTCCTGTCAGTGTACTAGTCACCGACACACTCTCCTGCCACCAGTCACTTTCTGTAGTTGTCTTTCCCTTATTGTGCCTCCCTTATCGGGTAGCACTTGCTCGGGCTCTCTCGGTTACCAAAACCAGAGAGAACGACAACTTTACAGAGCAACTGATTGCACTGATCTATTCTTTGAGAAGCCCCCAATACCCCTATATATAGGAGGGTCATTTGATAAGGTTCTCTATCCCAGGCAATGCGGGACTAAAAGCAGGAGTAGAAGGGTTCGAGATTTTCCACAAAAACAACCAACTCGCAACCTGAACCGATCGTTTCACAACTGAAACGGTCGGTTGGGGACCTGAGCCGGTCGGTTGACACCTCAACCGATCGGTTGGGACCCATGAAATGATCGGTTCACTTCTAAACTGGTCAGTTCATGGTCATGATCAGTTCCCGAATGACTTTCCTTCTTTTGTTTCTAATCGGTACCAACTACCAATCGTTGTTCCAATTAAATTGGGCAAGTGAAACGAAAAGAAATTTCTCACCAATCCTACTTTCCCAACTTGCTCGGTTGCACCAGTTGAACCGATTGTTTCAGCACTTGAAGCAATCGTTTCACCCTATCCATGAGCCGATCGACTCACCACCTGAGCCGATCGGTTCACCAAGCTCAGCCGATCGGTTCATCACATGAGCCGATCGGTTGGGAATGCAGATTGTGCAGAAATAGTCAATTGTAGTGTCAATCAAACCGATACTCTAATCAATCAGTCCAACACCTTGAACATTATGATACTGAGCTATTAATTAATTGAGTGTTTAATTGAACTACTAAACTCCTTTAGTAATCAATCTAAACATTGTTTATGGACAAAACTCCTCTTCCAGGTTAATCCTATGTGTGTGACCCTGTAGATCCATTTCACGTTGGCAGTGAAAGTCCATAACACTTATGACTTCACAAGAAAAAAGCGATGCCTAGTCACACATCAGTGTTACCCAAGTGAAATAGAAAGTTGGAGAACAACTTTCAATCCTACAATCCGTGAATGGTGTTACAGTGAATGTATAACTCCTTTGTCACTGATATCCCGAATGAACTCGAGGTATGGAACAGTCATCCTGTCAACGTTCATTCACTTTCTTGATCTCGGAGTAGATTGGAAGAGATATGTATGACATCAATATCACATACTGATTCACACATGCGAGCACGCCTTTCTCAATCCTACTCATCAAGTGGCCATGGATACCAAACTCCCTCAGGAGGGACAAGTCCCATATCTATCACTCACCCCTCAAAAGCCCCATGTGTCAAAGCCACCCAATCATCACCTTTATAACAACCCATGTTTCATGACTGCATTTGATGATGCCAAAGTGTGCCCAACGACATGTGTTGAGTGTAGTGATTTTAGGTCAAAGAATCACACTCACCACCATCACTGTGAGTACTGACTGTGACTACCATGTCATGGTTCCATGTGTCAAACTCACGGTGGGTTTGTCCGATACACTTGTTCTCTAACAAGTACCTATGTGTTTGGTTTGATATCTCTATATCATGACTAATGAGATTCTGTCATCAACCAACACCACAATCTAGTCTTGTGTGTCATTGTTGTCTATCTACCTTCCACAATGACATCCGACTAGGGGCATAACAAGAATGTACAAACTCTTAACATTCGTATGATCTCATTGTTCAGGTCCTCAACCTGAAAGCATACGTCATTGAGTACTGTCATTTTCTAGACATTCAATCTGTTCTATCACTATCTCATATGACTAAACCAGAAAGAATTGGAAGCTTGCCTTTGATGTTTATCAAATCAATCTTAATGTATCCCACCAATCATCCCATGATTGGCTCTCAAGGCATACATACCAACAGACTCCCACTTGCACTGCGAGCCAATCACCCTTGAATCATATTCATAGTGATCTTCAAACATGTCCCACATGTTACTGTACTCTAGTGCAATCATAGTGAGTTATGGCAACACCTTGCCAAAGTCAATTTTTAACTGCATGTCTCTCATCTCTTCGTTGTACGTCACACGTATGAGATGGAGTTTCCGTAATATGCAATCTAGTATTCGTGTGCTAACCTTTATCCACATTGCATGATCAAGGATTCCATACTTGTCATCAATGAGTGGAATATCTATAAGTTCATCTCATGAACTTCCATATCCATATAGTATCCACTGCTGTTCTCTAACGCATAGATATTCAGCATTTCCTTTTAAATGGTTTTATTGGAACACTTCCAATTATCTACAAACTTTCACTTTTATATATCCTATATATATTTTGCGATTAATTTTCTGTCCTTTCGGAAGGTTGCATCAATGTAACTCTTTACATTGAAATCTTCCTTATCTCCATAGAACTAGCACTTCTCAAGTACTTATCAAGTTCTCATGGTATTCTAGTAATCCTTACTGGAAGTAGACAAACATCCACTCGTCATGTCTTACATACGAGTTATCAGGATGAGCACATCATATTGCCATGTCCTACATACAAGATGATGAATGCATATTGTTCTTGCCATGTCGATACATGCAAGATAATGGGATGATTACATACATGATAGATCCATATCTATTCTTAGTGTTCCCATTCTTCATAAGAATTGGACACTTGGCCTTGGGATACTAACTCCATGTAACATGGACAAGTTTTCTCCCACTGAATCTGTGCATACTGAACCGTTCAGTACAGATTGCCAATGTATGCTTTCTCTTTTTAGGTCAAGAGGTTTTCAAGAACTATCTCTATAGATCTCTATTCCTATCACATAGGAAACATCTCTATCTTCCTTAAAGATAATTTCCACTTTTGGATTTCCATTCTAGAACATTTCCATTTCACATCAACATGTGGAAAGTGAATACGCTCCCACTAAATCACATATCCCTTCTTTATCTTTGACATATCAGTCAAACCCTTTGACTATATCATCAAAGTAAAGATCCAATTCTGAGTTGCTTGTACTCAATCAATCACATTGATTAGTCCATTGTAACTTATAGACTTCATTTGTATTAGTGGATTCATAAACCTTATAGGTTGTGTCACGTACACATCCTTGTTTTATTCCTCTTAGGAATGCGGTTTTAGTATCCATATGCCAAATGTCTTAGTCATTAAGTTGCAATCAACAAGCATCATCCTTTTCAAAATGTTATCCATGTGTCTTAACACTTAAGATTCATTTGCACTTATGTATTTCATCCAATGGGTGCTACCATCAAGGTCATACCTTATGGTTCACATGGATTTCATTTAGGATGTAATGGTCATAAACCATAATACAAAAGTTGGTTCCTCATATTCATCTACATAGTTGACTCATCACATAGATAAACAAGGTGTATCCGTCAAGGATATAAGAACTTACTACTCCTTGTCATTCTTAATGTCCTTTATTAATGTGGGGTATTCTTTTATTAATAAGAATTTAGTTATTTCATAATCATTCTCTAACTCCTTAGAGTATGAATCCTTCTTGATTTAGACATCACATGCCTTAATCATGAGTTCACTATGATACACTATCATAATCACTCATAAGGATCTCAAACATTTGGTCCAAGTATTTCATTCATTGATCTCATCAAGAATTAACACTTTACCAAATTTGTACTTCATCTATGATAATCTTGAACACTTCAAGATATTCATATTGGTATTTCTCTAAACACCATTTGAAGTATTAGCATTTGTTCCAATAGGTGTGTAAATACATCACATGTATCGTACCTAATAGGATAATCATTCTCCCACTACCTTTAGTGAAGATTAATCATGTTAAGATATTCATGTCTCTTACTGGTTCTCTAACCAAAAGAGTCTAGATTTATCCATCACATGGAAACTAGAAATGAATTTCTCATGATTGATGCTAATTTGATTGTTTGAGTTATCTATAACTTTTAGGTATCATTTTATCTTATGCATATCAAATACCACAAGATAAACAAGTCATTGCCACAAAGATCATATCTTTAGAAATTGAAACAACTCTTTATTGATTGCCATCATTGTCATACAATATGCAAAAATAAAGTGTTTCTATCTATTGGAAAATATGAAATAGCAGTTCATAACTGTATTACATACCTTCAAGGCTGAAAATAAACTAAAGTACTCCTATCTATGGCGGCAACACTTGCCCCATTTATTGAGTGCTTTACACTTTACATCTTGGTATCATATACCTCATAAGTGTTACAAGTTTACTTTCATGACACCTTTAAGTAGAGACATTTGTCGCCTCCTTCTTTTGTTCTTCCAGATAGAGAGGGAAATTACTTTTCCAATGTCCTGGATTTTGACAATGGTGGAAATTGCCTTTATTGGTCACGCCTCCCTTGGCCTTGAGAGCTGAAGACGACTTGGGCTCCTGGCTAGCATCAGAACCTTTCTTAGCTTTTCCCTTGCCCTTGCGCTTAGACTTGCATTTCTTGCTCGTGATCACCATCACAGACTTAGGCTTGTCCTTCTTCATCTGTATCTCATCTGTCCTCAACATGCCCAACAACTGTGACAGTGACCTATCAAAGTTGTTCATGTTGTAGTTCATCACAAACTGACTGTAGGATTCTAGCAACGATTGCAGTATCACGTCAGTAGACAACTCTTGGCTCAGCGGAAATCCCAGTCTTGTCAGGTTCTCCACATACCCAATCATCTTGAGTGTGTGAGGACCAACTGGATCTCCTTCTGTCATGACGCACTTGAACAGTGCCCTTGAGACATTGTATCTCTCTTGTCGTGCCTGATCTTCATACATGTACCTGATATGTTGAATCATCTCAATGACACCCATGTTCTCATGTTGTCTCTGCAACTCGTGGTTCATAGAGCACAACTGTATCAATGGCATCATCAAAATGCTTCTTGTAAGCATCCCTTTCTGTCTTTGGTGCATTAGGAGCAGGTTCCTCTGGAATTGGGGTATCCAGGACATAGAGCTTTCGCTCTTGAGTGAGAACAATTCTCAAGTCCTATACCAGTTGTGGAAGTTTGTCCCATTCATCTTGTCCTTTTCAAGTACAGATCACAAAGAAAAGTGATTGTTGTTTGTTGCCATTTGTACTACAAAAGGAAAAATGCAATTTTAGTCCAAAAACTAAATTTTGACTTATTTGATTGATTTGAAAAGTTGACGATATAATTAGGCCTTTAATTAATTACCTATCCCACTATTTTAGTTCAAATTGATAGCCCTCACCATCAATTTGGAAGATTGCAGCGTACAACCTTCTAGTGGGTAAGATCCTGAAATCCTCTAAGTCATGGACCAGCTAGGGCTGTCACCCACAACTTAGATCTCTCAGGTAGGAAACTCTTGCCAATTGCATCATATGCAACTCTTGATAAGATGTCATATGCAACTCCTTGCCATTATCATCTCCATGCCTCAAGGTACTAGATCCCATCTAGATCACCTTCTTAAGTCCGACCCAAAGCAAACACGATGAATATGCACCCTGCTAGGCCAGACCCACACATTCATCCTTCACGCTTCCACGAGATAGACGGTGCACCACGCTAGGGTGTACCCACACTTGGTCGATCAAGCTTTTCATGTGTTGCATTTGGAAGGCATCTAAAACTTAATATTTAATGAGGGATTTGATTTTTATATAAATATACATATCCAATCACCACAATACATAGTACGTATCATATACATGCTATATCCCACAGAAAACATGCAAAACGATAAAAACGATGATTATGGCCATCTTAATGTGATTCCTCGAGCCAAGAGGAATCACGGTCATCTAGGTCTACATCACATGCAACTTGTACAAGATGATCTCTGTGCTTTGCCTTTCTGGGTTTGCTCAACTCATCACATGAATGATCGGCTCGCCATCAGACTGGTCGACTTGGTGCCACCAGCCGATCGGTTGGCTCCTCCAACCGATCGGTTCACCTGGTCATCGTGCATCTCCTTCTGGCTTCCACACACTCGTCTCGCTCCTCAAACCAGTCATCAACTGATAGGCTCACTCCTTGAACCGATCATCTGGAACGTCAATTGATCGGTTCACACCTTGAACCAATCGTCTCAGCTGTCGTCAGGATGTCTGTCGTTCTTTGACATAACAGGAAATAAAACTCTATCCTATTTTACATTGTAAAAAGAGAAACCTCGAGTTACATCCGAGGGGAGGGTAGGAAATAAGTCTCAAATTATTTCGAGTTACATCACGAATAGGAGAAGGAAGATCAGTGCATAGACTGAGATGCAAGCAACCACATAAAACCATACACAGATAGGGTTCATTGGCCATAACCACGCTATACATCCACCGCAAAACTCGTTTAAGGGCGACGCGTATCGAGTGCATTAATAATACATATCATATATATAAATTGGGATTTGTGGATTTAGGATTGGACATGCATAAAGACAATTTTATTCGCATCGTATGTAATAAATAAAGGCGACAAACCAAAATCGATCATATTGATAATCCTATAGTATAGAGTAGTTGATGTGGCTCTGATACCACTGATGGGTTTTAGGGGAGGCAGAGAAGGCAGCGGAAACAAAAATTTTCTCCTCCAAACCCAGAACAAGGAAACGCGTAAACGTCTATACAATAGGAAAGGATGGTTTGTGGAATCATACCTTGTCCCGAGGCTTGCTCGACGACAATACCTCACGCCTTGCGCGGTCTTCACCTCCGGTCATGGATGGTGTCTATGCAGCTCCTGGTCGCACCGGTACTGACGACTCCTGGTCTCACCGGGACTGTCGGGATTGACAGCTGTCCTCTGAACGGCAAAAATCTCCTGCCTCTGAAGTAGTCCACATGGACCACCTGGAACTCCAATCTCCTTGTCTCATAAGGAATTGGAAGGAGTCGCACCCTCCTGTCAGCGTACTAGTCACCGACACACTCTCCTGCCACCAGTCACTTTCTGCAGTTGTCTTTCCCTTGTTGTGCCTCCCTTATCGAGTAGCACTTGCTCGGGCTCTCTCGGTTACCAAAACCAGAGAGAACGACAACTTTACAGAGCAACTGGTTGCACTGAGCTATTCTTTGAGAAGCCCCCAATACCCCTATATATATATGAGGGTCATGGGATAGGGTTCTCTATCCCGGGCAATGCGGGACTAAAAGCAGGAGTAGAAGAGTTCGAGATTTTCCATAAAAACAACCAACTCGCAACCTGAACCGATCATTTCAAAACTAAAATGGTCGATTGGGGACCTGAGTCGGTCGGTTGACACCTCAACCGATCGGTTGGGACCCATGAAATGGTCGGTTCACTTCTGAACCGGTCGGTTCATGGTCCTGATCAGTTCCCGATTGACTTTCCTTCTTTTATTTCTAATCAGTACCAAATACCAATCCTTGTTCCAATCAAATTGGGCAAGTGAAACGAAAAGAAATTTCTCACCAATCCTACTTTCCCAACTTGCTCGGTTGCACCAGTTGAACCGATCGTTTCAACACTTGAAGAAATCGTTTCACCCTATCCATGAGCCGATTGACTCACCACCTGAGCCGATCGGTTCACTAAGCTCAGCCGATCGGTTCATCACATGAGCCAATCGGTTGGGAATGCAGATTGTGCAGAAATAGTCAATTGTAGTTTCAATCAATCTGATACTCTAATCAATCAGTCCAACACCTTGAACATTATGATACTGAGCTATCAATTAATTGAGTGTTTAATTGAACTACAAAACTCCTTTAGTAATCAATCTAAACATTGTTTGTGGACAAAACTCCGCTTCCAGGTTAAATCCTATGTGTCTGACCCTGCAGGTCCATTTCACGTTGGAAGTGAAAGTCCATAACACTTATGACTTCACAAGCAAAGAGCGGTGCCTAGTCACACATCAATGCTACCCAAGTGAAATAGAAAGTTGGAGAAAAACTTTCAATCCTACAATTCGTGAATGGTGTTACAGTGAATGTATAATTCCTTTGTCACTGATATCCTGAATGAACTCGAGGCATGGAACAATCATCCTATCAACGTTCATTCACTTTTTAGATCTCAGAGTAGATTGGAAAAGATATGTATGACATCAATATCACATACTGATTCACACATGCGTGCACGCCTTTCTCAATCCTACTCATCAAGTGGCCATGGAAACCAAACTCTCTCAAGAGGGACAAATCCCATATCTATCACTCACCCCTCAAAATCCCCATGTGTCAAAGCCACCCAATCATCACCTTTATAACAACCCATGTTTCAGGATTGCGTTTGATGATGTCAAAGTGTGCCAATGACATGTGTTGAGTGTAGTGATTTTAGGTCAAAGAATCACACTCACCACCATCACTGTGAGTACTGACTGTGACTACCATGTCATGGTTCCATGTGTCAAACTCACGGTGGGTCTGTCTGATACACTTGTTCTCTAACAAGTACCTATGTGTTTGGTTTGATATCTCTATATCATGACTAATGAGATTCTATCATCAACCAACACCACAATCTAGTCTTGTGTGTCATTGCTGTCTATCTACCGTCCACAATGACATCCGACTAGGGACATAACAAGAATGTACAAACTCTTAGCATCCGTATGATCTCATCGTTCAGATCCTCAATCTGAAAGCATACGTCATTGAGTACTATCATTCTCTAGACATTCAATCTGTTCTATCATTATCTCATATGACTGAACCAAAAAGAATTGGAAGCTTGCCTTTGATGTTTATCAAATCAATCTTAATGTATCCCACCAATCATCCCATGATTGGCTCTCAGGGCATACATACCAATAGAATCATACTAACATGTGGTACGGGGGACAAAGCCCTAGTGAAAGTCTCCTTAAATTACAGAATGTAGTGTCCAACATCAACCAGAGACAGGATCTTGGTGGCACTAGAGCACAGAAAAGCCATGTAGTGTCCAACATCAACCAGAGATAGGATCCTGGTGGCAGTATGTTAATAGGTGGCTTGACTCTCTACCTGTGTGCTCAGGTTAGAGGAGGAGTCCAGTTTAGGCTAGAGTGCCATTTCCCTGTTGCAGACCAGGAGAGTGGTCAGACTTAGCATTTCCTGGGTGTGTCCACTAAGTCTTGTACGGTGTGATCGTAGTGTACTGTGAGTCTCATATGTAGAGTACACTGCATATGATCAGGGCATAAGCTAAAATATGATCATATAGATTTAAAGAGTTTCTTATAAATAAAAAGAGTTAAGAAAGATTTGAGTACAGTTTCGTAGTAGTTGTTCTTTAAATACAATATTTACATTCTCTGTTATTTTAACTGTATTGTTTTAGATCTGCTCAGTGTAGTAATTACTTTTGTTATAATTGATATCAGTTGCTCAAAGGTATATCTGTAATTATATCAATGCTTTAGACTGTTTCTTTGAAGTTCTCATTCACTGAGTGAGTAGGCTCACCCCTCTACTCAATTTTTTTAGGGAAACCACATGGACTTGAAGAAGGTCAAAACATCAGAGTAGATCTACCATATGAGTTAGGTATGAGATTAATTAAGTTCAGTGGGTCCCTGTCACTCTAGGTCCTTGTATAGATGTGAGAGAATTATAAATGATGTTGTATCTTTGTTTCCTTGATAAGAGAGAATGTATCTGATTATCATGTTGTACGTACATAGAAGTGTGAGAAATAGAATGAATATATGGATGTGTATCATTAATGTTGAGATCATATTAGAGTAATAAAAGTTTATTTCTCTTGTAAAGTTTGTTTATGTGATTGAATGCGAGAAAACAAAGAGTTTGAAATAAAAAGAAAAAGTCGGGAGTAAACTTTATTTTAAGTGTAATCCTCATAGTCATGCCCTAATCTCATGATTAGTGGAAATCGTGGGATGTGGGTGTGACAACTTGGTATCAGGGCTTAGGCTGAGTCGTCAGGGACCATTAGAATAGAAAGTTAGAGTTATAAGTGTGGAACATAGGAGGTGATGTGTTTATAGCTCTGGGAATTCTGGGTATTTGGATACCCTGGCCTGGTATCTGAATATTTAGGTTGACCAGTATCAAGCTACTCTGCCTATTCTTCTCTAGATGCCCTAGCTAGGTATGCAGAGGAAGGATGGGATAGAGACAAACCCTAGAAATATTATTGTTAGAAAACTAGAAAGAAATGAATGCATTGAGCATAAGAATAGAATGTGATACAACTCTTACTTTATATTGCTTCTTTGATTGTAGATAAATAGAAATGCTCTTATATGTATGAATTCATAATATCAGTTTGTAGAATATATATGTTCTTTTATATTCTTGTGTATCATGAAGTGATTCAGTTACTGTTCATATTCTTTGTATTAAGTAGACCAGAAGTTATGTTTAAACGAGTTTGCCCTAAGTGGATATTCTTTCTACATGTTTGAGATTAATAGGAGTTGGTTAATCCTGAGTAACTCTTGGCTTCAGGACTACATGTTCAACCTAGTCCGGCTGGTAGGATGCGTTACTGGGATCTAATGACTCCTATTAACAGTATAATAAGAGTAGACTCTGGATAAATTAGACCCACATCATAGTGAGAATGTACATATACTAAGATGTTGAAACATATGGGAAAGATTAGAATAGCTAAGAATCAGTTGGAACTGATATCTGAGATTCAACTTTGGGGTCTCATATGAGAAACCCTTAATTGGGAATAAAGGAACATGACATAAGGTTCAGAATAAGTTTAATTATTAGTATTATATGAACTTTAAATATGAAATATGGAAAATATATGAGAAAAGTATGTAAGGGTCAAGATAGTAAGAATCAATCATGAGGAATGGACTATATAAGTGAGTACAATATTTTTATGTACTCCAAAGCAAAGGAAAAATAGAAGAAAAGAGTAAGTAGACAATAAGTAAATATAAGTGAAGAGTCTTCAGAAGAGTTAAAGTAAAGAGAATTAGATGAACATGTAAATCATAAGACTAGGATAAGAAACTAAGTTAAAACAAAGATAAATGTTGAAAATGATGAGCTTGATTAAGGAATGAGGGTTATGATATAATTGAGAGCATGAAATGTATACCTTTATTGTGAAGTTAATACATTCATCCTTACTACCTTTGGATTCTGAGTCTCTACCGAACAACAAACTAGTTTCTAAAATAAGGAAAACAAAAGTGTAGTTTAACAAATGAATAAGTCATACAAAGGTAGGCCACATTCAAGAAGGAAAAACTTGATTGAAAGAGAAACTAAATTTGATCCATGCATGATCCGTTTGATTTAAAATGAAGAATATGTAATGTATTAAACATGGGGTGAAACTAGTAGAGAGAATATTGATTTAGAATTTTATCTTCACAAAATATTTGTATTACACCTTTGTAGTAGTTAAGCATTCATCTAGTAACTAGGAAGTCAAAAGAGATTTCAAATAGACATTGTATCAGAAGGCCTGTGAGACACAACCATGAACCAACTCTGGAAATTTACCTTACTAATAGCCCAACAACATATATTCCATCTCGATAAGTATCATTATGTAGATCACTGTGTACTATTATGCGTATCAACTCAAAATTATAGTTGTTATAAATTAGCTACCCGATTATAGTCTAATTATTTTTCCAACTGTATGATTTTCACAGTATATGTTGCTATACAACAATACAGAAAACTGCACATGACTGTACACATGAATTAAGAAAACCGAGGGTCAATCTTCATTTCCATAAGCCCTTACTAATAGGTTTTGAAATTTAATGTGAAAAAATACAATAAATATAAGTAACAGTACAAATTTACACGTATCCATGTACAAAGATACACATAACTGTAGTTGTTCTTGATAGTTATTTGAACGATTGAAAAAAGTGTTAATGGATCGTTATGGGCTGTTACTGGCCTCTCCAAGTCTAGTCCGTATGCGGCAATGCGTGTTATACTGTTATCTGTCTTTCTCCATGAAAAAATCAAATCAGCAATGCAAAGCTATGTCGAGTTGTGGAAGGTATAGCTGTTGAGGTTAAACTCTTCACGGTAAATACTTGTAGAATACTTAGCGGGTTGAGGATCGTATCTCCAGCGATTTACTCATCCAATTTACATACATCCGCACACACAGGTACAGCCGTATAGCATGGTGCTCCAATAAAAACACAGGCGGCTGTGTTGCCGGCCTGAAGGATATTTCACTCCAGGATATGTTGGTATTAACTCCTACGTTCGCCCTGAGAAACCAACGAATTCCATTCTGACTACACCTTGGACCTAATGTGTGTCCCATAAAATCAGACGGTCCAGCTCCAAAAATCTGTGATGATGATTACGTTAATTAAAGTATGAATTAAAGTATGAATTAAAGGGCCGGTTTGGTTAGAGTATGAATTAAAGTATCAAATGTAACTATCGAATTTACATACATCCGCACACATAGGTACAGCCGTGTAGCTCGTACTCCAATAAAAACACGACGGCTGCGTTGTCGGCCTGAAGGATATTTCACTCCAGGATATGTTCGTATTAACTCCTACTTTCGCCCTGAGAAACCAACGAATTCCATTCTGGCAGCACCTTGGACCTAGTGTGTGTTCCATAAAACTAGAGGGTCCAGCTCTAAAAACGTGTGATGATGATTACGTTAAGGACTAGTTTGGTAGGTAGTTGCAGTTCATTACAAATAGATGTCCACTTTTCAGTTTTGTATTTTATTTGGTAGGTACTTTCCAGCCCAATTGGTTGAATGCGATTTACATCCAACTGCACAGTTGCCCGGAAAAACACAACATTGGTACCGCATTGATATCGGAGGTGGTCAGATGTAGTTTTACTCTTCCGGCTACTTTACAGCTGCAATGCGGGCCATTCCTACTGGAAAGATATTGCAGGCACGGCCTTTCTCGCTCTCTCACCAAATGTTTGCAGACAAATTCTTTGAATCTCTACGGCACGTACCAAATATTATTTGTGTACCGTAAAAGATAGGATTATATTTGATTTGTTTTTAAATGCATCCAACTACACTCTAGTACGCTGTACCAAACTAGCCCTAAAGACATACTGAACTGCAATAAGGGCCGGTTTCGTTAGAGTATGAACTAAAGTATTAAGTTTAACTACTCATGATTTCCAAATGTGTAGGTTTGGTTGGGTGTAATTTTAAACCTCACAAGGAAACAACAAATCACCTCCATTTGAGCCCTGTAGAAATTCTGGAAAAAAACTATTGCCGAAATAGGCACAGTTCACTTTACAAGTATCATCAGTTGCTAGCAATACATGCAAGTTCCCATGTCGGAAGTAATCCACCCTCTTGTGTCGGTGATTCATTGTGATGATGTCTGCAATAGTTGTTCACAAACAACAACACTAACACTGCGTTTGTTGTGTCGTCAAATGGGTGGCACGACAAGCAAACTTATGTGGCTATTTTAATTATTGTTTGTTACACAGATTAAGAGATAAAGAAGTTGCCGCAGAGATAATAATTGAAAATTTTCCGGATAAGTTGTCGCTCCAAATTCATGCGGCAGAAAACATGTTTATTTACCGTGATGTCTGATTTCCAGAATGCCCTTCTAACTGACTGTTCAATACATATAATCGTTGTTAATATGTAGGGCAAAATTGACTATTTGAATAATAAAATATTACAAAAACACGTACTAAATGGGGGACATCTTGCCAACAAGTTTATATATTGTTGCTCCAAACAAAAGTCATCTTGCACAAAAACAAGATATCACTGGTTAATATACCCATGGCAAGTAAACTTGTATCGGTAGTATACCAAACACAGCCTAAGTAATTTGTAACTACTTCAAAACAGATAAAAGCAAACTAACAAGACATGTCAGATTTATATGTTCATGATTTTTAATTTTCTGTATCGGAAGTGAACGTGTGAGTTAGTGTTACTTCCAACCAAACGAACTCTAAAATAATCTAGTGCACCTAGGTGAATTGTGTGGCTGCTAAATCACAGTTGATTATGTGTTCATTGCGTATCCTAATTTGGTGTGGGAATAAGAGTCCAGGTTGAACTCTAAGGCATGTTTGGCATAGTATTGAACTCAAACTTAAATCAAAACAAAATATGTCCTTGTGAATAAATGAAGTGATCTAATTGTTATGTGATTGCATTCCAGTCTTCTTTGTGTCTGACAACACAATAGTTGAAACTGAAATGATAAGGTCTATGAGTTCAATTGCATCCCCTATTCAGGATTGAACCTCACTCTTTTTTTTCCAGTCATGTTATTTTCAGGAGTGAAAACTCACTCAAGATTGACCCCATTGTTCGAGCACCGATGTGATATAATAGTTCGACTAAAATCATTCGGTCGCAATTTTGCTACCAAACAGGAAATAACTCCAACCCGGAATACTGGTGCTTGTTTGAGATAAGATCAAAATTGCACTACTCAAGATTCACGTATTTCTTTTTGCTCGACATGTGCATCATGTGAGATGAAATTCAAATAATGAAATTTGAGATTCATATCATGTTGTTTGGAAAAAGTTACGGGCTTAGTTTGGAACTTTATAATTTTAAATTTAGACCAAGTCAACCTTGCTTCAAGCATGATTATAAATCTCGAGTCGGATTAAATCTTATTTTATATAATATTTCATTTTATATGCAACATTAAAAACAAAACTAGTCCTTTATAAGTTTCCCATTAAGTTGCCAAACACAATGGAAATAAAACCAAACTATACTAATCACATTATCGTGAACTAGTCCAACTTAATCCCAAACAACTTCTACTCCATATTATATCTCAACTATGTCCCAAATAAAGATTGTATCCCATCAACAAGGCTGAATTAAACTCAAATATTTCAAACCAGACAAATAGGGACCTAAGCTACAAGAAAATATATGCGGACAGAGTTGGACCTTTTCATGCATTTTTTTCCCTAGAAGTTTGGGACAACTACCAATTGCGGAAAAAACATGCTTTCATAAGATTAAGGTTGTAATTGGATAAAATTTACTATTGTGTCTTTAGTGTATCTTACAGATTTTTCAATAGAATCTGATACTATTTCTTTTTCATGTTTGACAAAAGACCCAAATCAAGCGGTTGTTGTGTTGATATACCAAAATCTAGCTAATCTGACTATAGCAAATTTATTTTTATGATTAGGAGGTTAGTGAGCTTGGCTCTTAAGAACTAGCCAAACAAAGTTAAGAATATACCTTAATACACATGTTTTGTACCCTAATGAATGTTTAATGCAAATAATATGACTATCCCAAATATAAACTCTAATTATGAATGCATATAAAACTTAACCTATGGATACATGTAACACTGAACTTACTTTGGATGAGTGAACTCTAATAAGATGATGGTTTGAATATACGAAACCTAATTCTAAACTTCATACATGTCGATGAGGTGTATGTGATATATAGAAATCTTGTTGACATAATTCCTAAGTTGTAATAATCTTATTCTAACCTATATTTATTTGGTACCAAGATATATTAGTAATTTTATGTGTTTAATAACATGGCATATTTGCATTACATGCGGTATGGACCTAAAACATAACATGGATCAATATGTAACTTAATTCATTAAATATGTAATATATGTCACGTTGTTTATTAATGAACACATAATGACTTAATTCATTAAATATTGAATATAAAGTGACTTACAGAAAGTAAATCTTTATAGACGCATAGTTCGATCAAACCCACTTCTAAGGGGTGATTGCAGAGGCGACCTAGGGCTACCGAGCGTTCGACCCTCCGGCTCGGGGGAGGAGGTCAGTTGTTGGTGCGTAGCCACCCCCTCCCCTGGGCTTCTATTGGTTCCTGTCCTCTTCGCAGATCACACGTCCATTGGGTCTTGGCCAACTGGCTCTGCTCTCCTCTCCAACGCCCTCTTCTTTACCCCCTTTCTGGTCGTCGGGTCGGGTCTCTTAGTCCTTAGATCTAGGGTTTAGGGTGGAGGGTCGGAGATCTCTGTGTGATGGCTTTGTCTTTGGCACAACAATCACTTGGTGGAGGTGTGGAGGCAGCCATGGTGACACCTTTGGTGAGGATCTGCTGAGGGGCTGGCGTTTCCACATAGCTGCCTTGTTTATTGCTTTTTTTTCTTTTCAGTTTGTTTGGCTTTCGGTTTGTACATGTGCTTTGGGTTCAAGGTAGTTTCTCTACCTTATAGTCATCGTTTCTTCGACGGTTGTTAGTCCCTTAGGGGTTTGTTTGTCTCTTTGGTCGTGAGAGTGAAGAGATTCCTTGTAGGTTTCAATTTTTCCTTAGGTTCTTTGTTGCTCAAGCTACTGACATGGATGGTAGAGTCAACAATCAGATGAAATATTGGTCTGGTTCATTCCTTATGCTGCTGCTTCATGCTCAAGTTGAAGGCATCTCTCAGAAAAGCTTCTTAAGTCAGCCTTGTAGAAGAGAGATCTTTGTAGAAGTGTTTCATTCTCATTCCAATATGAGTGGTAGTGGTATTACGTCTGTGTTCTTGATTGTTTGTTTGTTCTTTTGGTTGTTTTTCTCTACTTGTAGATGTCGTTTGGCTTGAGTAATGAATAGATCTGTCCGCTCTCAATATATATATACACATACACACACATATATATATGTATATATATAAACACACACACACACACACACATATATATATATATATATATATATATATATATATATATATATATATATATAATGTGACTAATCATCATCATCATCATCATCTAAGCCTCATTCCCAACTATGTTGGGGTCGGCTACATGGATCCTTCATTTCCGTTCAGCTCTATCATGGGCCATATTCTGATTGAGATGTAGAGATTCAAAATCTCTCTTTATAAGCTCATCCCATGTTAATTTAGGCCTTCCTCTTCTTCTATTTATAGTGTTTGGCTCAATAGCATTGCTTGGTATAGGCGAACTAGTAGGTCTGCGTTGCACATGTCTGTACCATCTGAGTCGGCCCTCCCGCAACTTGTCCTCAATGCTCGCCACCCCCACTTTATTCCTGATATAGTTTCTCAAACGATCTTTTCTTGTCTTCCCACACATCCATCTCAGCATATGCATTTCAGCCACGTTCATCTTGTTGAGACCTTGTTTCTTCACTGCCCAACATTCACTCCCATAGAGCATGGTTGGCCGTATATCTGTTCTATAAAACTTACTTTTTAACCTGAGAGGGATCTCCTGATCGCATAAAGCTCCAGTTGCACTCCTCCATTTCAACCATCCTGCAATGATCCGGTGACAAACATCATTTTGGACATCCCTGTCTATTTGAATGATATAACCTAAGTAACAAAATTTGTCACATTTTGGTATATCTACTCCGTCCAACTTGGCTCCATCATTCACACTATGAGATTGGCTGAAATTGCAATGCATATACTCAGTTTTGCTCCTGCTAATCATCAATCCATTTGATTCCAATGTCTTTCTCCAACATTCAACTTTATCATTCAATCCATCTTTTGTTTCGTCAATCAAAACAATATCATCAGCAAATAACATACACCAAGGAATATCATCCTGAACATTCTTTGTTAACTCATCTATAAACAGAACGAATAGATATGGGCTGAGTGTGGATCCTTGGTGTACCCCAACTGTAATAGGAAAAGTTGGTGTCTCTCCTCCAGGAGTCTTGACACTTGCTGTAGAGCTATCATACATGTCTTTGATCAAGTCAATGTATTGGATAGGCACACCCTTTTTCTTCAAAACCATCCATAACACTTCTCTGGGTACTCGATCATAAGCCTTCTCTAGATCGATAAAAACCATATGAAGATCTCTTTTGCTTTGTCTATACTTCTCCATAAGCCTCCTTATCAAAAAAATAGCATCTGTTGTTGATCTTCCAGGCATGAAACCAAATTGGTTGTTTGATACCTGCGTTATAGATCTTAACCTCTGCTCAATAATCCTCTCCCAAAGCTTCATCGTGTGACTCATCAGCTTGATACCTCTATAATTTGTACAGCTCTGAATGTCACCTTTGTTCTTGTAGATTGGGACTATAATACTATTTCTCCACTCATCCGACATCTTCTTGGTCTTCATGATCTTGTTAAAGAAATTTGTTAACCACGTAACTCCCTCATCCCCCATACTCTTCCATACATCAATGGGAATATTGTCTGGTCTGCATGCCTTTCTCATTTTCATCTTTTTCAAAGCATTCTTGACCTCAAATGGTGAAACTCGTCGTGTGTAAATGATATCTCTTGTATTCATGTCACACGAGTCGCTAACATTATATGCAGTATCTCCATTGAAAATATTATGGAAGTAATTTCTCCTCTGGTTTTTGATATCATCGTACTTCACCAATACTCTACCATCTTCATTCTTTATGCATTTTACTTGACTCAAGTCTCTTCCTTTCCTTTCTCTTATATGAGCCATTTTATATATATATTTCCCCTTCTCTAGTGTCCAGCTTCTTATACATATCATCAAAGTATCTAGACCTTGCCTCCCGAACCACTTTTTTAGCTTCTTTCTTTGCTTGCTTGTATCTTTGGAACGTTGCATCATCTCCAGATTTGGGCAAGCTCCTATAGATCTCCCTTTTCAGTTTAATAGCCTTTTGTACTTCATCATTCCACCACCAAGTCTCCTTCTATGGAGGTCCACAACCTTTAGACTCCCCCAAAACCTCTTTGGAAATTTTTGTTATGCAAGACCTCAATGCTCGGACATATTTGATTGTTGGAATATATATCACATTATAGTCATATATAATGTGACTAATATATATATATATATATATATATATAGTGGATTAATGATTGGACATATTTGATGTAAATGGAGATAACGAATGTGCTTTATATAAGTTAATGTTGTGAATTTCCTGCAATATTATATACCGCTAATATTTTGATATGGATTTGTGGATAATAGGACTGTAAATTTTAGATGTTAATGATAAATATTGATATATAATATTCAATAATGAGATGTCATTTTAGATAATCCTAAAAGTTAAATCTAATGATATAATCAAAATATACATGGTTGAATTTAGCTTCGGTACCAAGTAACTACCTAATTGGATAATTTTGTTGGTCCACTCTTGAACTATACAATCCTTATTTGAATTAGACTATATTTAAATATAATATAAACCATGATTTCAATATCACTTGAGTGACTTCTCAAACTTCCTATTTTTCCTAGATTCATGCTTCCTTTCTTTACCTAAATTCTTTGAAGGTCATTGGATTGTAATCCAACCATGTCTTGTGTGTCTTCCACCTAGATTCTTTATTTTCTCAAACTCGATAGTCCTCATAGATCATACTTTGTACTCCTCTAGTAATCTCTCTATCTCTTCTCCTCCTCTCCCCCTAATCTTCTCTCATCCACATTCCGCTCACTGTAAAGATCCTCCCCATCCCTAACTCGATTTGGATTCACCACCCACAACTCAATTGCACCTGACTTCCTTGTTTCCCTTGTGTCTGACTATTAATCTATAAATATATTTCCCCTCACCTTTTCTAAGACCCCAACAATCAACCTAATACCTAGCCTAACCTATTTTTGCATTGCTTTTATATTACCCATGTCTGGCATCCCATATCATTCATTGTGAGGTCAAAGGCACAATTTGGATCACTAGGAAAGTGCCTAGATAGTCAAGTCTACTTCACAGACCTTGGCAGAGCTCTTGCCAAAATCAAGTATGCCTCTTGAGGTGCATGGTTGTTTTTTTTTCTTTTTGATTTCTACCTTGTTATTCTAGAGCTAAGTTACAATTTTGTGATTATGTTTGCATGTACTGGTGTTGCCTTTTGAAGACCCCATTTGTGTCACTATGTTGATTGGAGGATCTGAGCATTAGTATATTTACTCCTTGCGTGATCCAGACAAAAAAGTGAAAGAAGATCATCATTTGTGTTCTCCCTATGGTACCCTTCTACTGGTTTCAATTTCATCATGTGATGCATGGGTATAACTGTAGTTTCATGTACTATTCAATTTTTGGTCTCACGAGAGTTGATTATTTGATAATAACTAGTATACTTTATCACACATCAAGAAATTGATTTGTTATTCTATTGATAATTAGACATTGGTTTTGTTTACTAAAACAATAATATATTGTATCTTCAATCATTCATAACTAATTATTTACTCATTAGAAAAATAAAATAATTACTCATTTGAATCAGAAAAAATATCTTCCCTACTAAACAATCATAATTGAGAACCTAAATCCAATTATGATAAAAGTTGATAAGTTATGCTTTTAAGTATATAAATATAAGTAATGATTCATATATTCAATGCACAATAGGTGAAGGATACCCTTGTTGGAGTTAGGGTTTGACTTTGACATGTTGAGACACATCTTTGAGGTATGTTGCTCTCTCTTCTGAATCATATTGGACAATTTATTTATTTCTCACACTTAACTACATTTCACTTCTCTGATGTCTTGGATGTGACTTGGTGTAAAGAAACTATTGTTCATTTAACATTTTTCAATCTATATGAGTGGTTAAATGAAGCACAATTGACTGGAAATAAGGGGACCCGTCAAGGTCTTATAGACTGATGTTGGGATCTGAATCAGCCTAACTAGATTTCTATAATCTCCAAACCTTTAATACATCGTTGTGAAGGAATACTTGGTGAACCACATTCAAGTCGACGAGCCCTTCCATCTATGTAGTGACTTATCTTGATGGTTCATTCACTAGGACATTTTTGACCTCTAATGTCACTTTTCTTGACGTTATCTTGAAACAGCAATTGTCACCATAAAACCTACAACATAGGTTGTAGAGTACAAATGTCACTATTGGTGAAGACCTGGCAATTATGGAAAACACGGGTACCATTTTTTCTATAATGCCCATTACTTCTTCAAGAAACTGACGTACTAGATAACATGTGAAAATCAATTTTCATGGGAAAAAACTACATCCAAAAAATTTGTAGATTAGTGTCGGTTTCCTTAAAATCGACAAGATAACCCTTCTTGTGAAATAAATTTTGCCTCTAAATACCTATGTCGTCAATTTAGATACATTCTACATCTTTTCCACCATGAATAAGTATTACATGTGGTGTCAATTAGTGGCTAAATAATTGATGATAGAGGATTTACACCACATCTTTGTGAAAATATGTTTCCTCCCAAATTACGCTATGTGTTTGATCCATCCATTAAAATCTACTCCTAAATCCTTACTACGATAAATCACATTTTTATTTGGATAAGGTCCTTGGTTGTTGGTTTCTTTAGTGGAAACAATGTCTAAGTCCTTATTGAATAAAGGCAAATGGTGTCTGTACACTAACCACAACCGACACCTAACTCTTTAATGAGACTGGCATTTTTTTTATTTTGAAGGACCTCTGTCGTTGGTGCCAGACTCAAAAAACAATGTCAAAGTTCTTACTTGTTGGTTTTTTATAACAATCAATAATTATGTCCCAGTAAATAACACCCCTAAAATTCTTTCCCCCTCAATCTCTATTTCATTACTTCATAGATACCTTGCTTTGGCAATTCTGTCCCCATTGCCATTTTACTGGTCATGCTCATGCAAACGCTGTTGTTGTCACTACTCGAACTCAGGTTTTTATCATTGTGTCCTTTTGTTTCTTCTCTCTACCTCCACCAGTGTTGTCTGCTGCTCTACCATTTGCTGCGCTGCTTCACCATTGCGGGCTTCCGATCAGAGCTTGAAGCTTGGATGCTTGGACATTGATTCTTAGAGCTTGGAGCTTGGTTCCCAGTTGGAGGTTGAGATTTGATTCTTCCTCCCTTGTTACCTTCCCTAACCTACTCCATTTAGGTACATTTTTGTTCTCTATTTGGTGTTTATTATGTCTTTTGAATTGGTTCTTTGTTCTTAAATGAATGATAACCAGATTTATAATGCTTCTTATTCATTACTTTCTTAATATTAGTAAGTATTACATGCCCTGTTATGTTATGTATATGCATGAAAGAACTAATCCAAATGGAAGAATCAATTAAATTAAATGATGTTGCATGCTTGTTTCATGCACGTTTATGAATAAAATAATTTTGCTAAATTAACCTAATTTAAACTAAAATAATAGCTATTTAATGTAAAGTATATATACCACATATAGTTATAATTGTTGGGTTTTGTGGGATAGAGAAGGCAACAAAAACAAAAAATTTCTCACCAAAGCCCATAAAATAGCAGATCGCATCAACGACTATGAAATAGAAAGGATGGTTTTAGCGAGGTGTACCTGATCCTGAGGATTGCTCAGTGATAATACCTCACAGTTAGTACGGTCTTCAACCACCTAGTCTTGGATGGTGTCTGTGCAGCTCCTGGTCCAGACTCGGACTGCGGTTGACCGTCGTCCTCCTGAGCACCAGAAATCATCGTCCTCCTGACACTAGAAGGAGTCATCCCCTTCTATCAGCGTACTAGTCACCGACACACTCTTCAACCACCAGTTATCGTCCTACAATTTTTTTCCCTTGTTGTGCCTCCCAGATCAGGTAGCACTTGCTTGGGCTCTCTCGGTTACCATAACCAGAGAGGACAACTTTGTAGAGAAATTGATGTTGTGAGTTGTGCCATTTGATAATCCCCTAGTACCCCTCTATTATTGGAGGGGTCAGGGTCAGATTCAGGGTTCTCATCCTCGGGAAATGCGGGACTAATGTTGGAGTAGAATGATCTGGAATTTCCATGAACTAATTGCACTGCGGAAGCTGAATCGGTCATTTCATAAATGAACCAGTAAGTTGGGAGTGCGAGCGGGTCGGTTCACTTAGTGAACCGGTCACTTCACTTCCAGGACTTGCCTCCAATTGACTTTCCTTGTTTGTTTCTAATTGATACTAAGATCAATTCTTGTCCCAATGGAATTATACAAGTAAAATGAAAAACTTTTTCTCACAAATCGAGACAACCCAAAACACTCGTTTGGACACATGAACCGATCAGTTCACTAGAGTGAACCGGTCATCTCACTAGAGATGAGTCGATCGGTTCACCCAGTGAACCAATTAGTTGGTGGTCCAGATTGTACAAAACACAGTCAATGCAATTCTCAATCAATCTGACACTCAAATCAGTTAGTTCAACACTTGAACTTGATGATTCTGAGTCAAGTCAATTGATTAAATGTTCGATTGAGTACCTAAAAACCTTTAATAATCAATCCAAACATTATTCATGGATAAATTCCTCTTCCAGGTTAATACTTTGTGTGTGACCCTATAGGTCCCATTTCATGTTGGTAGTGAAAGTCCATAACCACTTATGACTTCACAAGCAAAGAGTGGTTCCTAGTCACACATCAATGCTACCTAAGTGAAAAGGAACGTTGGAGAATAACCTTCAACCCTACAATCCATAATTGGTGTTATAGTGAATGTATAACTCCTTTGTTACTGACATCCAGATTGAACTTGAGGCATGGACATGTCATCCTCTACAAACGTTCAATCCATGTTTCTTGATCCAGAGCAGACTATCTGAAATATTTATAAGCTCAATGTCACACATTGACTCACGAGGGCATGGCCATGCTTTTCTCAGTCTCACTCGCCAAGTGGCCATGATATCATGAAAATGCCATATCTATCACTCACATTCAAAACCCCATGTGTCAAAGTCACCCAATCATTACCTTTATAACAATCCATGTTTTAGAACCACGTTTGATGATGTTAAAATGTACCCAACGACATGTGTTGAGCGCAGTGATTTCAGGTCTAAGAACCACAGTCACCACCAATACTATAAGAGTTGATCCTAACTAACCATGTGTGGTTTCCTTGCATTACTCTTATGGTGGGCATGTTCGATACACTATTCTCTAACATGTATCTATGTGCTTGTTTTGATATCCTATATCATGACTAATGAGATTATGTCATCAACCAACACACACTCTAGTCTTATGTGTTATTGATGTCTATGGTTATTTCTACCATAAAAATTGACTAGGGACAAAACAATAATGTATACTCTTAACATCTATATGATATTATCATTCCGGTCCTCAACTTGAAGGCATACGTCATTGAGTAAAACAATTCTTTAGACATCTATCATAGTATACCATTATCTCAAAATGTTAAAACATATAGACAAAAATTACCTTTATTATTATTAAAATCATTTACAAAGTATCCCATTACAATCATCATATGACTTGCTCTATAGGCATACATACCAATAGACTCCCACTTCATATGACTTGCTCTATGGGCATACATACCAACAGACTCCCACTTGCACTTAGATCCAATCACCCAGGAACCTCAGTCCTTGTGACCTAGCATGATCGTCATGCTTCTTCTATGAAAGTGCTTTCGTTAGGGGATCATCAATATTGTCTTCAGTCGGTACTCTACAAATCTTCATATCTCCTCACTGTACGATCTCTCATATGAGATAGAAAAGCCTCAGTATGTGCTTGGATTTCCGATGTGATCTGGGTTCTTTATCTTGAGCAATATCTCCATTGTTGTCACAATAAAGCTCAATTGCATCATAGATGCTAGGAACCACCCGATGTTTAGAGATGAACTTCTTGTTCCACACAACCTCCTTTGCTAAATGGGATGCATCAATATACTTGGCCTCTGTAGTAGAATCTACAACTATCTTCTACTTGGAAGTCTTCCATCTCACAACTCTGTTGTTCAGGTAAAGCACAAATCCTGACTGTGATATGTAATCATCTTTATCAGTTTGTAAGCTTGCATCGGCTTAACCCTTTACCACCAACTCTTCCTCACCTCCGTATATGAGGAACTGATCCTTAGTCCTTCTCCAGTACTTCAGGATGTTCTTCACGGCTGTCCAGTGATCTTCTTCAAGATTTGAATGGTACTTTCTCATAATGCTGAGTGCATACGAGACATCGGGACAAATGCAAAACATTGCATACATGATGGATCTAATGGATGATACATATAGAATCCCATTCATATGCTCCCTCTCTTCACAAGATCAGGGACATTGAGCTCTATATACGGTAACTCCATGCACCATGGGTATGTTTCCTCTCTTAGAGTTCTCCATCTTGAACTGCTTCAACACTTTATCAATGTACGTGCTCTGACTTAGTCCAAGAAGCCTTCTAGATCTATATCTATAGATCTTGATTCCTAAGATATAGGGTGCTTCTCCTAAGTCCTTCATTGGGAATGTATTTCCTAGCCATGTCTTTACCTTCTGTAATGAAGAGATGTCATTCCCCAGCAATAGTATGACATCTACATACAATATGAGGAATGTAGTCATGCTCCCACTAAGATTCTTGTACACACAAGGTTCATCTTCATTTTGACTAAAGCCAAACTCTTTGACTGCTTTGTCAAATCGAAGATTCTAGCTATGAGATGCTTGCTTCAATCCATAGATTGACCGTTGCAGATTACAAACTTTATTGGCATTCTTTGGATCTATAAAAACTTTAGGTTGTGTCATGTACACATCCTCTACTATATTCCCAGTAAGGAATGCATTTTTAAAATCCATCTGCCAAATCTCATAATCATTGTAGGCTAAAATAGTAAGTATGATCTGGATGGACTTAATCATGGTAACTAGAGAAAATGTTTCATCATAGTCAACACCTTGAACTTGTCTAAAACCCTTTGCAACCAATCTACCTATATAAGTTTGCACATTGAAATCCATGTCGATCTTCTTCTTGAAGACCCATTTGCACCCTATGAGTTTTACCCCTTTAGGTGGTCCCACCGAGGTCCATACCTTGTTGGTATACATGGATTCTATCTCATATCTCATTGCCTCAAGCCATTTCTCAAAATTTGGTCCCTCCATATCTTCTAGATAGGTAGTTGGCTCATCATCTATGACCAACTCACTACCTTCCTTAGTTACAAGATATATAAATCTCTCATGTTCAAGGCATGTCCTACTAGATCTATGGGGTCCATGTGTTATTTGAGGAGATTGAGATTCCACAACCACTTGTGAATCTCTGTCTTCCTCTTGTACATCCATTGTTCAATGTTTTCCTGCTGGTTTTGAACCCCTTCGAGTTCAACTTTCCTCTCACTATTTCCTTTGGAAATAAATTCCTTCTCTAGGAATACAACATCCCTGGAAACAAACACTTTGTTGTCATATTAGGAATAAAAGTAATATCCTTTGGTCTCCAAAGGGTATCCAAAAAATAACATTGATTCTATTTGGGTCCAAGCTTTTCAGAAAACATTTTCCTGACATAAGCTACTCAACCCCAAATCTTCATAAAAGACACATTGGGACACTTCCCATGCCATATCTCATATGGTGTTATGGAGTGAACTTTTAATGTTCTTGAGTAACCATTTAGATAAACATATTCATGGATTTGAGGTTCAAATATGCATATATGTGTTTTGATCATAGGAAGGTGTTTTCATTACTAGGGAAGAAGTTGAAAATCGTTTGATGTTAATTGCATGAGTAATACTCTTAAGTATGTGCTATTTTGAATTAAGTTGTTGATCGGTCAAATAGTGATAACTTGGCACCAAAATTGGATGGAATAGATCTTAAATTCTAATAAAGTTGTGGACAAAATTGTATCAGGTTTTAATATTACTCCCTAGTGATATATAGATTTGATCTTTGTGAAATAATGGGCATTATTTTTTGTTGGTCGACCAAAGTCTAATATTCTACCCTAGGATTGATTGTGTCATGCACCCCACACAGGCTTGAGGAGCCACGTGTTGGCACATTGAATTCTTTGACCAGGACCCTTAGATGTTTTTGGATGACCCCTTAACTCCTGTCAAATGGAGATCGTGGAGGATGAAGTTTGTGTTCCTCCCTTTTTCCCCATGACGTGAACATGGGGAGACAACTCAGGTGATGAGAAGTTGATCCCTGCGTACTAACATAGAACATTCTGAGCCAGACTACCACTTCCTATCATATATATATCCACTGTTGGTTGCAAGGAGTGTCTGAGAGAGTGAAGAACATAGTTGAATAGATGGTGCTCGTAGGAGTCAGACCCACACAACCAATCTATTCCCTAGGTGGTTCTCATGATCAGCCGCTCGTCGAGGCTTTCCCTCTGATGGCGCTGCCCCAGTAGCGAGGTTGTTGCCCCCAACGATTGATGCCTTTGAGTAGATGGTTATATCCGGGCAAGATGAGGAGGTGAAGGGCAATTTGTCCCCATCATTTCCAGTTGATGTGAGGACATGTAAGCCCTGTCATCGCTTGCCGGTCTCAATCACGGAGTCGACGACGCTAAGCGTGGAGGAGCACGCCAGAGAAGAGCCTAATGGTGGCTTCGTGTGGTGAGACAAAATGCACACTTAGAAGCAGTCTGTAGACCAAAGAAGCTCCAAGATAACAAAGACGATGCCAGAGATCTTCATGGCAGCGTCATGTTTGGAGGACTAGCTCAACACGTGGAGGCGTCGAGCACTGAGCGGAGGCAAGATGGAAACACACATAACACCTAGGAAGAGCTGAGAATGAACACGAGAGGAGAAGCAGGACCACAAACCTTCACTGAAGATCTGGAGCCAGGTGATTCCTTGTCGGGAATCCCTACGGCAGCGGCGACAACTCTGTGCTAAGAGAAGCAGGGACGTGATTTTACCCCAGGCTGAATCGCAAGATTGTGAGGAAATGAGAAAGAAAGGGGGGGCGGGTCCAGGCTTATGAACCTGGATTAAACCAAGTGAACCGTCCGACCCAGCGCAAGTCAAGAGAAAGAGTCGCACCCCTAAATCACCATGTGGCGTCTAGCAATTTGCCAGAAAAGGTAAATACTCAGAGAGTTATAGATTTTAGATCATTCATAGAAATTAGCCCGTTTATCCAAAAAATACAAATAATATACCGAAATGTTTAGAAAAATGTTTAGAACAAGACGAAAGCACAATATCAGGATTTTGATACACTAATCTCTATGATATCATGTAAGATGTGTAATACTTGTTTAATAAATAATATATATGAAACCATGACATAAAATAATGATAAAATGTCAATAAATCTGTTTTCATGCTTATAATCCATATGAAGTTAGTAATTATGATGTTGATGCACGAAATCATGTAATTTTCTCCATGTTGCTAATTAGGGTTATTAACCCTAAATAAAATGTAATAAATACATACATACTCAATAAATGACGAAATTTACAGAACACCCTCGTATTAGTAATCAGAAGATGTTTTGTAAATCTTAGATCGATTTTATACATGAAATTGATGTTATATGAGGATGACCCTTAATACATATGATGTAACCCTAATATGGATAATGAATGTGACTTAATGTTAAGTATGTTCATATAATAATGTGACACATGAGTATATAACCAGTTGATGAACTATAATCTGGAACATGACATCAATAATATAATTCTAAGATAAGAACGCAAGTGATATGAAATATACTAAAGAGATAAGGTAAACCCTAATGGATATAACTAGGGTTAAAGATGATGGGAACCTGATAGTGATATGTGATCTTGTCATAATCAGGGTTCACCAAAGATAGTTGACATCAAGAATATATGTGATTAGGATGTCTCTTTGGAAGGTACGCCATTACCTCTTACTTGGCTTATTATACAATATGCTTGTGTTATATGTGTATTAAAATACTTGGCATATGATATTGGATGAGATGATTGTTCTTGTATGATATGTTGCATGATTTTGTATACTTATTGCTATGAACACATGAAACATAATGTATTTGTTCCATTATATCTAAGCACTTCAACTCTTTTGTAGTAAAGTGCTGGATATAAGTACTTCAACTCTTTGGTTGTAATGTACTTGGAAGCGATCCAACTCTTTGGTATCAGATCACATTGTGAAATGATCCAACTCTTTGGTATCAGATCACATTGTGAAATGATCCAACTCTTTGGTATTAGATCATAAAGTCCTAAATGCATTCAAATCTCAATTAGTAAATGCATGGATGATATAATGGAAAATGTGCTTAAAATATGATTTCTCTTTTGTTAATGAACATCATTGTGCAAGTATATGATTTTCTTATATTTCTTTATAACTGCCAAGTATTAGTTTTATCTTATTGCCAAGATATGATGAGAGGTATATAAAAGACATGTAGGCGTACTCAGTACAATATTCTTGAATATTGTGCTAACATATACCACATGTAATTTTTTGTTTAGATTGTCGTTATGCTCTTGAAGATCCATGATAGTTGATAGTTGTATGGGGAGTTGATGTACATATGGACTTGTTGTCTTAAGATCCTGTAGTTTAGTGGTAGTACATGTATATGTTAAAGTTTGATGTTCAATATGTAATATCAAATGTTGTAAAAATTCATGTTGTAATTATATGTTGAATGGTGACATGTGTGTATGGTTTTATTATTGTTCATGTACATGTGCTGCTGATTATTTCCTTATGACTCCCTTGATTTTCTTCTTCTTAGACTAGTGTGGGATGTTTAAATTGGGATTCTCACTGAGGTGAGCATTTTCATTTGAACGTCACACATAAGATTAAGTTTTAGAAAATCTGGGGACGTCACAGGTGGTATCAGAGCATGAACAATAGCAAAGCCTGAAATTTTATCATTATGCAACTCAAAACTAAAGAACTTTGAACTTAATAATTTTTAGGGTTAGATTAGTCGTCTTTTAGAGACTAGATATGACCTAGCCTCGAGGTTAGCACCTATATGTTTGATAACTAGGTATAGACCGGTGCTTGTTGTATAGCAAGTCCTTAGATGTCATTCTTTCCTTGTAGTGTAGCGGTATGGGACGTTGCACTATTTGGAAATGACGTGCATCAAGGGAAGAGAAACCCTAGATATATTGCGCTCGTTGTCTAGAGTAGCTACACTAGTCTACCACTTGTTCTCACCCTTTTCACTAGTTTTCATGACACTGTACTCTCTACTATGTGTGGGACACTCATTTTTAGGATTTGGTTTTTGATTCAAATTGGATCGAACCTTGATAGTTTTCTCTGACGCTTGTTTTATCAGAGAAAAACTATATAATATTTTATTATCTATATGTATTAAAAAAATGTGTCCCCACGCATGTATGAGTAGGAGGTGATCGTGCAACCTAAGTAAAAGTGAATGTTATCAGTCTAGAAGAGAGAGTAGTTCTAGCTTAGATGTCTAGAGCCTTTTTGATATATATGATAAATGGAATAGATGATATAAGTTTTGATGATATGATGCAAGTCTTATATAGGTGGTATAAGATGGTTATGATGATCTATGTTTGTCTTTGAGGACATGAGTTCAAATTTGTGGTTTTGAGATAAGTTTTGATGATGCAAGTATGCATTCTTTTATGAGATAAGATATGATAAGTTAAGACAAGGTTGTGAGTCAGCATGAGCCTCAAGATCTTTTACGAAGGAGGGCCTCTAGTGTTAGGACCAGTTTCGGGGTTAACTCCAAAAAGAGTGAGACCCATTGGGAGAATGTTAGAGAACCTAAACTCCAAGATATGAGAATTCCGAGATATGTGATATGATATGTCCTAAACTAGATCACTCCTTAGTGATACAGTTGAGTTTCTTTATGCATGATTCCTATAGTCTTGTTGAACACTAGATGTCCTTGTGAGGAGCAAACCCTAGAGTCAGAGAGAGGCTGGATACATGTGCATATGTGAACACGAAAATGAGTGCCTACCATCTAGGTGCGGGAGAGAGCCCAAGACACTAGAGGAGGTAGCTATGTTAGTTTCTATGAAGACTCATGCTCGGGTTGCTGGTTTCCCACATAGGAATCTAATGGTGTATATAAGAGAGTTTTGGGTAAGGATGTTGCATGGGTAGAAATCTATGAAGAGTATATTATAGCATGTTTTAGTTTGTGCTTATGTGGCTAGATCTTGTAAGGCTATTGCTAGTTCCAATGAGGTAGACCCGGAAACCCTAAACCAAGGGGGAGGATAAAGTATATGCTTATGAGATGCTCATAGATTTGTTTTAGCAGAGAGAGACTAAGAATGGAACTACCCTCACGATAAGGGTTAGGAGGACCTCAGTTGGACTAGATAAAGTTTTGGATATATATGATTAAAAAGTTGCTTGTATAAGTTTGTTTAGCACAACCATGATATAACATAGATACAAATGTGATCTAATCTTGAGATTTGATATATATACATGACAGGATGAAAAAAAAACCTAGAGGTGGTTTAATAAATATCAAGGCATAAATGGTTAACCATGTACGTGAATAATGATGATTAATGTGAAATTGTTAGTTAATCTTATGATGAAATCACTCGTAAATGTTGTAATTTATTATGAGTAATGAAATAAGATCATATAAAGGAAACATGTTACATGATGTGTTAATCTTAGTGCTCAATAAAGATGAAGTATATGTTTAATAGTTTGCACAACATAATGATTATGACACTTTGATATGATCTGGAAGGATAAAGTGTGTTAACAAAGATTAACTCCTTAAGATTAACTCCCTTATAAAATGTATAAGTCAATGTGGAAACCCTAATGCAATGGTAATGATGTGGATGTAAATCCTAAAATATGAATGACGTTGTCACACCCCGATCTCGCATTACCCACAAATCACGAGATTAGGGCGCGACGGAGGGATTACACACTAGCCAACCACTCATGACTTTTAAAACATTTTAAAGACATTCATATGATAATCTGAATTATGCTGTAAAATGAAACTAAACAAACTGCGGAAGCATTTTTATTAAACTGACTAGCAATATACAGAAAATCTACAACATATTACATTGTTCAACATAAATTAAACATAACAGTTAATTTACATCTTTATACACATTCCACAATCATACTCTCTCTCACCCACACCATGTCCCAAGGACCGAGGGGAAAGGACTAAGAGACCTCTAACTACTAACTACGTATACCTTCTACAGACTAAGCATTAGGATGAAAGGATCCTTCAGATTTCCTGCTGATGATGATGACTTGAAAATGTTTTGAGTAGAGGTATGAGCCTACTCGCTCAGTGAATAGGATTTCATTTAGCTATCACTAAACAACTCATCAATTATATAAAATTGAAATAAAGCATAAATGCAATATTAAACAGGGCAGTTCTAATGACACAGCAGATTTACAGATAACTATCTCATTTCTACGCAACATCAGATGTCTTAAACAATTAAACAATTATAGAGAATTGGCATAGAAGTTCAAATCTCTTAACATGTTAAATTTACTGCAATCCTATGTGATTCATATTTTTATTTTTATTATGCCCTAATCATATGCAGTGTACTCTGCATATGAAGATCCGTAGCGAACTACGATCCCACCGTACAAGACTTAGCGACACACCCGGGAAATGTTAAGTCTGACGCCAGCCCTGCTCTGCCACAGGACCCCAGGCTCATCGGCCTTCAGGCTCATCGGCCTCACTGCACTACATCGAGTGCTCTAGACTCCTCCTCTAACCTGAGTACACAAGCGGAGAGTCTCACGGGGTTACCTCCATGACATCGCACAGATCTTGTTGCGATAACCCCCAATTTTCTCCAGTGCCACCGTGACATCGCACGCGTTATTGTTGGACACTGCCTCTCTATCCTCGTGTCTCCATGACATCGCATGGATAATGTTGCAACACGAGTTTCACCCCTAAGAAGCAGATCTGTCAAAGGGGTTCTACGGTGTTAGGGCACCTAAGTCTATAAACTGATTAACATATAACCATTTAAAACAAGAATATCACATTCCATACTTACTGCACATTCTGAACATTACTTGAAACACATGTATATCCTTTGTCATCCTTAAACATGATTCAGTATCATTTATCCAGTTTCAATGCTAAACATCTACTTTTAAATCAACAAATACATTGCAACTATAATACATGAAATTTCATCATTTTCATTAAGCATATCAAGTATTTCAAGTTCCAATGAATCTAACATACTCTGTTGTATGTACTACACTGTTTAAAAGTTATACTAACTGATACAGAAGTAATTAAGCATTTAAATTGAGTTAAATAATGATTTCTAAATGAACTACTACTCACAACAATTTGGACTGTCCGGATTCGTCCGGAGATGCGTCCAAGGCCTATTTCGAGGCAATTCCCGGGTCTTCTTCTACCTCAGTTCAGTTCTAACTCGAACGGATTCGTGATCTGGACCCATGGCTGAGCGCATTGGAGGTGTTTGGTGGTGCTTCCTGGGCAGAACTTCCCCTGTCCGGACCTATTGTGTCCACTATCACCGTACCAGACCTTGCACTCATCCATGCATATGTCTTGTGTCGCCTGATACAGAGCCTAGTAGACTGTCTTGCAGCAATAGGCAAAGTGTTGACCAAACAGATACCACCAAACACAACCGATAACCCAACTAAGCAATAGCTTTTTCCTCCTCAATTCTCTATCATCATAGGAATCATAACCCTTTGACTTTAGATTTCCAGCATTAGATCCTGACATCATCTTCTGCGGTGGATGCTAGAGGCATCCTTAATGCCGAATCCCAGACAGGGGTTGACGATAGAGCAAAGATACCTGATACTGTTATTCATTTCACGTCCTTCCACCCACATCCCAATACGGACCTTGGACCTGCTGCAAGCAAGCAGCCGTTTCCCCCATGAACAGGTTGAAGGGGGGGCTCAGCTACGGCTGAATCGAAGGCTAATAGCTATGAATTCCTACTTTGGAACCTCGGACGAGCTCAAGGGCACCGATTTGGTGCTGCTCCTCGTGCCCAAGAGGAATCATGGCCGGACCCACTGCTGCAAGCAGCATCTTCTTCACGTACAGGTAGGAGAGGGGAGCTTGCTAGGTGCTGCTCTAGGGCTTGATGGCGGCGGATTGCTGCTAGGACCTCAAGGACGACCTCGACGCCGTTGATTGGAGAAGCTGGCCGCACCAAATGACCTCTGGTCGGCGCCCTGTTGCTTGGCCGCGGCTCTGCAGGTGCTGCTGCTGGCGCAGCTGCAAAGGGGCGCCGCCCTAGAGCGTGGCTGAGGTGAGGATGAGAAGGGAATCGAGGAGGAAGAAGAAGAACGGAGCCAGGTTACTGGTGATCGAAGCCAAGCCCCATGGAATCGCCTACCCTTTCCTTGGCTACGGCCGATCGGCCTGCAGCTGCTTGGCGCCGCTTTAAGCGGTTGCTATTCTATCGGGTGAAGATGACCGAGAAAAAGAAAAGAAAGGGAAAAGGGTTTATAAGCCGATAATGGGTAAATTGCAGCCAAGGTCCAAAGAACTAGAAAATGGGATAACTTTTGCCTCAATCGTCTGATTTGAATGATTTCTTTTGCAAAACTTCAAGAATGAGGCCCACTACAACCTCACGACATATAAACGCGGTAATTAGATCATCCTAATTAGGTTAATTATCTTAGGTAATTATCTTAGGTAATTATCTTAACAAGTAACACTACAATTATCATAATTACATTAGATGAATCAATCTCAACTATTGATTCACATATTAACTTATCTGATTAACCATGATATTTAATTTGATATTCAACACTAATTGAGGTGTTTCACGTAATTCGAGGTATTTATTGACTAACCCTGATATGAGTCGTAACAATCTCCCCCCCTACAAGAATTTCGTCCCAAAATTCCTAAAAGTGAAAAGGAAACTTATCATACATCACTGATTCAAACTCCCACGTGGTTTCTTCTAGATTGTAGTTTCTCCAGAAAACCTTCTCTAAGGTATCTCACGATTCTTAAGTTTCTTGATCCTCAGATCAGCTATTTGTATTGGTCCCTCAACATAGGACACATCTGATCTAATTCCAGATCAAACCACAAAACATTGTCCTTGTAGAACTGTTATAACAGTATCTCAATTCATGGTAATTACCGAGAAATTATTATAGTATACATGCAGGAAACTAAAATTCTTAAATAAACAGAATGCATGTCAATTTGGTACTAAAAATAAAATCATGCAATTTAACTGTTAAACATCACTACATCTCATATCGAGACCTTTCATATCACCATAACATGATTCATTGAACACCCTATCCTTAGGGTTTCATTTGCCTTATTCATTCATCACATGCCAACACCCTACTCTTAGGGTTATCTCATTCACTAGTCACATGGCAACACCCTACTCTTAGGGTTTCCGTTATCTCATCTGTTTGATTGCAGTTCAAATCACAATACGGTATCATTCTAGAACTGGCAGAGCAGTATATTCAAAATCATTGTAATTACTGAGAAATCTTTATATCATGCATGCAGGCAGATTTAAAAAAAAAATTCATAAATATCCCAAACTCAAATCAATTTTGGCACATACATACTGAATTCATGTAATTGAACATCTTATTACACCAATAAGAGTAATTTACTTCACCTATAAGAAACCATCTGTAATGTTTATCAATTATCGGAAATTTCTCAAAGAGCGTGTACGTTAACCCAAATCCTGGTTTGTGCATCACATAACTCAATTAAGAGTTATTTTCGTATCATTACACAAATATTTAAAAGTACTTGAGAATTTCTAATGATATCTCAGAGAAATGTGCCAATTCATGTAAATGTTAAGTCACACACATTAACATAACAGGAAGCATGCAACTAGGTTTATTTGCATATTTTAATGCTATCTTACTATCTTGAAATCATGCACCTAATGGTTTACCAAATTTGTATTGCCCGGGTTTATATTCAAACCGAACCATTATCATTTGTGTATTTCTAAACTCAACATTCACACTAAGCAAACTCTATAAGACTTAAATGTTCTTCCCAACTTCCACTGAGATGCATAACACATGCTCTCAGCATGTCCTTAAGAGTCTGAATGGTCCTCTCAGACTAACCATCCGTCTGCGGATGAAAAGATTATACTGAATCTTAACTTTGTGCCCGAAGCACGATGCAACTGTTTCTACAATCCTAAATGTGAACTTAGTATCTCAATATGATATGATTGAAACTGAATTACCAGGCAAAATAACTATTTCATTCATGTATATCTTGGTCAAGTTTTGAGACATCAAAGGTTGACTTAATATGAAGAAAGCGAGCAGACTAAATTAGTCTATCCACAATCATTCATATCAAATCACAACCTCTAGGTGTCCACGGAAATCTTACCACAAAATCCATTGTGATAAATTCCCATTCCCATTCAGGCATAGAAAAAGATTACAAGGTAGCTGTAGATTTCTAGGGTTCAGCCTTAACCTACAGGCACACACTACTTCTAACCACGTACTCAGCTACATCCTTCTGCCTATTTGACCATCTGTTTTAATTCCTTGAGATTCATATACATCTTAGTGTTTTCCTGAAAGCATAGCATACATCAATACATGCACTTCCATAAGAATCTTTTCTTTCAACTCACTATCTCGAGGTACACACAACATGTCATGCTAATACAACACTTTATCATCTTAAAACTTAAACTCTGGTCTCTTTTCCTCCTATCATGTCATGCATGATCTGGTTTAACTTACTATCACCCTATGGTAGTTCCTTGATCTGATCATAATAAATAGGCTTGATTTGCATCTATACAATCAAACCACTTTGTGTTGTCACCCCTAAGTCTAAGTTCAACCTCCACATTTCTACTAACAGGTCTCTATTGAAACCTGCCATAGAGAATGCATTAGTTGTTGAACTTGACTTTCTGCTGAAAGAATCAGCCACCACATTCTCTTTACCAGGGTGATAATCTATTGTCACATCATAAAGATAGTGACGCCATGTCTTACAAACATGAACTACATCAGCTATCTGCAGATCATATATCAGGTAATACTCCGATTTCTATGCTACTTTCTTATTGTTACATTTCAATTTTATGTTTTACTCTTTTCTCTAAGTCATTTCATGTTGTTCATGTACCGTTCAGATTAGCTACCTATAAACCCTAGATCACTATCACTACCCGCTTACTTTACATAGATCAAATCTCAAGGTCTTATTTTACAGAGATACTAGTATTCAAGGTTAAATCACTAGTGATATCCCTTGAACTACTACAACTCTAATCATTCTAGGGTTTGGTCCTTATCAGTAACATAGAATTATTGTGTATGTGTGTGGTCGATCATATAGATCAATTTGAGCTGCTTGGGTCAATAGCATATTAACCCAATACTCATCTTTATATTGGCTGAAAATTCAGTTTTCACAATAGTTTCTGTAATTCGTTTATTAAATAGCCAACAGAAGCTCCACAAATTCTGGAAATTTTATATGTTATACCTAATGAAGTTTCAGATCTTCAGTAAAAATTTGAGATCATTTCTAATTACTAATAAATAATTACAAATCAAACAGTGCACTGCTATATTGCAGTCTGCAGCAGATTCAGTCGAGTTGTAAACTCGACCGATAAACATGTCAGAACATTCTTCAAAAATTCTGATATTTTCCAATGTTGTTTAAATTTTATATATCCAAATCAATCCAAATTTTAGCTAAATCAGAGTTATACATAAAATACTAAAAAATCATTTAGTGAGACATTCTATTCATCAAATTCTGTATTCATATGTCATTAAAACCCTAATTTGGGCCAATTAGGGTCTATGCTTCTCAAACCCTAATTCTCAAGACAAAGAACATTTAGACTTCTTACCATAGTTAAAACATCCTAGTGTATATACATTCTCACTATGTTACGGGTCTAAATCATCCAGAGTCTATTCTTATTTTATTGTTAATAGGAGTCATTAGATCCCAGTAACGCATCCTGCCAGCCGGACCAGGCCGAACCTGTAGTCCTGAAGCCAAGAGATACTCGAGATTAATCAACCCCTATTAATCTTAAACATGTGGAAAGAATATCCACTTAGGGCAAACTCATTTAAACATAATTTCGGGTCTACATTAATACAAAGAAAACAAACACTAAACAATTCACTTCATGACACAACAATATAAAAGAATCATTTTTACTTTACAAACTGAAAATTTCATTTCATGCATATAAAAGCATTTCTAGTGATCTTTAAATCAAATAAGAAATAATAGACAAGAGTTGAATCACATCTTATATGTAATCTCTTATTCCTACATTAATTTCTTATCTCTTAACCCTAAGATTTCTAGGGTTTCTCTCTAGCCTATCCTTGCTCTGCATACCTGGCCAGGGCATCCAGAGAAGAACAGACAGAGTAGCTTGATACTGGTCAATCTAAGTATTCAGAAACCTGGCCAGGGTATCTAAACACTCAGACCTCCCAGAGCTAAAACACATCAGCTATTATTTGCCTCACTTATAACTTTATCTTTTGATCTTAATGATTCTTAACGACTCAACTTAAACTCTTTACTTGGTTTTCGTGACCACATCCTGTTCCTGCCATCTGTAATAGTATAACAGAACACTTCCTGTTAGAAAATTACAGACAGAAGAAAAACTCTTAAACCTTAATCCTATTGGTCTCTTATCATCCCCTGACATTGACTTAGAGTATTCACATACTCAACCTATGCTCTGATACCAAGATGTCACACCCCGATCTCGCATTACCCACAAATCACGAGATTAGGGCGCGACAGAGGGATTACACACTAGCCAACCACTCATGACTTTTAAAACATTTTAAAGACATTAATAGGATAATCTGAATTATGCTGTAAAATGAAACTAAACAAACTGCGGAAGCATTTTTATTAAACTGACTAGCAATATACAGAAAATCTACAACATATTACATTGTTCAACATAAATTAAACATAACAGTTAATTTACATCTTTATACACATTCCATAATCATACTCTCTCTCACCCACACCATGTCCCAAGGACCGAGGGGAAAGGACTAAGAGACCTCTAACTACTAACTACGTATACCTTCTACAGACTAAGCATTAGGATGAAAGGATCCTTCAGATTTCCTGCTGATGATGATGACCTGAAAATGTTTTGAGTAGAGGTATGAGCCTACTCGCTCAGTGAATAGCATTTCATTTAGCTATCACTAAACAACTCATCAAATATATAAAATTGAAATAAAGCATAAATGCAATATTAAATAGGGCAGTTCTAATGACACATCAGATTTACAGATAACTATCTCATTTCTACGCAACATCAGATGTCTTAAACAATTAAACAATTATAGAGAATTGGCATAGAAGTTCAAATCTCTTAACATATTAAATTTACTGCAATCCTATGTGATTCATATTTTTATTTTTATTATGCCTTAATCATATGCAGTGTACTCTGCATATGAAGATCCGTAGCGAACTACGATCCCACCGTACAAGACTTAGCGACACACCCGGGAAATGCTAAGTTTGACGCCAGCCCTGCTCTGCCACAGGACCCCAGGCTCATCGGCCTTCAGGCTCATCGGCCTCACTGCACTACATCGAGTGCTCTAGACTCCTCCTCTAACCTGAGTACACAAGTGGAGAGTCTCACGGGGTTACCTCCATGACATCGCACGGATCTTGTTACAATAACCCCCAATTTTCTCCAGTGCCACCGTGACATCGCACACGTTATTGTTGGACACTGCCTCTCTATCCTCGTGTCTCCATGACATCGCACGGATAATGTTGCAACACGAGTTTCACCCCTAAGAAGCAGATCTGTCAAAGGGGTTCTACGGTGTTAGGGCACCTAAGTCTATAAACTGATTAACATATAACCATTTAAAACAAGAATATCACATTCCATACTTACTGCACATTCTGAACATTACTTGAAACACATGTATATCCTTTGTCATCCTTAAACATGATTCAGTATCATTTATCCAGTTTCAATGCTAAACATCTACTTTTAAATCAGCAAATACATTGCAACTATAATACAGGAAATTTCATCATTTTCATTAAGCATATCAAGTATTTCAAGTTCCAATGAATCTAACATACTCTATTGTATGTACTACACTGTTTAAAAGTTATACTAACTGATACAGAAGTAATTAAGCATTTAAATTGAGTTAAATAATGATTTCTAAATGAACTACTACTCACAACGATTTGGACTGTCCAGATTCGTCCGGAGATGCGTCCAAGGCCTATTTCGAGGCGATTCTCGGGTCTTCTTCTACCTCGGTTCAGTTCTGACTCGAATGGATTCGTGATCTGGACCCATGGCTGAGCGCATTGGAGGCGTTTGGTGGTGCTTCCTGGGCAGAACTGCCCCTGTCCGGACCTATTGTGTCCACTATCACCGTACCAGACCTTGCACTCATCCATGCATATGTCTTGTGTCGCCTGATACAGAGCCTAGTAGACTGTCTTGCAGCAACAGGCAAAGTGTTGACTAAACAGATACCACCAAACACAGCCGATTACCCAACTAAGCAATAGCTTTTTCCTCCTCAATTCTCTATCATCATAGGAATCATAACCCTTTGACTTTAGATTTCCAGCATTAGATCCTGACATCATCTTCTGCGGTGGATGCTAGAGGCATCCTTAATGCCGAATCCCAGACAGGGGTTGACGATAGAGCAAAGATACCTGATACTGTTATTCATTTCACGTCCTTCCACCCACATCCCAATACGGACCTTGGACGTGCTGCAAGCAAGCATCCGTTTCCCCCATGAACAGGTTGAAGGGGGGGGGGGGCTCAGCTACGGCTGAATCGAAGGCTAATAGCTATGAATTCCTGCTTTGGAACCTCGGACGAGCTCAAGGGCACCGATTTGGTGCTGCTCCTCGCGCCCAAGAGGAATCATGGCCGGACCCACTGCTGCAACCAGCATATCCTTCACGTACAGGTAGGAGAGGGGAGCTTGCTAGGTGCTACTCTAGGGCTTGATGGCGGCGGATTGCTGCTAGGACCTCAAGGACGACCTCGACGCCGTTGATTGGAGAAGCTGGCCGCACCAAATGACCTCTGGTCGGCGCCCTGTTGCTTGGCCGTGGCTCTGCAGGTGCTGCTGCTGGCGCAGCTGCAAAGGGGCGCCACCCTAGAGCGTGGCTGAGGTGAGGATGAGAAGGGAATCGAGGAGGAAGAAGAAGAACGGAGCCAGGTTACTGGTGATCGAAGCCAAGCCCCATGGAATCGCCTACCCTTTCCTTGGCTACGGCCGATCGGCCTGCAGCTGCTTGGCGCCGCTTTAAGCGGTTGCTGTTCTATCGGGTGAAGATGACCGAGAAAAAGAAAAGAAAGGGAAAAGGGTTTATAAGCCGATAATGGGTAAATTGCAGCCAAGGTCCAAAGAACTAGAAAATGGGATAACTTTTGCCTCAATCGTATGATTTGAATGATTTCTTTTGCGAAACTTCAAGAATGAGGCCCACTACAACCTCACGACATATAAACGCGGTAATTAGATCATCCTAATTAGGTTAATTATCTTAGGTAATTATCTTAACAAGTAACACTACAATTATCATAATTACATTAGATGAATCAATCTCAACTATTGATTCACATATTAACTTATCTGATTAACCATGATATTTAATTTGATATTCAACACTAATTGAGGTGTTTCACGTAATTCGAGGTAATTATTGACTAACCCTGATATGGGTCGTAACAGACGTCATGAAATAACCTAAGCTTCTAAACCCCTAAATCTATCTTTTACGAAGGGGTGATTCTCCTTAGGTGTTCTAAAAACTCCTAATAGTGATTTGGATATGTTCATGGATCTTTGTTTATGTGGATACATTGCACATAGAGTGCTGCCCTAGAAACAGATGTAGTTCTTGGAAGTAAGAGGATGGATTAATTTCAACGATGAAATTTCTCTTAAGGTGTGTAGGATGTGACAGAGTGAACTTTTGATGTTCTTGAGTAACCATTTAGATAAACATATTCATGGATTTGAGGTTCAAATATGCATATATGTGTTTTGATCATAGGAAGGTGTTTTCATTAGTTGGGAATAAGTTGAAAGTTGTTTGATGTTAATTGCATGAGTAATACTCTTAAGTTTGTGCTATTTTGAATTATGTTGTTGATCGATCAAATAGTGATAACTTGGCACCAAAATTGGATGGAATAGATCTTAGATGCTAATAAAGTTGTGGACAAAATTGTATCAGGTTTTAATATTACTCCCTAGACATATATAGGTTTGATCTTTGTGAAATAATGGGCATTATTGTTTGTTGGTGGACCAAAGTCTAATATTCTACCCTAGGATTGATTGTGTCATGCACCCCCACACAGGCTTGAGGAGCCACACGTTGGCACATTGAATTCTTTGACCTGAACCCTTAGATGTTTTGGACGACCCCTTAACTCCTGTCAAATGGAGATCGTGGAGGATGAAGTTTGTGCTCGTCCAGTTTTCCCCATGATGTGAACGTGGGGAGACAAGCCGAGTGATGAGTAGTTGATCCCTGGGTACTAACGTAGAACATTCTGAGCCAGACTAACACTTCCTATCATATCTCCACCGTAGGTTGCAAGGTGTGTCTGAGAGAGTAAATATCATAGTTGAATAGATGGTTCTTATAGGAGTAAGAACCATACAACCAAGCTATTCCCTAGGTGATTCTTGTGATTAACCGCTCGCCGAGGCCTTCCCTCTGATGGCGGTGCCCCAACAGCGAGGTTGTTGTCCCAACGATTGATGCCTTTGATAGATGGTTATATTCTGGCAAGATGAGGAGGTGAAGGGTGATTTGTCCCCATCATTTCCAGCCGACGTGAGGGCATGTAAGCCCTATCATCACTTGTCAATCTCAATCACGGAGTCGGCGACGCTAAGCCAGGAGGAGCATGCCAGAGAAGAGCCCAACGGTGGCTTTGTGTGGTGAGACGGAATGCACACTTAGAAGTATTCTATAGACCAAAGAAGCCACAAGATAGAAAAGATGACGCCAGAGCTCTTCATGGTGGCGTCATGTTTGGATGACACCAGAGCTCTTCATGGAGTCATCAGGCACTGAGCGGAGGCAAGATGGAAACACACACAACACCTAGGCAGAGCAGAGAATGAACGCGAGAGGAGAAGCAGGACCGCAAACCTTCACTAAAGATCTGGAGGTGGGCGATTCCTTGCCGGGAATCCCTACAGCGGTAGCAACTCTATGCTAAGAGAAGTAGGGACGTGATTTTGCCCAAGGCTGAATCGTGAGATTGTGAGGAAACGAGAAGGAAACGTGGGTGGGTCCATGATTCTGAACTAGGATTAAACCAAGTGAATTGGCTGGCCCAGTGCAAGTCAAGAGAAAGAGCCACGCCCCTGAGTCACAACGTGGTGGCTGGCGATTGGACAGAAAAGTTAAAATACTCCAAAAGTTATAGATTTTAGATGATTCGTCGTAATTAACCCGCTTATCCAAAAATACAAATAATATACCGAAATGTTCAGAAAAATGTGTAAAACAAGTTGAAAGAACAATATCAGGCTTTTGATACACTAATCTCTACTATATCATGTAAGATGTGTAATAGTTGTTTAATAGATAATAAATATCAAACCATAGCCTAAAATTATGATAAAATGTCAGTAAATCTGTTTTCATGCTTATAATCAATATGATGTTAGTAATTATGATGTTGATGCACGAAATCATGTAATTTGCTCCATGTTGCTAATTAGGGTTGTTAACCCTAAATAAAATGTAATAAATACATACATACTCAGTAAATGATGAAATTCACATAACACCCTCATCTCAGTAACTAGAAGACGTTATGTAAATATGAGATCAATTTTATACATGAAATTGATGTTATATGAGGATGACCCTTAATACATATGATGTAACCCTAATACGTTTAATGAATGAGACTTAATGTTAAGTAGGCTCATATAATAATGTGAAACATGAGTATATCCAGTTGATGAACTACAATCTGGAATATGACATCAGTAATATAATTCTAAGACAAGAACGCAAGTGATATGAAATATACTAAAGATATAAGGTAAACCCTAATGGATATAACTAGGGTTAAAGATGATGGGAACCTGATGGTGATATGTGATCTTGTCTTAATCAATTTTTCACCAAGGATAGTTGACATCAAGAATATATGTGATTAGGATGTCTCTTTGGAAGGTACACCATTACCTCTTACTTGGCTTATTATACAATATTCTTGTGTTATATGTGTAGTAAAAGACTTGGCATATGATATTGGATAAGATGATTGTTCTTGTATGATATGTTGCATGATTTTCCATACTTATTATTATGAACACATGAAACATAATATATCTGTTCCATTATATCTAAGCACTTCAACTCTTTGGTAGTAAAGTGCTGGAAATAAGTACTTAAACTCTTTGGTAGTAATGTACTTGGAAGTGATCAAACTCTTTGGTAGTACATCACATTGTGAAATGATCCAATTCTTTGGTAGAAGATCATAAAGGCCTTAACACATTCAACTCTCAGGTAGTAAATGAATGGATGTTATAATAGAAAATGTGCTTAAAATATGTGTTCTCTTTTGTTAATGAACATCTTTGTGCAAGTATATGATTTTATTATATTTCTTTATAACTGCCAAGTGTTAGTTTTATCTTATTGCCAAGATATGATGAGAGGTATATAAAAGACACTTAGGCGTAATCAGTATAATATTCTTGAATATTGTGCTGACATGTAACGCATGTAATCTTTTGTTTAGGTTGTGGTTATGCTCTTGAAGATCTGGGATAGTTGAGAGTTGTATGGCGAGCTGATGTACAGTTGGACTCGTTGTCTTAAGATCCTGTAGTATAGTGGTAGTACATGTATATGTTAAAGTTTGATGTTCAATATGTAATATCAAATGTTGTAACAATTCATGTTGTAATTATTTGTTGAATGGTGAACATGTGTATATGGTTTTATTATTGTTCATGTACATGTGCTGTTGATTGTTTCCTTATGACTCCCTTGATTTTCTTCTTCTTAGCCTAGTGTGGGATATTTAAATTGGGATTCTCACTAAGGTGAGTGTTTCAATTTGGGCATTACACATTAGATTGAGTTTTAGAAAATCCGGGGACGTCACAGGTGGTATCATAGCATGAACAATAGCAAAGCCTGACATTTGCTCATTATGAAACTCAAAACTAAAGAACTTTGGACTTAATAATTTTTAGGGTTAGATTACTCGTCTTTTAGAGACTAGATCTGACCTAACCTCTAGGTTAGCACCTAGATATCTGAGAACTAGGTCTAGACTGGTGCTTGTTGTATAACAAGTCCTTAGATGTCGTTCTTTCCTTGTAGTGCAATGGTATGGGATGTTGGACTATTTAAAAATGACATGCATCAAGGGAAGAGAAACCCTAGACATATTACACATGTTGACTAGAGTAGCTACACTAGTCTACCCCTTGTTCTCACCCTTTTCACTAGTTTTCATGACACTGTACTCTCTACTATTTGTGGGACACTCGTTTTCACGATTTGGTTTTTGATTCCAATCAGATCGAACCTTGATAGTTTTCTCTGACGCTTGTTTTATCAGAGAAAAACTATATAATATTTTATTATGTATATGTATTACCAAAATGTGTCCCACACATGTATGAGTAGGAGGTGATCATGCAACCTAAGTGAAAGTGGATGAAATCAGTCTAGAAGAGAGAGTAGTTCTAGCTTAGATGTCTAGAGCCTTTTTGATATATATGATAGATGGAATAGATGATATATGTTTTGATGATATGATGCAAGTCTTATATAGATGGTATAAGATGATTACGATGATCTATGTTTGTCTTTGAGGACATGAGTTCAAATTTGAGGTTTTGAGATAAGTTTTGATGATGCAAGTATGCATTCTTTTATGAGATATGATATGATAAGTTAAGACAAGGTTGTGAGTCAACATGAGCCTCAAGCTCTTTTACGAAGGAGGGCCTCTAGAGTTACGACCAGTTTCGGGGTTAACTCCAAAAAGAGTGAGACCCATTGGGAGAAGGTTAGAGAACCTAAAATCCAAGATATGAGAATTCCGAGATATGTGATATGATATGTCCTAAACTAGATCACTCCTGAGTGATACAATTGAGTTGCTTTATGCATGATTCCTATAGTCTTGCTGAACCCTAGATGTCCTTGTGAAGAGCAAACCCTAGAGTCAGAGAGAGGCTAGATACATGTGCATATGTGAACATGAAAATGAGTGCCTACCATCTGGGTGAGGGAGAGAGCCCAGGACCCTGGAGGAGGTAGCTATGTTAGTTTCTATGAAGCCTCATGATAGGGTTGGTGGTTTCCCACATACGAATCTAGTGGTGTATATAAGAGTGATTTGGGTAAGGATGTTTCATGGGTAGAAAGCTATGAAGAGTATATCATAGCATGTTTTAGTGTGTGCTTATGTGGCTAGATCTTATAAGGCTATTGCTAGTTCCAATGAGGCAGACCCGAAAACCCTAAACCAAGGAGGGAGGATAAAGTATATGCATATGAGATGCTCATAGAGTTGTTTTAGCTCAGAGAGACTGAGCATGGAACTACCCTCATGATAAGGGTTAGGAGGACCTCAGTTGGACTAGATAAAGTTTTGGATATATATGATTAAAAAATTGCTTGTATAAGTTTGTTTAGCACAACCATGATATAACATAGATAAGAATGTGATCTAATATTGAGATTTGATATATAGACATGGCATGATGAAAAAAAAACCTAGAGCTGGTTTAATAAATATCAAGGCATAAATGGTTAACCATGTACGTGAATAATGATGATTAATGGCAAATTGTTGGTTAATCTTATGATGAAATCACTCATAAATGTTGCAATTTATTATGAGAAATGAAATAAGATCATATAAAGGAAACATGTTACATGATGTGTTAATCTTAGTGCTCAATAAAGATGAAGAATATGTTTAACAGTTAGCACAACAAAATGATTTTGACACTTTGATATGATCTGGAAGGATAAAGTGTGTTAACCAAGATTAACTCCCTTATAAAATGTATAAGTCAATGTGGAAACCCTAATGCAAGGGTAAATATGAGGATGTAAATCCTAAAATATGAATGACGTCATGAAATAACCTAAGCTTCTAAACCCCTATTTCAATCTTTTACAAAGGAGTGATTCTCCTTAGGTGTTCTAAAACCTCCTAATAGTGATTTGGATATGATCCTGGAGCTTTGTTTTTGTGGTTACATTGCACATAGAGTGGTGCCCAAGAAACAGATGTAGTTCTTGGAAGTAAGAGGATGGCTTAATTTTGAGGACGAAATTTCTTTTAAGGTGTGTAGGATGTGACAGAGTGAACTTTTGATGTTCTTGAGTAACCATTTAGATAAACATATTCATGGATTTGAGGTTCAAATATGCATATATGTGTTTTGATCATAGGAAGGTGTTTTCATTAGTTGGGAATAAGTTGAAAGTTATTTGGTGTTAATTGCATGAGTAATACTCTTAAGTATGTGCTATTTTGAATTAAGTTGTTGATTGGTCAAATAGTGATAACTTGGCACCAAAATTGGATGGAATAGATCTTAGATGCTAATAAAGTTGTGGACAAAATTGTATCAGGTTGTAATATTACTCCATAGAGATATATAGGTTTCATATTTATGAAATAATTGGCATTATTGTTTTTTGGTGTACCAAAGTCTAATATTCTACCCTAGGATAGATTGTGTCACACACCCCACACATGCTTGAGGAGCCACACGTTGGCACATTAAATTCTTTGACCCAGACCCTTAGATGTTTTTGGACGACCCCTTAACTCCTATCAAATGGAGATCTTGGAGGATTAAGTTTGTGTTCCTCCCTTTTTCCCCATGACGTGAACGTGGGGAGACAACCCAGGTGATGAGCAGTTGATCCCTGGGTACTAATGTAGAACATTCTGAGCCATACTACCACTTCCTATCATATCTCCACTGTAGGTTGCAAGGAGTGTCTGAGAGAGTGAAGAACATAGTTGAACAGATGGTTCTCCTAGGAGTCAGACCCACACAACCAAGCTATTCCATAGGTGGTTCTCGTGATCATCTGCTCATCGAGGCCTTCCCTTCGATGGAGGTACCCCAACAACGAGGTTATTTACCCAATGATTGATGCCTTTGAGTACATGGTTATATCCAAGAGAAATGAGGAGGTGAAGGGCAATTTGTCCCCATCATTTCCAGTTGACGTGAGGGCATGTAAGACCTGTCATTGCTTTCCAGTCTCAATCACGGAGTCAGCGATGCTAAGCCTATAGGAGCACGCCAGAGTAGAGCCCAACGGTGGCTTCATGTGGCAGGATAAAATGCACACTTAGAAGAAGTCTGTAGACCAAAGAAGCCGCAAGATAGCAAAGATGACGCCAGAGCTCTTCATGGTAGCATCATGTTTGGAGGACCATCTCAACGCGTGGAGGCATCGGGCACTGAGCGGAGCCAAGATGGAAATGCACATAGCACATAGGCAGAGCGGGGAATGAACGTGAGAGGAGAAGCAGGACCGCAAACCTTCACTGAAGATCTAGAGGTGGGTGATTCCTTGCCGAGAATCCCTACGATGATGGTGACAGCTCTGTGCTAAGAGAAGCAGGGACGCAATTTTGCCCCAGGCTGAATCGTGAGATCATGAGGAAACTTGAAAGAATGTGGGGCAGGTTCAGGCTTCTGAACTAGGATTAAACCAAGTGAACTGACCGGCCCACTGCAAGTCAAGAGAAAGAGACGTGCCCCTGAGTCGCCACGTGGTGGTTGGCGATTGGCCAGAAAAGGTAAAATACTCAGAAAGTTATATATTTTAGATAATTTGTAGTAATTATCCTGCTTATCCAAAAAATATAAATAATATACCGAAATGTTTTGAAAAATGTGTACAACAAGATGAAAGCACAATATTAGGCTTTTGATACACTAATCTCTGTGATATCATGTAAGATGTGTAATACTTGTTTAAAAGATAATAAATATCAAACCATGGACTAAAATTATGATAAAATGTCAGTAAATCCATTTTCATGCTTATAATTTATACGATGTCAGTAATTCTGATGTTGATGTACGAAATCATGTAAGTTTCTCCATGTTTCTAATTAGGGTTGTTAAACCTAAATAAAATGTAATAAATACATACATACTCAATAAATGATGAAATTCACATAACACCCTCATATCAGTAATTGGAAGATTTTACATAAATCTGAGATCGATTTTATACATGAAATTTGTGTTATATGAGGATGACCCTTTATAGATATGATGTAACCCTAATATGGTTAATGAATGTGACTTAATGTTATGTATGTTCATATAATAATGTGACACATGAGTATATCCAGTTGATGAACTATAATCTGGAATATGACATCAGTAATATAATTCTAAGACAAGAATGCAAGTGTTATGAAATATACTAAAGAGATAAGGTAAACCCTAATGGATATAACTAGGGTTTAAGATGATGGGAACCTGATGGTGATATGTGATCTTGTCTTAATCAGAGTTTCACCAAGGATAGTTGACATCTAGAATATATGTGATTAGGATCTCTTTGGAAGGTACACCATTACCTCTTACTTGGCTTATTATACAATATGCTTGTGTTATATGTGTAGTAAAATAATTGACATATGATATTGGATGAGATGATTGTTCTTGTATGATATGTTTCTTGATTTTCCGTACTTATTGCTATGAACACATGAAACATAATATATCTATTCCATTATATCTAAGCACTTCAACTCTTTGGTAGTAAAGTGTTGGAAATACGTACTTCAACTCTTTGGTAGTAAAGTACTTGGAAGTGATCCAACTCTTTGGTAGTAGATCACATTGTGAAATGATCCAACTCTTTGGTAGTAGATCATAAAGGCCTTAATAGATTCAACTCTCAGGTAGTAAATGCATGGATGATATAATGTAAAATGTGCTTAAAATATATGTTCTCTTTTGTTAATGAACATCTTTGTGCAAGTATATGATTTTCTTATATTTCTTTATAACTGCCAAGTGTTAGTTTTATCTTATTACTAAGATATGATGAGAGGTATATAAAATACATGTAGGCGTACTCAGTATAATATTCTTGAATATTGTGTTGACGTGTACCACATGTAATCTTTTGTTTAGGTTATGGTTATGCTCTTGAAGATCCATGACAGTTGAGAGTTGTATGACGAGCTGATGTGCAGGTGGACCTGTTGTCTTAAGATCCTATAGTTTAATGGTTGTACATGTATATGTTAAAGTTTGTTGTTCAATATGTAATATCAAATGTTGTAACAATTCATGTTGTAATTATGTGTTGAATGGTGAACATGTGTGTATGGTTTTATTATTGTTCATGTACATGTGTTGCTGATTGTTTCCTTATGACTCTCTTGATTTTCTTCTTCTTAGCCTAGTGTGGGATGTTTAAATTGGGATTCTCGCTGAGGTGAGCATTTCAATTTGGACGTCACACATTAGATTAAGTTTTAGAAAATCCGGGGATGTCACATATGGCGTCTTTTGAACCGTTTAGGATAGTATGCGATTAAGTGTGAATACAGCAGTTTCAAGAGCATGACCCCAGAAGGAAGTTGGAAGATTGGCAAAACTCATCATAGACTGCACCATATCCAGTAATGTGCAATTCCTTCTTTCTGACACACCATTATATTGTGGTTTTCCAAGTGGAGTCCATTATGATACAATATCATAGGCTCTCAGAAGGTCTTCAAACTCTTGACTTAAGTATTATCCACATCTATCGGATTGAAGCACCTTAATACTTTTGCCAAGCTCGTTCTGTACTTCATTCATGAAATTCTCGAACCTTTCAAGGGTTTTTGACTTATGTTTCATCAGGTAAACATAGCCATACCTACTAAAGTCATCAGTAAAGGTAATCAAGTACTGATACCCACTTCTAGCACTTATTCTAAAAGGCTCGCATACATCAGTATTTAAGAGTACTAATTGATCACTAGCTCTCTCAACTTCTCCTGAAAAGGGAGCCTTGGTCATCTTTCCCAACAAAAAACATTCACATGCCTCTATTGATTCATTATCAAAAGAGTCCAGATAACCATCCTTATGGAGTTTAGATATGCGACTCTTATTTATGTGCCCTAGACGACAATGCCAAAGGTATGTTTTATTTGAGTGATTGAGTTTTTGTCGTTTGGTGTTTACGTTATATACACTTGTCTGTAGATCTATAAAATATACCATATGACATTGGGGCATTACCATAAAAGATCCCATCTTTAGAAATGGAACATTTTCCATTCTTAATAAGAAATTCAAATCCATCCTTGTCCAAACAAGATACATAAATGATATTCCTATTTATGGCAGGTACATAATAGCAGTTCTTTAACTCTATTATCATCCCACTTGGTAGAGATAACTCATAGGTTCTTACGGCACTGGAGACAACTATTGTACCATTAGCAACACGTAGTTCAACCTCACCTATCCTTAAAGGCCTACTTCCTTTCATATCCTTCACATTTGAACAAATGTGTGATCCAGATCCGGTATCAAGTACCCATGATGAAGAAGTAAAAAAGTTAATCTCTATCACATATACACCTGAAGTATAGATCTCTATCTCTTGATTCATCTTCCGTGATTCCTTCAATCCTCTCCATGCTTTGAGCGAAGAAGACATGGACTTCAGCTTGGTAAGAGAACCCTTCTCTCCCTTGCCTTTGTCCTTGGATTCCATTCCACTGATCACTATATCATGGAACTATCCTTTTTCTTATCATCCTCAAACAACACCTTAAGCGTACATAGAGGGGAATCTAAGGCTACTGGTATCTTAGGATTATGTAGAACACTTATCGTAGTCCTTAACCAGTTATGGAAATTTATCTCAATTAATTTGCCCAGTTTAAAAGATGATTTCTTTGCCATTTAATTTTACATGAGAAAAAAATTGCATTTTATCAAAAACTCATTTTTGATTTGATTTGAATAAAGTTTGATGATATTTAATAAGGCCTTTAATTAATTATCATTCCCACGATTTTAATCAAATTGATAGCCCTCACAATCAATTCAGAAGATTTCAACATACAACCTTCTAGTGGGTCAAAATCCTGATTTCCTCTCAGTCATGGACTAGCTAGGGTTGTCATCCACAACTAGATTCTTTCAAGTAGGCAACTTTTTCCAGTTGCATCCTATGTAACTGTCACACCCCGATCTCACACTAACCCCTAATCACGAGATTAGGGCACGACGGAGGGATTATCACAAAAACAAATCACGGAGAACTTTTTCTTTCTCTTTTTAAAACCTCATAATGATATCCGGATTATTGCTGTAAACTAAAACACAATAAACTATTGCGGAAGCATTTCAATTAACCTGACTAGAGAACATAAACAAAGTTACAACATGTAACATTGTTTAACAGAAAGTAAACATAACAGTTAATTTACATCTTTTACACATTCGCCATACATACTCTCTCTCACCCACACCATGTCCCAAAGATCGAGGGGAAAGGACTAAGAGACCTCTAACTACTAACTACGTATACCTTCTATAGACTAAGCGTTAGGATGACAGGATCCTTCAGATTCCTGCTACTGATGATGACCTGAAAATGTTTTGAGTAGAGGTATGAGCCTACTCGCTCAGTGAATAGCCTTTAATTTAGCTATCACTAAACAACTCATCAATTATATAAAGTTGAAATAAAGCATAAATGCAATATTTAACAGGGCAGTTCAAATGTCACAGCAGATTTACAGATAACTATCTCATTTCTACGCAACATCAGATGTCTTAAACAATTAAACAATTATAGAGAATTGGCATAGAAGTTTCAATCTCTTAACATATTAAATTTACTACAATCCTATGAGATTCATATTTATATTTTTATTATGCCCTAATCATATGCAGTGTACTCTGCATATGAAGATCCGTAGCGAACTACGATCCCACCGTACAAGACTTAGCGACACACCCGGGAAATGCTAAGTCTGACTGCCAGTCCTGGTCTGCTGCAGGACTCTCAGGCTCACAAGGCCTCAGGCTCACAAGGCCTCACTACACTCTCAAAAGAGTGAACTCTAGACTCCTCCTCAAACCTGAGCACACAGGCGGAGAGTCTTACCGGGTTACCATCGTGACACAAGCACGGATTAATGTTGAATAACCCCTATTTTCCACAGTGCCACCGTGACACAAGCACAGTTCTTGTTGCAACACTGTCTCTCTCTATCCTCGTGCCACCGTGACACAAGCACAGTTATTGTTGCAACACGAGTTTCACCCCCATGGTTGCAGACCTCTCAGAAGGGGTTCTACGGTGTTAGGGCACCTAAGTCTATTAACTGATTAACATATAACCATATAAACAGGAATATCACATTTCATGCATATTGCACATTCTGAATATTCACTTGAAACACATGTATATCCTTTGTCATCCTTAAACATGATTCAGTATCATTTATCCAGTTTCAATGCTAAACATCTACTTTTAAATCAACAAATACATTGCAACTATAATACATGAAATTTCATCATTTTCATTAAGCATATCAAGTATTTCAAGTCCCAATGAATCTAACATACTCTATTGTATGTACTACACTGTTTAAAAGTTATACTAACTGATATAGAAGTAATTAAGCATTTAAATTGAGTTAAATAATGATTTCTAAATGAGCTACTACTCACCCACTTCAGTATGTTCATATACACCGAAAAACATCCACAACCACGCCTAATTCTGCCCTTTACAGCAGCGTGCACGCCGTGCACCTGGGCTGCACGCCGTGCACCTTCAGTGCACTTTTGTTCTACTTTTCTGCAACTTTGCACGCCGTGCAACCTGGGAAGAAACTCGTTTCGCTTCCTGTAACTTTGCACGCCGTGCAATTTAATTTGCACGCCGTGCAACCTTGGGAACTTCAAGACGACCTAGCAGCAACCCGTAGACGTTGCTTTTCACGTCTTTGGCCGCTCCTAGCACCTCCTTGGCCGGCTCCTATCTTGGCCGGGCAGCAGGAACGGGGAAGAAGAAGGAGAAGCAGTTGCTGCTGGTTGCCTACGAAATTGGGGCTACAGGATGTGATTTCCACTGTAAACCCACCGCAAAAGGACGTCGAGATGAGGGGAGAAGAGAACGCCGGGCTAGGGCATCGTCTTGGGCGGCTCCTCGGCGCCCAGCTTGCTCCCGGCCGCTGCTGGTGGCCGCAGTTGCGTCTGCTAGGCGGGCTGGGTGGCTGGCTCTTCCTGGTGAGGAAAAAAGGAGGAGAAGGAGCAGCTATGGCTGCGGATTTGGTCGGAACTAAGGGTAAGCTCAAATCGCCCTCAAGGGCTCCTCTCTCGCACAGACGATCGAAGGAAAGAAGGGGCTGGGTTCTGCGTTTTCTATTGCCGCTTAAGCGGTTTTACAGGAAAAGAAACGATGAAAAGGAAGGGGATAAGGGTCAAGGTCGCGGAGGGGCCGACTGCAAATTACCCAAGAACTTTCAGAAATTACATATAGGTCCCTGCTTGCTAAAAAGCTCATATCTTTTTACTCTTAGGTCGGTTTCGCGTGATTTCTCTGGCAACAGATCAAGCACAAACTTGTCCTCAACCTCAGGACAAGAGAACAAGCTAATGATACACTAACACTAGCTCAAAGCTCAAAACACTATTAATAAAAGCAAGTACTCATCTCAACATAACTAGTTCAATTATGCACTAACCAAAGTACTTACTGTTAAAACGAAATGTGGGTCATAACAATCTCCCTCCCTTATAAGAATTTCATCCCGAAATTTCTAAAAGAGAAAAGGAAATTTGTTACGCATTTCTGATTCAAGCTCCCACGTAGCTTCCTCTATATTGTGATTCCTCCACAAAACCTTCACTAAAGATAACTCACGGTTCTTAAGCTTCTTGATTCGGTGATCAACTACCTGCACTGGTCCTTCCACGTAAGACACGTCTGTCTTAAGCTGCGCCGGTTCTGGATCTAAAATCTTTTGTGTACCGGGATGACACTTCTTCAGCATAGACACATGGAACACATCATGAAGATTTGCCAACTCAGACGGCAAATCCAACCTGTAGGCTACAGGTCCAATCCTCTCAACGATAGGATATGGGCCCATATACCTAGGAGTCAATTTACCTCTCTTGCCAAACCTTAGCACTCCTTTCCATGGTGAAACTTTCAGATAAACCTCGTCACCAACCTCAAACTCAAGAGGTCGACGTCGTCTTTCTGCATAACTTTTCTTCCTGTCTTGTGCAGCTTTCAACTACTCCCTGATCACGGATATCTTCTCTGTAGTTATATCAACTATCTCAGGTCCAAGAATTTCTTTCTCACCAACCTCGTACCAGCAAACTGGTGATCTACACTTTCTGCCATATAGAGCTTCATATGGGGCCATTCCAAGACTAGAATGGTAGCTGTTGTTATATGCAAACTCCATCAGGCTTAAGTGTTCTTCCCAGTTACCTCTAAACTATAGCACGCATGCTCGCAGCATGTCTTCAAGAGTCTGAATGGTCCTCTCAGACTGACCATCTGTCTGCGGGTGAAACGCTGTACTAAACCTCAGCTTTGTGCCCAACGCACGATGTAGCTGATTCCAGAACCTAGATGTAAACTTAGGATCTCTGTCAAAAATAATGGAAACTGGAATCCCATGTAATCTGATTACCTCATCCACATAAACTTTGGCCAGCTTTGGAACGTCAAAGGTTGACTTGACAGGAAGAAAGTGAGCGGACTTAGTTAGTCTATCCACAATCACCCATATCGAGTCCGAACCCCTAGACGTCCTGGGTAATCCTACCACAAAATCCATCGTGATGTGTTCCCATTTCCATTCAGGTATAGGAAGCGACTGTAAAGTACCAGCAGGTTTCTGATGCTCAACTTTAACCTGCTGACACACCCCACATCTAGCCACGTATTCAGCCACATCTTTCTTCATACCAGACCACCAGTACAACTCTATGAGGTTTCTGTACATCTTTGTGTTACCTGGGTGCATAGCATACATAGAAGCATGCGCTTCTTCAAGAATTTGCTCTTTCAGCTCACTATTCCCCGGTACACACAACCTATCATGAAGATACAACACACCATCGTCAGAAAACCTGAATTCTGACCTTTTACCTTCAGACACATCCTGCATAACCTGCCACAACTCATCATCATTCTGCTGCAATTCCTTAATCTGATTATAGAAAGTAGGTTTGTCCTGCATCTGAGCAATCAACCCACTCTATCCAGTCACATCCAAGTCTAAGTTCAACCTTCGCATATCTATAAGCAAGTCTCTCTTGAAACATGCCATAGAAAATGCATCTGCTGTTGAACTTGACTTTCTACTCAAGGCATCTGCCACAACATTCGCTTTACCAGGATGGTAATCGATTGTCACCTCATAATATTTAATCAGCTCAAGCCATCTCCGCTGTCTCAGATTCAAATCCTTCTGAGTGAAGATATACTTCAGGCTCTTATGATCCGTAAACACCTGACATGTCTCACCATACAGATAGTGACGCCATGTCTTAAGAGCATGAACTATAGCAGCCAATTCTAGATCATGAGTAGGGTAATTCTCTTCATTCTTCTTAAGCTGTCTAGATGCGTAAGCCACCACTTTGCCTTCTTGCATCAGTACACAGCCCAAGCCTCTCTTGGAAGCATCGCAGAACACTGTATAACCCTTTTCTGCTTCTGGCAAAACCAACACTGGTGCTGAAGTCAACTTCCTCTTCAAGATCTGAAAACTTTTCTCACAGTTATCAGATTAAACAAACAGTGCATCCTTCCTCGTCAAGCGTGTCAAGGGTGATGCTAGCACACTGAAATTTTGTATAAACATTCTGTAATAGCATGCTAATCCCAAGAAACTTCTAATCTCAGTAGGAGTCTTAGGCCGTTCCCACTGAAGCACATAATCAACTTTCTTAGGATCAACACTAACTCCATCTCTCGAGATAACATGTCCAAGAAATGCTACCTCAGCCAACCAGAACTCGCACTTGCTAAACTTAGCATACAGCTGATGTTGCTTCAACAACTGCAACGTCATTCTCAGGTGTTGCTCATGCTGCTCATCATTTCTAGAATAGATCAGAATATCATCTATAAAGACTACAATAAACTGATCTAGGAACGGTTTGAAAATCCGATTCATCATATCCATAAAGGCTGCTGGGGCATTGGTCAGCCCAAACGACATGACCAGAAACTCATAATGCCCATACCTAGTTCTGAAAGCTGTTTTGGGAATATCAGAAGCCTTTATTCTAAGATGATGATATCCAGATCTCAAATCTATTTTAGAGAAGATCGTCGCTCCACGCAACTGATCAAACAGATCATCTATTCTTGGCAATGGATACTTATTCTTAATAGTGATCTTGTTCAATTGCATGTAATCTATACAGAGACGCATGGTACCATCCTTTTTCTTAACAAACAGGACTGGAGCACCCCACGGTGAAGAACTGGGTCTAATAAAACCCTTATCCAGCAACTCATGCAACTGCAGCTTGAGTTCCTTCAACTCTGCAGGTGCCATTCTATAGGCTGGTAGTGCTACTGGATAACTACCTGGATATACCTGAATCTCAAAATCAATGTCTCTGACATGAGGTAAGCCTGGTAACTCTTCTGGAAAAACATCAAAAAACTCACGAACCACAGGCACATCATAAACACTGGCGGTGCTCTTCTCTGCTCTGGTGTCAACCACATGAGAAAGGAACGCTTCACATCCTTTCTGTAACATCTTATCAGCTACAACAGCTGATACTATGCATGTAGGCAGAACTTTCCTGTCTCCAGTGAAGACACAAGAAAATTCACCTTGTTGAAAGGTAGCTTCCTTCTTCCAACAATCGAGTTGCACTCGATATGTCTCAAGACAATCCATACCAAGGATGACTTGAAAAGTATTGACATCCAGGGGTATGAGATTAGCAGCAAAGGTATAACCTCTAAAAGATAACAAGAATCCGGGACAGAACTCAGTCAACACTGTTGGTCCACCTAGTGGAACCCTCAACACTAACTCATCTACCAACTCTTGAGTTAACAGATTAAGTTTACCAACTAAAGAACGTCGTATGAAAGAGTGAGTAGCACCCAGATCTATCAAAACTGATATTGGTATACTATTAAACAAAAACATCTCTCCTGTAACAACTTGTGAAGAAATTATACCTTCCTGAGGTGTCAAAGAGAAGAAACGTGCTGAAGCTCTCCCTCTGCCACACTGTCCTCTCTGACCACTCCTGCCACTAGGCACTCCACCACCTCTAGAACCAGAAGCCACAGAAGAACTCGGAACATCATGGTACTGAGGCTGGAAAGCTTGCGATGCTGCTTGTTGAAGCTGAGGACATTCCCTTTTTAGGTGTCCTATTTGTCCACAGACATAACAACTTGGACCCCAACACTGACCCGTATGTGGTTTTCCACATTTGTCACATAGCGGTATCCCTTGTCCCTGGGGACCTGTCACTGACATTGACGATCCAGAAGACTGTCCACTAGAGGCACTACCCCTTCTCTCTGGGTTGTATCTCCCTCTACCTCTAGAAGAAGTAACATCTTCAGATCTCTGTCTGTTAAAACAGCTAAAGCCACGCCCAAGTTTAGAAAAGAAGCCTCTACCTCCACCTCTGTATCCGCTACTGGACTGTCCTCTACTAAAATCTGCAGATCTTTTCTTAGACTCGGGCACCTTATCAGCATTCACAGATTCTTCAACCTATCTAGCAGCCTCAACAAACTCACCAAAGTTCTCTCTGTTCCTCCTGCTAGTAGCAGAAACTGTATGCCGAATTTCTGGCCTTAGCCCTTCCTGAAACCTTCTGTATCTTTCTATGTTGTCGAGAACAAGCTGCGGACAGAAGTTCGCTAACCGGGTGAAAAGCGCTTCATACTCAGTAACTGTCATGTTCCCCTGCTTAATGTTCTGTAACTGCCTGATTTTCTCATTAAGAAAAGTGGGTGGATAGAATTTAAGATGAAACTCCTCAGAGAAATCCTACCAAGAAAGCTCTGTACCTCTCCTCTTTTCTTCCACACCACGCCACCACAACTCTGCATCGCCTGTCAAAAGGTAGACTGCATGATTGATCTTCTTCTCTTCTGGAAGCTCCATCAGGCGAAAGACCTTCTCTATCTGTCTAAACCACTCATCAGCCTCGGCGGGATCTGTAGTGCCACTAAACTCTGTGCCACCAAGCTTCTTAACAAGCTCATAAGACCGCATCAGATCCTTACTGCTGGTAGAAGTGGAAGTTCGCCTATCAGCCTTGTACCTCTCTTTGGTCTCCAGAAACATCCTATACATACGGGACGCTTCATCCACATGGTCACCACCACCTGGACCCAAGTACAAAGGATCAGGGCCAACATGACTCTTGGCCTGATCATCACGATCAAAGCCTCTTCCTGCCATCTGCAATGATATAACAGAATATTTCCTATTAGAAAACTACAGATAGAAGAAAGACACCTAAACCTTAATCCTATTGGTCTCTTATCGTCCCCAGACTTGGACTCTGAGTAACTATGTACTCAACCTAGGCTCTGATACTAAGAGTTGTCACACCCCGATCTCACACTAACCCCTAATCACGAGATTAGGGCGCGACTGAGGGATTATCACAAAAACAAATCACGGAGAACTTTTTCTTTCTCTTTTTAAAACCTCATAATGATATCCAGATTATTGCTGTAAACTAAAACACAATAAACTATTGCGGAAGCATTTCAATTAACCTGACTAGAGAACATAAACAAAGTTACAACATGTAACATTGTTTAACAGAAAGTAAACATAACAGTTAATTTACATCTTTTACACATTCGCCATACATACTCTCTCTCACCCACACCATGTCCCAAAGATCGAGGGGAAAGGACTAAGAGACCTCTAACTACTAACTACGTATACCTTCTATAGACTAAGCGTTAGGATGAAAGGATCCTTCAGATTCCTACTGCTGATGATGACCTGAAAATGTTTTGAGTAGAGGTATGAGCCTACTCGCTCAGTGAATAGCCTTTCATTTAGCTATCACTAAACAACTCATCAATTATATAAAGTTGAAATAAAGCATAAATGCAATATTTAACAGGGCAGTTCAAATGTCACAGCAGATTTACAGATAACTATCTCATTTCTACGCAACATCAGATGTCTTAAACAATTAAACAATTATAGAGAATTGGCATAGAAGTTTCAATCTCTTAACATATTAAATTTACTGCAATCCTATGAGATTCATATTTATATTTTTATTATGCCCTAATCATATGCAGTGTACTCTGCATATGAAGATCCGTAGCGAACTACGATCCCACCGTACAAGACATAGCGACACACCCGGGAAATGCTAAGTCTGACTGCCAGTCCTGGTCTGCTGCAGGACTCTCAGGCTCACAAGGCCTCAGGCTCACAAGGCCTCACTACACTCTCAAAAGAGTGAACTCTAGACTCCTCCTCAAACCTGAGCACACAGGCGGAGAGTCTTACCGGGTTACCACCGTGACACAAGCACGGATTAATGTTGAATAACCCCTATTTTCCACAGTGCCACTGTGACACAAGCACGGTTCTTGTTGCAACACTGTCTCTCTCTATCCTCGTGCCACCGTGACACAAGCACAGTTATTGTTGCAACACGAGTTTCACCCCCCTGGTTGCAGACCTCTCAGAAGGGGTTCTACGGTGTTAGGGCACCTAAGTCTATTAACTGATTAACATATAACCATATAAACAGGAATATCACATTTCATGCATATTGCACATTCTGAATATTCACTTGAAACACATGTATATCCTTTGTCATCCTTAAACATGATTCAGTATCATTTATCCAGTTTCAATGCTAAACATCTACTTTTAAATCAACAAATACATTGCAACTATAATACATGAAATTTCATCATTTTCATTAAGCATATCAAGTATTTCAAGTCCCAATGAATCTAACATACTCTATTGTATGTACTACACTGTTTAAAAGTTATACTAACTGATACAGAAGTAATTAAGCATTTGAATTGAGTTAAATAATGATTTCTAAATGAACTACTACTCACCCACTTCGGTGTGTTCGTATACACCGAAAAACATCCACAACCACGCCTAATTCTTCCCTTTACAGCAGCGTGCACGCCGTGCACCTGGGCTGCACGCTGAGCACCTTCAGTGCACTTTTGTTCTACTTTTCTGCAACTTTGCACGCCGTGCAAATTGATTTGCACGCCGTGCAACCTGGGCAAAAACTTGTTCTGCTTCCTGTAACTTTGCACGCCGTGCAATATAATTTGCACGCCGTGCAACCTTGGGAACTTCAAGACGACCTAGCAGCAACCCGTAGACGTTGCTTTTCACGTCTTTGGCCGCTCCTAGCACCTCCTTGGCCGGCTCCTATCTTGGCCGGGCAGCAGGAACGGGGAAGAAGAAGGAGAAGCAGTTGCTGCTGGTTGCCTACGAAATTGGGGCTACAGGTTGCGATTTCCACTGTAAACCCACCGCAAAAGGACGTCGAGATGAGGGGAGAAGAGAACGCCGGGCTAGGGCATCGTCTTGGGCGGCTCTTCGGCGCCCAGCTTGCTCCCGGCCGCTGCTGGTGGCCGCAGTTGTGTCTGCTAGGCAGGCTGGGTGGCTGGCTCTTCCTGGCGAGGAAAAAAAGGAGGAGAAGGAGCAGCTATGGCTGCGGATTTGGTCGAAACTAAGGGTAAGCTCAAATCGCCCTCAAGGGCTCCTCTCTCGCACAGATGATCGAAGGAAAGAAGGGGCTGGGTTCTGCGTTTTCTATTGCCGCTTAAGCGGTTTTATAGGAAAAGAAATGATGAAAAGGAAGGGGATAAGGGTCAAGGTCGCGGAGGGGGCCGACTGTAAATTACCCAAGAACTTTCAGAAATTACATATAGGTCCCTACTCGCTAAAAAGCTCATATCTTTTTACTCTTATGTCGGTTTTGCGTGATTTCTCTGGCAACAGATCAAGCACAAACTTGTCCTCAACCTCAGGACAAGAGAACAAGCTAATGATACACTAACACTAGCTCAAAGCTCAAAACACTATTAACAAAAGCAAGTACTCATCTCAACATAACTAGTTCAATTATGCACTAACCAAGGTACTTACTGTTAAAACGAAATGTGGGTCATAACAGTAACTCTTAAAAGACGTCATGCACAACTCCTTGGCATGATCATCTCCATGCCTCAAGGTGCGTGATCCTATCAAGGTCACCTTGTTAAGTCCGACCCAAAAGACAACACAATGAATATGCACCCTACTAGGGCATGCCTACATATTCACCAACACACTTCCGTGAGATAGATGGTGCACCACGCTAGGGAGGCCCCACACTTAGTCGATCAGGTTTTTCATGTGTGCTTCTTTTGGTAGGCATATAAAACTTAATGTTTATTGAGGGATTTGGTTTTTATATACATATACATATCCAATCACCACAATAAATAGTGTGTATCGTACACATGTTATATCCCACAAGAAAACATGCAAAGCGATAAAGTGATGATTATAGCCATCCTATTGTAATTCCTTGAGTCATAAGGAATTACAGTTAGCTAGGTCTACATCATAGAAAGCAACCTATACAAGATGAAGTCCTATGCTATAGCCATTCTGGGTTGATCAGCTCATCTCATGACTGATCAGCTTGCCTCCTGACCGGTCAATTGGGTGTCACTAGCCGATCGTCCGACTCCTCCAGTCAATCGGTTTGTCAAGTCGCCGTGCATCTCCTCAGGCCACCAACCGCTCGTCTCACTCCTTGATACAGTCATCTCAGTCCACCAGTCGATTGTCTCGGTGCATGAGACAATCATATGGTCCTCCAAACGCTCGTCTGGGAGCCCTCCATTCTTCGATATAACAGGAAATAAACTATCCTATTGTACATATTGCTTTGGGAAACCCCAAGTTACATTCGGGGGGAGCAAGGTAGAAGAGAAAGCTTGAGTTATCTCGAATTACATCGGGAATAGGAGAAGGGACTCAGTATGCAGACCGAGATGCAAACAACCACAACCAACCAAGCACACATAGGGGTTTACAGGTCATAACCATGCTACACATCCACCAAAAACAATTTTAAGGAGACATGTATCAAATGCATTTATATACCATATCATATATGTATATTTGGGATTTGTTGATTTAAATTGGACATGCATATAAGTCTGTTAAATATTTACATCACATGTAATAAATAAAATATGCAAAATAAAAAACCGATCAGATCGATTAATGCTAAAACATAGAACATTGACGTGGCTCTGATATCACTATTGGGTTTTGTGGGACAGAGAAGGCCGCAGAAAGAAAACTTTTCTCACCACAAACCCATAAAATAACAGATCGCATCAATGACTATGAAATAGGAAGGATGGTTTTAGAAAGGTGTACCAAGTCCTGAGGCTTTCTTAGTGAGAATACCTCACATCTAGTACGGTCTTCAACCACCTAGTCTTGGATAGTGTCTTTGCAGCTCCTAGTCTTGATCCAGACTGTGGTTGACCGTCATCCTCCTGAGCGGAAGAAACCTTCCACCTCTACTGATAATCCACACGGACCGCCAAAAACTCTAGTCATCCTATCCCATAGGAAACTAGAAAGAGTTGTCCCCTTCTGTCGGCGTACTAGTCATTGACACACTCTCCCACCACTAGTTATTGTCTTACAATTGTCTTTCCCATGCTACGCCTCCCTGATCGGGTAGCACTTACTTCGGCTCTCTCAGTTACCACAACCAGAGAGGACAACTTTGCATAGAAACTGATGTTCTGAGTTGTGTTATCTGAGAAGCCCCCAATACCCCTCTATATATAGGAGGGGTCAGGGTCATAGAAGGGTCCAAAATTTCAATGAATTGATTGCACTGCGGCAGCTGAACCAGTCATTTCACAAACAAATCGGTCAATTGGGAGTGTGAGCCGGTCATTTCTTTACCCAGACTTGCCTCCAATTGACTTTCCTTGTTCGTTTCTAATTGATACTAAGATCAATTCTTGTCCCAATTGAATTGTACAAGTGAAACAAAAAAACTTTTTCTTACAAATTGGGACAGCCCAACACTTCTCGTTTGGACACATGAACTGATCGATTCACTAGAGTGAACCAGTCATCTCACTGGCCATGGGCCATTCGGTTCACTGAGTGAACCAGTCAATTGGTGGTCCAGATTGTGTAGAACATAGTCAATGCAATTCTCAATCATTTCGATACTCAAATCAGTTAGTTCAACACTTGAACTTGATGATTCTGAGTCGTCAATTGATTGACTGTTTGATTGAGTACCTAAACAAATTTAGAATTCAATCCAAACATCATTCATGGATAAACCCCTCTTCCAGGCTAATCCTATGTGTGTGACACTATAGGTCCCATTTCACATTGGCAGCGAAAGTCCATAACCACTTATACTTCACAAGAAAATAGTGATTCCTAGTCGCACATCAGTGCTACCCAAGTGAAAAGGAAAGTTGGAGAACAATTTTCAATCCCGCAATCTCTAATTGGTGTTACAGTGAATGTATAGTTCCTTTGTCACTGATATCCAGATTGAACTTGAGGCATGGAAATGTCATCCTCTACAAACGTTCAATCCATGTTTCTTGATCCAGAGTAGACTGTCTGAGATATTTTTAAGCTCAATGTCACACATTGACTCATAAGTGCATGGCCATGATTTTCTCAGTCTCACTCATCAAGTGGCCAGGATATCATACTTCCTTAGGAGGAACATATCCCATATGTATCACTCATAGTCCAAACCCCATGTGTCAAAGTCACCAAATCATCACCTTTATAACAATCCATATTTTAGAACCATGTTTCATGATTTCAAAGTGTACCCAATGACATGTGTTGAGTGCAGTTATTTTAGGTCTAAGAACCACAGTCACCATCAGTACTATAAAAGCTGATCCTGACTAACCATGCGTGGTTTCTATGCATCACTCTTATGGTGGGTTTGTTCTATACACTGTTCTCTAACATGTATCTATGTTCTTGGTTTGATATCCTATATTATGAATAAAGAGACTTTGTCATCAACTAACACACACTCTAGTCTTATGTGTTATTGATGTCTATGGTTATTTCCACAATAACAACCGACTAGGGACAAAACAAGAATGCATACTCTTAACATATATATGATTTCATCATTCAGGTCCAACCCAAAGGCATACATCACTGAGTAAAACATTTATTTAGACATCTATCATGTTATACCATTATCTCAAAACAGTTAAAACATATAGACATAAATTGTCTTTATTATTATTCAAATCATTTACAAAGTATCCCATTACAATCATCATATGACTTGCTCTATGGGCATACATACCAATAGACTTCCACTTGCACTTAGAGCCAATCACCCAGGAACCTCAGTCCTTGTGACATAGCATGACTGTCATGAAAGTGCTTTTGTTAGGGGATCAACAATATTGTCTTCAGTCAGTACTCTACAAATCTTCACATCTCCTTATTGTATGATATCTCATATGAGATGGAAGCGCCTCCGTATGTGCTTGGATTGCTGATGTGATCTAGGTTCTTTAGCTTGAATAATAGCTCCATTGTAGTCATAATAAAGCTCAATGTCATCACAACTGCTAGGAACCACCCCAAGTTTAGAGATGAACTTCTTGATCCACATAGCCTCCTTTTTTGCATGGGATGCAACAATATACTCAGCCTCTGTAGTAGAATCCACAACTATCTCTTTCTTGGAACTCTTCCAACTCACAACTCTATTGTTGAGGTAAAACAAAAATCCTGATTGTGATATGTAATCATCTTTATCAGTTTAGAATCTTGCATCGGTGTCACCCTTTACCACCAACTCTTCCTCACCGCTATATATGAGGAAATGTTCCTTAGTCCTTCTCAAGTACTTTAGGATGTTCTTCATGGCTATCCAGTGAGAATATCTGGGATCTGATTGATACCTTCTCATCATACTGAGTGCATACGAGTCATCGAGATGGGTGCACAACATTGCAAACTAATAGATCCAATGGCTGATGCATACGAAATACCATTCATACGCTCCCTCTCTTCACAAGATCGGGGACACTGAGCTCTAGAGACGATAACTCCATGCACCATGGGTATGTTTCCTCTCTTTGAGTTCTCCATGCTAAACGTCTTTAGCACTTTGTCAATGTACGTGCTCTAACTTAGTCCAAGAAGCCTTTTTAGATCTATATGTATAGATCTTGATTCCTAAGATATCAGATGCTTCTCCTAAGTCTTCATTGAGAATGTATTTCCAAGCCATGTCTTTACCTTCTATAAGGCAGAGATGTCATTCCCCATCAACAATATGTCATCTACATACAATATGAGGAATGTAGTCATTATCCCACTCACCTTCTTGTACAAACAAGGATCATCTTCATTTTGACTAAAGCCAAACTCTTTAAATGCTTTGTCAAATAGAAGATTCCAACTCCGAGATGCTTACTTCAATTCATAGATTGACCTTTGTAGCTTACAAACTTTATTGTCATTCTTTGGATCTATAAAACCTTCAGGCTGTGTCATGTACACATCCTCCACTATATTCTTATTAAGAAATGTGGTTTTAACATCCATCTACCAAATCCCATAGTCATAGTAGGCTACAATAGAAAGCATCCTGATGGACTTAATCATGGCAACTAGAGAAAAGATTTCGTCACAGTCAACACCTTAAACTTTTCTGAAACCCTTTGCAACCAATCTGCCCTTATATGTTTGCGCATTGCCATCCATGTCAATCTGCTTCTTGAAGATCCACTTGCACCTTATGGGGTTTACCCCTTCAGGTGGTTCCACTAAGGTCCATACCTTGTTGGTATATATGGATTTCATCTCAGATCTCATGGCCTCAAGCCATTTCTCAAAATCTGGTCCCTCCTTAGCTTCTAGATAGGTAGCAGCTACATCATCTATGACCAACTCACTGCCTTCTTGAGTTACAATATATCCAAATCTCTCAAGTTCTAGGCATGTTCTACTAGATCTACGAGGTCCCTGTGTTATTTGAGGAGATTGAGATTCCACAACCACTTATGAATCTATATCTTCCTCTTGTACATCCATTGGTTCAATGTTTTCTTATTAGTCTCGAACCTCTTCGAATTCAAATTTCCTCCCACCGTTTCCTTTGGAAATAAATTCCTTCTCTAGGAATACAACATCCCTGGAAATAAACACCTAGTTGTCAGATTGAGAATCGAAGTAATATCCATTGGTCTCCAAAGTGTATCCAACAAAATAACATTTATTTGGGTCCAAGATTTTCAGAAAATATTTTCCTGACATAAGCTTCACAACCCCAAATCTTCATAAAAGACACATTGGGATTCTTCCCTACCATATCGCATATGGTGTCTTTTGAACCAATTTAGGTAGTATGCGGTTAAGTGTGAATGTGGTGGTTTCAAGAGAATGACCCCAGAAGGAAGTTGGAAGATAGCAAAGCTCATCATAGACAACACCATATCCAGTAATGTGTGATTCCTTCTTTCTGACACACGATTATGTTGTGGTATTCTAGGTGGAGTCCATTGTGATACAATATCACAGGCTCTCAGAAGGTCCTCAAACTCTTGGCTTAAGTATTATCCACCTCGATTGGATCGAAGCACCTAAATACTTTTGCCAAGCTAGTTCTGTATTTCATTCATGAAATCCTTGAACCTTTCAAGGATTTTTGACTTATGTTTTATTAGGTAAACATAGCCATACCCACTGAAGTCATCAGTATAGGTAATGAAGTACTGATACCCACTTCTAGCACTTGTTCTAAAAGTCCCACATACATCAGTATGTATGAGTCCTAATATATCACTAGCTCTTTCACCTTTTCTTGAAAAGGGAGCCTTGGTCATCTTGCCCAACAAACAAGATTCACATGTCTCTATTGATTCATAATCAAAAGAGTCCAGATAACCATCCTTATGGAGTCTAGATATGCCATACCCATTTATGTGCCCGAGACGACAATGCCAAATGTATGTTTTGTTTGAGTCATTGAGTTTTTGTCATTTGGTGTTTATGTTATATACACTTGTACGTAGATCTATCAAATATAGACCAAATACATTGGGGCACTACCATAAAAGATACCATCTTTATAAATGGAACATTTTCCATTCTTAATAAGAAATTCAAATCCATCCTTGTCCAAATAAGATACAAAAATGATATTCCTATTTATGGCAGGTACTTAATAGCAGTTCTGTAACTCTATTATCAGCCCACTTAATAGAGATAACTCATAGGTTCCTACGGTTTTGGTGGCTACTCTTGTCCCAATAGCAACACGTAGTTCAACCTCACCTTTCCTTAAAGGCCTACTTCTTTTCAGATCCATCACATTTGAACAAATGTGTGATCCACATCCGGTATCAAGTACCCATGATGAAGAATTAGTATAGTTAATCTCTATCATGTATACATCTTAAGTAGAGATCTCTATCTCTTGCTTCATCTTCCATGATTCCTTCAATTCTCTCCATGTTTTGAGCACAGATTACATGGAATTTATCTTGGTGAGAAAACCCCTTGTCTCCCTTGCCTTTATCCTTGGATTCCATTCCACTGATCACTATCATGGAACTATCCTATTCAACTCACTAGGTCCTAATTGCAGGGGCTCGACAGTATGGCCATAAGACTTTGAAGAAAGGTTGCCTATGATGGTTCATATAACGGAGGACGCTACAAGTCAAGCTCATAATAATATTGTATTTTTGGAAGATGTTGTAGAGTTGTTTACTTATACTTGGTTGAATACAATTGTGTAGAACTTTGGATATGTGAGCTAAATGTCTCATTTTATAAATGCTTATCCATTTTATTATTTTTTAATGCATACACAATATATGTTTTGTAGTTGCTCATAAATGGTAATAGCAACGTCAATGTTGGTGAGAAATCTACGACAAAGGTGGTTTGTATCTTTAGTTGCAACATTTACACTGACGACACAGCTATACATAATGTTGGTTTATTCTGTAAACCAATAACACGTGAAACTTTATCAGTTAAAAATGATACATGGTATGGTAGTACAACATCAGTTATTGAATGGAAATCGACGACACAAGCACTAACTATTTTGATTTTTAATCATAGTAACCAAGGTTGGGTTTGTGTTGTCAGTTTACACGTTCCCAAAAAATTAACATTGTAGGTTCTTAACTTTAGTGTCACCCACTTAGATGTCAGTACAAAACCAAAGTTAGAGGATTATTTCAACTGACAACCAGTGACTACTTTGAAGTCAATAGACAGTCTACTGGGAATGAATAAAGTTCCATCTTGATAACTCAATTTAAAAGATTGCGATGCTTGGCTTTTGGTGGTTGACTATCTTGTTGAGATTCGAGCATTGCATTGCATAATTTTGGTGTCACTGCCAGAGCAGATATCATTTTGAAGCAATTACATATTTTTTCAAGACCAACTCTCAAAATGTTCAAGAGGTGGTGGTCAATATGTGGTTGAATTGGAGGAAGACGACTCATGGCATTTTCCATATCGATATATACTAATCTCCAGAATACCTAGAATATCTTGTATCGACATATTTGGAGGTAGTATCTTGTCATCCTTTTGGAAGACCGACATGTTGTTTCTCTAGAGTTTTTTTTTCCTTTTCATGTGTTGGTCTGGAATGCCTAGTTCTGTGAGGGATTTGATTTGAAATTCTTTTTGTTTCATGATATGTGGTGTTGCTTTTGGGTACTCCCTCCATGATGTTATACTTACACTCTTGGATTTTGATCCCTAATCTTTTTGAGGCGCTTAATTCTATGATCCCCCTTTTGATGAATCAAGTGACTAAGATTAATATAGGCATTGGTGTGTGTGTTATTACATAGGACAATTCACCCAGGAAAGGGCCCCTAGATTTTTATCCAAACTAAGTATAGTAAGCACCTCCCTCAAGTAGACAAATCTTATTGGAGTATAGTTCAACATAAAACCCAAAAGACAATAGTTTTTAAGAATGATCTTATCAGTGTAATCGAACTAGAACTAGTAGTTTACACACAAAATGAATGATTGTTGATTACACTAAGAATGCCATTAATAAAATATTGGAGTGAGGTCTATATTTATCAACGGCGGGAACACTAGGGTGGAATGGATTTCACCACATTTACATATCATTCATTATCTTATTTCCTAATATTTATCATGAAAATACATATTTTGAGACTAGGTAAATACCCTTTTTGGTTTGAGGATTAAAACTTGGACATATATCACTCCAACGTTTCCATCACATTACAGAGAAATCATACATCTATCCCTTCAAAAAACACCTTTCTTAAATTCTCGTCAAGGGTTTAAAAAGATTCCATCAATATCCTAGATCCTTCGTTCAAATTTCTATACACCCAAAATATGATAAACATGCAAACATGATTATTAGATAAGATAGAAGCATAAAAATGATTGTTTCCAAACATGCAAAGATTCATACAATAATATATATAGTAAAGAGAATAAAATAGGGTAGCGGGGTAACTTTATACATCCTACAGAAAAGACTACTCATTCATGATTGAAAATGAAGTACAACAGGAAAGAAAAGGGAGTAAGACTATATTACAATAGAAGGTGGAGTCACATTCATAGTGTGTGGGAGCACAGATTCAAACTTGGAGGCAAAACATTGAGCAAATAGAAAGAACAACTTTTCAACATTCATCAGAGGTGAACTGATGGGGTCATCAATTTCTCTTTTCTTTTAGACTACATATGCTAATGTGGAGGAAAAGAAGGTGGAGAATGGTTTTTGTTTGATTGAGGAGGACATCCTTGTTATAACTTCCTTTGAAGTTTGGATTTTGGAGTGTTGGTGAGGCTAAGATATCCTTGATTGGTAGAACGATGAAATGGGTAGATAGAAATTGGAGGATGATGTTGTGGAACGGATTTGGTAGACTGGTAGCATTGGAACATGCACTTATCATAGAGGGAGTATCCTTGTATCTATAGGTAGGGGTTAGGGCTTGGAACCCTTCCCAACCCCCTTGTGTTGGTCCCAAATACCATGGATACAAAAGTTAATAAATAAAGGTAGACAAAGGGTATTGTGACCCTCTAGTATTATCATTAAAGGTGATGCATAGATGTTTTTTCAAAGGTCAAATCTATCCAATCATCATTTGATGAGATCTGATGTTGATGCATGGAGTTTTCCCAGTTGTTAGAGTGAGGAGGTAGAACTCCATGGGGTGGAACATGTAGCATTTTCATCATAGGCAGGCAAAGTCAGGTATTAATGTGTGGTATATGCCCAATCGTCAATTAGTAGGGTTTGGTCAGGCAATAAAGGATATAGTAGGATGCTCATTAGGAAGGATTCCTATTAGGTATCGGTCGATGGAATGTTAGGAAGTTCGTTGGAGTGTCCACCATTAATGTTCAACATGAGGTCAAGCATCTGTTGGTATGTATGCCCTGAGAGACAATCATGGGATGATTGGTGGGATACATTAAGATTGATTTGATAAACATCAAAGGCAAGCTTCCAATTCTTTCTAGTTCAGTCATATGAGATAGTGATAGAACAGATTGAATGTCTAGAGAATGACAATACTCAATGACGTATGCTTTCAGGTTGAGGACCTGAACGATGAGATCAAACAGATGCTAAGAGTTTGTACATTCTTGTTATGTCCCTAGTCGGATGTCATTGTCGAAGGTAGATAGACAACAATGACACACAAGACTAGATTGTGGTGTTGGTTGATGATAGAATCTCATTAGTCATGATATAGAGATATCAAACCAAACACATAGGTACTTGTTAGAGAACAAGTTTACCGGACAAACCCACCGTGAGTTTGACACATGGAACCATGACATGGTAGTCACAGTCAGTACTCAGAATGATGGTGGTGAGTGTGATTCTTAGACCTGAAATCACTGCACTCAACACATGTCGTTGGGCACACTTTGGCATCATCAAGCACAGACCTGAAACATGGGTTGTTATAAAGGTGATGATTGGGTGGCTTTGACACATGGGGCTTTTGAGGGGTGAGTGATAGATATGGGATTTGCCCCTTCTGAGGGAGTTTGATATCCAAGGCCACTTGATGAGTAGGATTGAAATAGGCATGTGCACGCATGTGTTAATCAGTATGTGATATTGATGTCATACATATCTCTTCCAATCTGCTCTGAGATCAAGAAAGTGAATGAACATTGACAGGATGACTGTTCCATGCCTCGAGTTCATTCGGGATATCAGTGACAAAGGAATTATACATTCACTGTAAAACCATTCACAGATTGTAGGATTGAAAGTTGTTCTCCAACTTTCTACTTTCACTTGGGTAGCACTGATGTGTGACTAGGCACCGCTCTTTGCTTGTTTAGTCATAAGTGTTATGGACTTTCACTGCCAATGTGAAATGGACTTGCAGGGTCACACACATAGGATTTAACATGGAAGAGGAGTTTTTTCCACAAACAATGTTTAGATTGATTACTAAATTAGTTTAGTAGTTCAATTAAACACTCAATTGATTGATAGCTCAAAATCATAGTGTTCAAGGTGTTGGACATATTGATTGGAGTATCGAATTGATTGAAATCACAATTGACTAATTTTACACAATCTGCACTCCCAACCGATCGGTTCATGTGATGAACCGGTCGGCTGAGCTTGGTGAACCAGTCGGCTAAAGTGTTGAGTCGATCGACTCAAGATCAGGGTGAACCGATTGCTTCAAGTGTTGAAATGATCGATTTAACTGGTCCAACTAAGCAAGTTGGGAAAGTAGGATTGGTGTGAATTTTCCTTGCGTTTCACTTGCCCAATTTGATTGGAACAAGGATTGGTATTTGATACCAATTAGAAACAAAAGAAGGAAAGTCAATCGGGAACCGATCAGGACCACCAACCGACCGGTTGAGGTGTCCCACCCGACCGGTTCACTTGTGAACTGACCGGTTCAGGTCCCCAACTAACCGTTTCAGTTATAAAATGATCGGTTCAGGTTGCGAGTTGGTTGTTTTGTGGAAAATCTCGAACCCTTCTACTCCTGATTTTAGTCCCGCATTGCCCGAGATGGAGAACCATGTCCCATGACCCTCCTATATATAGGGGTATTGGGGGCTTCTCAAAGAACAACTCTGTGCAATCCAATTGCTCTGCAAGTTGTCGTTCTATCTGGTTTTGGTAACCAAGAGAGAGCCCGAGCAATTGCTACCCGATAAGGGAGGCAAAGCAAGGGAAGGACAACTGCAGAAAGCAATTGGTGTAGGAGAGTGTGTTGGCGACTAGTACGTCAACATGAGGGTGTGACTCCTTCCAACTCCTTGTGGGTCAAGGAGTGTGGAGTTCCAGGTGGTCCATGTAGACTACTTCAGAGGCGGGAGGTTTCTGCCGCTAGGAGGACAACCTTTAATCCTATCAGTCCCGGTGCTACCACGAGCTACACAGACACCGTCCAAGACTGGAGGTGAAGACCGCGCAAGGTACGAGGTATTGTCGCCGAGCAAGCCTCAGGACAAGGTATGATTCCAAAAACCATCCTTTCCTATTGTATAGACGTTGATGCGTTTCCTTATTCTGGGTTTAAGGGAGAAAAATTTTGTTTCCGCTGCCATCTCTGCCTCCCCTAAAACCCAATAGTGGTATCAGAGCCACATCAACTGCTCTATACTTTAGGGATTACCGATATGATCGATTTTAGATTGTCGCCTTTATTTATTGCATACGATGCGAATAAAATTGGCTTTATGCATGTCCAATCCTAAATCCACAAATCCCAATTTACATATATGATATGTATTATTAATGCACTCGATACGCATCGCCCTTAAATGAGTTTTGTTGTGGATGTATAACGTGGTTATGGCCAATAAACCCTATTTGTGTATGGTTGTATGAGGTTTCTTGCATCTCGATCTGTGCATCGATCTTCATTCTCCAATTCCTGATGTAACTCGAAATAATTCGAGATTTCTTTCCTACCTTTTCTCCCCTCGAATGTAACTCGAGGTTTCTCTTTTTACAATGTAAAATAGGATAGAATTTTATTTCCTATTATGTCAAAGAACGGCGGACATCCTGACGACAGCTGAGACGGTCGGTTCAAGGTGTGAACCGATCGGTTGACGTTCTAGACGATTGGTTCAAGGAGTGAACCAATCGGTTGATGACCGGTTCGAGGAGCGAGACGAGCGGATGGCGGCTAGAAGGAGATGCACGACGACCAGGCGAACCGATCGACTGGAGGAGCCAACCGATCAGCTGGTGGCGCCCAGACGACCGGCCAGAGAGAAGAGATCATTCATGTGATGAGTTGATCAACTCGGAAGGCAAACACATAGTTCATCTTGTACATGTTGCATGTGATGTAGACCTAGATGACCGTGATTCCTCTTGGCTCGAGGAATCACATTAGGATGGCCATAATCATCACTTTTTATCATTTTGCATGTTTTCTGTGGGATATAGCATGTATATGATACATACTATGTATTGTGGTGATTGGATATGTATATGTATATAAAAATCAAATCCCTCATTAAATATTAAGTTTTAGATGCCTTCCAAATGCGACACACGTGAAAAACTTGATCGACCAAGTGTGGGAACGCCCAAGCGTGGTGCATTGTCTATCTCGTAGAAGCGTAAAGGATGAATGTGTGGGTCTGCCCAAGCAGGGTGCATATTCATCGTGTTGGATTTGGGTCGGACTTAACAAGGTGACCTAGATAGGATCTAGCGCCTTGAGGCATGGAGATGATCATGGCAAGGAGTTGCATATGACATCTTATCAAGAGTTGCATATGATGCAATTGGCAAGAGTTGCCTACCTGAGAGATCTAAGTTGTGGGTGACAGCCCTAGCTGGTCCATGGCTTAGAGGATTTCAGGATCTTGCCCACTAGAAGGCTGTACACTACAATCTTCCGAATTGATGGTGAGGGCTATCATTTTGAAGTAAAATAGTGGGAGCAAAAATTAATTAATGGCCTAATTATATCACCAACTTTTCAAATCAATCAAATAAGTCAAAAAGGAGTTTTTGGACTAAAATTTCATATTTTCCTTTTGTAGTACAAATGGAAACAAACAACAATCACTTTTCTTTGCGATCGGTCCTTGAAAAGGACAAATTAAATCGGAATTTTTCCACAACTGGTTAGGACATTGAGAAGTGTTCTCAATCGTAGAGTGAAAGCTTTAAGTCCTAGTTATACCAGAACCAGATGAACTTGATCCCACCATATCAATGGCTAAAAGTATGCTTATGGAAGCATACCTAGGAAGACATTATTGAGGAGTGCTTGATGTTGTGTTCTCTGAACTATGAGTTGTAGAGACAACATGAGACATATGATGTCTCCAAGACACTGTCCTAGTATGTCATGATAAAAGGAGATCCAGTGAGGTATTCACACACTCAATGTGATTGGGTATGTGGAAAGACCTGACTAAGAAGGTTTCCCTCTGAGCGAAGAGTTGGCTATTGGTATGATACTACAAATGTTGCAAGAATCATACAATTCATGATGAACTATGACATGGACACTTTGACAAGCGTTGACAAAGTTGTTGGACATGTTGAGGACAATAGAGGCAATTACAAAGAAAGACAAACCCTAATGTTTGATATGATCAATGAAGGGTAAATCTTAAGGGAAAGGGCAAGGGAAAAGCTAAGAGGTGTTCTGATGCTAGCCAACAGCCCAAGCTATCTTCAGCCTCGAGGCACATGGGGAAAGGGTGTATGAGGGAATTGCCCTCTATATCTGGAAGAACAAAAGAAGATGAAGGAGGGGATGGAGATCTCCACCTAAGGTATCATGAAATGAACCACTTCTTTATCTGAGGTATATGATACCAAGATATGGATATGTCATATATGATATGCAATATCTGCAAAGAAGTGATGGCCTTTGTGAAAGGACCAAGAAAGGAGTACCCATCATTGGAGCAAGTGTTGCTGCCATAGATAGGAGTACCTTTCAATTTATTTCAGCCTAAAGGGCACGAAATAGAGTTGTGAACTACTATTTCATATTTGCCAATAGATAGAAACACTTTATTTTTGTATATTGTATGACAATGATGGCAATCAATAAAGTTGATGTTTCAATCTTTTAAAGATATGATCTTTGTGGCAATGCCTTGTTTATCTTGTGATATTTGATATGCATAAGATAAAATGATACCTAAAACTCAAATAATCAAACTAGCATCACTCATGAGAAATTCATTTATAGTGTCCATGTGATGGATAAATCTAGACTCTTTTGAAACCAGTACGAGACATGAATATCTTGGACATGATTAATCAATCTTCACTAATGGTAGTGGGAGAATGATTATCCTATTAGGTATGATTCATGTGATGTATTTACATACCTATTGGTACAAATGCTAATACTTCAAATGGTGTTTAGAGAAATACCAATATGAATATCTTGAAGTGTTCAAGATTATCATAGATGAAGTACAAATTTGGTAATGTGTTAATTCTTGATGAGATCAATGAATGAAATACTTGGACCAAATGTTTGAGATCCTTATGAGTGATTATGATAGTGTATCATAGTGAACTCATGATTAAGGCATGGTGATGTCTAAATCAAGAAGGAATCACACTCTAAGGAGTTAGAGAATGATTATCAAATAACTGAATTATTCTTAATAAAAGATTACCCCTCACTAATAAAATAAATTAAGAATCACAAGGGTTGTGAATTCTTATATCCTTACACCTCAATTATCTATGTGATGAGTTGTTCATGTGATGAGTCAACTATCTAGATGAATATGAGGAACCAAATTTTGAGTTATGGTTTATGACCATTACATCCTAAATGACATCCATGTGAACCATAAGGTATGACCTTGATGGTAGCACCCATTGGAGTGAAATCCATAAGTGCAAATGAATCTTAAGTGTTAAGACATACGGATAACATTTTGAGAAGGATCATGCTTGTTGATTGCAACTTAATGACTAAGACATTTGGCATATGGATACTAAAACCACATTCCTATGAGGAATAAAACAAGGATATGTACGTGACACAACCTATAAGGTTTATGAGTCCACTAATGCAAATGAAGTCTATAAGTTACAATAGACTAATCAATGTGATTGATTGAGTACAAGCAACTCAGAATTGGATCTTTACTTTGATAATATAGTCAAAGGGTTTGACTCATATGTCAAAGATAAGGAAAGGCTCTGTGATTTAGTGGGAGCGTGTTCAAATTCCACATGTTGATGTGAAATGGAAATGTTCTAGAATGGAAATCCAAAAGTGGAAATTATCTTTAAGGAAGATAGAGATGTTTCCTATGTGATAGGAATAGAGATCTATAGAGATAGTTCTTGAAAACCTCTTGACCTGAAAGGAGAAAGCATACATTGGCAATCTGTACTGAAGAGTTCAGTATGCACAGATTTAGTGGGAGAGAGCTTGTCCATGTTACATGGAGTTAGTATCCCAAGGGCCAAGTGTCCAATTCTTATGAAGAATGGGAACACTAAGAATAGATATGGATCTATCATGTATGTAATCATCCCATTACCTTGCATGTATTGACTTGGCAAGAACAAAATGCATTCATCATCTTGTATGTATGACATGGAAATATGATATGCTCATCCTGAAAACTCATATGTGGGACATGACGAGTGGATGTCTGTCTACTTCCAGTAAGGGTTACTGGAATACCATGAGAACTTGATAAGTACTTGAGAAGTACTAGTTCTATGGAGATAAGGAAGAGTTCAATGTAAAGAGTTACATTGATGCGAACTTCCGAATGGATAGAAAATTAATCGCAAAATATATATATAGGATATATAAAAGTGAAAGTTTGTTGATAATTGGAAATGTTCCAATAAAACCATTTAAGAGGAAATGCCGAGTATCTTTGTGTTAGAGAACAGCAGTGGATACTATATGGATCTAGAAGTTCATGAGATGAACTTATAGATATTCCGATCATTGATGACAAGTATCGAATCCTTGATCATGCAATGTGGCTAAAAGTTAGCAAAGGAATACTAGATCGCATATTACGACAACTCCATCTCATACGTATGACGTACAACGAAGAGATGAGAGACATGCAATTTATACTGACTTTGGCAAGGTGTTGCCATAACTCACTATGTTCGCACTTAGAGCACAGTAACATGTGGGACATGTTTGAAGATCAATATGAATATGATTCAAGGGTGATTGGCTCACAGTGCAAGTGGGAGTCTGTTGGTATGTATGCCCTGATATCCAATCATGGGATGATTGGTGGGATACATTAAGATTGATTTGATAAACATCAAAGGCAAGCCTCCAATTCTTTCTGGTTCAGTCATATGAGATAGTGATAGAACAGATTGAATGTCTAGAGAATGGCAGTACTCAATGACGTATGCTTTCAGGTTGAGGACCTGAACGATGAGATCATACGGATGCTAAGAGTTTGTACATTCTTGTTATGTCCCTAGTCGGATGTCATTGTGGAAGGTAGATAGACAACAATGACACACAAGACTAGATTGTGGTGTTGGTTGATGACAGAATTTCATTAGTCATGATATAAAGATATCAAACGAAACACATAGGTACTTGTTAGAGAACAAGTGTATCGGACAGACCCCCCGTGAGTTTGACACATGGAACTATGACATGGTAGTCACAGTCAAGACTCACAGTGATGGTGGTGAGTGTGATTCTTAGACTTGAAATCACTGCACTCAACACATGTCGTTGGGCACACTTTGACATCATCAAGTGCAGTCCTGAAACATGGGTTGTTATAAAGGTGATGACTGGGTGGCTTTGACACATGGGGCTTTTCAGGGGTGAGCGATAGATATGGGATTTGTCCCTCCTGAGGGAGTTTGATATCCAAGGCCACTTGATGAGTAGGATTGAAATAGGCGTGCACACGCATGTGTGAATCAGTATGTGATATTGATGTCATACATATATCTTCCAATCTGCTCTAAGATCAAGAAAGTGAATGAACGTTGACAGGATGACTGTTCCATGCCTCGAGTTCATTTGGGATATCAATGACAAAGGAATTATACATTCACTGTAACACCATTCACGGATTGTAGGATTGAAAGTTGTTCTCCAACTTTCTACTTTCACTTGGGTAGCACTGATGTGTGACTAGGCACCGCTCTTTGCTTGTGAAGTCATAAGTGTTATGGACTTTCACTGCCAATGTGAAATGGACCTGCAGGGTCACACACATAGGATTTAACCTGGAAGAGGAGTTTTGTCCACAAATAATGTTTAGATTTATTACTAAAGGAGTTTAGTAGTTCAATTAAACACTCAATTGATTGATAGCTCAAAATCATAGTGTTCAAGGTGTTGGACATATTGATTGGAGTATCAGATTGATTGAAATCACAATTGACTGATTCTGCACAATCTGCACTCCCAACCGATCGGTTCATGTGATGAACCAGTCGGATGAGCTTGGTGAACCGGTCAGCTCAAGTGTTGAGTCGATCAGCTCAAGATCAGGGTGAACTGATTGCTTCAAGTGTTGAAATGATCGATTTAACTGGTACAACTGAGCAATTTGGGAAAGTAGGATTGGTGAGAATTTTCCTTGCGTTTCACTTGCCCAATTTGATTGGAACAAGGATTGGTATTCGATACCAGTTAGAAAAAAAAGAAGGAAAGTCAATCGGGAACTAACCAGGACCTCCAACCGACCGGTTTAGGTGTCCCAACCGACCGGTTCAGGTCCCCAACCGACCGTTTCAATTATGAAACGATCAGTTCAGGTTGCGAGTTGGTTGTTTTGTGGAAAATATTGAACCCTTCTACTCCTACTTTTAGTCCCGTATTGCCCGGGATGGAGAACCCTGTCCCATGACCCTCCTATATATAGGGGTATTGGGGGCTTCTCAAAGAACAAATCAGTGCAATCCAGTTGCTCTGCAAGTTTTCGTTCTCTCTGGTTTTGGTAACCAAGAGAGAGCCCAATCAATTGCTACCCGATAAGGGAGGCAAAGCAAGGGAAGGACAACTGTAGAAAGCAATTGGTGCAGGAGAGTGTGTTGGCGACTAGTATGTCAACAGGAGGGTGCGACTCCTTCCAACTCCTTGTGGGACAAGGAGTGTGGAGTTCCAGGTAGTTTGTGTGGACTACTTCAGAGGCGGGAGGTTTCTACCGCTAGGAGGATAGCCTTCAATCCTGTCAGTCCCGGTGCGACCAGGAGCTGCACAGACACCGTCCAAGACTGGAGGTGAAGACCGTGCATGGCGCGAGGTATTGTCGCCGAGCAAGCCTCGGGACAAGGTATGATTCCACAAACTATCCTTTCCTATTGTATAGACGTTGATGTGTTTCCTTGTTCCGGGTTTAAGGGAGAAAATTTTTGTTTCCGCTGCCATCTCTGCCTCCCCTAAAACCCAATAACATCAGTCTAATTTATTGTCAGATTGATGAGATTCCTAGGAGATGTTAACCCATTCCCATGGGGGTTTATATTTCTAATTCAATGGAATGTTTCGATGAAGGTCCTAGTTGATGAAATGTGGTGCACACAATATAAGGTTTGAACCTACCATGGAAACCAAAGAATTACATTTAAATCCTACAAATTATCATAAATTTAGGAAAGCCTAAATGCAGCTAGTTCTAAGGTATATTGGTTGAAATGAAGGAATAACTAGAATAGGGTAGATGGGTGATGCCAAATTACAATAGAATTACCTACCACTTGGTGCACCATCTAGTGAGGGTAGGGCGAATGCAAAAGTAGCAAAGAGGTTCATGCTTTGCAATTGGGTGTAGATGATAGGTCATCAGATATTGTCACAACTTCCTTGTTGCATGTATTAGGGCCAGAAAAAACTTATGTATAACACTATAACGACACTCAATATCATTGAACTTCCTGGACATGTAGAAGACTGCTTGCTCACCACCAGTCCCCGATTGATTTAAGACTCCTCTTGTATGTTTTACAAACTGATAACCAAAGAGTGAGAGGATATCTTGGCACTATTTGTTTTGAGAGTGGGGAATTAGCAAGGTCATCATTAAGATTGTAGAGTGTGATCTCATACAATTCCTTCCATCTTAAATCAGAATTCATCTTGAGAATCTTGAATATAGATTCACATATAGGTCTCAACTTTGGGACGAAATGGTTGATGTATTGGATACAAATGAGAAAGCCTCATGTCTCCTTCTCACTTCTTGGGGAGGGTATTTTTGAGATAGCTTGAGCCTTCCTGGGGTCCACCTCAATTCCCCTCTGACTCACAATGAACCCAAGTAGGTTATTGGAACCTACATGTGCATTTGGTTGTAGTTAAGAGAAAAGAGAATAGACATATTGACAGAAACAACTTTTCTAGATTGACGATGTGATTTTTGGACTTTTAGACTTGGTTGTCATCTCTTCCACATACACTTCCACCTCCTTATGCATCATGCCATGAAAAAGGGAAACCATCTCCATTTGATACATAGCTCCAACATTCTTGAGAACAAATGGCATGACCACATTGCAAAATACTACCCATGGGAGTATTTAATATGATTGTCTTGTATTTATCTTTCTTGGACTTCTTAATCTAATTGTAATACGAGAAAGTGTCCATGAGATTAGGGAGTGCATGTCTGGATGTATTGTTGACAAGAACGTTGAGGTTTGGAAGCTGAAAGTCTTCTTTGGGCGGTGCCTTATTGACATTTAGATAGTAAACACACATTCATACTATGTAGGGTAGTTGACTAGCTCTAAGAAACTATCATTTTTCTACTATTGAATTTCCTCTTTGATCTTGGGGCTCCAATATGGTTGCAATCACCTAGATTTTTATTGGCAAGGAGACACTAGGGATAACAGGGAGTTGATATATTGTGGTCTTCTCATATAATCCAAGCATGTATGAGTAGTTCCAATAGCATACATTGATGTAGTGGCATAAGATCTCTATCGACTTGTCTTTGTTAATTTGAGGTAGATGTGCCACAATTTGGACTATGTTGACTTAGCACTAAGATAAGATTTATCATCTCCATCTCATCTTCAATATGAAAAGGCTGATGCTCCTTTATCACATATTCTAGGATGGAGATGTCTTCAAACTAATCATCTTTGTCATTGTAGATATGCACTACTTCAAAGATGTATTCAAAGAACTGTGGCGAGAGATCATCTCATTTACTTTTTTGGATTTTTTAAAATTTATATTGTTTTTGGATTTTTGTGGAAGAGAATAGGTATGTGGTAAATGGTAGATGTACAACCACTATGGGATCTCCACAACATCAGGGTGGCATTCCTATACCTGGATTTTTTTTATATTGAAGGTGACCTACGTATAAGACATTGCAATCCTTCACACACCAGATTTGGATTTCACCAAGATTCCACATCATGTGGATGAGTGATTGTGGGTCCTCTAATGCTTCTTTCTTAAAGATGGCACTAAAGTCACCCATCAATCATGTCGAAGGTGTCATGTTCGTCATCCCACATGACACCCTAGTCTTCGACAACATATTCATGACTCCTGATCTTGAATTTGTTATGACATGGCCACCCACAGATGATTCAGAGTGGACCCGAGTTGTTGGCAGCTTACAGTATCTAGCTCGGAGGTAATAAGGGTTGAGTTCAGATTCACAAGAGGGCAACCTCGGGGGTTTTATAGCTCATGTCCCTCTCATTCATTCCCCACAATAAGTGCATTTCACCAGACCTTTCTAGTACGATGAAAAGGTGGAGAGGTCGAGAAGGTTATAGATCTCCCCCCTAAACTGAACTACAACAAGAAGAAGAAGAAGAAGAAGAAGAAGAAGGTAGGGAAATTCAACATGTATGGATTGGGTGTCAGTTTCTCTAGGTGTAGGGTGGTTATCTTTACCTTACCAAAGTGATAATCATAGTAATGTTCATGGCTTTTCCTAACATTGATGTTCTTTAGGAACAACTGATTGATTGTTGGAGTAGGCATGAGCTTGATTGTTTCCTTGTTAGGAAGGATGATCTTGTCTATCAACTATTGGTTGTCCAAGGATGTATGGATGTTGTGGGTATCTTTAATGATGAGGGAGATCTCCCCAATTTTGAAGGAAATATTGGTGTGGCTTTTTTGGTCATCTTCATCAATCTCTTGCATGATGGAGGGTTTTGTCAGCAAGAAGATGTACTTGGAAACGTTAGAAACTTCATTTGTTGTAACTGTAATGCAAGGAAAGTAAGTATGAGGGACTCTATGTTCAAGTTTGAGGTCCCATCAATAAATATCTTGCACTTACATTCTTTATCTAGGTGAATCTATTTGGCTTCTCTTCATAGAGATCGAGTTCGCAACAGACCACCGAGATATCCACTCCTAGTCAAGTCACTCATTGTATACTTCCAATAAAATCTCGATCTGGTGTTGAGGTCATACCTAGGATGGTCCATAGAACCCCAAACCCAATCCTTTTTGTCTTGGAGCAATAATAATAATAATTCTACATCCTTGTCATCTGGCACCTAGACCTTAATCTGGATAAATATGCACTCCCTATAACAATTAGGCAAATAACGTAGGCTCATATGGGAGATGATGGGATTGTCCTCTTCATGGAGAGACATAGTTGATGCTGGCAATATCTTGCATCTAAAAATGGAACTAGAAGTCGTTCAATGCAAGTAATGGACCAATGGGCTATAAAGTTGAATTGTGATGATGGAATGTCCTAGCAGATACCTAAGTCTTTAATGCAGGGATGAGGGCACCACCATGTTGTGATGAATCCATGGCCTTACTCAGTAGAGGTTGAAGGAGGACTCAATTTGATTTCCACAAATAAGACCGTGAAAGTCTATCATTTAATTTGTAGCTTGAGGTTGATATCCCTTAAGGTGTATTTTATTACACTGTCAAAGGGTGTAGATCTCTTTGAGGTTGGTTGCAAGTCTGAAGGATTACTTCTATGATAAGATTCTTGATAGGAAAAATGAAGAAAAAAGGACTAATGAAGCCCTTGTGTATGAAATAATCAATACAGGCTTGTCGTAACTTCTGCCTCCGTGCATCTCATCATAAGAAAATGAGATCAGGTGTTGTGTGGTGATTATGGATAGTGAATGAATGTAATTTTGGTCTCGTATCCTTGGATATGTAAGCCCCTCAGAGCATATTTGTTACAATTTATTGTGCAATGTCGAGCTTTGCATTACCTGGGCCACAGATACAAATTCTTCCAACTCTTCTAGAAATTGAATTAGATCTGAGAATTCAAGGTTGATTTTCTTGCACAGTTTAGGATTAGGAGGTACTTTATTGTTATTTACGACATGAATGAATAAATTTATTGGTTCCTCTTCTGCTACATTGTTATTAACTCATGCATAGGTGGTTACCTTCATTTTTCCTTTGTCAAGGAGTGAAGGAACTTCCATCGAGGTGATGTGGGTCACAATTGGTTTTGTGGTTGAATTGTGTATTTTGGACTACCAGCGTGGGGTGTAGATCCACCACTCATTGGGAATTTTCTATGGCAGCCACCTTTGGAACCCACATTGCTTAGCCATTCTACATGGGGAAAGATCTATGTTTGCTTATTGGCATTTTTTCATTTATGGGGATCATTGAATTCCTTTTGTGGAATGTGGCAATGGCCCACATACTTCAAGACCAATTCTAGATACCCTACTTCAGAGGAAGGATATGCCTGCATGCTGGTGAAGATATGGAGGACACAGTGTAGGATGAGGAAGGAATCCTTATTGGTGTGACCTTGTTTAATTCTCCACATTAAATCGAATCCCACAAGGCATTCTTGAGAGAAAGGAACACATATATTTTTTGCCCCTTAGCTCGATGAATGGCATAATGCATTGACATTATAGAATTTCTATAGAAGACTGGTGGAGCTCTAATGGTAGGAACTTCATTAGATGCTTGATTTCATGAAGAATGAAACTAAAAGAAGCTCCCAAGGGTGTGGACTTCCTCCTTTTCTTGGAAAGTTTTCTGATGCAAGAATTGTTGTTGAAGGTTGCACACGAGGTGGTGCATTGCTTATCATAGGAGAATTATTCACCATTGTTGGTTGCACAAGACATTGAAATGGCAGTGGTAGGTATCTATAATAGTGATATGGTAGAAAAAAGTGTTGCAACGTCATATAATGAGGTTGTTTGTTAGGTAGCATTGTTTAAGTTTGTTTTTGCTAGTGAGTTTTGACATGGGTAGCTTGATGTGCTTGATCTTGAGCCCAAGATAATAAATATTAGTGGTTGTTTTCACTTGGTTACTACAGGATAGTATCAGTACAACTCCCACTATTGAGTCTATTTCTACTTTGTCCATTTTCTCTTCCGATTTACCATGGAGTGGACTGAGGCTGAATGGAGAGGCTTACACCTTGATAGACACCTTGTTTGATAAAATAATAGATTCAAACACCTACTTGGATTATTTTTGGGAAATTATTGTAACTTCGTAGAGGTATTAGAGTTGTTATTGTCGGTGTAGGTTCCCAGATCAACACATTTAGGGCCTACTTATCTATAGACTTGAACTCTAGGTGAGAAGCTAACTCTCTCCATCATCTGAAAAACATGGAGAATCTCTCATTGTTCTATTTTAGTTCCTCAAGATCTTCCTTAGTGGGGACCTATCTAGATTCCAAGCATACTCATCACTGAACCACTTGGCCATCTTGGTCTATGTGATGATTTTCATCATGTCATGTTTGTTGTAATGCCCCTGACCTAAATTTTAAGGTAAAACTATTTGTTTAGCTTGCTTATGATGCTTATAAATTTTCTATAATCTTTTTAGATGCAATTGGGGCTTGTGGGGAGATTAAGTTTCAAGTGTGAGCTTGTTTGGATGATGTTTATGCTTTGTGTGATAGTTTTGGTGCAAATTGCAATTTAGCCAAAGAAGGGGGTTGATGTGCAATTTGTCACTTCAAGAGTGTGTCTTAGATACTTTCACATCATCTAGAGGAGACAAAAAGAAGTGGTTACCTTGCATTAACCTTATTTAAGGAGTGACACCCTTAGTTTTGACTATGGTCTCTAAGGTTTGTTGTATCTCGACCATGTGTACATGCATTGTAGTAGTGACCTATGTCGTCACCTATATCGTAACCTAGGTGGTTCTTGGGTGTGTCTCTACTGAGGCACTTCTCTTGACCATGTTGGTTTCAACCTAGGGTGTGAGGTGGAGCTTAAGATAGTTTGTCTTCTTGTGTCTTGACCTAGGTTATGTGGTGACCTCTTGTCTCAACCTAAGTAGTGTTTGATGCTTTGTTGTGACCATGTATGGTTCTTCATGGTGGGTTGTGACTGTGGCCATATTGGGGGTGACCCAAGTAGGTCAAGACCCAACCTAGAGTGTATCACCATCTTGTTCATGCAAGGTTTAAGGGGGTGCATGTTGGTTTCTTGGGTGGCCAAGTCTCCCATTGGTTCCTTAGGGTCTTGACACCTCATCTTTTTCCCTTCTCTCTCATCCCTCATGTATATAACCCCTTATCTCTCCATTCAAGTAACCCTTTCGTCCCTCCATATTTCTCCCTCTCTTTTTCTCGCCTTGGATCTTGGTGGGGCAAAAAGATCCTACTTTGGAACTCTTGGTGACCACACTCTTCTTGCATCTGGTGCTTGTGGTGATCCTTGCTTGTCTTCAACCATGGTAAGTATATTCCTTTCTTCTACAATGTTTTCTTAGATATCCTACCTCCATCTTCTATCTTTCTCTTGGCCATGGACCATGTTTTGTCATGGTGATCATCCCTGAGAAGAAACCCCTCCACACAAGGGTCATTGGCCATAGTGAGAGGATGTTGTTCCCCCTTTTTCCTCCTTCCTTTGGTTCGGCTAGGGTTTTGTTTTTCTTCTTTTATTGGGTTTTCTTTGACCTTGGTACCTTCTTGTTCTTGAGGTTCTTTGGTGTCTAAAAGAGGAACCTTTAGAGGAGCTTATTCAATCTTTGTAACGTGTATTTGGAGACCTTAGTTTGGGAGCTTGGATGTTTAGAGTTGAGCTTATTAAGGTGGGTTATATAACACTCAACCTACTCTATTATTGCACCTTTTATGCTTGAATGCTACTATTTTCTCTCTCTAAAACTTACCCCTATAATGCTAGTGGATGGTGATAATCTCTAGAGCTTGTTTGGTGGTTTGCTTGGTTGGGTAGAAATCTGAAACCATGATTACATGTACCTGATTTTGGTGATTGTGGTGTTACAGTGATCTTCCTCTATGTTTTGACCTTATCTTTGCTCCCATGAATGTTGGTCATATGTGTTGGTGCTATATGGAGTTTTAGTTTTGTTTTAGAGATTTCAAACATGGTTGATCTCTCTTGCTTGAGGTCCTTTCATGGTGGATACATTATGCATGATCTAGGATTCTTGGTGATGACAGTCAAGATGATCCCTGGTTTGGTCGAGTTGATACCCTAGTTTTTAGGTCATGGTCATGTCCTTGTTTTGGTCACAAAATGCTTGATCTTGGGTTGCGACAAGCTTGGTCTTGGGTCGCGACTTTCTTGGTCTTGGGTCGTGACATACCTTGGTTTGAGGTTGATATAGTCTTGCTTCTTGGGGTCACGACATGTGCTTCTTGGGTAGTTGGAACCCTAACCCTAGGGGGTTGCAACATGGTTATGTATATGGCTAATCTTGAGGGGAAGTGTTGCAGTTGAGACACCCTAGGTGTTGCGGTCGCGACATGTTGTAGTTTGAGGTGGTCACGATCTGGTTGTATTATGGCTGGTTGAGAAACATGCTTGAACCCATAGTTGATATACTTCTATGAGTAATGCATAAGTCATGTAGAGTGATGTTTGGATAATGTATAATCAACCAAGATAGTGGGATTGGTGTACCTAGGGTTTGGTATATGTATCTAGGTTTAAACCCTAATCGTCTATAGTGTGGAACCTTAATCCTAAAATGAGAATTTGACATGTTTGTTTCTCTATCTTGGAATGGTCATTATAGTATGATGACTTTTCTCACTTGTTTATGTCCCGTAACATTGTTTGCAATATGAACTTGATTATCATAGGTAGTGTATGCTATGATGAATGTGATATGATACAAGATGAATGAGCCTTCATGAGGCATGTTGAGAAACTTATGATACATGAATGATGTGAATGTGTTCTATGACCTGGTGATGACTTGACAGACTTGTGAATGGCAGTGTTACATGTATCACGGGGTGATAGTTTGACAAGTTCACACCATATACATTTTATATCTTGTGGATTGGTATCATGCCCTTATCTTTGTAAAGATTGTTATGTCTGTGTATATTATAACTTTATTGATGCTAGAAGGCACCTAATTGACTTAACAATCAAGTGGAACACCATCATGTAGTTTTCCCTATGCCATTGATCCATCTTTAGCATCAACACTTATTGGATGTTGAAACGGGTTTTCCCTTAGTGGGGCTCGGAGTCATATACTATTGAGTATATGCATTTACAGGATTGGCTGAGGGCCATACCCTGATAGGAGTGTGGCTATGGGCCGTAGCTTAATGATATGATTTGTATGGGGTTTCATAGGATTGGCTGCGGGCCATACCCTGGCAGGAGTGCAATTGCGGGTCGTAGCTCAGTTTTCACTAGTGTCGTGACCTATACCTTGGTATTGGAGTTTCACAGTTGAAAATATGTTGTTGGTTGTAGTTTATTGGTATGTCTCTGTGGTGTACTCGTGTACTGACCACGAGGTTCGGTGAGGTCATGGATTCTGGCTCTTCCATCAACCTTGTATGGCCCTGATTTCTATTTGGCAGTGGCCAGTTGGATTTAAGTGGTAAGACTCAAATCCTCAGGGCATAGTAAAATACGTAATTAGTAATATATTATACTTTCATAGGATCAAATATAAAACATTGGATGAGGTTTTTCTTTGATTTTGTACAATGTAGTTGGTAGTAAACATACATGTTCTTCATATTCCTTTTGAACTCTTAGATGATAATAACAGTCTTGTTGATATGGTTAGATGAATATGCTTATCATAGTCATAGCTTTACTTTTTTCCTTTAATTACCTTATATGTGTTAATAATAGTGTTAGTGGAGAGTTATATCTCCCACTCATATTTGGATCTCACTCCGCGGAATTCTCCACATCTTTCTGATGGATGTGCATGAGGAGGTAGAGATCAAGAAGCTGAGGCAGAGCAGCAACAAGAAGAATAGTAGCAGACAAGGTTGGATGTGTTGCTAGTCTTTTGGTGTAGAGTCCTAGAGCCATACATGTACACTCAGGTCCTTCGCATGGTTTTTTAGCGTGTTTGTAGAGATGCTATCGATACATGGTTTTTTCTTGTGTGCCCTTTTGATGTAAAGATATGGAAGATGTTCATGTATGTATGTCTCTCTCTCTATATATATATGTATATGTATATATATGTATATATATATGTGTGTGTGTATGGAACATGTTTCTCTTATAGTAGGTTGATGGCATATGTGATAAGAACATGTTGATGTTAGTACCTTGTTATCTATGACATTGGTTTCAATTTTTAGCGTTTTCTAGTAATCTACTTGGTTAGTTTTGTCTCCATGTTAGTTTTGAGTAATCTCGTTGGTTTGTGGCACAGTGGGTCACAATTTGTTTGGTATCAAAGCTTTAGGTTCTCTGAGTCTACAGGGACCTAGGACTAGGGTTTGTGTCTATTCTTGTGTCCTTCAGTCTGTCTTATAGTGAATTATTTTTGTGAAAAAGGAGTAGAAAGTCTTAAAGATGTCTGGAGAATATGAAGAACACACTATTGAAAGTAGTGTTGCTACACTAGGTGGTGGAACAAGGAATCATGCATAAGAAGATTGGGTGCATGAGGTCCCCCAGTTTGACCCATCCATTCTTGATAATCCTTCCTTTTAGTCTCTTTTTGGAAGTTCATGGCTACTATGACACATACGACAGACAGGATGCCCGCACCTTTTCCTAAGGAACCAGTTTCTAATGCGGAATCTTCACGTACTGGGAAGACTTTCGTGTAGCTTCATCGTGTTGGGGAAGTGGAGTATGTTAGGATGTCTGGTCCAACGGATGCGGATCTGTAGCTAACCGAGCTTGAGAAAAACTTCAAGATCCTTAGCATCCCAGAGGCTGATAAGGTGTAGCACTCAATGTACCTTATAAAAGGGAGTGTTAGCCACTGGTGGGCCATAGAAGAGAAGAGGCCTGGTGCTGAGGTAAGTTGGGAGGCGTTCCAACACAATTTCATCAATCGATACTTCCCACAAACATATCTTGATGAGAAGATAACCCAATTTAGTGGATCAGTCAAGGATCCATGACAATAAATGAGTACGAGGCTAAGTTTATGTAGATTCTACAATTATGTCCTCACATGGCTTCTACGGATGACGAGATGATTCAACATTTTCAGAAGGGGTTGAATGTTGAGTTGTCTACCTAGATGGATGACTTGGAGAATTGAGAAAGGTTTTCCACATTTCTGGAGTCTGTCTAGAGGATAGAGAGATATGTGATAGAGAAAAGAGAGATGAGTGTCGGGAAGAGGCCTGCACAGTTCCAAGAATAGTCGTCGGGAGGCTTTAAGAAGCTAAGGTTCTGCACCGCCAACACTGTAGAGGTCCAGTGGGTAGATGTTGTGGTCACCGAGTAAGGACAAAGGTCGCAATTGTCCACCTACTAGAGCTCATAGTACAACATATGTATAAGTGGAGGGGCCACTGAGACTAAAGTCTGAGATCAGGGCTTGCCATAAGTGTGGTCAGGTAGGACATCTGAGGTGGGAGTGTCTAGTGAGAGATGATGAGGTGACCCAACAACTTTGGAAAACCCAATAGGGCTCGCATATACATCATCAGTTCAGTGGTGTAGGAGGATGAGTATGTGGACTAGCGTCACATGTGGCAATGTCTTCTCAGGAAAGCAGAGGATGGGGATGAGAATAGGCAACAACTAGATTTTATGCCATGAGTCAGTCAGAGGCGATGGTCAACCCACAAATGGTGACATTTATGATGGGGTTGTTTCATTCTTATTTGTTTTCTTCATGCTTCATATATATTTTACTTGACCCAGGTGCAACACATTCTTTTATCACTCGTGATGTGATTGACAATTCTATTTTGGATGTTATTCATAGGAGAGATAATTTGTTGTTAGAAACCCCATTAGTTGGCTCTATAGTGTTGTGGGAGGTGTGTCTTTCCTATGTGCTAACCTTTTTAGCGATAACATTCAATCGGATCTCATGCAACTTGATATGCATGGATACGATGTAATCCTTAGAATGGACACCTTGGAGAAGTATAGAGTGGTCTTGGATTGTGGTTCCAAGTAGGAGATGTTTGTAGATGGTGATAAGATGTGGATCTTCCAAGGAGATAGGAAGATTCTTCTGACGTGTTCAGTGTCAGGGATGATGGAAGAGAAGTTGTTGAGGTAAGGTTGTGAGGCGTTCTTGGCACATGTAGTGGATATTGAGGTGAGCAGTCCTAGTATGCAGGATGTTCCTATTGTTAAGAGTTTATAGACGTGTTCCCTGAAGAGTTTCTAGGTGTTCCCCTTCTCTGAGAGATTGATTTCAAGATCAATCTAGTCTCAAGCACACAACCGATAGCTCATACACCATATAGGATGTCTCTAGATGAGATGGTAGAGTTGAAGAGACAATTGAAAGAGTTGCTTGAATAAGGTTTTATCAGGCTGAGTACATCGCCAGGGGGTGCACCAGTGCTGTTCATGAAGACGAAAGATGGGTCCATGAGGCTGTGTATAAACTAGTGACAGTTGAAAAAGCTGATGATAAAGAACATGTATCCCTAGATGAAGATAGATGACTTGTTTGATCAGTTGCGTGGCACAATTGTGCTCTCAGAGATAGACCTAATTTAGGGTATCACCAGCTGAGGATCAAGGAGGATGACATACATAAGTTGGCTTTTAGGACAAGGTAAGGCCATTATGAGTTTGTGGTTATGCTACTTAGTTTAACCAATGAACCAACAACAATGATGGAATTGACGAATAGAGTGTTCCGACCGATTCTTGATTAGTTTGTGGTGGTCTTCATAGATGACATCCTGATATACAATCATGACATCGATCAACATGAATAACATCACCGTTTAGGTGTTGACCTTGTTGAGGCAACATCAGCTTTACACCAAGTTCAACAAGTGTGAATTCTAGTTGAAGGAGGTGGCATTTATGGGGTATGTTATATCTGTTGAGGTTGTTCATGTGGACCCAAAGAAGGTTGAGTCTGTGATAGAGTGGGAGCAACTGAGGATGCATACATAGGTGCATAACTTTCTAGGTTTGGCAAGATATTATAGGAGGTTCATCAAGAACTTCAGTGCCATAGCTTTGCCCCTAGTGAAGTTTACAAGAAAGGATGTATCATTGGCCTAGGATGGCAAATGTCATCATCTCTTTCAGACATTGAAGGAGAAGTTAACAAGTGCACCAATTTTGGTCTTGCCTGTACAAGGGAAAGGATACATTATCTTTTGTGATGTGTCTAGGATTGCCTTGGGTCGTGTGTGGATGTAGGACAAGAAAGTGGTTTCTTTTGCTTTTCGACAGCTTAAGAAGAATGAGGAGAACTACCCAAAAATGACCTTTAGTTAGCTATTGTGGTCCACTGTTTAAAGATTTGGAGGCACTACCTTAATGGAGAGAAGTGCCAGATCTTCATAGATCATAAGAACCTGAAGTACATCTTTTCACAATAGGAGATGAACATGAGGCAACCAAGCTAGATGGATCTAATCAAGGACTATGACTGCACAACAGATTACCATCCAAGGAAGGCAAATGTCATGGCAGGTGCACTGAGTAGGAAGTTTTCTTTGTCGTCATTTGTGGAGAAGGCTCAATTCAGTTCCTTGGTGTGCTGCAATCGAGGCATGTTGGTTACTTTACATCAAATTAACATTAAGTTGGAGGTTTCCTTACTAACAAGATTGTTGGCACAATTGCATGTGAAGCCCATTTTGAGACAACAAATCAGAAAGGCAAATAGGTTAATACCATGAATCACAACCCAGGGACCATCAACATTGCTGGCTAGTACTTGAAAAATGCTGCCAAAGAAAGTTTCTTTTAATTGGAGAAGGGTTGGCACAAACCATGGTTAAGTACCAGGAATGATTAACTTTATAGTGAATGAATTTACTATGGTTCAGTATGATTTTGATTAATAAATGGTGATCTTCCCATAACAACTAGATTCCTCTAGAAAATCCTATTGCTTCCACACGATGTGACGAGGAGAAAATACATTTCTTGATTATTTCTTGAGCAATGATTCCAATACACCTGGGTTCAAGGATCGCCAGGATATGTAGGTTATTAGAAGCCTTGAGAAATTTTAGATAATTATTTTTATCATTGGATCCAACTCCCTAGACATTCCAACAAATGAGATTCATTAAAACAACAATAGAAAGTGACAAACCAATCATGACACCCAAGGTGCACCTCCTTTTCAGGGATCCCATCACTAAAGAACTCCATAGTTAAGTGTGCTTAGTTTGGAGTAGTACTTGGAGGGGTGACTAGTTGGTAAGTTTATCCTAGGTTGTACGTGAGTGAGGACAAAGTGCGCAATTCATGCTAGTGGTGGTCTGTGGGGCCAGTTACCATTCCTAAAACCCTACTAGAGCATAGGGTAGTGGACCCAGATGTTACAACATGCCATCATTGGATCATACTATGATTTATTATAATTTTCACAATTTAAATACATATGGACCAATCACATGCCATCACCTAGTAGAGCGCCCCAGTCATAGTTTTTCCAAGTAGGCTTGGACAACTAGTGGGATCGTGCCACCTAGGCTGAGCAAGCTTGTGTGGCAACACACCTAGACATACAGAAAAGAAAAGAGAAAGGACCAAGATGTCCTTACCTAACAGAAGAGAAGAAGTGGGTAGAGGGGCAATTTCCACTGAGGCTATCTTCTAGCTTGGCTCACCTCTTCTCATGCGAGCAGATGGTCAACCCAACAATTGACCTTGAGATCTTGATCCCCAGGGTGACTAGAGATGGCACTTGTGCCACCGTCGTGATCCCACAAACACAACTATTCCTTCAATTGTTCCCAAGGCGGGCAAAGTCAAGTGGACGATAGAGGGGTATCATCAGTGAAGTCCAAGGATGAACCAGGGAAAAGGTCGAGGATAGGAGAAGAATTGGAGGTAGGGAGAGAGTCTCAGAGTCTATCAAAGACTTGTGAACCTATTTGTGCCTTCACAAGAGGATCGTAGGCCTCTATTTATACTAGACTATGGTGGCCGGGTCACTATGGGAGCATGAATTGGTCAAAGCTTTAATTACCTTCCAATGTAGGTAAAACCTAGGATGGGTGGGTTCATCCTATTCTCACAAAGCTGTTGGACTAGTGTCCATAATCATTTGTACATTTAAGAGGGAGAAAGATGGGAAAAGGATTCACTCTGTTACTATCCACGTTTCCTAAACTTCCCGCAGTTATATGATGATCTTATCTTTTGATCTAGATTTAAGGGTTAGTAATTCGTGTGAAAAAAATAAAGCCTTTTCAAGATAGGAATGTATAAGTGACATATAATTTATCATCCCATTAATACATACACTTTATGGATTTTTGTATAATACAAATCTCTGATTTGGTTAATCGTTTCAATCCCACATTTTGAGGGAAAGTCTTTAATGACTTTCTCTGTGTGTGGGAAAATTTTGAGACCAAAACTCGAAAGGAAAATATATTTTTCTTAATTTGCAAGTATTCTATTTATTAGGCTTATTTTAGGTATTAAAACAACCCTTTTTTCTTTCTATCTTTTCTATGTTCTTTCTTTTGATGACTTTTCATATTAGGAACTATTTGAAACTGAAAGAAAACCATTAGTGGACATCCATACCACTTTCTATAGAATTCCACACAATCCTCACAAGTATATTATTTTTATCCATAATCTTTTGTCTTTTTCTTAACATTGGATTTTCTTTTCTTTCTTTTCCTTTATATACATCATTGGAATAACTAAATTAGTAGTTATAACAAAATTCACAAAAAGGGGAAAATTTCAAAGAAAATCATACTTTTAAAACAAAGTACACCATACTTCCAACATGCCAATTTTATTCAAATAATTATATTTCAATATATTAATACATGTGAAAAACCAGGTCATAACATCCTTCCCCTCTTATAGGAATTTTGTCCTCAAAATTCGATTGATCATAAAAATAAATCATGATGGGACTTGTCTATGTCCATCTTTAGCTCCCTTATGTCTTCATCCTCTCCATGGTGCTTCCAAAGAACCTTTACCATTTATATATTTTTATTCCTGAGATCTTTCACCTTGGTAACTAATATCCTCATAGGTGACTCAGGGTATGTCATCCTCCCTTGGAGTTCAATAGGCTCAATGCTAAACACATGGCTAGGATCCTACACATATCGCTTTAGATTGGACACATGGAACGCATGATGCATCATACTATACTCTGGGGTAATTCTAGACGATAAGCACCTTCACCAATCCATTCTAGGATCTCAAATCGACCCACGTATCAGGGACTCAATTTTCTCTATTCTTAGATATGTCTCAGAGGGGTCAAATTTTTAGAAACACATAGTCCCCTATAGTTAAGTGCAAATCAGTCCACCTTGCATCAACATATGAACTCAATCGATTCTAGTTTCTCTTAGGACTTTGCTTCATCAAAGCGACTTTATCGGCATATAATTGTAGTTCCTTAGACCTCATCAAGGTCCTCTTCACCGAAATCATCCTAGTAGAGCGGTGAAAAACACAGCCTCCCACAAAGAGCTTTAGACTAAGGCATCCTGATACTGGCTTGGTAGCTATTATTATAGGAAAACTCAGTTAAGGTAAAGTATTATTTCCATCATCCACCCCAATCGATCATACATGCTTTCAATAGTTCTTCAAAGGTTTACCTCTTTGATTGTCCATTAGTTTGGGGGTGATGTATCGTGTTAAATTTCAACCTTGTATCGAGTTCTTCCTATACTTGTTTCCACAACTTAGGGGTGAACTTAGGGTCTCAATCAGAGATAACTAAACTCAAAACACCATGCAAACAAATTGTCTCTCTAACATATAGTTCATCTAGGTCTTACCCCTTGGTAGTGACCTTTAGGGCAAGGAAGTTTTCCTATTTGGTTAGGTGGTCCACCACAACCTGTAATGCATCATGGCCTTTCTTTATCCACAAAGTCCATAGTGATCTAGTCTCATTTCCATCTCAATAGATTGTAGTAACCCACCGGGTCATTGTTGTTCAACCTTCACCATTTGGATCCTGAGACAACTGGCCACATATGACGTGATGTCTCTCTTCATTCTAGACCAGCAAAAGTATTGTTGTGAGTCTTTAAACATCTTAGTGGTGCCAATGTGTACTATATACTTAGAACCATGAGCTTATTGCAATATATGAGTCTTCAAGGGGGAATCCTCAGGAACCCAAATTTGAATTTAGTACCATATTCCACCATCAACACATACTGAGAGGTGCATTTTAGGTTTCTTCATCAATCCTTTCATGTTTTCTTGCTCAAGGTTGGCTAACTGGACAACTAACAGCTTGGTCAAAAAGTCATGTTTGATTTGTCCTTACTTGATACCTCGACACATAGTTAGACAGTTACTCTTGTGTTGTTCATTAGATTAATTCTTACCTCTATAGAATTCTAATTCAATTTGTTAATTATATTCACATTTGAAATTTTAATTGGTTGGTTACCTCATATTCCTTAGTTTCCAAACCATTTATTCAATATTCTCTCATAGGGGTGAGGTAACACCTCAAACCCTTAGTTATCCTAAAATGATTTCAACTTAGTATTCATTTCTCATATAATTTCCATTTTTTTATATATGGAATGTGTCTATCCCATCTCTCACACTCATAGCAAGATGAAATAAGCATTTTTCTATAGTCCAAATACAAAGCTCATCCCATTCCTAGAGTTCTGATAAAGTATTCACACATTATCTTTTAATTTCATAATTAGGTTGAATCATTCTCCACATGACTCCAGACCATGAATACCACCATTCGCTTAATTCTATGCATACATATGGGTAAAAATTTTCTCATAACCTTTGAGTCTAAAGCATTTGTCTTTTTTTAAGATTCTTATTCGAACAATATCACTTGTCTTCTATACACCTCTCATGTCTCATCATCATTAGTCATTCCCTCAAGATCCCTAGGGCATATGTACCTTTGGAATAATCTCCTCTTTACCACCAAGGGCCTTATCCACTTATCACATATCCATACTCGTAAGTCTTATGTACTGACGTGTATTTTACTACGCGCTAAAAATGCAAGTATACGCGTCGAGTAGTACATGCCTTTGTGAGGCCCGAGTCGAACACAGGGATACTCAGAATTGTCAGAGACTCCTACTAACTATTTGCGATCAGCTAAGCTGAATAACAAATTGGGGTTTGTTGTCAAAATAAAAAGAAAACAAAAATAAAAGAAAACAAACAATCGATTAAAGGTTAATTTATTCAATTCAAAAAGGTATCTTTAGGGTTGCGGTTTCACCGCGGGTTTTCATTGTATTAGATTTTATATAATGCCTCAATCTTCTCTCTCTATCTAGGTAGTGGCCTGAAAACAGAATTGCCCACTGTCGTGGTACAATTCACTACTTAGGTTTAGGTCGGTTCCACCATCGTAGTAACCTATCCCCTAAACTAAGTGCATTACGAACGATCTCTCAGTATCCACCATTAATTTTACACCACCTTGTTCAAGGGATTTATCGATTAATGTAGGATTCGTCTCTTTTCAACCGTTAATCCTTCTTTAAAAGTGATTAAGGGCATTAGGTTATTATTATGGTGATCAAGCATAACAATATACGGAGAAAACGAAACTATGCCACGGATTTAAGAGAGAAAATATGAATTACTATTATAAAACTGTCATACAATGAATTCCCGGGCTACTCCCGATCCTAAAGATGGAGGGGATTAGCCCCGCATGTTCATCTCATACAAGTACATGGAAGAAATAGGGGAAATCATATGAAAAACATGAATTGAATGGGAAAACCCCTGAACGGAGAATAACTGATTGATCCTTTGCATAGAACACGAGCTTTCCCGCCTCTCGGTGGTGAAATCCGTCTTCGGCAGCATCCGGATGGTCTGGTATGAACTTTTGGCCTCCGTTCTCCTTTCTCTCGCTCCTCGACACTTGTGCAATCGCAAAAATGAGATATACCTCGTCTCGGCGGCCGTCCTTAGGTATAAGTCCCTAATTAGGTCGTTAATTAACTCCAGCCGTCCGATTAAGATAAATCTGAATCCAACGCATATCTGACGGTGTCGATACCATCGACGCGGGTCGATGGTATCAACCCAGTGTAGTAGCGACAACCTTTCTTTCTTTTCGTCCGAGTGCCTGAAGCAATCTCGATACCATCGACTTGGGTCGATGGTATCGACTACCCTATAGTGACGGTTTTGTCGTTTTGTGTCGTTGTAGCCTCCATGCTTCGATGGTATCAACTTGGCATCGATACTATCTACAGCTTCTTCGCCAGCAACCTGAAGGTGTCTCGATACCATCGACATCAACGTCGATGGTATCGACTCTTTGCTGCTCCTTTCGGCTGGCAACCTGTGGCCCTGTCGATGGTATCGACTTCCGTCGATGGTATCGACGGAAGCAAATACTTATTTTTCCTGAAATTCAAAGAAAAGATCAAATAAATCCACACAAATAATAATAATGTGATAATTAATGCTCAAAATGATAAAACTAAGGGGATTTGACATAAAATGATGGCAAAGACCAAAATGGATGAATTATGCAATATTAACCATAAAAATGACTAATAAAAGCACAAAACACATATCAAATAGGTCTATAAATGTGACTCAAAATCATCGCATCAAACTCCCCTAAGCTTGAACATTGCTCGCCCTCGAGCAACTAATCCTTAGAATAGAATTCCAAATGTCAACTGAAAAACAACACACCAACCCAACATCCCATATGACTCCCCACTGAACATTCACAAACCGGCCTTCTCTAACCACAGAACGGTAATTACCCTAAAGGCGACAGTAATCATCAATAAAAGAAATTGACCTCCAAACCGATGAACACTATCACATAAGGCAGTTAACATAATAGAATTTGCCGGTTCAGACTTGGTGCATCCTGTGATCGCCTATACTACGTTGCTCGCCCTAACTACCATCTAAATGGAAGCCGTTCTCCTGATATACATTAGTGAGGAGCAATTCACGGTGGCCTACCAATCCGAGCAACGGATGGATGAAAATGGGTAGCTCATGGAAGAAAGTGGAAGTATTGTACAGTTTCAACATGCATATACAAGAATGTCCTATATGATGCAAATGCACATTAGAAATGCCCTAATGCCTAAAATTGGGTGGAATGATGCATGCACTAACCATCCACCTCAAAGTGAGATGGATATCTAGTCAAGCTACATCATGTACTCAACTATCCTGAAATGCAAGTGATATCATGTTCCTTTCTCCTTCTTATTTCACTTTCATCTAAATTCTTTTTCTTTTCTTTTTTTTATTGCAGTTTTTCAGCTTTTTTTTTCATCCCACATATCCATAATTGCTTAAAGATAAGTTTATTGGGCTATTTTCTTCATATTCAGAAATTTGTGCACTATTTATAAGGTATGGCACAATTAATTCACCATTGGGGAAAAATTGAGATACATGATATACTTTATGCATGAAAATCATGAATGCAACTACATGACATGCACCTAAAGGTAATGTGCATGCATCACTATATTTTTTTTTTCTTTTTATGCAAACATATGGAAATTACCAATGCAAGTCCTATCTAAATGCTATGCACACAAAAAGGAATTAAAACTACACTTTACTTCCAATTCTTAGGTGGATTATGAGAGAAAGATGAAATGAAGTGGAACGATCACAAGACTAGATGACTGAACCTTAGAAAGATATTATGTGTCCCTCCTTACTGACCTGTGTAGTAGTTTAGAGGGTTCTATCTCTTACATACAATTAAGGTCTCATTACCATTTGGTTAGGTTAGGCTCAAACAATCATTTCCGTCCACTTTCATGAATCATTAGGAGTACAGGTGTGAAATGTTGTTTTAAAGTTGACATAATCAATCATTTTCGTAGGATGTGTGCCCAAAGGTCAAACAAAACAAGCTATCCAAACACACAAAAATGTTCAAATTTCCCTTGAATTTCCCATGCACTAACAACAAGATGACACACTTTTACGACATCCACAATTACACTAGATAGCACGTGGATCCTACAAAAACTAAAATAGAAAGAAACAAATAAAAAGAGAACAAAAGCAAAAAGAAATGCTAAAAACTAAAAATGATAAAAGATAGAGCTATTCCAACTACCCCCCTAAGCTTGAATTCGACTATGGCCTCATAGTAAAAAACAAACTTAAAGATTGGAACAGGATACCAGATCACTCTTGTGGAGGTGGAGGTGGGTACTGTGGAGCCGTAGGATCCCAAGAAGGATACTCCCCCTGGAAGCTTGGATCATAATGGGTCCTCGGCGGAGGTTGTGGATAGCCTCCAAAGTAACTCTGACTCCAGTAGTGGTCATAGAAGGGCTCCTGCTGCATCTCCATCCGCTGCAACCGATTGTGTATCTGTTGTTGGTTGTCGAGGAGAAGACGTTCATTCTCGAACATCGCCCTTTGGTTGTCAAGTATCTGGGTCGTCGTGTCCTGAATACCAGTATACATCGCCATGTGCTGCTGCTGCATCTGATGAATGTCCTGTAACACCGTGTACATGCCTTGCATGGAATAGGCATCCCCACTTGGCTGCGAGGGCTGTGGTGGTGGAGGCAAAGGCCGTGATGATGATGCACCTGGATGCATCCGAGGACGCTTCCGGGGTGCTACTCGTGCTCAAAGAGGTGTGAATGCCTCTTCTGCCTCTTCTGCCTCGTCTGCCTCGTCGTCCTGTCCGTCGTCATTGCCGCCTTCTTCATCATCGGAGTCGATGGATATGATCGGCCATCTGAAGTGTTGTGCGCCCTCGATGTTGAATACGGGATCCGGCAGCGTGCACTCCTGGTACGCTTGATTTACGTGGCAATGCGCAAATCCCACACCATCCCGGAGAAGAATTAGGTTGGCCCGATGAAGATGTTGCAAGTTGACCTTGCTTCTCATCGTAAGAGGAGTCAGCTGATCGAGATTCAAGCCCTCTTCACCGTGCTCCTCGTGCAAATGAATCGGGGCTCTCCTCGTGCTCCTCTTCACCGCCAACACTCAGTGTAGAAAGAATGCACCCCAGTTGCATTCTTGTCTCGTCAGGTGCTTGTATAGGAAGAAAAGATCAGGCTCCTGGAATTTGCTCAATGCAAGATCGCTTCGAGCAAAGATGGTTGAGCTCAACATCCTGTGCAAGACCCGTGCAAATGGGTGCTCAAAGTCAGCTACCGCGGCGTTGTGGTAGCTCACCGACCTCCCATGCGGAACCGTCACCAACTCGGCGAAGATGGCGGCGTAGTCGGCGCTGTTGTCCGTCCGGCGGTAGTCGTACCTGGAGCTGTTCCAGTTGAAAATGTTGTTGAACTGCTCCAGAGTGATGGTGTAGTCGTGGTTGTAGAGCCGGAAAGACACCCGACCCTTCTCCCACTCACGGTCGCTGGCGGACATCTCGTTGGGCACGAAATTTATGTCGAGGGACGCCATGAATTCTACCACCAGTTCCTTATACGTCGGCCACTCACCGAAGAAAGGCTGACCGTCCTCGTGGCACTCCAGCTCGTCGTGGCCATGGCCCGTTTGGTGTGCTTGTCCTTTGAGCACATAGTCCAAATTTGCCTTGAAGCCAAGATCACCGAGCATCTCTGGGTCCACATACCGGGTTGGCTCAATCTTGCGCTTCATGATTTCGTCGAAGATCTTCCTCACCTCCGCAGACAGGTGGACGAGTCGAGGATGTGCCACCGATGATGGCGGTGGTGGCACGAACTCGGGGATGTCGTCCTGACGAGCACGCGAGGAAGAAGCCAGCGGTAAGCACCATGATGGCGAAGAGAAAGGGATTAGAAGACGAGAGCTCGGAGAAGAATGGAGATATGAATCTCCACTCGGTGAAGATCGTAGCTCGGTGATGTTGTTCTTCGCTCTTGGATGGCTCGGGGGAGTGCTCGGCGCAAAGGAGGAAGATCACTATGAAGGTGTGACGTCAAATGACGTAATGAATCTCCTTATATAGACTTGATCGGCCCCACTGTTGACCCGTCGATACCATCAACGCGGGTCGATGGTATCGACACGTCTCGATGCTATCCGGCCCCCTCGCGAGTATCGACGGCTGACGATTACTTGATCTTAAAACCCGGATTGCTGACGTGTCGATACCATCGACATAGGTCAATAGTATCGACGCTGCACCCGGATCGATGACGTGGAAGCCGTGATCGCCGTCGATTTGTTTGCGCGGATCGGTGACATGGATGGTCGATACCATCGACAGATGTCGATAGTATCAACTTGGCTTCATTGCGACACCGCCACTTTGCACTTCAACCTGGAACCATGTCGATACCATCGACGAGGCCGTCGATGGTATCGAGTTGACTGAGACAAATCGGTCTGAACTTCTCCAGAGATCTCGATGGTATCAACACCCTTGTCGATACTATCGACTTTTGCTTGGCGACCTGCCTGTAGGTGTGTCGATACCATCGACAAGGCCGTCGATGGTATCGACTCAGAACGAAATCTGCAGTCGTCAACCTGTATCCTTGTCGATACCATCGACCAGTATGTCGATGGTATCGACTCTGCCTCAGCCTGCACAATAAACAAACGGATCAAGGTATCTTCTTTACACTAAAAATTGAACAAAAATAAAGCAACCTACGACTATAATTAAACTATCCTAATGTACCGATAGTTGGGTTGCCTTCCAACAAGTGCCCTTATTTAACGTCTTAGGCTAGACGGCTTTCGGGCATCTCATTCATCCAAAAGTGTAATGAGTTTAACCTCATTTACCTTTCTCTTGTAATTCTCACCAAAATAGAGCTTCAGCCTCTGTCCATTTACCAAGAACGTGGTATCACCATCACGTACTAGAATCACGCCGTGTGGTTTGACCTCTTCCACCACAAACGGTCCACTCCACCGGGATTTTAGCTTCCCAGGATGTAACTTGAGTCAGGAGTTGAACAACAGAACACTATCTCCTTTCTTGAACGTGCGCAACTCGATGTGGCGATCGTGGATCAGTTTTGTGCGCTCCTTGTATATCCGGGCATTCTCATACGCCGTCATCTGTAACTCATCCAGCTCATTCAATTCAAACATTCTCTTTCTCCCAGCTTCATCATAACTTAGATTTAGCCTTCTAAGCGCCCAATGGGCCTTGTGCTCCAACTCCACCGGTAGGTGACAAGCCCGGCCATACGCCAACCTAAAAGGCGTGGTGCCTATAGGTGTTTTGTAAGCCGTTCTGTATGCCCACAGTGCATCCGATAGTAGGGCACTCCAGTTCTTCCTTGTGGAAGCCATCGTTCGCTCTAGAATCTTCTTAATTTCACGGTTGGAGACCTCCACTTGGCCTTGAGTCTGCGGATGATATGGAGTGCCAATGTTATGCTTGACCCCATATTTCTTCAATAATGTCGAGAACTTCTGATTCTTGAAATGTGTACCCCCATCACTGATTATCATTCAGGGTATCCCAAACCTGCAGAAAATATTCTCCTTCACGAACCTGCACACTATAGTAGAATCATTAGTCCTTGTGGGGATTGCTTCCACCCACTTCGACACATAATCAACTGCTAACAAGATATATAAATTGGAGTTTGAGGACACAAAGGGTCCCATGAAATCTATGCCCCATAAATCAAATACCTCAACTTCCTGAAATACATTCAGGGGCATCTCCTGTCGCTTTGATATATTACCTGCTCGCTGACAAGGATCACATTGCCTCACAAAATCGTAGGCATCTCGAAACAAAGTTGGCCAATAAAGGCCGCTTTCCAAAACCTTAGCTGCCGTTCGCGAGCTGGCGTGGTGTCCTCCCGTAGGTGATGCATGACAATGATGGAGAACACTCTCGTACTCCACTTCAGGCACACACCTGCGTAAAATACCGTCCCTGCATTGCTTAAGAAGAATTGGATCATCCCAAAAATAGTATCTTAAAGAATGAAAGAATCTCTTTTTCTCCTGATATGACCAATCTTCCGGGATGATCCCGTAGGACAAATAATTTACAATTTCAGCGAACCAAGGCTCTTTAGAGTTAATTTTCAACAGTTGTTCATCCAGAAACGTCTCGTTTATGGGTATATGCAAATCTTTTTCATCGACCCTATCTAACCTAGACAAATGATCAGCCACTACATTTTCAATCCCAGATTTATCCTTAATTTCAATGTAAAATTCCTGTAAGAGCAAAATCCACCTAATGAGTCTAGGCTTTGCGTCTTTTTTCTCCATCAAGTATTTTATTGCAGCATGGTTAGTCCATACAACTACTTTAGAACCAACTAAATACTGCCGGAATTTTTCGAAAGCAAACACAACGACAAGTAATTCTTTTTCAGTAGTTGTATAATTCAATTGGGCATCATTCAGAGTTTTTGAAGCATAGAAAATCACGACGGGCTTATTGTCTACCCGCTGCCCCAATATGGCTCCTACCGCAAAATCCGAAGCGTCACACATCAATTCGAAATGTTTTGTCCAATCCGGCGTTTGCACAACCGGGGTAGAAATCAATTTTTCTTTCAAAACATCGAATGCATGGAGACACTTATCATTGAAATCGAAAACCGCATCTTTCTCCAAAAGCTCAGATAAAGTTTTGCAATTTTAGAAAAATCCTTTATGAATCGCCGATAGAACCCGGCGTGTCCCAGAAAACTTCTCACCCCTTTTACAGAATTTGGTGGGGGCAACTTGGAAATGACCTCAATTTTCACCGGGTCCACCTCAAGACCTTTGCTAGACACCTTGTGTCCTAGCACTATTCCCTCAGTCACCATCATGTGACATTTCTCCCAATTTGGGACCAAGTGTGTGTCCTCACAATGCTGTAACACTTTGTCTAGGTTATAGAGACATTCATCAAACGATGCACCATACACTGAGAAGTCGTCCATAAAAACCTCTAGACAGCGCTCTACCATGTCAGAAAATATGGCTAGCATACAACGTTGAAACGTCGCCGGTGCATTACATAAACCAAACGACATTCGACGGTAAGAAAAAGTCCCATAGGGACACGTGAACGTAGATTTCTCTTGATCCAAAGGATCAATCGAGATCTGGTTGTACCCCGAGTACCCGTCTAGAAAACAAAAATGCGATCGCCCGGCAAGACGCTCTAGAATTTGATCTATGAACGGAAAAGGAAAGTGATCCTTAAGTGTGGCAGCGTTCAAACGAAAGTAGTCAATACAAACTCGCCACCCGGTTACCAATCGGGTGGTGACAGGTTGATTCAATAAATTTTGAGTGACAGTAATTCCCCCCTTCTTAGGGACTACCTGTGTGGGACTCACCCATGTCGAGTCTGATATGGCATAGATAATCCCTATAGCAAGAAGTTTAATGACCTCTTTCTTCACAACCTCCATCATGCTCGGATTTAGACGTCTTTGAGGCTGAATCACAGGCTTGGCTCCCTCCTTGAGCCGAATTTTGTGCTGACATAGAGTAGGGGAAATCCCCTTTATGTCTGCAACGGACCACCCAAAAGCTCCTCGGTGGTTTTTCAGCACTATCAACAGCTGCTCCTCCTCTTCCGCACTCAAATAAGCAGAAATGATCACCGATAACTTGTCTTTCTCAGCTAGAAAGACATACTTGAGATGCGGGGGTAGCGGCTTTAATTCCAAATCCGGCGGGCTGATAAGAGATGATTGCAGCGGCGGGGGAAGTGCACCTAAATCTTCATAGTGCCTCGCATAGAAGCATGGAAGCATCTGAAGCATTTTAGCACACTCTTTGAGTGATTTACTCTGCATCCAATCATATGTAATATTCAACAAACAAGCCTCCAACGGAAGTTCCGGATATGCATCAGAAACAGAAATAGCGATCACATCATCCTCCAAAGAAGGCGGAATGTCCTCATTCTCATCATTCGGAAATCCCACAACTTTACACAAAGAAACTACCTTAGTCTGCTCCATGATATCCACAGCTAAGGTTCCATTGTCCACCTTGCTCATCACATGAGCCATATCCAGAAATGGTTTTCCAAGGCAGAGTGAAATATTGCAGTCCAGATGTTTCACCATATTGCACTGTTCTTTTGATTTAGCTGACGCAGTGCTAGAAGGCATGACCATCTCAAAGCGGTCATCTTCTATGCCCAAGGTCAAGCAACCTCTTCCCATCTCCAAGATCATGTCGGCTGTAGCTTGGAAGGGACGTCCAAGTAACAGCTCATTGCCATGCTCATCCTGCATCTCCATAACCACAAAATCAGCCGGAAAGACAAATCGATCCACCTTTACTAAGACATCTTCACAGATTCCATAAGGCTTCACCACAGAGTTGTCAGCCAATTGAATCGTCATATTGCTCGGCCTTGACTCCTTCAGTCCCAGCTTTTTAAATGTCAAAAGGGGCATCAAGTTGATGCTTGCTCCTGAATCACACAACGCTTCGCCAAATTTAACCTTCTCGATATAGAAAGAAATGTTGAAACACCCTGGATCCTGTCTCTTTGGCGGCAAAGTTCCCATGATGAAGGCACTCACTTTCTCCTTTAGCACGATGACCTCTGTATCCGGAATTTTTCTTTTCTTTGTAATGACATCTTTTAGAAACTTCCCGTATGAAGGAATTTGCTCAATGGCCTCCAGTAAAGGAATATTGACTGAAAGCTTCCTAAAACTGTCTAAGAACTTCTTGAACTGTGCATCTACCTTCCTTGCCTTCACGCTATTTGGATACGGGACCGGAACAGCTTGTGCCCTTTGATGAGGTGGCACATAAGGTGTCTTTTTCTGCGGTTCCTCCTCTACAACCTGTTCTTCAGTACCATCCACAGCTAGGTCTTCAACTTGTCCTGTGACTGGTGTGGGCTGTTCCGTAGTGGTTTCACCTTCAACTTCATCTCGCGGTGTGCTTGTTTCATCAGTTCTTGGATTCAACACTTTCTTACCGCTTCTAAGAAGGATAGCCTTAGCTTGCTGGTTTCCCCCGGGAACATTGGTATTCCCCGAAAAACCCAGATGTGCATGTTTCTTTAAACTAGCTATTTCGGCTGCCATCTGTGCCATGGACGTCTCAATGGTCCTCATTTGAGCCCCATGGCTCTGCAATGTCTGCCCGAATTGGTTCATGTATTCTCCTTGCTGCTTGATTTGCTGCCTGAATGTATTCATTAGCTCTTGATTTTGCTTGATGACCTGATTGAGCAACTCCGTGCTCTTTTCTTCTGCAACTTGCGTGGGCTTGGCCTCCGGATCCTGTAGAAAATTGTTCGAATCCTTCCATGAGAACTTTTTGTCCTTTCTCCATGAGTAGTCATTGTTCCTATACCCTTGTTGTTGTCTCATGTATTTGACTTGAGCCTCATCCTTGGACTCATTATCCTCCTTTTGCAGTAATTTCTTTGCGAGAAGATCCATCTTCTCATTCAGCTCTCTCATCGCCTTGGATTCATTGACGACTCGTGCTTGCTCAACTGGGCCTCTTTCTCTTTCACCCCAGGACTGCTTTCTAGCCATGTTCTTGAGTATTTCCCAACATCTACTGTCTGTGTTGTTTAGAAAAAATCCTGACCCGGCTGAATCCAGATTACTCCTATCATGCTCGGAGAGAGCAAAATAGAAGATTTTCACCTGCGTCTCTTTGTCCAGCCCGTGATGCGGACACCTCCTCAACATAACCTGAAATCGCTCCCAGGTCTCAGAATACGTTTCACCAGCCTATTGGGTGAAATTATGAATCTTCCGGATCATGTCGTTAGTCTTCTCAGGAGGGAAGAACCTCTCAAAGAAGACCTCCACCATATGGTCCCAAGACTCCATGAACTCATCATCTAGATTATGTAACCACTCTCGTGCTGCTCCCGCCAAGGAACTTGGGAAAAGCTTGAGATATAATGCATCTTGTGGAAACCTGTCTATTTTTACCATGTCACAGTTTTCAACGAACTGGCTGATGTGTGCAACAAGATCCTCATTCTTCAGCCCATGAAACGCATTTGATTTCACCAAATTAATCAATGCTGGATCGATCTTATATGTCGGTATGTTGATCGCCTGCTTCTTTATAGGCCCCTTTGAAGCTGATGAGGAAGAAGCTTTGATCTTCTCCCATATAGTCTGTGGCTCAGCCATGTCTTCTGGTTCAGATTCAGAATCTATCTCTTCTTGGTTCTCTTGCTCGTAATACTCCTCGTCCTCAGGTCCTGGAAGTGGAACCTCGGGTGTGCGATTTTCGTAGTCCGTACTACGTGTCTGCACCATGCAACGTACCTGAAATGAGAAAATTCAAGTTCAGTACTATGCTTAGACGAGTATAAACAATTATAGAGAAATTTAGAAATATTTGAAGTTGTTTCAAAATAAAAAAAATGTGTCCTAGAGTGGCCGCTCGTAGCACTCGAAGTGCCAACAATTCGCCGTATCCCCGGCAACGGTGCCAAAAACTTGACGTGTATTTTACTACGCACTAAAAATACAAGTATACGCGTCGAGTAGTACATGCCTTTGTGAGGCCCGAGTCGAACACAGGGATACTCAGAATTGTCAGAGACTCCTACTAACTATTTGCGATCAGCTAAGCCGAATAACAAATTGGGGTTTGTTGTCAAAATCAAAAGAAAACAAAAATAAAAGAAAACAAACAATCGATTAAAGGTTAATTTAATCAATTCGAAAAGGTATCTTTAGGGATGCGGTTTCACTACGGGTTTTCATTGTATTAGATTTTATATAATGCCTCAATCTTCTCTCTCTATCCAGGTAGTGGCCTGAAAACAGAATTGCCCACTGTCGTGGTACAATTCACTACTTAGGTTTAGGTCGGTTCCACCGTCGTAGTAACCTATCCCCTAAACTAAGTGCATTACGAATGATCTCTCAGTATCCACCATTAATTTTACACCACCTTGTTCAAGGGATTTATCGTTTAATGTAGGATTCGTCTCTTTTCAACCGTTAATCCTTCTTTCAAAGTGATTAAGGGCATTAGGTTATTATTATGGTGATCAAGCATAACAATATATGGAGAAAACAAAACTATGCCACGGATTTAAGAGAGAAAATATGAATTACTATTATAAAACTGTCATACAATGAATTCCTGGGCTACTCCCGGTCCTAAAGATGGAGGGGATTAGCCACGCATGTTCATCTCACACAAGTACATGGAAGAAATAGGGGAAATCATATGAAAAACGTGAATTGAATGGGAAAACCCCTGAACGGAGAAGAACCGATTGATCCTCTGCGTAGAACACGAGCTTTCCCGCCTCTCGGTGGTGAAATCCATCTTCAGCAGCGTCCAGATCATCTGGTATGAACTTCTGGCCTCCGTTCTCCTTTCTCTCGCTCCTCGACACTTGTGCAATCGCAAAAATGAGATATACCTCGTCTCAGCGGCCGTCCTTAGGTATAAGTCCCTAATTAGGTCGTTAATTAACTCCAGCCGTCCGATTAAGATAAATCTGAATCCAACGCATATCTGACGGTGTCGATACCATCAACGCGGGTTGATGGTATCGACCCAGTGTAGTAGCGACAACCTTTCTTTCTTTTCGTCGGAGTGCCTGAAGCAATCTCGATACCATCGACTTGGGTCGATGGTATCGACTACCCTATAGTGACGGTTTTGTCGTTTTGTGTCGCTGTAGCCTCCATGCATCGATGGTATCGACTTGGCATCGATACTATCGACAGCTTCTTCGCCAGCAACCTGAAGGTGTCTCGATACCATCGACATCAGCGTCGATGGTATCGACTCTTTACTGCTCCTTTTGGCTGGCAACCTGTGGCCTTGTCGATGGTATCGAATTCCGTCGATGGTATCGACGGAAGCAAATACTTGTTTTTCCTGAAATTCAAAGACAAGATCAAATAAATCCACACAAATAATAATAATGTGATAATTAATGCTTAAAATGATAAAACTAAGGGGATTTGACATAAAATGATGACAAAGACCAAAATGGATGAATTATGCAATATTAACCATAAAAATGACTAATAAAAGCACAAAACACATATCAAACAGATCTATAAATGCGACTCAAAATCATCGCATCATGTACCTTTAATCATTTTACAAGATCTTAGGTTTGACTTATGGCCCTACCCCTCCTAAGGGTTTTATTGAGATGTCATCACTTTATTTTATTTCATTAAACATTTTTCTTGAGGTTTCTCTGATAATGTCAAGAACATTATATCCTTTATAAATATTTAACTCAAATTTACTTCATCGCTTAGGGAACCCATAGTTTGCTATATGTCCCTTCATTGGACTCATGGATACCTTCCCATATGGGCCTGGTCTGATTCTATCGATCACTTCCATAGTTAACTTTCCACATTCCCCTTAGAGATGGCAATACATGGGCCCAAACAAACATACTCAATATATGTTATTTTATACTTCATGCACTTAATCTCTTAATTTTTGAAGTGACATTTACTGTTACCTCAATACTAAAATTGATTTGTGAATTCACCCTTCTAAGGGAGGTCCTATCCCAGGATAAGATAAAACTAACATTTATTGGAAACCAACAAAAATGATCCTATACTAAGATTTATATTATTACAAAGGAACATGTCCTTCATGCATATTTCTTATCACACCATCCATTTTCTTTCTACCTGGGAGTTATATTATTGTGCCATGTGATTTACTATTCAATTGGATCACTATCAAATGCTTCATTTCTATTTTGCTTACACAAGAACTAATATATTATGTTCCACATGCTTAGAACTACATTATTTGATAAACCATATATTTTATATAACATGGTGTACTACAACATTCTAGGGATGGCCAATTTCCATAAGTCGTACTGCATTGGTCTGAGCTCCCTTATCATCAGTTGTGAAGACTTGGACTTGTTGGCATTCTTCAACAATTGGGACTACCCCTTGTGGTGTTGCTACCATAGGTTGAGCTACTAGTGAACTTGGACCTCAAATGTCAAGGACAGGATAATCATCTGGGATCCTTCTTGCCAGCAATGATAGCACACTTTATTCGCATATTGGCATTTATTGAGGTGTTTCTTTCCATAGGTGCTACAGGTGGGGTTTGGGAATCTTGCGACGGGTTTTCCCCTTTCTATCTCTCTTACCTTGAAGCATAATCTGCTTTCCTCTCTCCTTCTAGGTGAATCTTGTAGAGAAGATGGTCTAGAATTCCATCCAGGCCATAAAGTCCTTGATTAGGTCTCCATCAATGATGTAATTCTCCCACCAAATATTTGATGTTCCCTTAAGCAGGTGTGCAAAAAACATAATCTTCATGTTGGTTTGCACCTCTAGAATGTGGAAGTCATTTTACAAAGAAAGAAGCCAGGCTTAGACCTTATCAACTACCTAAGAGTTGTCTTCAACCCATAACTTCTCTATATCCAACTTGATGAATTTGAGGATGGTGGCTCTAATATAAGGGTGGACAGGTACGGGTTCATCATTCTTGTCCAAGGCAACATATTTGAGTTCAATGGCATTGACAGCCTCGGTGAGCTCCTTCTTTTGTCCTAGATAGAGAGAATCAAGGATATGAACAACTACTTTCCCTATTATAGGTCCAAAACTGGAAGAATGGTCAGGGTCATCCTTGGGACCATCTTCCATCATAGGTTTGGCCTAGGTCTAGGTTATCTTTAAGGTTGAGGATGTCAAAGGGGGCATCTTTGGGTTCATAACCTTCCTCAGCTGTGGTCTCCCCTGGTCTCCTCCACTTCTTGGAAGTCTCATCTTCCATCATCCTCCTTGAGGATATTCTCTTTTGGTAGGAGGGCCTTACCTCATGACAGTCAAGGATGACAATGGTCTTGGTGCGGGCCATTCTGTTTCATATAAATTAGCCTTATTAACTTAGTTTCATTCTTAGGGTATTAAAGCATCATAATGATTATGCCTGTGACATCTTGTTCACGTGCATTTTATTATTTGGTGGAGGATGCATTAATCCTTAATATCCATGACCCTAATACTCAGAAGGGTAGAGAGAGAAATTAGATGCACCTAGCATTTAGTGAGTGAAGGGGGTAGAGAAGTGATGAAAGTAGATGAGAAGAAATCCTATATGTATTTTATTTCGATTTAAATACTCTAACTTTTTCCAGGCTAAATGCATGAGTTCAGGAGTCCTCGTAAGATGACTAGCAGTGCAGAAGACAATCTTGCCAGTCCGCAGATTGTGGTCCTTTCTAGATGCCACCGTCTTTGGAAAACACTCTAATAATTCCCTTGGGCTCTACAAAACTTTTAAAATTAATAATTATTTAGGATTAAATGGTAAACCATGATCTCATTCTAAATGTAACGACCCCTCCCCTAGTATCCACTATTCAGGCAAACTGAGAGGACAAGGGCCATTACCATAACTACATGATCATGGTTTAGTAATTAACTAAAAATAATTAATAAATTTTACTAAATTGTAAAGAGTTTGAACAACATAAAAGGTAAACTCTCAACTAAGGAGTTACATTGGAAAGGGAAAACTAGTGTTTATAACTGGAAATAAATGCCAATTGTATATATCCTCTAGGTTTGCATTATATCTTTTCATTTGATTCCTTCTTCTCTGGATGTCCATTTTTCATCATGATAGCAAGTTATTATAAAACACCGATAAATAAAACTCAATATGTATAACAAGTTATATCGATATGTGGGGGAAACAAAATATTCACATGTAGGTGTAACAATATAGTCAACCAAAGCAACAAATATGGTTACAAAATTGAACACGTGTTTTATTTCTAACTTCTTAACTTAACCTCTATGGGACACTCTCTCTCTGGAGTATTCATGTTGGGAATCCTCTCTCTAGGTTTATTCCTTGTAGTGGACACATCATACATAGGCCCTGGCTCAATCACCCGTCACCATAGTGTTAATTCATACATAGGCCTTAGCTTGAGGTGATTATCTTTTATGGGCCAGGTCCCCAGTCACCATAGTTACAATTCATACATAGCCCTCTTGGACCAAGGTTATCATCTCATCTAGGCATGATCATACATCCCACATGTATCACATACATCCATCAGAGTTAGTTGAGCAAGTTATACTATATAATGTGATAATCATAATCACTTTAAAGATTGCAGGAATTAAATAAATGACTAATATTTTATTTTCAATCAATGTGGAAAACCTCAGAAAATTCTCAGGAATCAGGTAAGTTGAGTATTCATAGGCGTAACCACATGCCTTTCTTAGAAATAACTTTGAGTCCAAGCAAAAAGGTAACAAGAGAAATCGATCAGGCAACTACCGTGAAATTAAAGCATAATACCCATGTATTATCATTTTCACCAAAATCTATCATTAAGATTGAGTTAGGGTCCAAGTTAGGGTTTTTATTTCATCTTAGGGTTTCATTATGGTTTTAGTTCCCCAAACTCCAATTACCACTTTTCATATCCTTTTTGGTTTACAAACCCTAATCTTATCATTATATGCACTTTAATCTCAAGAAAACCCAAATTCATCAAATTTTTAATTATTGTTCTCATGTTAGATCCAAGTTATCCTTTTTATCCAAAAAGACCGATCTCTCATTATTGGACATATTGAGATCAACAAAACCTAGAACTTAGTGTCCTATGCATTAAACACATTAAAGATAAAATTTTGGGTAATTTTCCTACTAGAGATAGAGCTAGTTCTTCATTATATTTTTATTTCGTTCCTTGTATTTTTCTAATAATTTTTCATATATTTCATTCCATCATTGGACCATCCTATGATTTATTATCATTTTTACAATCTAAATACATATGGACTAATCACATGCCGTCACCTAGGCAAAGTGCCCTGGTCCCAGCCTTGTCAACTAGGTTGGGCCGACCAATGATCTCACACCACCTAGGCTATGCAAGCATGGATGGCAACATGCTTAGATGGATAGAAAAGAAAGGATAGAGGACCGAGATGTCCTTACCTAACGTAAGAGAAGATGGGGCAGTGAGGTAATTTCTACTGAGGTTATCTTCTACCTCAGCTTCTCATGTAAGCAGGTTGTCAAACCTATAGTTGACCTTGAGATCCTGATACCCAGGGCGACTAGAGAGGGCATCATGCCACCGTCGTGCTCCCACGAACTTGTTTATGCCTTCAATTGTCCTGAAGGCAGATGGAGTTGAGTGGATGGCAGTGGAGTATCTCCAACAAAGTCCAAGGATGAACCAGGGGTTAACGCCAAGGCTAGGAGAAGAATTGGAGGTAGCGAGAGAGTCGTGGAGCCAAGTGGAGACTCATGAACCAATTTATTGCTTCATAGGAGGATCATAGGCCTCAATTTATATCAGACTATGGTGGTGGTATTGGATCTAGGGCTCTAGAGGGGGTGATTAGAGCTTCAAAATCCTCACACGAATAGTTAGACCATAAAATATCAATTGAAACAAAATGCTAAAATTCAATTTGAAGTTCTATCTAAGCAATCAAAGCACTGATGAGAGAGATTGAAACAACACTTGGACAAGGCGGTTGGAGTGGTTCTAATCTCCAAACTAGGAGACCGTCAATCCACTACCTAGAGAGGTCAACCTATAGGACTTTGCAATCCATGCATACTTATATTCCATTATAAGAGATACAAGAAGACCACCATTTATCAAAGGACTTACCTATTCAAGACAAGAGTATTTCACCTACACAAGGACTTACCCACTTGATCAAGATGTCTTTAGCCTTCACCAAGGACTTACCCACACTTGCATCAAGTCTTTGGCCTCACAGGAATTACCCACTCTTCTTGAATCTTACACCTTGTCTTTATCCTTTACTTGTAGAGGTTATTCACACCTTATTCAACCTTGAAAAAAAATAGCAACTCCTCCTATACTTGAAGAAGATCACTTCAACCTTTGCACTTTGAGAAAGGGGATTGGGACGATGGAAGGATGGAGAGATTTACAAGATAACATTGAGGAGCTCTCTTACAACATGCCTAACTCATGAATAATCACAAAATGCTTTGTAAATGAGAGAGAGAAAGGGTCTCAAAGGGTTGTAGCACACTCAACTATAGCAAGGACCAATGCATGAACGAGAAGCCTTGAATTAAACTCCGAGAGGTTCTATTTATAGCTGGGGTTGTTCCTTTGAGTGTGAGATCACTTAAGAATGAAAAATAGTCATTTTTCAACCTACAACAGATCTATTTTCATTTCTAACAACTCTCCAAATAGTTGGAATTAGTTTTTCTATGTTTATCCTACAATACATTCAGTCGAGTTTCAATAAAGATAACTTGACCGATCGACTAACTGAAAAAGCCAATTTTCACATTGTCAGCTGAGTTTGTCTAAGGTAACTTGACCAATCAATCAAAATCAACTTTGGTCAGTGAGTCGGTCGGTTGAGTTCTTTGAGTGTACTACTCGATTGATTGATCCATTCACTAAAATCCATCACAAATCAGTTAAGATTCAAACTCGACGGATTAAAGTGCTATGATTTTTTTTTTTCAAAATTATTTTAAAGTGATCAAATGATGTAATTAAGTGTCCCCAATTTTTTCTCATCTGAGTTACAAGTCATAATCATTACATATGATTACAAAAAAAATCTAAGGTGGTTTGGAGTGATTTCTGAAATTGCACATTTGCATTACTTTTGACTTGAACTTGGACAAGCTAGGGCTTGTGTAATTTGATCATTTTCATGTACCTAAATCCTAAAATCAATCTTAAACAAACATATTATGTACATATGAATGCAATGGTTAAGTCATTATCAAAATATGGACAATGTATAACTCTCAAGTCAACAAGATGGGTCGCTATTGGGATAAATAATTGGGAAAAGCTTTAATTGCATTCCAATGTGGGTAAAACTTAGGATGGTTGGGTTCGTCCTATTCTCATGAACCTATTGGACTAGTTTCCATAATCATTCATGCATTGAAGATGGAAAAAGGAGGGAAAAGGACGTACTGCTATTACTATCCCTATTTCTAAACTAGGTGAGGGTAGGTGATGATCTTTTAATCATCTGATCTAGATCCAAGGGTCAGTAATGTGTGCAACAAAAATAATGCGTTTTCCAAATAGGAATATATATGTGACATATAATTTAGCATCCCATTAATACATACACTTCATGGATTTTTTTTAAATCCATATCTCTCATTCTATTAATCCTTTCAATCCCAAATTTAAGGGAAAGTCTTTAATGACTTTATCTATGTGTGAGAAAAGTTTATGATCAAAACTAAAAAAGAACATATACTTTTCTTAATTTGCAAGTATTCTCTATATAAGGCATATTTTAGGTATTGAAACAACCCTTTTCTCTTTCTATCTTTACTATGATCTTTATTTTGATGAATTTTCATTTACAAACTATTTGAAACCGAAAACAAATCATTAGTGGCCATCGATACCACTTTCTAGAGAATTCCAAACAATCATCACAAGTATATTATTTATTATCCATTATGTTTCTCTTTTTCTAAACATTGGATTTTCTTCTCTTCCTTTTCCTTTATACCCATCATTGGAATATGAAAATCATAAATTACCATGAAATTCACAACAAAGGGGGAAAAACTGCAAATAAAATCATATTTTTAAAACAAAGCACACCATATTTCCAATATGTCACTTTTATTCAAGTAATTGTATTTCAATGTATAAATACATGTGAAAAACTAGGTTATAACAGATAGCCATCGCCTATATTGGTACAAGAGATGTAACCTTAGTGTACGTGACAACAACTTTCATGACTGGAGAAGGGGTTGATCCAGTGTAATGGTACGATACACCTAGAACTGTCCTTGGGTGGCCCTTCTTATTTGTCATACTTCTTGCTTATGTCTAAGCACAAATGGGTAACCACTATGTGGAATGATGGTGGTGAAGGCGTCTGTGATGTCCCACCCCACAAACCATGAGATATTTCAAAACTATATGCGGAAATAACACTAAGGAAGCGGATTACCAAAAAACACAAGAAATTTAAACCGATTGCGTTAAGCACCAAATTTGCAAATACCTTTACATATAAGTCCTCACAGGACACCTGCATTGGATATTATAAATCACAATGTTATGACCGCATCAGAGCTTAATTGGTAAACAAGGGTTTACTTGGATGATTGTATGCTTAACTAAATTCATCATTGTTTAAAGCTCGATTAGTGCTGGTTGTTAAGTTTTGATGTTTTAACTATAATGAGAATATTTAATCATACTTTGGTACACATAATTAGGGTTTAAGATTTGGAAACCCTAATCGGCCCAAATTAGGGTTTTGATGACATATGAATACAAAATTTGATAAGTATAATGTCTCACTAAATGATTTTAAGTATTTTATATGTAACTCTGATTGAATTCAAATTTGGATATATATGTATAACTCAATCATGGATTTTAAGGAAAAATTTTAGAATATTTGGATGTTCGTTGAAAGTTATTCTCGGCCTAGATATACTTCAACCGACCATGCTGACAGAATGTTGTTCAACAGTATATTGTTTGATTTTTAATTATTTATTTGTAACTCAAAATGATATGAAAATTTTACTAGAGCTCTAAAAGTGCATTTCAGACATTGTGATAGATTTTCATAATTTTTTGATGAGTTCAGACCTTATCGGTAGACAAATTATAGTAACAGTTTTATAACAGAAAATTCAGCTGAAATAAGAGAAAGTATAGTGAGGGGTCATATGCAATTGACCCAAGAAGCTCAATTGCTCTATATGGTCAACCTGACACACAAGGAGCTCTCATAATTCGTGATTCAATACAGAGAAACAAAATCCTAGAGAGAGAGGGAGAGTTAGGGTTTGAGAGGAGAAACTGATGGAGATGTTGATCTAGGGTTTTGCGGTCCGAGGAATGATGAAATCATGTAAGTTTAACTTCTTTGCATATACTTTAATGGTGAATCTTCTCTCACATGTCAATATTTCGTCCCTCCTCTGATTTGATCCAAAATGGTATCAAAACTTTCCCTTTTCTCACTCTTTCTTTGTAATCTCTCATTTCTAGGGTTTTTGAGTTGAAAGGAAGAAGAATCGGGTTAATTGCTAGGGATTTGATATGAGATCAAGAATTTCAGATATGGGATACCATTTTAAGGTGTTTTCATACCTTTGGGTAAGTGGGAACTTCCTTTAAAGAACATATTGCACGAAAATTGGTTAAATCATCCAGAATTTTTAATTGCTTAGTATGCGACAACAAACCCTGAATTGTCTGTTTGATCTAAGTTGTTGCAAAATGATATGATATGGATTCTTCCTCTGTTTGGATGAATTTCAGTTAATAAAATCATATTATAAATCTATACAATACATCCTAATGAGAATTCCCTATGTATTTGCAGAGGTTATAAGAGTAAACTAAAATATAGGGAATTTGTCTATGACTGAAATTGATGTATAATTAAATAGAGAAAATTGTTTATCTAGATTCCCTTGGTTATGAATTATTTTTATACGAATTCATAGTACACATATGTCAGATAATATCTTGGATTTCATTTAAGGTGAATTGTGTTTGTTTGATATCTCAGTAAAGAGGGTGAAACCCTAGATGTGAGGAAAGTTGGATATTTACGAATAGATATCGTGAAATCCATTTGAAGGGATTTTCTTTACATGATAGACTGTATTCATTCAATTTTATTCTTGATGCATGATATCTCAGTGAATGGCATTGAAACCTAAATTCAGCTTAGTTCCAAGGTTTCAAACATATATTAATTATATATGATTTAAGCAATCTTTATTCAATGAATGTTTATGTCGTACGAAATCCTTATGAGAGCCATGTGATAAGTAAATGAGGTAAATGAAACCCTAAGGATAGGGTGTTCAATGAATCAAGTATGGTGATATCAATGTTCTCAGTATGAGATGTGGTGATGTTTAACAGTTCAATTGCATGATTCTAGTGTATAAAGTGCCAAGTTGACATGTATTCTATTTATTTAAGAATTTTAGTCTGCCCGTATGTATAGTATGATGATTACTCAGAAAATTACAATGTTTTGAATATACTTCTCTACCAAGTTTAGAATGATATACCTGTTGTATTATAAACTTCAAATAAATAGACGCAGTACCATAGTGATACCAGAGTCAAGTATAAGTAAGGAAAAGATACAATATAGTAAAAGCTTTCCAAGAATAATAAAACAATAGACTTAGGGGCCCTGAACACCATAGAACCCTATGAGAGGTATGCACCTTAGGGGTGAAACGACCTAACCCTGGAAGTGTCCAGTATACGGGGGTCAGAACGTACTAACAGGTGGTACAGGGGATGAAGCCCTAGTGGAAGTCTCCTTAAATTACAGAATGTAGTGTCCAACATCAACCATAGATCATGGTGGAACTTGAGTACAGAAAAGCCAATAGGTGGCTTGATTCTCCACTTGTGTGCTCAGGTTAGAGGATTCCACTTTTATGACCCATAGGTGTACCGAGGCCAGAGTGCCTTTTTTCCTATTGCAGACCAGTGACATATCAGGCTTAGCAATCCTAGGGTGTCAGCTAAGTCTTGTACGGTGAGATCGTAGTTCGCTACGAGTCTTCATATATAGAGTATAATACATATGACCAGGGCATAAGCTAAAATATGATCATATAGGTTCAAAGAGTTTCTTACAAGTAAAAAGAGTTAAGAACAATTTGAGTACAGTTTCATAGTAGTTGTTCTTTAAATGTAATATTTACATTCCCTATTATTTTATCTGTATTGTTTTAGATCAGCTGAGTGTAGTAATTATTGTATTTTATTCCAGTTTAATAAATTATCTAGATTATTCTGCCATATTTATGTTTGTCAATGAATAGACTCTTTAAATATTACTGTTGTTATAATTGATATCAGTTGCTTAAATGTATATATGTAAATATATCAGTGCTTTAGACTGTTTCTTTGAAGTACTCATTCACTGAGCGAGTAGGCTCACCCCTCTACTCCAAATTTTTAGGAAAACCACGTGGACTTGAAGAAGGTCAAAGCATCAGAGTAGATCTACCACATGCGTTAAGTATGAGATTACTTAATTTCAGTCATTCCCTATCACTCTAGTTCCTTGTATAGATGTGAGAGAGTTGCAAATGATGTTTGTATGTTTGTTTCTTTAATAAGAGAGAATGCAAATGATTGTCATGTCATATGTACATGGAAGTGTGAGAAACGTAATGAATGTATGGATGTGTATCATTAATGTTGAGATCATATTAGAGTAATAAAATTTTAATTCTCTTGTAAAGTTTGTTTATGTGAATGAATGCGAGAAAACAAAGAGTTTGAAATATAAAAAAAAGTCGAGAGTGAACTTTTTATTAAGTGTAATCCTTATAGTCATGCCCTAATCTCATGATTAGTGGTAATCGTGGGATGTGCGTGTGACAACTTGGTATCAAAGCTTAGGCTGAGTTGTCAGGGACCATTAATTAGTAAGTTAGAATCATAAGTGTGGCAGATAGGAGTTGTTATGATGTTAGCTCTAGGAATTTGAGTATTTGGATATACTGGTCCGATATTTGAGTACTTGTATCAACCAGTATCAAGCTTCTCTATCTATTTTTTCATGTATATTCTAGCCAGGTATACAGTAGAAGGATGGGCTAGAGGAGAACCCTAGAAATATTAGGGTTTGAAACAAGATAAGTAACATGAATTAAGGGCATAAATAAAAAATGAGATAGAACTTTCATTTCATATTGTTGTTTTATTGGAGATGAATAGAAATTCTCTTATATGTATGAATTCATAATATCAGTTTGTAGAATATATATGGTTCTTTTATATTGTTGTTTATCATGAAGTGATTTAGTTATTATTTATATTCATTGTATCAAGTAGACCAGAAGTTATGTTTGAATGAGTTTGCCCTAAGTGGATATTCTTTCCACATGTTTAAGATTAATAGGAGTTAGTTAAGCCTTAGTAGCTTTGGCTTCAGGACTACAGGTTTGGCCTGGTCCATCTGGTAGGGTGCGTTACTGGAATCTAATGACTCATATTAAAAATATAATAAGAGTAAACCCTGGATAAATTAGACACACATCATAGTGAGAATGTACAGACACTAAGATGTTGAAACATATGGGAAAGAGTAGAATAGCCAAGAATCAGTTGGAGCAGATATCTGAGATCCAAATTTGGTGCCTCATATGAGAAACCCTTAGTTGGGAATAAAGGAACAAGACATAAGGTTCAGATTAATTTCAATTATTAGTATTATATGAACTCTAAATATGAAATATTGAAAAGATATGAGAAAAGGTAAGGACCAAGATAGTAAGAATCAATCATGAGGAATGGATTATATAACCAAGTATAATATTTTTATGTACTCCATAATGATGGACTACTCAATATATATAATGTTTACAAAACAATACATTGAAGTACTTACATAAATGCCTTCACAGAGGCGCGATCTACAAATTGGGCTGCCAATCCTTTTGTATGACAAAACCAACAAATCTAAAACCAAAATTAGAGGAATATGATGGAAACATCATATTCCTATTGGTGATATGTTGAATGTGTAGTAGGATAGAGATGGAATCATCGGCTAACACTCCAAAGACATTAAAAGCAAATGGAAGGAAATGGTGATGGTTTGCCTCACACGTTGTTGTATGCTTGTGAATTTTTGTGTTGGCCACATCAGAGAGATTTTCCTACCATGAAGTTATCAGAAAGAATACTAGTCAAAGAAGAGACCCATGTAAGATCAATACATGTGTGTTTTCCATCAGAGCAAACAAATAATAGGATGTATGTATGTCGCTAACAGTGGAAACCATCTTTTCTGGTGCCAAGAAAAGCAAATGGAGCTTCTTTAAGAGATCTTATCCTGGCACAAGAAATGATACTAAAGTGGGAATCTCGAACAACATCATGACAAAATTTGAATCCTGGATAGGTGCAACAATGGACAACATGGTATCCATAAGAATCAAGCTTTGCAGAATGAAAAAGGTGACATCTTTCATTTCCAAGATATAGGGGGATCATAAGTTGGTAATGTAGAATGGCTCGATATTTGACAATCCATGGATAATCCAATACAATCAATAGGAACAGTAAGAATAAAATCTTGTGCACGATCTGCTTGTAGAGAAGACAGAACAACTTGTTGCCAATGTGACAAATTAGATATCTTTAAGTGCTAGAAGACAATGTTGTTGTATGTGTCTGCCAAAAGAGCATGTGTCTTTGGGGTTGCAGAAAGAGTATAAGACAACTTGGAATAGTAGAATGAAGGTAGTAGATCACTCAAAGTATCAAATTGGGATCCATTAGAAATAGAACCAACCTTCCATAGAATATGATCTTGAAGTTTTTTTGTGTGGAGTCGAGAAGTAACATATGCATAGCTGCCAACATCATGGGCAGTCAACATGCCCATCCCTCCAAAACACATAGGAAGTGTGGCTCGATGCCACTGTAGATCATCAAATCATTGGTCGTCACCCACTACAATGCGTATTATGAAATGTCGGAGTCCACAATCAAATTCGTCCAAGGATGAATCAATAGAATTTGGTGTAGTTGTTTGAAGAGAGAACATAAACTCAGGCATCAGAATGCATGCCCTCATAAGAAGAAGTTCACATTGTGGATCATTCATTGAAGCTAGGAGGTCCATCATAGCAACAGATTTGGTCACACACTTCCTTAATAAATCCAAGGCAAAGCCTGGGTGAAGGGAAACTAGACCACCAAGAAGCTTCACCCCTAGTGTAGGATTTGATATGTCAAGAGGGAAAAACACACTATCTAGGGCTCTTCTTGAATCATCAAAAGGCCAAAAAAATTCTACCTTTGTTATATTGAGATGAAGGCCAAAATCGAGACCCAAAGTTTGAAGAAGTGATAATGCCTTAAACACCTCAACAACGTCACTAATGAGAACTCCATCATCCAAGTAGAAATCCAATAGGTCAAGGTGGAATTCAGATTTTAGGTGCAAAATAAGGGGATGAAGAGCCAAAGAAAAAAGGTGAGGTCGAAGAGGATCACCCTATTTCACTCAAATAGTAGACATAATAGGCTGACCTTGGTCTAAGTAAAGATGAGTAGACAAGAAATAAAAAAACTCAACCCATCATGCAATCAACGGCCATCAGAGTTTAACTTCTTGAAAAATGGTAGACATGTCAACCATGTTGAAGGCATTTAAAAAGTCCATAAGAGCCAATGTATGAGTGTGGAGATGACAATGGTCATGGACAAGGTGCTTAATGACATGCAAGAGGGCTTCAACACCCCTAGGAACCCCTACACCAAATTGGTGATCTTGGAGATATGAGACAACATCTTTCATGACTGCCTTTGCAGCAATCTTGGAGACAAGTCGACGCCAAATTGTCCTAACTACAATGGATCGAATGCCATTGTTTGGCTTGAGTAGGGGAGTCAGAGGGGCACTAGTGATGTAAGGAGCTGAAGAGATAGGAAAACGACCAGCCAACCAAAGATTGACAATGACTATAATAGCATCCAATAACTCATCATTTACAATAGTAGTTGCACCACACATAGCATCAAGAAGATGTTCTGCATGGAGGCCATCACATGCACATGTAATTCCTTTATGAGAGGACAAAATGGCATCTTCTACCATAAACAATATGGGTTAAGTAGGGATGAAGAAAGTCCTAAAGTTTGATGATGTATGTATGGGGGAAGTTGAGGGTGCTTTGACTTAAGATCTAATCAAGTTGCATTATCATAAGGTGCAACCCACTAGAAGAGAAAATACGAATAACTGTAGAAAACTGGCCATCTTTGACCTTAGTCTTTGGCGTGATAAATATGATCAGGAATAGATGTAACTTTGGTCATGCGCAGTAGATGTATATGTTTCTTGTCAAGAAATTTTTTTTGGAGAGTCATAGTCATGTAGAGGGATTCAAGTTTCTTCCACAAGTTTGTGAGGTCTTCTCTTTAGAAACTTCACCAAGAAGCATCCATGAAAGTAACAACTTGATGGTAGTTAGGGATTTCACATCCATCTCTTTCTTCCACTTAGTTTCCAAGGAAGCTAGAATATTCTCTACTCCTAGTAGTGATTTAGCGACACCCTATTACACTAGTAGGCCTTGCATCTTGATCTACCATAACTCGAAGTTGATTATGCTGTCAAACATCTTGATGTCATCCTTGATCATCAATTTTTTTATCACCAAGATGTGATACCAATTTGTTTAGCTGACATAGCAGAAAGAACAACTAGCAATGTGTATGCATCAAGAAGAAGAATAACAATCCACACAAACAATATACATATGATTTACGTGTTCCAATCTGGACAACCTACTCAACGATAGGATAAGAGAATTTCACTATTGTGAGATGATTACAAAGGCCAACAACCTAGAGAGAGAATTCTAATCAGTACTATTATGTACATTGGTTCTTTTTAGTTTAAAAAACTCAATGCCCAATGTCCCTATTTATAGGCTCCATGCCACAAGGCATCAACTATGAATACACACTCTTTGTAGGAGTTCAGAACACAATAAGAACCCATGTTGCATGTAGAAAGAGTCATATCCAACTCCAAATAGGAATACTAATCCAAATCCAAGTAGGAACATGGGTTGGATTTAAACCAAGGAAAGACCCTAATTTGGACTGCCACACCATGTAGGATTAGGATTAGGATTAGGATTCGGATTAGGAATAGGAGCTTCAAGGCATAACAACCAATACTCCATTCTGCATTGTTAAAGGAGTTGCAAATTGGTGTAGAGTTTCATTGGGGAATGTGACATCTGATTGATGTCGAAAAATATTGGACACTTATGGCTAGATCTAGTATTGTCTTATCGTAGAAGAAAAAGTCATGCACCATATCACTGTCTGTGAGAGTGTAGAAGTTGATTTACAAATGTACTTAGTTATGTAATAAGAGTTGGTAATTCAATTTATTTATTTAGTTCTATTCTGGGAGTATGATGCATGCTATTTTTACAGTTCAAACATGGTGGATATTGGTAGACTAACATAAATTTGTTAATAGTTTGTTGTCTATAATTATGATTCAACATAAATAATAAACATAATTTCATCTTTAGAAGAGTATGTTATGCCTTATATTTAATATTTCATATTATCATTGACTATTATCTCAATGCTACATTATTCATGATTTGCATATAGTGTCTAGGTGAAGCTAAATTATTTTATACTAAAAAAAAGTCTAGAATAGATATTGTTATTTAAAAACTACAAATAACTACTATCAAGTCCAATGCTTGTTTATGGCCCTGATGTTTCTTTGAAAAGGATAGTAATCTCAACAAATAAGTGGATGAAATGTGATCATTGTCAAAAATAATTAAAAATAATTAATTTTGTTCTATATTATGATTACTTTAGAAATTAGTATCTCATCAATTACTCATCTTGCTACCTTGAAATTTTGACCACGTGTTTACTTTACATTAAGCTCAATTTTTAGAACAATAGCCCTTCTTTGAAGATTTTGAGGAGAATAATATATTTAATCTCTTAATTAATTCAAATATAAGTAAACAAATAATAATTTTGGGTTTCGGTTTGGATGAATAAATAAAAATTGAGTGAAGTTGCATTTTGGTGCTTGACTTTCAAGTTAATTCAGTGATTTTGAATGGAAATTTACCAAAAGAGAAATTTGATTTGGGAGGATCATTTATAATAGCTCAAATTTGTGTTTAGTACCAAAATTTGATATGTGACTAAACCTTTAGTGACTTCTGCCATTTTTTTGATATGAAGTTACCTAAACTATCGACATGCCAAATTTTCATGGTAATACAGGAAAGGAGATACAATGGCTCATATCAAGGAATTTTTCTCAAAAATGGTGTTGGTTCAAGATGATGACAAGGTTTTGAACTATTTCTTCTCCAAACTCTAATATTGTCCATCATTGGCAGGTACAACAAGCATGGCATGACGACAATCACTACCTGGGTCAAGATGGTCAAAAGGCCCATTAATTAGTATGCCTCCCACTAAGGAAGATCTGAAAGCTTTGTAAAAAAAGATGCTAGATTTAGCTGCTTCGCTAGAGTTCAGGACTACAGACAAGGTGGTTCTAGACATGGCGATCTAGTCACCAACACCAACAATCATAACTATACTATCCCTATAAATATACAATATTTTCCCTTAACTGATTCAAGAACTAGTCCAGATTGATAATTCTATCAAAAGAGTAGTCTATCAAGACACATGACTCACCATTCAGCCTTAGTGCACCCCCATAGTCAATGAAAGTGAACATGGATGAAGAAACAACAGACTCAACCGTGGAATTTGTACTGATACTAGCCAAAAGTGACAAGTGACAAAAACCAATTGTCTAGACACCTCTGACTCAACCTCGTTTGCATCAAGCTACGCATGTCATGGCGCCTGAATAGTAGCAAGCTCAAACAATGCCACCTAACAACCAACCTCAATATATGTTTTGGTAATTGTTTTGCACAAATAATCACTGTAAAGATACCATCAGCTGTAATAACAACCTCTTTGCAACCAATAGTGGTGAATATCCTCTTGCATAAAGCAATCTACCACCTTAGGTGTAACTACCTACAAAAATGTTTGCATCAAAAAAACCTACCAGGATAAAAAGGAAGTTTAGGACCTTGGGAGCTTCTCTTAGTTACATTCTTCTTGACAAAAAGCATATAATGAACTTCCCTACCATCAGGGATCCAACAAATCTATTACATATCGCCATGATAAACATGATTACTTAAAACCAAAACACTGATTAATGATTTTACAAAAGAGGTACAACATTAAAATTAAACAATTTCTAAATATTTCAAAGGATACATTTACATAAGGGTCCAAATTCATAGAAGTTCATATTAATTACCTTTATATGAGTCCATTGTTCTCAACAGAACCTGTATATAAAAGGTATTCCCCATATAATTGCAACATTCACATTATTTATTCCATGTAATAAAAAAACTCGAGTTGATATACATCATGTATGAATTCCTCTGCCCAGGCTTGAGAGTACATGGATGATAACTCTATGTGGAACCATACCAATATCAAGAGCTCTACTAATCTCCAAAATAAGTCTCTTTGTCAACATGAGCCTCACTGTGTTACTGATCGCCTAAAAGGTGTAGAAACCCACAAGGTGAGACCCAAGCCCCAAAAGTATGATATAACCTCTAAAAACATTTATTAATTACCGGAAAAGTATAAAACAAAATCAATTAATGTAGGTAGTATAATGGAATATAGAACCAAACAATGTATGTAAGACCAAAAAGTATAGATAAAATTATAGGTGCAAATAATTATATGAAGGGATATTATCACATATGATACTATTAGAAAAAATAAAATAATAGTGACAAGCCACAATGATATTCCAATTAAATGCTACATATATACTACATGATTGAATTACATATATTATTAATTCATTGAGACACCCCTTAAACTACTAGCTGACCACTACAAAGTTGCAATCAATTCCATATACGATCTAGGTAGACCAAAATTCAAAGATTTGTTCCCTCAATTAATATGAGTGACAAACTATAGTGGCTTATCATCCTTGACTACCACAACCTAACATGGTGCATCCTGGATACATAGGCCATGACACCAAACCGAGGGTATAAATTGTCAAATTATAATTACAACTATAGCCTCTCTCTATCATATAAAATCTAAGATAAAACTCAACCTCTCTCTAAATACTTGGAATTAGGATTCCAGAGATTTACCCTCCCTACACCCACATATACTCAATAGTACATGATCCTAAACTCCTTTTGAACTACTCGCTTCACTATTCAACAATTTCTGAGATTAAGATAGTTCTACAGTCTCAAGGCACTACATGATTAAGGTTACACATAGTTAATTAAGATGATCAAATATTTTTTACTGCACCAATCAAGTTACATACACATACATAATATGTTTCTTATATAATAAATTATAAATCATGAATTGAATCCTCAAAAGATATGAAATGTATAAAATAGTTCAATTTTACTCTATCGTGGTATTTTCATTCATCCTTGGCCACAAGAGGACCAAACCTCAAACTAGGATACATAACAACCCAAACTGTCTTGAAGATCAAAGAAGAAATAACTCCTTACAAAATTCTTATTATCATCCAAAATTTGGCAGAGAACTTAAGAAGTCCCAAACAAGGTATCACCCAAAATTTTAGCTAAAAAATCTAAAGCGTGTAGATGTTATGCTATTTCTAAGAATTAGAGAATCATATGCTCAACACCGAGCATGGATGAGAAACCTTTTGATAAATAGAACCTCGTCTATTTATCAATACAATACCATAGCAGTAATTGTGAATCTTAAAATCTATATATGATGACCATCATATAGCAAAAAATAATATATGGGTCGGATTTCCTTGTATTGGTACAAAAATATCATAAAATTAATATTTTAAGGAGTCATTATACTTATTTTTTGAATTTTAGTTCTTGCATTTTCAAAGTAAAATTCATTTTATAGCAGAAAATGTTCAACGAGTAAAAGTTACTTAACAATTCTTCTTATCATCATACTCATGCAAAACAATGCATAAAATACCATCTTTTGTCATATTACAAATTTTCTAGAACAAGATCATGGCCGTACAAGTATTAAGTAGGCAAAGAATGCATTAGAAGTTACATCACTTGCCTTGGAAATGAAGAACATGAAACACAACAGACCACAAAAACAATCTACCAAGATCTAAGGTTTTTTCTCCAAATGCTTCATGAAAACTCCCATTTCTAAGATCTAAGTGTATCGAGAGCAAAGAAGGAAGAAAAGCGGGTTCCTTATCCGTATGTGTAAGTTTCCAACTTGTAGTACCATGAGTCTTGTCCATGATAGAATAGAGGAGGGGAAATACAAAGAAAATGATTTATCGATAGACATAAGACCTGTAAGTGTATGGAGCAAGAAATCAGGTCAAAAGTATTTGATCCTTCCTAGAAGGGGTTGATCCAGATCATGCACTCACAAACAGAAGCTTTGTCGATAGACATAAGACCTGTAAGACAACATGACTAGAAATTTTGTTGAAGGTAAAAATGATTCCCAGTCATCTGTCTACCTTTCATAGGTTGAAATGTCGGCATTAGAATATTTCTTCCCACTGAAATAGTGCATTTATGTTGGTCAAAACTTACTAAAGTTTTGTTAACCCACTTTTTCTTGGGCTCTCGTCAGTCTGGCAATACTCAATAGCTCGAGCATCGGTCAACCTTTCAGAAAACCCATCCTATCATTGGATAGAAATGGAAGCGTTAGGGCGTTAGATTGCATGTGAAGAAAAGCTACCACCTGAGGGTATCAATTTGTTAAAGTCCAATCAACCATTGGGACATGGCTCTACTACTTTGTTGTTTTTTCATTGGTATGACGAAGAAAGCACTTCCTGTCAAGCAAACAAAGTGAGTTATTTAATTTATCTAACCCAAGAACTAAGGGTCTTGTTGACCCAAGGAATTCATACAACCCTTCGTCCAAATGAAGGTTCAAAAGAAACTTGATTCGTTCTCCTTAGTCAATTCCACAAGACAAAAAGGGCCTTAGTCATAAGGATGTTGCCCAAAAATAGTTTGTCAACTTTATTTTGATGTATTTCTAATTGGTTGCCCTCTGATGGAAATTCTATTCCATCACTTAAAGACTTTCATCATGCAAGATGTTAAATAAAGTGAACTCCACTGAAACAACATATTTTCTCGATCAAAAGGTCTATTAAGCCACTACTTAACAAAAAATGCAAGATATTATTAGAAACTGAACTAAAACTCATAGTGGGTTGACACCAATGCGACAAAGTTAATGAACATCCAAATGAATTGAATTTTTACCAGATTGTTAGAACACTATGTAATAAGCTATACATGTGTTAAAATTACATTATATATTAATCAAGGTTAGGGGCCTTACAACTATAAATTCCTAACAAGGATTCCCCCCCCCCCATAATTCTAAATAAAAAAAGAAGGGAGCTTCCTATGCTTCTCACCCTCTAACTCCCACTTGGCTTCTTATACCCTGTGATGATGCCACGACACCTTCACTAAAGGTATATCTTTCTTCCTCAACTATTCTACATGTCTATCTAAGATTAAAACTAGACCCTCAACATATGAAATATCATCATTCAACTCCACCTCCACATGCTATATCGTCTGCTCTATATCTGGGTGACACTTTTGCAACATCAAATATGGAACTTGATCTGGAACCAGTGCAATTGTGGCAGTAATCTTAACTCATATGCCACCTTCCCAACTCGAGCTATCATAGGGTAAGGTCCTTTAAACCTAGGAGACAAATTACCCTTCTTACGAAACCTCAAAACACCCTTCCAATGTGAGACTTTATGATACACACGGTCTCCAACTTATAGCTCCAAGGGTGAACAATGATTGTCTACATATGACTGTTGTCTGTCATATGCTCCATTGAATTGATTCAATATTCAATGATAATCTTGATCTTCCCTATGGTCTGGTGCACCAATTCAGGACCCAACAACTGATATTCACTTGTCGTGTTCCAACAAAGAAGTGACCTACAATGCCTACTGTATAAATCCTTATTCAGTGCCATGTCTACGCTCGTCTGGTAACTTCTATTCTAGGAAAACTCTTATGATAAGGTTAATATCACAACTTCTAAGAAATTGTAGTGCACATGCCCTCAATAAATCCTCCAACATCTGTATGGTCCGTTCTGGCTGATCATCTATCTATGGATAAAAATTTGTGTTGAATCTGAACTGTGTCCCCAATTTTGTATGTGGACATTCTTGTAATCTACATGTAAACTGAGGACCCTTGTCAAACACTATCCTAACCAATATGTTATGCATGCAAACTATATCATCGACATAGATCACTGCCAACTAATCTTCTATATAGGTGGCCTTGATTGGAAAAGAGTGAGATGAGTTTCCCAATCGATCAAAATCACCCATTTGGAATCATGATCTTTGGTTGTCTTAGGAATACCAACCACAAAGTCTATGGTTATGTAATGCCCTTCCACTTTGGGATGGGAAAAGTATGCAACGTCCGTTTAGGCTTCTGGTGCTCTATCTTCACCTAATGATACATTGGAAACTTGGCCAAAAATCTACTACATCAATTTTAAAGTTGGTCACCAGTATAAGTCTATTAGGTTATGATACATCTTTTCATTGCAATGATGCATATCTACATTGAGGAATGAGCCTCCTCAGTACCATCTCTCTCAAACCGCCAATGTTAGGAACTACTATCCCATTGTGAAAACATATTGTTTCATCATTTATCTCATGAAATCCAGCATTCTTGTTACACCCTGATCTCACAATTACCACTAATCATGAGATTAGGGCATAAATTGAGGATTTAACGTAATACAAAGATCACCCTTAACTTTTTTTCTTTCTGCATTTTGTTTCTCACATGCAATCACATAAACTAATTTACAAGAAAATCTAAACATTGATTTCTCTAATCTGATTTCAAAAGTAAAAATACATGTATAAACATTCATTATGTTTCTCATACTTTTCAACACATAAGACTTGCTGATTTGCATATATTGTTGAAACAGGAATAATACTATACATTATCATTTACAACTCTCTCTTAATTCTTTACAAGGACCTAGAGTGACAAGGACCGACTGAACTTAACTATACTCAGACTTAACTCTTGTGGCAGATCTACTCTAATGCAATGATATCTTCAATCCCCACAGTTTCCCTAAAAATTTTGAGTAGAGGGGCGAGCCTACTCGCTCAATGAATGAGTAAAACAATAATGCAGTCTAAAGAACTAAATAAGACATTTATCATTCTTGGATAATTGAAATAAACAAGATAGTAATTCAAATTAAAAGACTAATATTCAAAAACTTACTAATAGAATTGAAGCCTACATCATTAGAAATAAGAAAGTATGGAAAGATAAACCTCACTATATTCAATATTACATTTAAAGAACAACTTTTGCGAAGATGAAATCAAATTTTTCTGAACTCTTCTTGCTTGTAAGAGACTCTTTAAACTTATATTATCATATTTTAGCTTATGCCCTGATCATATGTAGTGTACTCTATGTATGAAAACTCATAGCGAACTATGATCTCACCGTACAAGACTTAGCTTAAAACCCGGGAAGCTAAGCCTAGAACTGAATCCAGGTCTGCTTGACTCGAACCTTCATGTCTAACTAAGGCGGCTAAACAGCTAGCCTTTAACTGGACCTCTCCTTCTAGTTCGAGTACACAGGCGGAGGGTCTGAGACACTCTATGGGCCTCATCTTGGTACGCTCTGTGGGTAACTCTAGGTTACCACTGGGAGCTCTGGTTCATGTTCGGTAACCTATCTTCTCTTAGGAGACTTCCTCAAGGGCTTTGTTTCCCCGCACACTCTGTGGGTGTGTTCTGGTCCCCATATAATGGTCGCTGCCAGGGTGGATCGTTCCCTCCCTACATTGCAGACATCCATAGGGAATCTACGATGTTCAGGGCACCTATGTCTATTATTTTATTATTTTTGGAAAGCTCTTACTATATTTGATCTCTCTATTACTTATTCTTTACTCTAGTATCTCTATGGTACTGAGTCTATTCATCTGAAGTTTATAAATGCGACATGTACTTTCTTACTTAATTTGGCAGAGCAGTATATTTAACAACACTATAATATACTGAAAATTCATCAGGTTATGCAGGCAGGCAGACTGAAATACTTAAACATACAGAGTACATGTCAAGTGGAACTAATATTTACTCGAATCATGCAATAACACTACTGATTATACTGATCAGGATTATTAAATTGATATCACTGAGGATACTGAACTGAATGTTTAACATATTGTTTAGCCCTTTCTTAGGTTTTCTCCTTACTCATGGACATTTAGCACTTCTCATGTATTCAAACATATATCATGTCTACTAATATAAATATTTTCATTCAACATTTCTCACATTTATGCATGGCATCGATAACATACCTATCTAGGGCATGTCATATCTCTCCACTTGCAATAGCATAACAACGTATGCATTTCATAACAAGTATTTGAGTTAGAAAATCCGAATCTCATAAACAAAGCATATATGAATATAATATAATATTCAGCTAAAATCCCACAATATCACATGAATCTTTTCAATCAGCCATTTACTACGAAATTAGATATGTATACTTGTAAAAACATACTAGATTGGGTTTCCATCCTTGATTACTTGAAATTCGTAGGATATGTATTTTAAAAATTAGAAACTCTATTTGTCCATATATCAAATCAAAGATATCACACATGTAGAATTATATGCACTAGGAACATAAATAAGATCATATAAGCATAAATCTAAATTTCAGCTATAATGTTGTCCAAGCACCCAAATAACTTGAAAATTCAGATCTGCAGAAGATTCTCAATAAACTTCTTAATTCTGTAGTATTCAAGATACATGTATATCTATATCCATGTCATCATATAAACATTTTCAGATCATAGTTGGAACATATATTGAAGTATTCTATAAACTGAATTCGATAACAATTTCTTTCATTTATTGTCATCTAGGGAGAAATCGAGAATATAAATTAAAATCATCTAATTGAGTACAATTGACTAAAATATTCTTTTACCCACTCACCCTAAGCTGTAAAACAGCTTAAAATGTATGCCATATCTGAAAATCTCGATCTCATATCAAATCCCTAACATTTCACCCGATTCTTCTTCCTTTCAACTCGGAAACCCTAGAAATGAGGGATTATGAAGAAAGAGTGAGTACATGATAAGTTTTGATACCATTTTGGATCAAATCAGAGGAGGGATGAAATCTTGACATGTGAGAAAGATTCACCATGAAACTATATCGAAAGAAGCTAAACTTATATGATTTCATCATTCCTCGGACCACAAAACCCTAAATCAGCATCTCCATCACTTTCTCATCTCAAACCCTAACTCTCCCTCTCTCTCTAGGATTTCGTCTCTCTGGATTGAATCATGAATTACGAGATCTCCTTGTGTGTTAGGTTGACCATATAGAGCAATTGAACTGCTTGGGTCAATTGCACATTGACCCCTCACTATACTTTCTCTTATTTCAGCTGAATTTTTTGTCATAGAAATGTTACTGTAATTCATCTACTGGTAAGATCTAAACGCATCCAAAAATTATAAAAATTTAATATGTTGTTTATGATTGAGTTTCAGATCTCTAATTAAAATTTAATAGCATTTGGAGTTACCAATAAATAAATAAAAATCAAATAGTTCACTGCTATATCAATCTGAAAATATGATCGATTGAGTTTGAAACATGACCGACAAAAAAGTCAGAACATTCTTAAAACATTCTTATATTTTTCAATAGTGTTCACATTTTAGATATACAAATCATATCCAAATTTTAATTCAATAAAAGTTACACATAAAATACTAAAAATCATTTAGTGAGGCACTATACTTATCAAATTATGTATTCATGTCATCAAAACCCTAATTTGGGTCGATTAGGGTTTCCAAATCTGAAACCCTTATTATGTGAATCAAAGTATGATTAAATCTTCTCATTATATTTAAAACATCAAAACTTAACAACCAACACTAATCAAGCTTTAAAAATGATCAACTTAGTTAAGCATACAATCATCCAAGTAAACCCTAGTTTACCAATTAAGCTCAGATGCGGTCATAAAAATTCTCCCCCTTTAAAAAGGTTTTTCCCCCAAAACATAAATATGCAAGAAAAGTACTTTCAAGGTCTATTTTAAGCTTATGATATCTTACATTTCATTATATTCTTATATTTCATACTTGAATATATCTTTCAACATTAAGTCCTTTATTTGTTTTCTAATCACAACATGTTTGTTTGAAATAGTTCCCAATGATATCCAACAAATTCTCTATGCCACAATCAATCATAGGATAGAGAGACAAAAATCCATTTCAATATTTTCATACTCTTGAGGTGTTACCTCAACATTGATAATTTGATCCAAATATCTCAATTTATACGGCTCAATATGTACTATTGTTTTGTGCATGTTGTTTTGAATTTTACTATCTACTCAAATAGCAAAACAGTCTTGAGTTGGAAGACTTGATTCAACAACAATTGTATAATACTACTCACTGCATCCCAATTGCATCATGGATGCATAAGGTGAAGCATCACCATCACAACTCATATTGTTCTCAAGTATGAACCCACACATTATTCAAGGTGTAACCATTGAGTTATAGCATACTAGGGTTTCAAAAATAGTAATAGAGTACTCCATGATTGTATTAGTCATTCAAGGACTATTCATACCCAATTACCATCTCTTAGTTATATTAAATCTAGGTATAACAAACTATACCTCATTTGGGTTATATATCAATACAATATGGTTATCATCCCTTCTATTCATATGAATGAATAGGTAAGACTACCTTATTCGGGGTAACCCTCCATTTGTTCCATCATCATTCAACCCATATCACCATACTACAATTGTGCAATACTAATACAGATTAGTGGTATGAATGACTACAACTATTAGACACCTTAACATATTGCTTACACAAGTACACTGAAATCATACGTAGAACCAACTTACATCCCTCATTATACCTTCAACAAATTACACTTCTAAAAACAAATTCATGTATTACTGAAAGCCATTGTTTTCTCTTATCTCCTCATTCATTACTACTTACTTGTTGTTACTTATCCTTCTCATTTTGATCATATAGAATAAACATCCCTAAAATTGAAATGTACGAGGTAAGAATATATTATTCATCATTCTTGCTATAACTGTAAGAATTTATTTCATATTGCACTTCACTCATATTGAATTTCTCCTTTTGTTCAAAACACACCTCTTATATTTCAAATCTATTTCTTATCCTTTGCTCTAAATCATTTCCATATTGTTTATCTACCTTTCAGATTAGCTACCTTTAAACCCTGGATTACTATCAATGCTAGTTTACTTTTCATAGTGCAAATCTCATTATCTTGTTTTATAGAGATGCTAGTATTCAAGGTCAAATCACTAGTGACATCCCTTGAACTACTACAACTGTAAACATTCTAGGGTTTGATCCTTATCAGTAGCATGATGTTATTGTGATGTGACTTTGCTACCTTAATTTGAAATTCAAACTTTCGATCTCACAAGCTTTACTAAAGTCTTCCTTATCTTATAAATTTAATTTCCTTTCTCTTACTTGGCCATTCAGATAGATTACATTCTCAATTTACCCTGCTAGGGTTTCGTCATCATATTGTGTGTCATTATTACATTCACTAGATGTCTCTACCACGGTGGTTATGCATCATATATGATTCATTTTCTTATCACTTCATTCCCACATTACTCTCATTAAGGAAGATATGAAAGAGAAGATGATTTTGAGACTTCTAATTCTTATCTTCAAACATTCATTAATACATTTCTCATATGTAGGTTTAATTAATTATCAACAAGGATACTTGAATAATTAGCACTTTCTTGAATCTTGCAACCTCTTTCTTTTATAATCAATATTACTCCATTATGTTTCAAACCCTTCCTTACTTTCCATAATCCCCTTACCATATACTACTATTCCACATTTCATCTTTAACTTCTAGTTTTCTCTTATGATCATGTTGCTTCTTTTATGTTTATGATCATGTATACCATGTTGCATATATTTCTTTTTATACTGCTACTAATGTGAAGTTGAAATTCTAAATCAATAATCTCTCTACTAGTTTCACCTCATGTTTAATACATTACATATCCTTGATTTTAAATCACACGGCTCATGCATGGGTGAGACATAGTTTCTCTTTCAATCAAGTTTTTCCTTCCTGAATATAGTCTACCTTTGTATGACTCATTCATTTATTTAGCTACACTTTTGTTCTTCTTTTAGAAACTAGTTTGTTGTTCTATAGAGACCTGGAATCCAAAGGTAGTAAGGATGATTGTATTAAAATTATCAATAAAGGTATACATTACATGCTCTCAATTATATCATAACCCTCATTCCTTAATCAAGCTCATTATTTCCAACATTTCTCTTTGTTTCAACTAAGTTTCTTATCCTAGTTTTATGATTGACATGCTCATCTAGTTCTCTTCACTTTAACTCTTCTGAAAACTCTTGACTTCTATGTACTTATCATATACTTAACTCTTTCCTTCTATTTTCCATTTGCTTTGGAGTACATAAAAAACATTGTACTCGATTATATAATCCATTCCTCATGATTGATTCTTACTATCTTGGCCCTTACATAATTTTCTCATATCTTTTCCATATTTCATATTTAGAGTTCATATAATACTAATCATTAAACTTAATCTGAACCTTATGTCATGTTCCTTTATTACCAATTAAGGGTTTCTCATATGAGGCCCCAAAGTTGGATCTCAGATATCAATTCCAATTGATTCTTATCTATTCTAATCTTTCCCATATGTTTCAACATCTTAGTGTATGTACATTCTCACTATGATGTGGGTCTAATTTATCTAGAGTTGTGATGGAGTGGACTTTTGCAACCCAAAAATGTCCAATGACATAAGTGAAATCATATGGTTGAGTTATATGGAGAGTTCCAAGCTTTTGACAAAGTAGGTGTGTTGATGTGAGGTTGGCATAATGATTAAGATCCTTAGTTTTATGCCTTGCTGAGGTATTTAATTGAATGGTCTAACAATTGAGTTTAGGCACCAAACTTGAATGGAAAGTACCTTGAGCGGTGATAAAACTCTGGTTAAAATTTGATGAAGAATAAAGGTTCCTAGATGAAGTTATTGAGGTTTAAAAAAAGGATAACATAATGTGTATATTTGAGGAGTGCTTCAAGCAGTATATGAATTATAACATCGGACCACATAATATGTAGTTATCCTCCCCTCAATTATGTGGTTATAGCCTTGGATGAGAATGAACGTACAACAACAATAGAATCTCCACCTTAAACTACTCGGTCAACCGTGAAGCAGGGAAACGGGCACGTTCTACTCATCCACGATCAGTGATCGTGTGAGCAAGATATGGGCAGCTGCACCCGGTGCTATAGGTGTAATGAGTTGAGCTCCCTTTCCCTCTCCATTATCCCTCCACTACAAACTACAGGTGGTGTGGGTAAGATGAGAGGCCATACTTCCATCGTAAGTGGACGAGGAGTAGCAGTGGAGGTTGTTCAAGCAGAGAATGGCGTCATCAACCCATACATGGTAATAAACACACTAAAGCAGAAAGGAGGCAGAGCAGCGTGATCGAGGAATTGCGCAGCAGAGTCTAGGTGAAGGAGATCTTCCCTTGACGGTGGCAGCGTGAGACACATGGAGCTCGCAGCTGCAGCTAAGTTTGGGTGGTAGCATCGCGGAGGTGCAACCTTAGGAGACGATGAAGAGGCTCCATCGTGAGGTATCCCTTGCCAAAGATCCCCAACGGAGGCGGAGCCCACACACGCCAGAATGGACGATGCAAACTTGCGTCAGACTCCGGAGGCTGTGGCTTTGATCGTGCGAGAGAGAACAGGGAGCGGTAGATCACTTTTGGCATGACGGAAAGCCTGTGGTGATGGAGTATCAGAGGCGGCCAGCCTGGCCGGACTCCCAAGCAGTAGCAGGAGGAATCCACGGAGACAAGTCTGTGATGGACACCCTTCGCAGATGTGAAGGCAGGCGAAGCCTCCCCCAGTGGAGATCAATGGTCAGCGGGGTAGAGGAGGAAGGACCTCCAGGTTCATCATCAGTGAGGATGGGGTGATCATTGTGCTGAGGCTGAGAAGCAGCGCCGAGCAATCGGTGAAGAGGACATGTTGGTAGTTGTTTCCCTCGTTGATGGTTCCTAGCCTTGACGGAGGCCACACTGCTGAGAAACAGAGACAACAACGACTCTGTGATCCAGAGAAGGAGAAGAAATCGATCACTGCTTCCTCATGTTGACTTGCTTCATGGCGCAGCAGAAGCGGTGCTTAGGCATGAAGATGAAAACGTGAACGCATTGATCACTGAAAGAGAGATCAGGCGGATCCGGCCCAAACCTAGGGATCTTGAATCAGACCGGCCGATTCGGCTCCCAACAACTAGGCGGGTCCAATTGTTCTAGCAGGGAGTGGGCGGCCACGTGGCGGCGTCCAATTGGCCCAAAAAGGTAAATGATTTAGTAAATGCTCATATCTCAGATAATTCATAGTAATTAGTGCGCTTATCAGAAAAATACAAATAAGGTACCAAAATTCTCAGAAAATTGCATAGAACAATATGGGACTATAATAACATGCTTTTAATGCATCAATCTCAGTGATATCATGTAAGATGTGTAATGCTTATTTAATAGATAATAAATAGAAAATGATGACATAAAATCATGGAAAAATATCAGTAAGTCTATAATCATGTTTATAATGCATGTGATGTTAGATATGGTCATGTTGATGCACGAAAGTAAGTAATTTGCTTTATATAGCTATTTAGGGATAATAATCCTAAATAAAATGTAGTAATTACTTACGTTCTCAATAAATGATGAAATTTATAGTAAACCCTCATATATATAACTGGAAGATAATATGTAGATATGAGATCAGTTTTATACACGAAATTGATGTTATATGAAGATGAACCTTAATACATGTCATGAAACCCTAATTTAAGTTAATGCATGTAATCTAAGGTTAATAGGTTCACATAATGATGGAAAATACAATTATCAGTTAATGAGTAAATAATCTGGAACATGACATCATTAAGATGATTCTAAGACAAGAATAAAAGTAAAAGTGGGAATATCCTACTAAGTTAAGTAAACCCTAAAATGGATATAATTAGGGTTAAGATGATGAGAACCTGATGGTGATATGTGGTCTTGTCTTAACCAGGGGTTTGACCAAGATATAGATGGCATCAGGAATATGTGATTAGTATATCTCTTTGGAAGGTACGCCATTACCTCTTACTTGGCTTATTATACAATATACTTGTGTTATATGGTAGTAAAATGCTTGGTATATGGTATTGGTTGAAATGCTTGTTCTTATATGATATGTTGCTTGGTTTTCCATATCTATTGCTATGAACACATGAAACATAAGATTTTTGTCCATCATATGAAAGCACACGGTGCTCAGAAAGTGATCTCAAACTCTGTGGTAGTAGATCACATGTGTTAGATCTCAAACTCTTTGGTAGTAGATCACACGTAAAATGATCTCAAACTCTTTGGTAGTTGATCATAAGGCTTGATAAACATCAAATCACTAGGGGTAGATGTACGAGATATATGATGGAAATGTGCTTAAAATATGTGTTCTCTGTTGTTAATGATCATCTTTGTGCAAGTATGCTTTTCTTATATTCTTCTATTAATGCCAAGTATATTAGTTTTATCTTATTGGCAAGATATGATGAGAGGTATATAAAAGACACGTAGGCATACTCAGTACAATATTCTTGAATATTGTGCTGACGTGTATCGCATGTAATCTTTTGTTTAGGTTGTGGCTTATGTTCTTGAAGATCCAGGATAGTGAGAGTTGTATGTCGAGTTGATGTACAGGTGGTCCTATTGTCTTAAGATCATGTAGTTAGTTGTAGTACATGTATATGTATAGTTTGATGTTCAATATGTAATATCAAATGTTGTAACAATTCATATCATAATTATATGTTGAATGGTGAACATGTGTGTACGGTTTTATTATTGTTCATGTACATGTGCTACTGATTGTTTCCTTTTGACTTCCTCTGATTTTCTTCTTCTTAGCCTTATGTGGGATGTTTAAATTGGGATTCTCGCTGAGGTGAGGTTTCAATTTGGACGTCTCACATTAGATTAAGTTTTAGAAAATCCGGGGATGTCACAGGTGGTATCAGATCATGAACAATAGCAAAGCCTGACAATTGCTCATTATGCAACTCAAAACTAAAGAACCTTGAACTATAAAGAATATTTAGGGTTAGATTAGTTGTCTTTAAGAGACTAGATCTGACCTAGCCTCTAGGTTTGCACCTAGATGTCCGAGAACTAGGTCTAGACTGGTGCTTGTTGTATAGCAGGTCCTTAGATGTCGTACTTTCCTTGTAGTGCAGCGGTATGGGACGGTGCACTGTTTGGAAATGACGTGCATCAAAGAAAGAGAAACCCTAGACATATGGCGCTCTTTGTCTACAGTAGCTACACTAGTCTACATCATATTCTCACCCTTTTCACTAGTTTTCATGACACTATACTCTCTACTATGTGCAGGACACTCGTTTTCTGGATTTGGTTTTGGATTCCAATCGGACCAAACCTTGATAGTTTTCTCTAACGCTTGTTTTATCGGAGAAAAACTATATAATATTTTATTATATATATGTATTACAAACATGTGTCCCCACACATGTACGAGTAGGAGGTGGTCATGCAACCTAAGTGAAAGTGAATGACATCAGTCTAGAAGAGAGAGTAGTTCTAGATTAGATGTCTAGATCCTTGTTTAGAATATATGATAGATGGAATAGATGAAATAATTTTTGATGATATGATGTAAGTCTTATATAGATGATATAAGATAGTATATAAGGATATATGTTTGTCCTTGAGGATTTAAGTTCAGTTTTGAGGTTTTGAGATAAGTTTTGATGATGCAAGTAACTAGGCTTTTACGAGATAAGATATGTTAAGTTAAGACAAGGTTGAGGGTCAGCAAGAGCCTCAATCTCTTTTATGAAGGAGGACCTCTAGTGTTAGGACCAGTTTCAGGGTTAACTCTAGAGAGAGTGAGACCCATTGGGAGAAGGTTAGAGAACCTAAACTCCAAGATATGATAATTATGAGATATGTGATATGTCCTAAACTAGACTACTCCTGAGTGATTGAGATGAGTTTCTTTATGCACGATTCCTATAGTATTCTTGAACCCTAGATGTCCTTGGGAAGACCAAACCCTACAGTCAAAGAGAGGCTGGTTATATGAACATGAATATGAGAACCTACCATCTGGGTGAGGGAGAGAGAGTCCCAAGACCCTAGAGGAGGTAGCTATGTTAGTTTCTGTGAAGCCTCATGCTCGGGTTGGTGGTTTCCCACATAGGATTCTAGTGGTGTCAATAAGAGAGCTTTGGGTATGATGTTTCACGGTTAGAGACCTATGAAGAGTATGTCATACCATGTTTTAGTTTGTGCTTATGTGGCTAGATCTTGTAAGGCTATTAACTAGTGCCAATGAGGTATACCTAATAACCCTCGATCACGGAGGAAAGATAAAGTATATGCATATGAGATGCTCATAGAGTTGAGTTAGCTCAGAAAGACTGGGCATGGCCCTACCTCATGATATGGGTCAGGAGAACCTCAGTTGGACTATATAAAAGTTTTGATATATGTTTAATTAGTCACTGACATAAGTTTTGTTAGCACAACCATAATATAATATATATAAGGATGTAATCTGATCTTGAGATATGATACATAGACACGATATAATGGAAACCTAGAGATGGTTTAATAGATACCAATGCATAAATGGTTAACCATGTACATGAATAATGATGATAATGTGAAGTTGTTGTTTAATCTTGTGATGAACTCACTAGTAAATGTGCAATTTATTATGAGAAATGAAAAGAGTTCATTTGAATGAAACATGTTACACGAGGTGCTAATCTTAGTGCTTAACAAATATGGGAAAATATAGTTGACAGCTAGCACAAAATAATGATTATAACACCTTGATATGATCTAGATGGATAAAGTGGGTTAACTATAGTTAATACCCTCCTAAAAGGAAAATGTTAATGTTGAACATGTTTTAACAATTAGCTCAATAAAATGTTGATGGCACCTTGATGTATGAGTTAATCTTAGTTAACTCATTTAGAACATGGTAATATGATGTGGGAAGCCTAATGCACGAGTTAAGATAAGGATGCAGTCTTGATATATGAGATATGTCATGACATGACCTAAGTTTCTAAACCTTGAGTTTAACCTTGAATGGAGTGTTTGTGCACCAAGATGGTTGTAAAACCCCTAATAGTGCCTTGGATATATGGTTCTAGGTAACTTTTGAGGATATGTTACACATAGAATAGTGCCTATATATGTGGATTAAGACATGGTAGTTTTCCTTGGGGTATGAGTATGGTTGACTTTCGATGGTGAAAGTTCTTTTAAGATGTATATGATGTGAAAGATTGTATTTTGGCTTAATTCCGAGGATAGAATATCTTTTAAGGTGTGTAGGATGTGATGGAGTGGACTTTTGGAACCCAAAAATGTCCAATGACATAAGTGAAATAATATGGTAGAGTTATATGGGGAGTTCCAAGCTCTTGATAAAGTAGGTGTGTTGATGTGAGGTTGGCATAATGATTAAGATCCTTAGTTTTATGCCATGATGAGGTATTTAATTGAATGGTCTAACAATTGAGTTTTGGCACCAAACTTCAATGGAAAGTACCTTGAGCGGTGATAAAACTATGGTTAAATTTTGAGGAAGAATAGAGGTTCCTAGATGAAGTTATTGAGGTTTTAAAAAAAAGGATAACATAATGTGTATATTTGAGGAGTGCTTCAAGCAATATATGAATTACAACTTAGGACCACATAATATGTAGTCATCCTCCCCTCGATTATGTGGTTATAGCCTTGGATGAGAATGATCGTACAACAACAATAGAATCTCCACCTTAAACTGCTCGATCAACTGTGAAGCAGGGAAACGGGCACATTCTACTCATCCACGATCAACGATCGTGTGAGCAAGAGATGGGCAGTTGCACCCGGTGCTATAGGTGTAATGAGTTGAGCGCCCTTTCCCTCTCCATTATCCCTCCACTACAAACTACAGGTGGTGTGGGTAAGATGAGAGGCCATACTTCCATCTTCAGTGGACGAGGAGTAGCAGTGGAGGTTGTTCAACCAGAGAACAGCGTCATCAACCCATAGATGGTGAAAACACAGTAAAGCAGAAAGGAGGCAGAGCATCGTGATCAAGGAATTGCGCAGCAGAGTCTAGGTGAAGGAGATCTTCCCTCGGCGGCGGCGGTGTGAGACACATGGAGCTCGCAGCTGCAGCTAAGCTGGGGTGGTAGCGTCGCGGAGGTGCAACCTTAGGAGACGATGAGGAGGCTCCATCGTGAGGTATCCTTTGCCGAAGATCCCCAACGGAGGCGACGCCCACGCACGCCAGAATGGACGACGCACACTTGCGTCAGACTCCAGCGGCTACGACTTTGATCGTGCGAGAGAGAACAGGGAGCGGGAGATCACTTTTTGCATGACAGAAAGCCTGTGGTGATGGAGTATCGGAGGCGGCCAGCCTTGCCGGACTCCCAAGCAGTAGAAGGAGGAATCCACAGTGGCATGTATGTCATGGACACCCCTCGCGAATGTGAAGGCAGGCGAAGCCTCCCCCAACGGAGATCAGTGGTCGGCGGGGTAGAGGAGGAAGGACATGCTGTTGATCGCTTGCCAGAAGCCGGGAGACGAGAACGAGCAGTGTTGTAGACCTGTCGGTTCATCATCGGTGAGGATGGGGTGATCGTTGTGCTGAGGCTGAGAAGTAGCGTCGAGCAACCGGTGAAGAGACCCTGTTGGTAGTTGTTTCCCTCGTTGATGGTTCCTAGCCGTGACGGTAGCCACACTGCTGAGAAATAGAGACAACAACGACTCTCTGATCTAGAGAAGGAGAAGCAACTGATCACTGCTTCCTCATGCTGACTTGCTTCACGGCGCGGTGGAAGCGGTGCTTAGGCATGAAGATGAAAATGCGAACGCGTTGATCACCGAAAGAGAGATCAGGCGGATCCGGCCCAAACCTAGGGCTCTTGAAATGGACCGACCGATTTGGCTCCGGGCAACCAGGCGGGTCTAGTTGTTCTAGCAGGGAGTGGGCGGCCACGTGGCGGTATCCAATTGGCCCGAAAAGGTAAATGATTTAGTAAATGCTCAGATCTCTAGAATAATTCACAGTAATTAGTGCACTTATCAGAAAAATACAAATAAGGTACAAAAATTCTCAGAAAATTGCATAGAACGATATGGGACTATAATATTAGGCTTTTAATGCATAAACCTCAGTGATATCATGTAAGATGTGTAATGCTTATTTAATGGATAATAAATAGCAAATGATGACATAAAATCATGGAAAAATATCAGTAAGTCTATAATCATGTTTATAATGCATGTGATGTCAGATATGGTCATGTTGATGCACGAAAGTATGTAATTTGCTTTATATGGCTATTTAGGGCTAATAATCCTAAATAAAATGTAGTAATTACTTACGTGCTCAATAAATGATGAAATTTATAGAAAACCCTCATATATGTAACTAGAAGATAATATGTAGATATGAGATCAATTTTGTACACAAAATTGATGTTATATGAAGATGAACCTTAATACATGTCATGAAACCCTAATTTAAGTTAATGCATGTAACCTAAGGTTAATAGGTTCACATAATGATGGAAAATAAAATTATCATTTATGAGTAAATAATATGGAACATGACATCATTAAGATGATTCTAAGACAAGAATACAAGTAAAAGTGGGAATATCCAACTAGGTTAAGTAAACCCTAAAATGGATATAGTTAGGGTTAAGATGATGAGAACCTGATGGTGATATGTGGTCTTGTCTTAACCAGGGGTTTGACCAAGATATAGATGGCATCAGGAATATGTGATTAGGATATCTCTTTGGAAGGTACACCATTACCTCTTACTTGGCTTATTATACAATATACTTGTGTTATATGGTAGTAAAATGCTTGGCATATGGTATTGGTTGTAATATTTGTTCTTGTATGATATGTTTCTTGGTTTTCCATATCTGTTGCTATGAACACATGATACATAAGATTTCTGTCCATCATACGAAAGCACACGGTGCTCGGAAAGTGATCTCAAACTCTGTGGTAGTAGATCACATGTGTTAGATCTCAAACTCTTTGGTAGTAGATCACACGTAAAATGATCTCAAACTCTTTGGTAGTAGATTATAAAGCTTGATAAACATCAAAGCCCTAGGGGCAGATGTACGATATATATGATGGAAATGTACTTAAAATATGTGTTCTCTTTTGTTAATGAACATCTTTGTGCAAGTATGCTTTTCTTATATTCTTCTGTTACTGTCAAGTATATTAGTTTTATCTTATTTCCAAGATATGATGAGAGGTATAAAAAAAACATAGGCGTACTCAGTACAATATTCTTGAATATTGTGCTGATATGTATCGCATGTAATCTTTTGTTTAGGTTGTGTCTTATGTTCTTGAAGATCCAAGATAGTGAGGGTTGTATGGCGAGCTGATGTACAGTTGGACATATTATCTTAAGATCCTATAGTTAGTTGTAGTACATGTATATGTATAGTTTGTTGTTCAATATGTAATATCAAATGTTGTAACAATTCATATTGTAATTATATGTTGAATGGTGAACATGTGTGTACGGTTTTATTATTGTTCATGTACATGTGCTACTGATTGTTTCCTTTTGACTTCCTCTAATTTTCTTCTTCTTAGCCTTATGTGGGATGTTTAAATTGGGATTCTCGCTGAGGTGAGGTTTCAATTTGGATATCTCACATTAGATTAAGTTTTAGAAAATCCAGGGACATCACAAGACTCTACTCTTATTATATTTTCAATAGGAGTCATTAGATCCTAGTAACGCACCCTACCAGTCGGACCAGGGAAAACCTACAGTCCTAAAGCCAAGGGCTACTTAGGATTAACTAACTCCTATTAATCTCAAACATGTGGAAAAAAATATCCACTTAGGAAAACTCATTTAAAGATCATTTCTAGTCTACTTGATACAAATAATGTAATCAATAAATGATACAACTGCATAGTGTACAACAAATCTTAATGACCCATATATATTTCAAAATATTGAATATCTGAATTCAAACATATAAGAGCATTTCTATTCATTTCCAATAAAACAACAATATGAAATGAAAGTTTTATCTCATTTTATATTTATGCTCCTAATTCATGTTACTTATCTTTTTTCTAACCCTAACATTTCTAGGGTTCCTCTCTATCTCATCCTTCCACTGTATACTTAGACAGGGTAAACTTGATAGAATAGATAGAGTAGCTTGATACTGGTTGATCCAAGTACTCAGATACCGGGCCAGGATATCCAAATACTCAAATCCCCAGAGCTAACATCATAACATCTCCTATCTGCCACACTTATGACTGTAACTTACTAACTTAATGGTCCCTGACAACTCAACCTAAGCTCTAATACCAAGTTGTTACACCCTGATCTCACAATTACCACTAATCATGAGATTAGGGCATAAATTGAGGATTAAATGTAATACAAAGATCACCCTTAATTTTTTTTTCTTTTTTAATTTTGTTTCTCACATGCAATCACATAAACTAACTTTACAATAGAATCTAGCCATTGATTTCTCTAATCTGATTTCAACAGTCAAAATGCATGTATAAACATTCATTATGTTTCTCATACTTTTAAATACATAAGACTTGATGATTCGCATATATTACTGAAAGAGGAATAATACTATACATCATCATTTACAACTCTCTCTTATTTCTTTACAAGGACCTAGAGTGACAAGGACCGACTGAACTTAACTATACTCAGACTTAACTCTTATGGCAGATCTACTCTTATGCAATGATATCTTCAATCCCCACGGTTTCCCTAAAAATTTTGAGTAGAGGGGTGAGCCTACTCGCTTAGTGAATGAGTAAAACAATAATGCAGTCTAATGCACTAAATCAGACATTTATCATTCTTGGATAATTGAAATAAAACAAGATAGTAATTCAAATTAAAAGGCAAGATATTCAAAATCTTACTAATAACATTGAAGCCTACATCATTAGAAATAAGCAAGTATGGAAAGATAATTCTCACTATATTCAATATTATATTTAAAGAACAATTGCTGCAAAGCTGAAATCAAATCTTTCTTAACTCTAATTACTTATAAGAAACTCTTTAAACTTATATTATCATATTTTTGCTTATGCCCTGATCATATGCAGTATACTCTACATATGAAGACTCGTAGAGAATTACGATCTCACCGTATAATACTTAGCTTAAAACTCGGGAGGCTAAGCCTAGAACTGAATCTGGGTCTGTTTGACTCGAACTGTCACGTCTGACTAAGGCAGCAAAACAGTTGGCCTTTAACTGGACCTCTCCTTCTAGGCTGAGCACATAGGCGGAGGGTCTGAGATGCTCTGTGGGCCTCATCTTGGTATGCTCTGTGGGTACCTCTGGGTTACCACTGGGATCTCCGGTTCATGTTGGGTAACCTATCTTCTCTTAGTAGACTTCCTCAAGGGCTTTGTCTCCCCGCATGCTCTGTGGGTGCGTTCTGATCCTCGTATACTGGTCTCTGCTAGGGTGGATCATTTCCTCCCTACAGTGAAGACATCCATAGGGAATCTACCGTGTTTAGGGCACCTATGTCTATTATTTTATTATTCTTGGAAAGCTCTTACTATATTTTTTGGTCTCCCAAAGCGTGTGCCTCCCTTTTTTTATTTTTTTGAAAAGTTGCAGAAAGAAACAAAGCAAGAAAAGCTATAACAGCTAACAACAGACTAACAGCTAGCTATCTGTACAAATTAAGTAAAGCTATCTATATCTTTCTTCACTTTACTCCAAAGCTGCAAACCTGGACAGTCCAGATTTAAGAAATTCCTTAGGTTCCTTTCAGTCCAGAGCGCATTCACAGTTAGAAGGATGCAAGTATTACTCTTCCTGTCAGTAAAAGAAGGAAACTCCTGAATCAAATTCGGCACCTTAGGAATAAGATTCTCCAAAACAGCTTCCTTCCAAACTCTCTCCGCATAAACGCAAGAGACAAAAATGTGCTCCATATCTTTTGTACACTCTCTACATAACTCACATCTCGAAGCTAAGCTGAACCCTCGATTCTTCATATGATCATGTGTAAGCAACTTCCCAAGCATCAGCCTCCACGCAAGAAACTGACATCTAGCTGGAGCTTTAGACGCCCAAACCCATTTACACCAGCTAACAGAAACATGCTTTTCACGCATAACATTCCAGAACTCTCTAATTTTTGTAGGAGTCCCTTTATCAAGCAACAGCTTCCCTTCAAGCTTACTCACAACTGGAATATAAGAATGAATAGAATCAACAATCCTATTCCAGTGTCTAGATCTGCTACCTTTCCAATCCCCTGCATCAACAAGGCAGCTTCAAAATGTCCCTCTTATCAGTAATATCATCAAGGAACATCCCTTCAGATACCCAAGGTTCTCTCCAAATAAAAGTAGATAACCCTGCTTCAACAGAGACTCTTCTTATAATCATATCCCGAATTCTAAGAATATATCTCCACATCCAGGAAGGATTGGATGAGCATCCAACTCTCCAAACAGAGTCCTCCTTAATAAATCTAGCATGGATCCATCGCACCCACATAGAATCCTTCTTTTGAGCAATACTCCAGAGATTTTTAACAGAACAAGCCACACTAACATCAGCTGTATGTTTAATGCCTAACCCGCCTTCCTCTTTAGGCCTACAGATGTCATCCCAAGCAACAGTATGTGTGGTACTTTCAAAAGAAGCTCCTCCCCATAAGAAATTATGACAGAGAGTATCAATTTCATCAGAGACAACTTTAGGAAGAGGAAAGGAAGAAGCCCAATAAAGATGGAAGGAAGCAAGAGTAGACTTAATTAACTCCTGCCTACCCGCATAAGAAAGATGAACCCCTTTCCAACCTTCTAATCTGTGCTTAATCCCGTCAATAATGGGTGAACAAAGAGATCTAGTCAGCTTCCCTGTAAACAAAGGCAACCCCAGATATTTTATAGGAAGCTTGCCAATCTTAATATTCAAATTCGAAGACTCAACCAGCAACTCAGCAACAGGATTACAAATAACAACGCTTTTATCTAAACTGATGCTCAAACCAGAGACACAACTGAACTCATCAATCACTTTACTCACACCTTTGATTGAGTTAATACCGGCTTCCGAAAAGATCACCATATCATCAACAAAGATTGCATGTGAAACAGCAAAATCATGAGCTCCACTAAGAGGCACAAGATTTCTCTTCTCAACATTATAATTCATGATGCTAGTGAACCCTTCCATGGCTAACACAAATAACTAAGGGGCGAGGGGATCCCCTTGCCTAATGCCTCTAGATGGTTTAAAGACATCTCTAGGGCATCCATTAATCAGAACTTGCATGCTAGTAGAGTTCAAGAATAAGTCAATCCAGTGTATAAAGCAAAAAGGAAAGTTCATACTAGCCAGAATCTTCTTCAAGTACGACCAATCAACAGTGTCATATGGCTTCATGATATCAGCTTTGATACACATCTTAGGCTTAGAACTCTTGAAGATATTATTGACCACCTCATTAATAAGAAGAGTAGAATCATTGATCGACCTTCCTTTGATGAAGGCTGACTGACTAGAACTAATAAGACTAGGCATAATAGGCTGAAGTCTATTAGTAATAATCTTGGAGATAATCTTGTAAAGCACATTGCATAAAGATATGGGCCTCCAGTCCCTAACACAAGAAGGACTCTTCACTTTTGGAATAAGAGCAATGTGAGTTCTACTAATTTCACCAAGAATCTTCCCACTTTCAAAGAAATTGAGCACAGCCTTAGAAACATCCTCCTTTATGATAGGCCAACACACTTTAAAGAAATGGTAATTGAAACCATCGGGACCAGGGGCTTTGTCTCCATTAGAATTTTTAATAACATAATCAATCTCCTCTTGAGTAACAATAGCACATAACGACTCAAACTGGTCTCTGGTTAATTTAGGGAAGACCCAATTATCATTCCAACCATCCTCATCCTTATAAGATTCTGAGAAGAGGTTCTTGTAGAAGCTAGTAACATGATCTTTAATAACATCTTCATCAGTACTCATGACACCATCAATTATCATACTTCTCACACTGTTTCTCTGTCTTCTATTCTTGAGAGATGAATAAAAGAACTTGGAATTCCTATCTCCAAGCTTCAACCATTGAACTCTGGACTTTTGTCTAACCAGAGACTCCTCAGCATCATAGGCTTCAATAGCTAGCTTCCTTTTCTCTTTAGCAATCTGCTGTAACCCCTCATCACCAGGATTAGCATCAACCATGTTCTGAGCTCTACACGCCTCATCTTCAAGGATCATCCTATTCTCAAAGATATCCCCAACATCCTTCTTGTTCCACTTACATAGGTCTTTTTTAAGCCTCCTCAGTTTTTCACAAACTCTGAACATCGGACAGCCACTAATATCCTCCTTCCAACTGTCTTTGACGACATCCAAGAAACTAGGGTAATATGTCCAAGCATTGATAAACTTAAAAGGCGTCTTCTTCTTGTAATCATTCCCATCCAGCTGAATAGAAATAATGCGATGATCACTATGAATAGAGGCAGTGATCATCCCCCAAAGATGAGGAAACGCATCAATAAGACCTTGATTATAGAACACTCTATCTATTCTAGACATAACAAGCTTCGTGCCTTCCTTCCTATTATCCCAAGTATAGAGAGAGCCAGAGAGAGTAGCTTCAGTAAGACTAGCATCATTGACGAAATCATTGAAGAAAGCCATGGAGCTATAAGACGGCTCGGCAGGACCATATCTATCAGTAGAAAACCTAACACAGTTGAAATCTCCAGCAATGAACCAAGGAGCTTCACCAATAGAACTATGAATACTCACAAGCTTTGCCCAGATGACATTCCTTTTAGCTTCTGAATTATGCACATAGATCACCGTTAGAAAGAAAGAAAGCCCGTCATAGGAGATGTGACAGTGCACAAACTGATCATCAATAATCACTGGATCAATACAGATTTAATCTCGATTCCACATAATAACAACTCTCCCCAATAGATGAGCGTCATGATTAGAAATCCACTTCGCATGAGGCCACACCCTATTGACAGCCTTAACGATTTTTCTTCTTCTAACTTTCGTTTCAAGCAAACATACAATAGAAGAATCAAGCTTATGAATAGCTTCCTTCACAGCATCCTGGCACCCGCTTTTGTTGAGCCCGCGGACGTTCCAGGCCATAATCGAAAGGCTATCAACTATTTGAGATCACAGCTGGAATCCCGCCAGCTACGGTACCTTCAGGTTCATCAAAGAACTCAAGAACACGAAAACTATTAGGGGAAACTGGAATTCCAGTAGCCTTCTGCTGCGGAATTTTTCCGCATTCCTTGGGGGATGACCATCCCTCATGGTAGATTTATGAGACCAAGTGCTCACAGGAGTAACAGGAATAGGTTGTCCTTGAAAAAGAGGCGTAGCCGAATTAACCAGCGAACTAGAAGTTCCTTCCAGTTGAACAGAGGGTGACACCGGCGACTGTGTCACCGGAATTCCATCAAGCACTTCCGCTACCTGCACAGGAGAAATCACTGATGCCTCGTTCACAGCCTGGTCGCTCAGAGGACAATCATGGAACATTTCCACAGAGCTTTGGCTATCAGCTTTTGCCTTCTCAACCGAAACCTGCTTCCGCTTTGGAACCTGAGTAGCTTTAATACAATCCCCTTTGCCATGTCCAAAAGTGCCACAGCACTTGCACAACGCCGGGATCCATTCATACTCAATCCGCACCACATCCTTGACACCATCATCACTAATGAGTGTCATCTCTGAAGGAAAAGTCGAAGTAGCAGGAATTAGAACTTGAATCCGGGCAAAATCCAACCTCTTGAGTTTCCTAGTATAGAAGTCTGGTCGGAGAGGAGTTCCTACAAAGCTTCCAATCATACCAAAGACCTCTTCATCCCAAAGCTCCAAAGGCAAGTCATAGACACGAATCCACACCGGGACCTCAGTTAATTTCAGTTTCTCGAAGGGCTCCCCCCTTTTCCATTTGTTCAGGATAAGCGGCTTACCCGCAACATACCAAGGGCCCCGTTCAATAGTTGTCCTCATATTTTCCAGATCTAAAAATTTGATGACAAAGTAATCATTTCCTCTTGATAGAATCTCGATCTCCCCCTTGACTTTCCAGATCATGGATAGGTGTCGATGCATAGTGGTCCAATGCGGCTTCAATCCGACGACATAGCCAACAACCGTGTTCAACCACTTAGATGCATTCCGTTCTGCAATGGATTTGGAATACCGAACAGCTCCGTCCACTACCTCCAGTTGACAAGGTTTGAGAATAGAATCATCATCCTGCTTGGTTTCGAACAGATCCTTCCACGACTTCGTTCCTGTAGCTACTGGAACCTGCTGATTCCTCCAGATCTGGTTCTTCCGTGGTTGATGAAGCGTATGAGGATTTGGAGGCGCTGCAAGAGGACTCCCAACGGTGCTCTTTGCCGCAGCAGGTGTCGGTGGTTCGCCGGTGTCACCCTTGTCGCCCCCCCCCCCCCCCGATCGCCCCCCGGATCGCCAAAGGTACTCGCGGTGGTCGTCATTAAAAAAAAATTTCATTAAATTTTTTTTTTGCTCATTAAATTTTTTTTATTACATTTTTTATTAAAAAAATTATTAAATTTTTTTTAGTTAAATTTTTTTTCTCTTACTATATTGTATCTCTCTATTACTTATTCTTGACTTTGGTATCTCCATGTTACCGAGTCTATTCATCTAAAGAGATCAAACATGTAGAATTATATGCACTATATTGTATTATGAAAATCAGAGTCTATTACTATATTGTATTGTGAAAATCAAAAACTTTGTTTGTCCATATATCAAATCAAAGAGATCAAACATGTAGAATTATATGCACTAGGAACATAAATAAGATCATATAAGAATAAATCTAAATTTCAACTATAATGTTGTTCAAGCACCTGAATAACTTGAAAATTTAGATCTTCATAAGATTCTCAATAAACTTCTTAATTCTATAGTATTCAAGATACATGGATATCTATATCCATGTCATCATATAAACATTTTCAGATCATAGTTGGAACATAAATTGAAGTATTTTATAAACTGAATTCCAAAATAGTTTCTTTCATTTATTGTCATCTAGGGAGAAATTGAGAATATAAATTAAAATCGTCTAATTGAGTACAATTGATTGAAATATTCTTTTACCCACTCACCCTATGTTGTAAAATAGCTTAAAAATGTATCCCATATCTGAAAATCTCGATCTCATATCTGAATTTTTTATCATAGAAATGTTACTGTAATTTGTCTATTGGTAAGGCTAATCACATCCAAAAAATATGAAAATTTAACATGTTGTTTATAATTGAGTTTCATATCTCTAGTTAAAATTTCAGATCATTAGTTGTTACCAATAAATAAATAAAAATAAAATAGTTCACTGCTATATCAATCTGAAAATATGATCAGTCGAGTTTGAAACTCGACCAACAGTGTCTAACAAAGGCTTGCCTAGACAAAGAGAGATGTTATGATCACAATGCCTAATCTTATTACACTATCCCCTGTACTCTATTGACTTTGATTTTGTTGGCATCTTTATTTCAAATCTGTCATCATCAATTCCCATGGTCAAACAACCTCTGCCCATCTCCAAGATCATGTCAGTTGTAGCTTGGAAGGTTCACCCTAATAGAAGTTTGTTTCCTTGGTCATCTTGCATCTCCATCACCATGAAGTCAGCAGGAAATAAGAACCTATCCACCTTGATAAGAACATCTTCGCAAATCCCATAAGGCCTTACTACTAAATTATGTGCAAGTTGAATAGTCATGTTGCTCCTCTTGGACTCCTTGAGGCCAAGCTTCTTGAAAGTGGAGAGAGGCATTAGATTGATGCTTGCTCCTGAGTCATAGAGTGCGTCTCCAAACTTTGTCTTCCCAATGAAACAAGTGATATTGAATCACCTGGGATCCTGTCTCTTCAGCGGTAGTGTACCAAGAATGAAGGCACTCACATGTTCCCTTAACATCACCACTTCAGAATCTGGATTTTTTCTATTCTTGTTTATGATGTCTTTAAAGAATTTACCATATAACGGTATCTATTAAATTGTGTAAATTAGTGGTATATCGACAGATAATTTCCTAAAGCCATCTAGAAATTTCTTGAACTATTAATCTACTTTTTTTGCTTTCAGGCTATTAGGATAAGGGACTGGGGTTGTCTGTGCCCTATGATGTGGATGCACATATGGTGTTTCCCTCTCTACTTCTGTCTGAATTTTCATTCTCCGATATGGTTTATGTGTTGTCTAGTGGCTGCTTCTCAGTTGTACCTATAACCTTTGGTTCCTCTGCTGCCTCACTAATAGTAATCGAATGTGATGTTTGTGGTTCACTATCTTTAGAGTTTAACGTCTTCTTTCCAATTGTCAACAAAATAGCCTTCACCTGATGGATCCCTAAAGGAGTATCTGTGTTTCCTGGGAAGCCTTGTTGTGACGGCTTCTTCATGTTGGCTATCTCAGCTACAATTTAAGATATAGATGTCTCCAATGTCCTCAGCTGCGCATCGTGGTTTTGAATCTGCTGCCTAAATTGATTCATGAACTCACCATGTGACTTTATCTACTTTCCAAATGTACTCATCAATTCCTGGTTTTGTTTCACTACCTGGCTGAGTAGTTCATTATTCTTCTCCTCCAGGCTCTACTGCTACTTTTGAGAATTTTGTTGTTGATCTGGATCATACAGAAAATTATTGGGATCCTTCCAAGAGAATTTCTTGTCTTTCCTCCAAGGGTATTCATTTTTATGGTAACCCTACTGATGCATGAACTTTGCATGTTCCTCCTCATCAGATGAGTTACTTTTCTTCTCAAGAAGCTTTTTATCCAGCAAGTCCATCTTTTCATTCAATGCTTGAATGACCTTGAATTCTCCTGTACTTTTAACCTATTCTGTCATGTCTCTATTTTCTCCCCAAGCTTGGTTCCTTGCCATGTCCGTTAGAATTTCCCAACACTAGGAGCCTTTGTTATTCAGAATGAAATTGGTACCTTCCAAATCTAGAATACCACTTTCATGTTGGTGGAGACCGACATAGAACATTTTTTCTTGGTTCTCCAAATCTATCCCATTATGGGGGACTTTCCTCAGCATGATCTAGAAATGCTCCAACGCCTATGAATATGATTCACCTACCATTTGCTTGAAATTTTGGAGCTTCCTTATGAGATTGTTTGTCTTCTCAGGTGGAAAGTACCTGTCAAAGAAGGTCTCTATCATCTGGTCCCACGTCGTGATCGAATCCTTTGGGAGATTGTAGAACCACTCACTTGCATAGCCTACTAATGAAGATGAGAATAGCTTCAGATATATCTGTGACTACGGGAATTAGTCCACCTTCACCATATCGCAACTTTTCACAAAGTTGTTGATGTGTGCTACTGGATCTTCATGTTGATTCCCATGAAATGTCTACGTCTTGATCAATGCAATAAGACCAGGATCAATCTTGTATTGTACTACATCGATGGCCTACTTCCTGATGGGCCCTGTCTTTGCCACTGCATAAGACACTTTAATCTTCTCCCAGATCGTCTGCTCCTCCGGCACTTCCTTGTCACCCATTCTGGAAGTTTTCGGTATTGGCTACACATTGTTGGTTGAAGTTTTAATGTATTCATTCTCTTTTCTTGATGTTAGAATATCCGGTGTTGACTTATCGTAGTATGTACTATGTGTGCTTACCATGCACTAGTACCTGAAATTTCAGACACCAAGTTAAGCACTAGAGTGAATAAAAATCTAAAAGATATGCAATTGAGTTCATAAATTAAAAATAAAATTGCAGGAAAAAAATGGCCTAGTGTTGCCGCTCACCTCACTCGTAGTGCTAAAAACTCACCATCTCCCGGAAACGAGGCCAAAAACTTGACGTGATTTTACCATGCGCTATACGCAAGTGAGCGTATCGAAGTAATAAAGGCCTTGAGGCCCGAGTCGAACTCAGGGAGACGTGATTTTCAATGACTACTACTAACTACTTGCAATCAGCTAGACCGATTAAAAGATTGATTTTGAATTTTGAAAAGAAAAAGAATGAAATGAAAACAAAGCAATCGAGTATTAAATGGTGATTTAAATAAGATGGATGGAATTCCTTAGGATTCTGATTTCACACCGAGATCTTGTTATATTTCAATCCACACAAATAGCGTAAATGCGTCCCTTATCTCGGATAGAAGGCCTATAGTCAGGATTGCTCGCTTCCACGATGCAATCCACTACCTAGATCTAGGTCAATTCCAAGTCAGTAGTAATTTAAACCCTAGATCTGGTGCTTTAATAAACCCTCCAGGTATCCTACCACTAACCTTACATTACCTAGTCTAAGGAATGCTTAAGTCAATGTGTTAATGTGCCTTTTCAACCACTAATTTGTCGTCAAGAGCAATCATAGGTATTAGAAACTAACTATGGTGATCAATAATAGCAAATTCATTCAATTACATGATATAATTTCTAGGAGAATAAGGAAAGTTACACTAATCCATGTAAATATCCATACAACGATTCCCCAGGCTACTCCCGGGTCCAAAGGAACAATGGGGATTAGCCCCACATGTTTATCTCAAACAAACACATGGGGGAAGAAGAAGAAAACATGGGGAACAAGATAGGAAATCATGTAACCCCAGGAATAGTGAAGAACTGGATGATCCTCGACATGGGACAAGCATTCATTAGCCTTTCAGCAGTAGAATCGTCTGTCTGAAGCTCCTGAATTGTCTGTGGCGTTCCTTCGACTCCGTTCTCCATTCTCCTCTCCTTTATTTTTTGGCAGCGTAATGATCTCCCTTTATCTATGGATGACCGTCCTCTCTAGGTCTAGGCATAACTTTCAATACCCTACTATCCTCCACCGTAAGATCATGAAGATCAGATCAAAACTAATATTCGGCGACATCGGTACCATCGACGAGCTTGTTAGTAGTACCGACAACTTAGGACGCACAATTCCTTTTTCGTTTCGATGCCTGCTTCGCACCAAAATGAGACCCATTTGAACCAATCTCTATACTACTGACACGGGGTGTCGGTAGCACTGACGCAATGCGCTCCTTTAGTTGCTCAGCCTGCGGTGATCTCGGTACCACCAACACACGGGGTCAGTGGTATCGATGGGGTACATTTCTCTTTCTCGACAACCTGATGCAATCTCGGTAGTATCGAACATGGGGTCGGTAGTACCGATAGGTTTTGGTACAAAAGGTACCTGAAAAAGGCAGAACACCACGAGTAAGTTCGGGAAATTACATAGATTCACAGAAATATGATAGAATACAAACATTTTGATGCAAGAAATATTTCTAAGATAATAAGAATGAATCATGAAATTATAGTTACGAAAACGACAAATAAGAACACAATATAAATGTAAATCAAGTCTATAAATATGACTAAAAACCCATGCATCACTTGGAACTCTTTATCTTAGCAATAGTTGTAGTGCTATCACAATGAACTAAAATTGAAGGAAGTGGCTTCGTTACCATAGGTAAACTGGACATATGTCCATGTAGCCATTCATCTTCCAATCTAGTTTCATCTAAAGCACACAACTCCACTTCAAAAGTTGACCGAGACAATATGGTCTGTTTCTTAGACTACCAGGAAATAGCTCCTCCTCCCAACAATATAGATATCCTGAGACACCATTACTCCCAGAATTCACGGCAATCCAGCTTGCATCACTATATCCTTCAACTACAGAAGGATGTTTACCATAATGTAGCCCAAGGGAACAAGTTCCCTTGATATACCTTAGAACTCTATCAATAGCTTCCTAATGAATCTTGTCGGGACAACTGGTGTATCTAATTAATTTGTGCACAGAAAATGCAATGTCTGGACGTGTGCAGTTGATAAGATATATCAAACTTCTGATAATCCGAGAGTATCATAATTGAGACACTAGAACCCCAATCTCATTATTGAACAAGGCCTTGGATGAATCATATGGAGTCTTAACAGGTTTACATGATGTGTACTCAAACCTCTCCAGTATCTTCTCAACATAGTGAGACTGTGAGAGAGTTATACCCGAAGTAGACCTAATGATTTTAAGCCCTAAAATCACATCAGTGACACCCATATCCATCATCTCAATCTTTCTATACAAGAATGACTTTGCCTCATTTAATACTTTCATATCGGAACCAAAATGTAAGATATCATCGACATATAAGAATTACAACTTGAATCCATCATTGACAATTTTACAGTAGAGACACTTATCCAATTCATTAGAAACAAAGCCGAATGATGATATTAAAGAATAAAACTTCTCATGCAATTGCTTAGGGAATTGTTTCAAGCCATATAATGACTTAACAAGTTTACACACTTTGGATTCATTCCCACGACCCATAAATCCCTCACGTTGTTCCATATATATCTCTTCCAGAAGATCATTGTGTCATTGTGTAAGAACACAGTCTTCACATCCATATAATGGATATAAAGATAATAAATGGAAACCAATGATATAAGAACTCAGATTGTGGTCATACGAGAAACGAGTGAATATGTATCAAAATAATCTATTCCTTCCCTTTAGGTGTAACTCTTAGCAACTAACCTAGCCTTATACTTATAGATATTCCCGTCTCCATTAAGTTACTTCTTAAAGATCTAGTTGCAACTAACTCCAGAACAACCAGGAGGAAAATCCACCAATTCCTAAGTTCCATTGGAGCGAATTGATTGGATTTCATCATTAACGACTTCTTTCCCAAACTTAACTTCTGGAGAATGCATAGCTTGTTTGAAAGATACAGGATCATCCTCAACATTGTAGGTAAGAAACTCACTTCCAAAGTCCATGGATGTCCTAGTTCATTTACTTCTCCTGGGTTCAACTATTTCTTCAGAATCATCAGATTCAGAAATAGCTTGTTCTGAGTCACCCCCACATTTGTCATCCTTTCCACATGTTCAGGAATGGAACATGTGGTGAATGAATCTTCTTGAGATACTTCTTTGGGCACACCGATTTTCTTGGGAAACACATTCTCAAAGAATGTAGCATCACATAATTCCACAATTGTATTGACCTCAATTCATTAGATATCAGATTTTACTATCAAAAATCTATTGGCATAACTTGTGTCTACATACCCCAAGAATATGGCATCAACCGTTTTCGGTCCCAATTTCTTCCTTTTGTGTTCAGGGACAAGTACATGAGCAAGGCACCCCCACACTTGAAGATATTTGAGACTCTATTTTCTTCCTCTCCATAACTCAAATGGACTAATCTCTACATGTTTATGATGACATCTATTCAGAATATGGAATACTATATTCAAAGCTTCCCCCCACATGAAGTTGGGTAGACCTAAGGTCCGTATTAAAGAATTAACCATATCTATTAGGGTTCTATTTTTACGTTCAGCTATCCAATTAGATTGTGGTGAATAAGGAGCAGTAACGTCATGAACTATACCATGTGATTCATAAAATTCCTAAAATAAGTTCGAGGTATATTCTCCTCCCTTATCAGACCTTAATCTTTTAAGTATTTTTCCGATTTGAGTTTTAGCTTCTTTCTTATAATTTTAAATTTATCCAATGCTTCATCTTTACTCTTATGTAAAAAGACATAACAGTATCTACTCACATCATCAATAAAAGTTATAAAATAACATTTTTGATCCCTAGTAGCAATTCCATTAAATTCATAGATATATGTATGCACTAAATCTAAAATTTCCGAATTCGTATTCACATAATGAAATGGCTTCCTAGGTAGTTTATCTTACTCATAGATTTCACATTTATTATTGATAATTTTAGATTTTGGGATTAAATTTAGATTCATCATATGCTTCATTGAAGCAACATTTGCATGTCCCAAACGTGAATGCCAAACGTCGAATGACACAAGATTCATGCAAACATAACTATAATCATTCAAATTTAAAATGGAATTTGAAACATGTTCAACATGAATCTTAAATGAGTTTTCCACATCACATAAATACCCCGCTTGCCAAAAAATAAAGAATCATGAAGGCATGTAATAATAGCCTTATTACATTTGTAGTCTACTCTATAACCTTCCCTAACTAAAATTATTCCACTAAGGATATTGCGTCGAACGGTTGGAAAATATCTGACCATGTGAAGAGTCAACACCACCTTCCCCGAAGGGAACTTCAAGTCGACCCATCTTTTGCCTTTGACTTCTACAGAGCTGGAATCATCGCAAGTCACAGACCGACCTCAAGAGGCCGGGTAAGACACAAATAGGGACTTATCAACACACACATGCACATTAGCCCTAGTGTCAATTATCCAATAAAGTGGTTCAAAAATAGAAAGGATTTTAGGTTTCATAGACACGTACCCATCATTGCGGTTCAAGGATGTAGTGATCATGTTGACCACAGCCTCCTTAGTTGCATATGTGGTGCTTTCTTTGCCTTGTTAGAAGGACAATACTTGTTCTAGTGGCCAACCTGTCTATAAGTCCAACAAGGTTTGTTCTTCAGTTTCTTCTGGATCTTGGCCTTAGGTTTATGTGCATTCTTAGTTTTCTTATCTTTGGTGTTTTTAGCAGTAGTAAAATTAATAGAAGGGTTTGCATAAGTAGGCACCTTGGCCGTCTTCTCCTTTAAGTGTTCTTTTTGTATGTTTATATCCATCATTAGTTCTTCCATTGTATGTGTCCCTTTGTAGTGCTTCAGAGACATACCAAACAATTCCCATGACTTAGGGAACTTTTCTATGATAGACATAACAACAAACTTCTTAGTCAATACCATCTTAGCGTCTGATAGTTCATGAACTAGGAGTTGAAGATCGTGTTTTGATCAGAAATAGACTTACCCTCTACCATCTGAAACTTAAAAAATTTATAAACACATTACTTTTCAACACCTTGGTTTTCAGTAATAAAATTCTTAATTAATGATTCCCATAAAACTTTGGATTTAGTGACAGGCGGCTTTGAGTAAGAGTCATATATCTTATTATTTAAACCAAACAGAATTAAACCACGACATGTTTTGTCACCCTTCTTCTAGTTAGAAATTATATTTGCATTATCAGGAATAGTATCATCATATTTAGGTTTAGTCTCCTATAAGTATTGATCAAAACCCACAATATTCAGCCAAATTTTCATCCGACTCTGCCAACGGGAAAAGTCGGTACCAGTAAATTTTTTAGGCATACCGTTGATATTAATTTTATTTCCAGACCCACCCTGACCAACCATTGTTAATTAACGATAGATAATGAAGGTTTTTACGTCGTTAGATGCAACAGTGATAGATGTAATGAATTAACAATTACAAGAAAGATCCAGATAAGAAGCAGAAGAATAAATAATACAGGAGAAAATAAACTGAGTTAAGAACCTGACTAGATCGTTCATTGAAAAATGAACATGTTTTACTTAAAGAAATCAGCATTGTGCAGTCCTCCAGGATAGGAGTCGTTCTCCTAGTGTACATGGTCAAGAACCTGAAGTGAAGTGTCACGTTGGTACTACCACCAGTGCAGACCAGCAACGATAGGAACGACCACCTGACAGGTTGCGTCTTGATGGAAAAGGATGAATGACTTCATTGCTTCCATGAGAGAGATCTTCAAGCAACAAGCAGGAGCGACGACGACATATTTTGGGATTAGGGCTCGCTAAACACTCATACGGACGGTTGACAACTGTGTTTGAAAGAGATTTGTTTAACCCTAATGACCGAAGGTCAATTTATAGCTTTACACGCCCCACTAATCCTATTTCTGTTAAGACGCGACCACTTAGTTGCTCTTGCACATATTATGAAAAATTCTGCAAAACAAACACTTTCCAATTAGAATAAATAAATTCAAATAGGAAAGAAACAATTAATTAAATGAGTAATTAATTACGTAGTTGTATCCTAGTGCAAAAAGAAGACAGAAGATGGAAGACATTCTCCACAATCCACAAGCCTTAAGCCACAAGCTACAAGCCCGAGCCCAGACCCAACCAAGCCAAGCCAGGCCAGGCCAGGTGAGGTAAGGTGTGGCATGGCACGCGTGCGTGTATGTGCGTGTGTTGTGGTCACCCCTCCCACCAAGGAGATGAGCATACCCTCCTCCTAGGACCCCTTGGACACTAGTGCCCCATGTGATCCTACATATAAGGACCATAAATGTAATGACCCCACCTCCCAGTAACCCTTAATTAAGGGAGACCAAGAGGTCAGAGCCGTTATCCCAATTTTCCGGATAAAAGGTTCAACAAATAATCAATAATAATTATCAAATTCTACCAAACTAAACTAAAAGGTTGTAATAAAATTAAACTTTTCATACCTTTTTCAAAAACTTGGATATCTACTTCTATCCACGTCTGGAGTCTATTCTAACTAATCCTCCTTTGTACTTTAATTCTTATTTAATTCCACATATGCCACTTTACTATTTGTCCTTTTCAAACTTGTATCTAAAACGTCAACAAACAAAACGTCGGTCAGCATAAATGAATATGTTAGTATGTGGGGGAAACAATAATCATGCAACTATGATAACAATGTAATCAACCAAATAGCATTTAACAGCCAAGACAATGTCTTAAGCAATACTACTCAATCCTTACCTATCCCCTATCTTTGTGTTGTCCCTATAGTGGACTTGGATACTACCTCTCTCATATGGTAGATCCTTACCCCCATGGCCCTACCTCACAGGTAGCCAATACTTAGGGTTATGGAGTCACATGACCCTACCCAAAGGTAGCCCAATCCCTGACTAAGGTGACTTGATGGACCTACCCCATTGGTAGCCATGTACTAAGTCATCCAATGACCTGATGGACCTACCCCATAGATATCCATGTACTAAGTCATCCAATGACCTGATGGACCTACCCCATAGGTAGCCATGTACTAGGTCAATCTATCAAGCTACAGAGGGGACTAGGATCTGAGCTAGTAAGCACATATCTTAGGTTATAGTCATATCCACATTATAGTACGCATGAATTAAATTCATCCAACAGTTTAACTCAAGTCATAGATGAAAACTTCGTAAATCCTCAAAAAACTAATTCGATATATTCATAAGCGTAACCACATACCTGTCAGGTTGATTTCAGACAGAATTAATCCAATCAATGGAAGAAATCCAATAGGCAAGCAAGCACACAAAGAGATCCTGAAATATGCATATAATTTCCTATCATTGATCATGCCATCAAGATCTACTAAACCTAGCTCACTTCCTAGGGTTTCTAGTCCACTTTTAGGGTTTCCACTACCATTAGGGTTTCACTTCATTGTTTACTATTTTAAACCCTAATTTTATACAATTAAATAGAAACCCTAATTATCTCATCTATTCTTCACGAAAGATATTAAAGTTATCTTTTAACAACATATAACCCTGATTTTGGATTAAAGACACAAAAAGTCAATTAAGTACAGTATGCTCTTTTACATTAAAACTACTATTTTTATCCTGTTAATTCATGACAAGATCATTATGCCTAATTATCATCTTTGGTTCCTTCCAGATTAACAACTCATAGTTCATTATGATCTAATTCACACATGAACTCTATTTATCATTAATTCCACCTTTATCCATTAGAAAACCCTAATTACCATATTAAGGGTATTTATCCACAATTAGGAACTTTTATACTCCAAAATAGCTTAGAACCATCATATCTCAGCTTTATTCATGAATTTGAATAATTAAGAGTTATAATGACTAACATTAGGGTTTCAAGGCCCACTAAAGCTCATTCATGTACATGGAACTCTAAATTAAACCAATTACGTGCAAAGTTCATCCTTTTTTTTCTTAATGTGCCTTTTTATAATTAATAGGTTAATATCAACTTTAATCATCAATAAAACCCTTCTAAATACATTAATTATCTCAAATTAGGGTTTCTTAATCATTAAAGTATTAAAGTTGATAGCTTTCACTACTTTTCGAATTGCAAGAGGAATTAGCTTCTCAATCTATTTTTAATGGATTTCTCTCATTTTTCTGAGCAAAATGTATATATTATTTGCTACGATCAGATTTACGAATAATAAATTGCAAATATTGCAAGTTATCACTTACCATTACCAATCAGAGTCTGCCACATCAACCAGCATGTGCGTTGCTTGTCTACGTAACTCAGCAACTTGAAATACAACGTATTGACTAATATACCCCCATGCGGCAGTTCAGCTCTTCATATGACAGAGCGGTAGTTTCGTCCAACTCTAGTTTGATCGTCTCCTACCTCGCGAACCCTCCCATTGATGTTGGGTGGGGTTGTTTCCCCTTCCTCGGAGCTCGAAGGGCACTTCCCTTGGTCCCTCTATGCCCGCTACCTTCCACCACGCTCAGTAGTGCCCAAACCGTGGATGAAGTGGTGCAGTTCAATAGAACTGGACCTGCAACCAGCGGCCAGTTTGCAGACCTTCTGTAGGCACTCCGCATGGCCAGGGTGAGTAGATAAGGGTCAAGATCCTCTCTGGCGGTGTGGGAGTGTCACTCTTCCATCATGGAATCCTTCATGGCTTCTCGTTGCTCTAGGGGGTGCACGTCCCCCCCTGGTTAGGGTTTGAATGGGTGTATGGTTGGATAAGTGTGAGATGAGGAAAACTCAAGGCTATGGATCCGTCCCTTATATAGGGATAGGTAGCAGTGTCCTAGCATGCCTACCCACAAGGAGAACGAGTCCCTTCAACAATAGGAAAGCTCATTTCCTTGTTTACAAAGTAATCCTCTGCTTTTAATTATCTCCTTAATAATTCATATTCCTTAGTCATTAAGAAAATCGAATTTTATCTCCTTTATCTTCTTTGAGTTTGGATTTTAATCCATTGGCCACTAAATCTACTTTCTTAAAGCAAATAATATCTCTTTTTTATATTATCAAAAAGTCATTAATGGTGTATCACATTATCCTCTTATTTTGTATTATTTTCCTTTACTCTTTCTTTATCTTCATTAGGACTCCTTGGATCCCAAGAAATCCTTATATTTTGAAATTCCTTTTTAAGGATACATATTATCCTTCTAGATGCATCTATATCCATTATTTCACATTATCTTACTTATTTCTTTATTGAGATATTCTTTTGTAAGGATTTCTCATTATCTTTCATCTCCTTTTTCCTCTTTTCATATTTCTTATATTAGAAATCATATGTAAACGAATTTTACTCACTTGTGGCCATTAATGTCATTTTCTAGATATTTCCAAGTATTTATCATAAATACTTTTGCTTAATATCCATTATCATGTATCTTTTTCCATTATTTGGACTTTTCTTCTTTTCTTATCTTTTATATCCATTATTAGATTAATATAATAATAGGAACCACGAAATTCGTATAAAAAGGGAGATTTGCAAAGAAATCCCTTCTTGGAAGCAAAGCCTACAACCTTTTCAATTAAGTCCAAATTCACAAAATCATTATATTTCAATTATGCAAAATTGGGGTTGTAACAATAAAAGTTCTAGGAGTGAGCAATATGGGATAAAACTTCTTTTCCATTTGCATTAGGGACAAAACTACTTTTCTCACATGTACTAGCTGCACTACATGTGTCTTAACTCATGCTATATACATGGCTGCTACAACCATATATCTAACAATCCCCCACAACGTCCAATGTGTAGTGTGCTCTACCATTCAGTCCTGCATACAGTGCTTTCAGTAGATACCTTTTGGTTTGAATCTACCTAAGTTATCCAACTGTGACCCCCTGTGGGAACTAGGTGAACAAAAGTCCTAAACCTAAATGTTGGGTACAAGAGTATAGGTTGGCAACAACACCATAAAGACATGGTAGAAAAGAAAACAATGCATTAAGGCCATGCATACGAAATTTTAAGTCATGATTGATAACAGAGAACAACTGAATTCTCCTGTTGCGGCCTATACAACATCAATCATTTAGTTGGAGTCTCTAAGGATGTACTGCTAACATCCTGTCTTAAGACTTGATACCATTCGGAGACTAATCTCTTACTAACTTGCAATCATGACATTAACAGGTTTCCCAGGGGATAGACACACAGATGCATGAAGCATCAAAGAAGAATACATAGTGTCATTTGATTCACCTGACATCTTGTTATTATCACATTGAACCCAATTTGTGAGATCTCCACTCTTTTGGGTTGGGTTGCTACTACCTGCAAATCTATAGGGGTTTCAGTCCCATCCCCAACTTGGACTGTTCCACTAAAGCCAACGTAAATCCTTTAGTGAAAGGATCATCTATATTATCTTTGGTACCAACGTAGTCCACAACCACAACCCCATAAGACACTAACTTCGTTACATATTTCAATCTGACTTGGATGTGTCTACCCTGCAAAACATGATTCAAAGGATGGACATACGAAATATTTCCCAAGACCACTACTACATGCCTCCACCACTAGCTCCAACTCAGAATAAGCCAACTCCTATGGACATTCCTAATGATGACTATATTCTGTGCCAAATTTTTAAACTGGTGATGAGGGTGCTGACCTTTCTTCTTGATTTCTCCATGGTATGTAACATGTTGCTACTAACTTAAGTTTGATTAATGTAGTGAGGACATTCCAAATTTCAAGCTTCGTAGAGGAGAAACTAGCTGATAGTGTAGTTGTAGTTTCCCTTTTATCATGTTGTTCTTGTTTTTGTTGTATTTTTTGTTCCTTTTGTGGAAAATCTAGTATGATCTAAAGCATATTCCTTGTGTTCTATTGAAACTCCTTCCTAAATTGAGTTGTTTGTCCCATCTTTTATTGAAACATAATTTAAAGGAAGAAAATCTAGTCATGCGTCATTTAAATGGGATCTTTTGCCAACAACCCTTGTTTCATCTTGATTTATTTCTTATAGTAGCATGTTCACCTTTCATAATATTACCAAGATAATACATTTAAAATTAAAGATCTTGTTGGACTAATCAATGTCATAATCTTATTTAGCATTCTAAATGACTTTATCTAATTTTAGTGTGTTTTCAACAAAACTCTCGATGAAAATTCTTAATAAATGACTGAAATCCTATTAACTGAATAGTCCAATCAACTCTTCTATGATTTGGGAAAATATTTTTTAGCTTAAGGATCTATGGTTCTAGAGTAGAACGTGACTCATTCTTGAACATTATGGGCCAATTTTCATATACATCCCTATAAATATGGCTAAACCGACCACGTAGAATGCTAGCCCAGTGTAAGTCTGGTCTAATTGTGATGATTAGGTGTTGCATCTTAAGAGAGGGTATTTATCCCCAACAAGAATTCCACGTGTGCATAAGTCTACATTATCTGTTGAGTGTCAGGACCCATGCTTCATTTGTCATCTGAAAAGCAAAGAGATTGTTTGTGGACCGTTGGTCGATTTGGATTCATATTTTACATTTTTAATAACTGAGAGGATTAGCATGCATATTTACTGCTCATATGATATTGTCATCTAAATTCTATTTGATATTGTGTTTTTATTCTTCCATTTATACTTTTGCACTTTACTAAACTAAACGTTCAATCTTGAGTATTTAAGGTGATTTTATGGCTATTTGCAATAGATCTTGTCTATGGTTGAATTGTCTTGAAACAAAGTTTTCCATTTCATTTAATTGAATCATGATCTTGATAATGTCTTCATCTGTGTTTCAATTTTCTTTTTTCTTGAGGACAAGCAATAGTTCAAACTTAGGGGGGTTTTATGTGCAAATTTTTATAGACCTTTCACCTATTTTTGCACACACTTTCAATCCATTTTGCACCTCATTTTGCCTCTAAACATACTTGATTTTCCACCTTTTTAGTTATTTTACTCACCTTATGTTTGAAACATAGGTACATGATATTTACAAGGAAATGGGGTTAATTCAACCCAAATTTGATGCTAGTTGGAGTCCCAACGAGTTTGCATACTTGGTCGAATTCATCTTGAAGACTTTGACGAAAACACAACATGCATTAATTAATACATGGCATGTTGTATTACAGAAGATCTCGTTTTCCCCTTGAGAGTAGAAACACACATGTACAAGCTACACCATGTCGTTTTACATTGATAAGAAGATGCACTCAGAAGTTCTGCTTACAAACATAGTGTGTCTTTATTAAGGCTCGGTGTGTGACTGAATTCAATTCTTAAGATTGAAGCTTTTGATGTATGGGGTATAGTCTATATAGGTCCATTTCCCTCTTCATGAAACTACATGTTCATCCTAGTCGCATGTGGTTATGTATCAAAGTGGGTATAGTCTATTCTCACTCAAGCTCCATATGCAAAATTAGTGATGAATCTATTCTAGAAGATTATTTTTTTGAGATTTGGGGTTCCGAGAGTAGTCATCTCAGACGGAGGAAGCCATTTAATTAAATAAACTTCAATAAGCTATTATGAAAATATAGTGTCAAGAAAAATATATTTGCACCATATTATCCACAAATTTTAGGTCAAGTTGAGATTTCAAATAGGCAATTGAAGGCAATACTAGAGAAGACAATCTCTAACTAAAGAACAAATTGGGCATTGAAGTTATATGATGCACTATGGGCTTATACGACATCTTACAAGATACCTACCAGTATGAATCCATTCAAATTTGTCTATGGAAAGTCTTTTCATCTACCTATATAACTTGATCATAGAGCATTATGGGCGATTAAATTTCTCAACTATGATATGAAGAAAGCAAGGGAAAGAAGGTTGCTAGAACTCCATGATTTGGAAGAGTTGATGTTAGATGTATATGAGAATTCCAAGATCTATAAGGAGAAAACAAAGAGTTGACATGGTAAGAGAATCCGTACCAAAGACTTCAAGGATGGAGATCAAATTTTGTTATTCAACTCCAATCTTAAATTCTTTTGAAGGAAGCTACGTTCTAAATGGTCTAGCGCTTTCCTAGTACTGAAAGTTTATCCCTATGGAACAAGGAACTGTAGCTAAAAGAAGCTTCATTCAAAGTTAATGACAAATGATGCAAATTATACATCAAAGGAGATAAGATAGACTAGGAAACTTCATGCTCCCTCACATATGCTTGATGGTGTTGTCTTAAGTCTTACTTGGGACTATAAATGGAGGACCTTGTGGGAGTTGACCCCACACATAGAATAGATTTCATTTCACATTTTTTCTCAAAACGTTTTCCTTTTATAATACACTTTACATGGATGAATGTAATAATTTAGACCCTTATAAGCATATATAATTGTCATTGCATGTGCTGAGAAAAAGAAAAAATATCGAGTTTAGTAGATATTTTGATAGACAAGGCATGTCAATCATAGTACACAACATATCTCGATTCACAAAAAAGTATCTCAAGCCAACCTCCAGATTACATGGTGTGTTTGAATTTAGAAACGACGTGTATCATTCCATAAGAAAGTTGTTATAAAGTCGCATGTTATGTCCAAATTCTCACATGGCGCATTCACTCAGACATTTGAATGTTGATATTTTCTGGAAAGTCACATGTGGTGCACCAATTAAGGCATGGCTTGTCTTCATCATTCTTCATCTATTGATTGATTTCCTAGAAACAAACACATTGTGTCTTTGTTAAGACAAGATATGTTTTCATCAGCTTAAAGTCATCAGGGGATTCATTAGAAGAACAAAATATATGTGTAAAATAACACACAACATGTGTTACAAGAGGTATCTATTACTGGGAACTTATGGAAACAAACATGGTGTATATTTAATCTGACATGGCATGTTCTAATCAAATAAGAGAAAAATAAAAAGGGGAAGTCAAAGTGTGCATTGCAACATGTCAAGTACTTCGAAGAACACGTTGTGTCAACGGGAGAAAACTAGAGCTTTTAGCCCCAACTTTGCCGCAACCATCCTCATTTCTTCATCCACTCACGTCATGTGCATCTCACAGCAGCCATGTTCATTCTTGTAGATCCTTTTGTCGCCATCATCTCCAAGCTCTGCATTACCATTGTTGTCTTCCCAGACAAACAACAGTCGTTGTCTACTCCCAAATGTTGTTCTCACCCCTTCACCTCATGAGGAGTCTCTACCAATGCATGCTCGATACCCCGTATTCTCTAGCCGTTGAGCTCAAGTCCAAGAGCTTTTCACTGCTAATTCTCCTCTGTGCATAGAACCGCAATCGTCCCAATCCAGATCCAAGACCTCACCACCTCTACTTCTACTATCAGATGTGTCTGATCCCATTAAGCACACCATCATCATTGCAATAAAGACTGGCAATCTTTGCCCCTTTCTTCCACTCTGTCTAGGCTATCCTTGACCTGAAGCTTGCCTCTAGCATAGAAGACACAGTGTGACCAAAGAATTAATGTTGTGACACGTCCTTCATCCTCGACAAGCAGATCGCATTCCTTCCAGAACACACGACATGTGTCTACTTTGACATGTCATGTCCTGTCGGTCAGAATCATCCTCCAACCACACAAAAGACATGTCGTGTCCTTATTCAGACACCATGTGTCCCTTGTTCCAGAAACATTGAGCAACTCATCAATCGCACCAATTAAGCAAGCCTCCAAGAACCCAAGGGGAGGGAGATCTTCCTCATCCCCCAACTATATCTTCACTACCACTATAGAAAAATTGCCCAATAGTGGCTTTTATTAAAAAAAACACTATCTTTCTAATATACATGCATTTTTCATTAAAATGCCTCTAAACCACCTATTATAGAGTTTCTAAAAATGACATAACATAAAAGGTATTTTTATTTTAATTAGTGGCAATCTTAAATTGCCATACTAAATTAGAAAAGTAATTGGTAACACAATATTTACTTCCCGCTCCAAGTTTTCTCCTTCGCGCTTCAAAAGATCGCGATAGTCTGATTGATCTAGCACTCTACTCTCTCACGATTGATCTAGCTCTCCACTCCTCAGACCAGCACGTGGAGTGTCTTGGTAGATCGTTTCCCTAGCTAGGTGCTGGTGGAGACTGGTGGCTGCGCGCTGTGTGCCAGTTGCCAGTGGTGGAGTGCCAACTTGATGGCCGCGTGCGGAGTGCCAGCTATCTGTTGTCTCCAGCTGAAGCACTACCACATACTCAATCTGCCCCTCCGGCTCTAGTGAGCTCGAGTGAGGGAATCCGATCACCTCTGTCCAATTCCTCTTCAGGAAACCATCCAAGCTTTGCAACTTTCTAAAGAGGTATGTTGTCGTCGATTGGTTGCATTTCGTCTATTTTTTGGTTGATTCATTCATCATGGATGATGTATCTATGTTGATTCATTCATCATGGATGAAGTATCCGTGTTGATTCATTCATCATGGATGATGTATCCATGTTGATTCATTCACAGTGGATGGTGTTTGCTGATTCGATGGTGTTTTTTTGGCTCCTAATATCACTCGTGTTCAAGTATTTGCTTATTGTGAAAGCTTTCTTCCCTTGGATTGAGCCTTGTTAACTATGTTTCTCTGGTTTGTATTTGGATTATGGTTAAAATCACTCTTGATTATTAGACAATGTTCTCATTTGGATTTCATTGTGAACATGATGTTGGGGATAATTCATAATGTTGTTGTTTGCAAATGAATTTTCTGTTAGAATAGTCAATCATGTTGATTTTTTATTTCACCCATATGTAGATAATATAGAATATGCCCTATACTCCACATTTGTCATTTTGTGTAATAAAATTGTCTGGTGTGGGTGTGAAATTATCCTATGTTTTGATTTACAAAATATTAAGGACTAGACTTTAAAAATTCATGTTATTTTAGAAAACTAAGTGGATGTTGTGTTTTGAGTAAGGATAAGTGAAATTTTGGACACAAAATTGAAAATGCAATCGACATGATGGGAGTAATATATCTAGGTTCATTCAAAATAATAATAATAATTTATACAAAAATGAACCATCTCTAATGATAACTAAATAGATACAGCACAATAAAACTAATTATGTCACACGTATTTGAAATTTCCATAGCTATGTAAACAACTCAATTTTCACCAATAGCTTTGGTGTTTTTTTTTGGACCGATTAAAGTTAACAAACATATTGAGAAATATATACTAAACCAAAACCAAACAATGAAATCAAAGGACATCTACATACATGATCGTCAATTAATCTAAGGATATGTGGTCCACCATTATAATAGGGGAACACTAATGTGTTCAAATCTAACTTTCAAAAAATGAATGATGAAATATAATCATACCATTTTGGAAAATTTTGATGAATTAATACCAGAGATAAATAAAAAAACCCAATAAAACCTATATTTTGTTGTTTATCTAATTAAACTAATATTGGTGCCTTTTGGACCATGTCATGTAATGACCAACATGGTAATTCAGTCAACCATTCTCAACACATTTAGGTCTATCTTTTTGATGTCTCAATAGTAGGTTGCTTTTTATTAGCAAATCTTATTTATATGTGTTTACTTTTATGTTTAGTACACAGTAGGATGTTTTTCAAATGATGGGAACCCTTTTGACATAAATATTACTAAATATTATACCAATTTGTGTCTAGTTTTGTGTCTGGCTTTCCAAATAGTCTGATTTTCTTTTTTCCCATTCAATTGAACCTTGATGTTTAATGTTCTGAAATGCATTGTGATGATTTTCCAGATGGATTTGAACCATCACTGTGTTTGATGCCACATTCTAGGTTGGGCACAAAATATTTTCCTAAGCCAAATTATACGTGATTTCAATAGAGATTTTAACTTAAGATTTACTGATTTTTTCCCACGCTTAGCTTTAGTTGTATTTTTCTTATATGGATTGGATGGATACGATTTTTACCATGGATATGAACCACCACTTCGTTTCATGCCACATTTTCCTCAATTTGGGTCATATTATTGTTATTGTAGTTTCATCTCATAATCCTGATACATTTAGGCCTGACCACATTTTGTATGCTTAGTTCATTATTAGCTAAGTTGTTTGCCAAATTTTGGCCATCAGTAGGATTTAGACCTACCTTTGATAGGGTTTGGTTTCCATTTGAACCAATTTAGCTGAACATGGCTCTTTTTCATGTGTTAATCAAGTTGCATGACATATTTTGCAGTCATTGATACTTTGTGTTAGGAGTCCGCAACTGGTCTGTAAATCATGATGAGGCTTTACTATGGTTGTTAATGTGTGTTGACCTTGTCTTAACATATTTTATAAACTAGTAGATGTCAATGGTAATTCAGTTAACCAATCCCTATGATTTATTCTAATTCAGTTCAATATTGTTTTGTATTCATACACAATCGTGCTAAAATTTGTAGTGTGCATTTTCAGTTTTAGGTTTGACTTTTTTGATGTCACAACTTTATTGTGTGGGGATGAAATTTTCAGTACATACAATGCAATTAGTTTAGGGCAGACCACAATTGGTATGCCTACTTTAGTTTTATCCAAACTATTAGCCAAATAGTGCTTGTGAGTCAGATTTAGACATATCCCTAATAGGGTTTTGATGAATGCATATTCATCTCTTATTTTTGCTTCATTTCGAATAATTAATTAGGACTTTTTTGTTAGTTTTAGATAATTCAAAAATAAATAGAACTTTCATCTTCTTGATATACTTTTCCTGAATTCTTATGATATTTTTCTTAATTTTCAGGAATTATCTAAGTAATTAAATTGAGAAAATAAAAGATGAAGATATGAGGCTTTTCAAATACTCCCGCAGTGCCTCAGATACTCGTCACCAAAATAGCCATATCTTTTGTGTTTAAAGGCGGAATTTCAATATAAAGTATGGAATGAAAAGATAATTTTATTGGCTATAAAAAAGATATATTTTGCTGTAATTTTGGTGTTCATTTGGCTGCACAATTAACTAGTGAAAGTAGTCTTACGTTTTCCCGCAGAGTCTGATTTCAGTATTTACCTTTAACCAAAATTGGCATAACTCTCACATCCCAAGGAGGAATTTATTGCGCAAGTATGCGTTGGAAAGATAATTCAATTATCTAAAAGAAAAAAATATTTTTGGACTGCTTCCGAATTTATGACTAGTCCAAAAATACGCTCGAAATTGCTGTTGTGGGAAATTAATGCAAAAGAATGCAAAACAATCAATTGTTTCCTCTATTGATTAGATCTAGAAAGTTAGCAGCATCCGGCGGCCATTTCTTTTACCCTAAATCTAATATATACACACCTCCTTCTCCTATATAAGGAGGGGAACTTCCTCCTCTTTGGGCATCTTGGATTTTCTCTTTGTATGGGGATTCTGAAGCATTTATTCTTATAATCATCTTCTTATTCTGCAATAAAGTAGATTTTATTTCAAGCATTATTCTTTCATACTTGGTTCTTGTCTCTTCATTTCGCTTCGGTCTTAATCCTCTTTTCTCCGGTCTTTAATTTTGAAGCAAGGAACTAAGAACTAAGCCATTTTATTATCTCTAGCTTAAGGATTAACCTCCTGATTTTGGGCTAGACTATGGCTTGAGTACTTTCTTCCTCCGTCTTCCCCTTCTCCATGAGTGAGTAATTTTCTATCGAGGCAAGGGGAATAACCCTTTAGCCATGGCTTTATCGGCTTTTCCTAAAAAAATGATTCTAGATGGCTTTTGGGTTTGATAACTAATTGATCTATTAAAGTAATTAATTGATTTGATCAAAAGTTAATCTGGATGGATATGACCGTAGAAGTTCGGATTTAGAACAACAAACCCAATCACATAGGAGTTTTGAAATGACCGTGGATCTTCTTCTTTTAGAATGATGAACTAAGAAGCATGAGCACCAAGATCAATGGGCTCATGTGGAGTCTATCTTTAGTGGATTTTTAATAATTCACTTGCCTTCATCGAATCCGTCATTTTTAAGGATTAGTTTATTTTGCCTTGACTAACGTGGTGAAAACCCCTAACACCTCAATCTCCATCTCTTGATTTAATCACCACATACTTTGGATTTCTTTAATTCCTAGTCTTTTCATTCATATAGTATTTCTTGTGCTAACAATAATCTTAAAATTTCCTTGTGTTTTTTTTTATTCTTGTAAGTGCATTTTCATTCTTGCATTTATTCCTTAGGGCATGTTTGGTTCAAGGGATCCTGATAAGGATAGGATTCTGAATCATGTTGTTTACCGAATCCTATGTTTGGGATGCACAAAAACAACGGTTGGATGGTAAGTGAGTCGGACTCGAGTCCTAAACAACAAGGACTGGCAATTCTTGCTCCCCCTGGAATTTACATAGGATATATTCCCCGACCCCTCACGCCCCCGAACCCCTGACCCCTCACGCCCCCGATCCCGACCCCCTACCCGACGACGCATCATAGTCTCCGCTCACGCACGAACAGCGGCCGCCTTCAAGCATGACGGTCTCCTCTACCTTCATGGCGGTTGCCCTCCAGCCGCTTCCTCACGCAGAGCGACTTCGTATTCTATCACGACATGCTGTTGTCCTCTGATTGCTCCTCCGTCAAGCACGAATGGTGGTATGTGCCTCAAGTCACTATCCTATGATCTCTCCTCTATCAAGCATGAACGGTGATCTCCACCTCACATCGATGTCCTCTGTCTTCCTTATGCATGACGGCCTTCTCCGCCTTCCTGGTGGTCTTCGTTTTCCTAACCTACATGGATCACTACTCGGTGACGCACACGAACGGCGGTATCCACCTTCACCCCTTGTCCACTCGCCTCCTCGGGCATTCCTTTGTGGACGTTGTCATCTGGCTTCTTCACCCACATTGTCGTCCTCGATGCCAATCTCTTCTCATTGAAGGATGACTCAACGGCTACGTCTACCTCTCTAAGGCCAATAGTCTCCCGTCATCAACATTCACACCCAAAGCAAATCCCATTCTATCTCACACCCAAACATGAGATCGGATAGTCAGTGTGCCATACTCCATCTGTACCTGCCCATCCTATCCATTTTCTCAACCCATTCAAATCCCTTCCATTGAACCAAACATGCCCTTAGTGTTAATCACCAACCCCAAACTCGACTTTTACTTTCCGTTCCAAATAAAAAAATATAAAAATAATAATAAAATAGTTCTTGAAAACAATTGGGATAAAAAGAAACAATCTTAAAAAGTTGTCATGTGGGATCGACCCTTCTATACTACCCTTAAAATTGGAAGTAAAAAAAGGTTTAAACTCTAGGATTAACCATCTTAGTGATTGTAAGTGCTAAGCGACACATTAACAATTTGGTACTGTTGCCGGGGACAACATATTATTTTCTCGAACCCCCAAAAATCTTTTGAAAAACTTTTTTTTATTTTTTTATGCCTTCCGAGTAACATTCTGGAAGTGCTATTCCTCCCACTACCGAGTTTCCATTCTGGCAGTCCGTTTTTTCTGCACACGATTAACTACTTCATTTGTGCATGCGACGCTCGCCGAACGCCAATTCTGCGGGGCGGATTTTTAATCTGGAACCAGAGAGGCTAAGGATGATTTTAATAGATGATGATGACGATGATTATATCATCTTCAATCATGTAGAACCTACTCCAGTACCTAAAGCTCCACCAATCACTTCCATTGTGGATGTTAATCTAGTTGATTCTAATGGCCAAACTACTTCATTGGAACCCTTTCTCTGTAATGAACCACCACCCTTAGAAGAAGTCCAATGTGATATAGTTGAGATTCCACACAACCTTGATCAGGAGATGGATAGGTGTTTCAAAGAAATTTGGGATGCTGTAAATGAAGAACTTTGTTTAGCTAGGGCCAAAGCTGTATGGGGCCCTGACTATCCATATAAGTCAAAAAATGAATGGATGGAGGCCTATGTTGATAAATTCATGAATCAAGAATCTTTTAACAAAAAGGTTAAAGATTGGTGGGCTCAAAGAACGTCCCAACAACCTAAGACTCCACCACCCTTCTCAGTTGTAGGCCCATATTTGGATGTTTGCAATAATCATCCCATCTTGGTTGAGCCTATTGTGACCAATGTACCATCACCTCCCCAACATGCACTGATGGATTCTTTTGAAAGGCTTCATCATCAAGAGAACTATGTCCTCACTCAACCACCTCTTTTTCCACATATGGTTGAACCTGTTGAGGTGATTCTACCACTGCAAGAACCTTACATTACACTGTTATATTGTGAGGTGATCCCATCTGAGCCCATTGAGTTGGACACTTGTCCTATAAAGGAATCAGATCTCCCCTTCAGCATAGTAAAGGATCCAATTGATTCCATAGACATCCATGTTGATGAGATCTTTTATGAAGAAGAGATGGAGAACTCCCCAATAGAGATGGAACAACCTAGATTGATCATTTTTTATAATTATGACGACAATTATGCCATTTGTGAGTCTTCCACACCAAATCCACTGGCTTCTATTTATGGGGTAAAGGATCCAGACGCACCTTGTTGCATAATCCACCAAGAAGACATACATCCCTATATGATTGTTTACTCGGCTAACAAACCAGTTCTTCTTATACATGCACCCTTTTCACCACATGTAGATCTAGGCGGAAAAAAGATACTCGAGCCAGATTCTCCGCCCGATCTTCCACATCCGACACTACATTTGTTACCCAACTGGCACCTGCCAATCCCCCCCAATCCACATTCATCTCCAACACTACTTTCACTGTTGAAGGAAGATATGTGGATCCTACTCGAAGGACTACGAGGTGATACACAACATCATTCAGAAAACCTTTTTAGGCTTCCGCGACTACCCATCCATTGGGTGTACCATGAAGCTCCTCTATTCAAAACTCCAGCCATCATCGACATTCCCTTCAGATGGACATATTTTGAGCTACCAGGACCTCCTGGTGAACCCAACAAATTTCTTCCCTCCATCTCGGGTTTGGGTTTTGCTCGAGACGAGCACAAATCTAAGTCCGGGGTGGAGGTGGGTGGTATGATTCTATTCCACCCCCTTATCTTTTTATTCTTGCATTATTTCCACTTTTTTTATTTTACATATAGTTGCTTTTTTCATGACCATTATCTAGTCGGCCATATTTTTATTACTTTTTTTACAAAATGGCCTTTTTCTAGTCGGCCTTGATATGATCATTTGTCAAAATACTCCCCTTAATGATGTAACTTCCTTGCAACTAAAATTTTGAAACTTTCATTCTAGAAATCCTCCTGTCACTTAGGACCTCAAATAATAATCACTCCTTGGAAAAGATGGCAAGACATAGAGGACTGATAGGATTCAAGAGTGATGCTTTCTTATCATGTACAACTTGTATAAATTTTCTTGATTTTTCACATGTTTCGGTAATAGTTGAACCAATGCATGGTACTCTAGAGAAAAGATGAAAAAAAATTACACAAGAACAACCTCTTCCACTCTTCTTTCACCACTTCCAAATCTTTCCATTCGTCAAAAAGAAAAAAAAGCCAATAATGCCCAAAACGCTAAGTTTGGGGTGGCACCCTTCCCCCTCTTTCGCTTCTTCCATACCCACACAATTGGGTGTATCACCAAAAATCAAAGAAAAAAATGTGGTCAATATAACTGCATGTCCACTAAATAAAAAGGTCTCGAGTCGAATAGAGGAGAGATTGTCCTTCTTCCATACCTCCTTCACTCCAATTTTCTACCCAGGGGAAAAATACAAAAACCCCAACCATCCAAATCAGCCTTGTTCTTGTGTAAAACTTTAAAAAAAATGGAGTATCAAATGCAAAGGTGAAATGAAATTCTGTTTTATTGCAGGTCTTGAATAAATGTAAGTTTGTGAAGTAGGAAATATAAAAGTTACTTTTCGTGAATTCAGGAAGTCAGGGCCGCTTGGCCATATTTTGGTGGAAGGAATCAAGTGATTGTTAGGAGAGTGAGGATGACAGGTTGAGAGTATGTCTTGAAAGTATTTCTTGATTTTAATATTGTTCGGGAAGAGCAAAGTTTAAGTCTGGGTATTTTGATGAATGTATATTCATCTCTTATTTTTGCTTCATTTCGAATAATTAATTAGGACTGTTTTGTTAATTTTAGCTTATTCAAAAATAAATAGCATTTTCATCTTCTTGATATACTTTTCCTGAATTCTTATGATATTTTTCTTAATTTTTAGGAATTATCTAAGTAATTAAATCGAGAAAATAAAAGATGGAGATATGAGGCTTTTCAAATATTCTCACAGTGCCTGAGATACTCGTCACCAAAATAGCCATATCTTTTGCGTCTAAAGGCAAAATTTCAAGATAAAGTATGAAATGAAAAGAGAATTTTATTGGATACAAAAAAGATATATTTTGCGGTAATTTTGGTATTTATTTAGCTACGCAATTAATAAGTGAAAGTAGTCTTACGTTTTCCCGCAGAGTCTGATTTCAGTATTTACCTTTCACCAAAATTGGTATAACTCTCACATCCCAAGGCGGAATTTATTGTGCAAGTATGCGTTGGAAAGATGATTCAATTATCTACAGGAAAAATATATTTTTGTGCCGCATCCGAATTTATGACTAGTCCAAAAATACGTTCGAAATTGCTGTTGCGGGAAATTAATGCAAAAGGAATGCAAAACAATCAATTGTTTCCTCTATCGATTAGATCTAGCAAGTTAGCAGCCGCCGGCGGCCATTTCTTTTTCCCTAAACCTAATATATACCCCCCTCCTTCTCCTATAAAAGGAGGGGCACTTCCTCCTCTTTGGGCATCTTAGATTTTCTCTTTGTATGGGGATTCTGAAGCATTTATTCTTGTAATCATCTTCTTATTCTACAATAAAGTAGATTTTATTTCAAGCATTGTTCTTTCATACTTGGTTCTTGTCTCTTCATTCCACTTTAGTCTTAATCTTCTTTTCTCCATTCTTTAATTCTGGATCAATGAACTAAGAACTAAGCCATTTTATTGTCACTAGCATAAGGATTAACCTCCTGATTTTGGGCTAGACTATGGCTTCAGTACTTTCTTCCTCCGTCTCCCCCTTCTCCATGAGTGAGTAATTTTCTATCGAGGCAAGGGGAATAATCCCTTAGCCATGGATTTATCGACTTTTCCTAAAAAAAGATTCTAGATGGCTTTTGGGTTTGATAACTAATTGATCTATCAAAGTAATTAATTGATTTGATCAAAAATTAATCTGGATGGATATGACTGTGGAAGTTCGGATTTAGAACAACAAACCCAATCACATAGGAGTTTTGAAACGACCGTGGATCTTCTTCTTTTAGGATGATGAACTAAGAGGCATGAGCATCAGGACCAATGGGCTCATGTGGAGTCTATCTTTAGTGGATTTTTAATAATTTACTTGCCTTCACCGAATCTGTCATTTTTAAGGATTAGTTTATTTTGCCTTGACTAAGGTGGCGAAAACCCCTAACGCCTCGATCTCCATCTCTTGATTTGATCACCGCATACTTTGGCTTTCTTTAATTCCTAGTCTTTTCATTCATATAGTTTTTCTTGTGCTAACAATAATCTTAAAATTTCCTTGTGCTTTTTTTTATTCTTGTAAGTGCATTTTCATTCTTGCATTTCATTCCTTAGTGTTAATTACCAACCCCAAACTTGACTTTTACTTTCTATTCCAAATCAAAAAAATACAAAAAATAATAAAATAGTTCTTTAAAACAATTGGGATAAAAAGAAACAATCTTAAAAAGTTGTCCTGTGGGACCGACCCTTCTATACTACCCTTAAAACCGGAAGTAAAAAAAGGTTTAAACTCTAGGATTAACCATCTTAGTGATTGTAAGTGCTAAGCGACGCATAACAGGTTTGCTTTCCACTTGGGCCATTACAACTGAACATGTCTCTCTTTCATGTGCCAAGCAAGTTGCATGATAGACTTTGCAGTCATTGGTACGTTCAGTCATTGATACTTTCTAGTTGTATATGTTCTAAAGGTTTGTAGAAGGTGAGCTTGTAGAAGCTGAGGTTGTAGGTTTGGAAACCATGTTACGAATTCTCCTTTTATACTAGCGGATAGGACCCAGGCTCCTGTTCATTTTCTGATTCAGTTCAAAATGATTAGAATGTGTCTGGGTCCTTATTATAAGTATGTTCTTTCATCTTTATAAAAAGTATTTCAAACATAGTATCATGTACTCATAAAACTAAAGAGGTAGGAATCTATCTGATTTACATATAGGTCAGAGAATAATAACTTCACATAACTCATTTAGAAAATTTACAATTTTTAGATGAATCCTTCTTGTCATAAACTTTGTGGTACTATCAAAATAATAAGATGATAAGATATCTTGTAGTAGTGTTTTTATAAACACATAAGTACAAGACTATAGTAAAAATTTGGAAAGACACCAGTAACCTCTTTAAATAGGTCTCGCACCTACTATAGTATTGCATGGATACTCCAAATTAAATAGGTCTAACACATGTACAAAATAAGCTAGACACCAATAACCTCTTTGATAATCTAAAATATGAGTGTTGATTCAACAAATAGTTAATAAGTGCCACCTCATTGTATGAAATACCAAGCTACATCAAATTATAGAAAATACTAGTTACTTCCTTGAAATTCTCAAAGAAGGATTAGTGAGCATTGGACCAATTGCAAAGATATATGACATGATCTCCTCTCTTAGATTTCTTTTCAAGCTATCATGTCCACCACAATAAAGTTGGGTATGACAAGTAAAAAAAGGTTAACTTATGTTATACTACTTTTTTTGAAAATATATAACATCATTGTATATACTTACAATTGTTAGTACTGATATTCTGTAGTCTTTGTCCACCCACAACAGTCACTATGAAATGGGCCTCTATGCCAATGTTATTGTTCCCTGATGAAGAACAATTGAACATCATCGTAGATGATTGTTCTTTGAACCAACTAACCATACCCGAACATTGGTGTTTTCTAAATGGAAGACACTATAGGACTGGTGAAGTGACCCTAAATTTTCGCAATTCTTCACATTTTATCGAGGTTGAGTATGATTTGGCCAGAAATCTTGTATCAAAATCTGGTTGGCATGATTGGATTAGAAAGATGCTAGTGGGTCTTAGAAACAAGCTTTTTCTCCATCCATTTGGCCATAATACCATCAAAGTTTGGATAACCAACATCAACAATGAGACCCCTATCATCTACGGCAGTATGAGTGCACGATGGAGCAAACCAGCTCAGATGAATCTGATGATGAGACCCCTATCAGTTCAGATTTGTCTAAATACAGTGTCTGAAATATGATGTAAGTTATTCATTTTTGTGATCCATTTAGACAATTTGATGACATCCTTTTATTTGATGTTTACAACAACCTTATTTGAATGATAAAGATGGAGAAGGAACAACGGTACAAAGGAACAAGTACAAAGGAAGCATTTCTAGGATAAGGTTGAAGAACAACGGTTGGAATTTGATGCAAAACTTCAAGAACAAAAGGATGAATTCAACCAAAAATTAGAGGAGTTACTTGCCTTAACTAGAGTAGGAAACAGTCAAGCACAACATGTTGGCACTCGCCAAGTATGAATACATTTTATACAAGATGTGTGGTATCAATTATTTTCCATGTTTACTTTTATGGACTTATGACAAAAATAAAATAATTGTGCAGACAAACTTATCAATGCAAACTCCACTCCATATAAGACATTCATCATTTAAGAAGGGACAAGTATGTTTGTATTTGTGTAAATTGCACATCTTTTTACAGTTATATAAATCTGTTAGGTCAATTGTATTTTGTTTCTAGGATGTGTATCTACTGAGTTTCACAGATCCAGATGCTAGAATTGCATTCAGTCGAGTATCTGAGGTTGATTCCATGAAAATGGTGGGAGGTGCAATTTTAGGCTCATCATTTGTTGGTGTTTTTGTAGAGGTTGCATTGTTGGACAACGATCCTCTAGTGAGACCTTATGATCAATATCAATCTATTGATGATGTTGTTGGCAACGTCATAGCATGGCCTAAAACACATATATTTCCAAGGTGAGCATAAAGTATTGCTTATAATATTACATAATTGAAAACAAAAATAGTATCTAAAGTCATTTTCATTTGCTGCAGGACATGAAGTTTAAAGATAATTGCATTCTTGAATACTGTCTACAGAGATGACATATATAGTTGTTTTTCTTTAATCCAATTTTTTATTAGTACATGACGATCCAAATAATGGTGGTTCATGTCCATTGTCATAGACAATGTTGACAAATGACAATCTTATTTTGTTTTGACCTGTTTTTTTTTTTTTTATGGAGAATCTTAGTATTATGGAAAATACATTCACTATGAGTGGTTTGTGGTTTTTAGATATGAGCAATGTTTGAGCATCTTGTTTGTGAGATTTACATCATAGTAATGTTTTAGTTTCTGGGTTAGGTTTTCAAAAACTAGATCTATAGTGAAAGTGTGTTATTTCTGTGTTAGATGTTTCAGTTTCATACTTGCATGGCATTGACAATGTTGCAAAATGGAAATCCTATTTTATTTTGACCTACTATTAATTTTGTTATGGAGAATGTTAGTATTATGGACCCAACCATCCTGCTAGCTGTTTATTTTCTTATCATAAGGAGAGGCAATTTATCAAGAAGAACTATCTCAGAGGTATCTCTAGATGTTATTTTCATAAGCTTCCATGACAGTTCTAGGAAGTTATCTTAGCTTGATCAACTTTTCCCAAGATGACTCTACAATTGTTCCTTCAAATAATATATCTGTATTGATGATATGTGTATGCAGAGCATAAACCCCTAACATATGATGTCCATACTATCGTATGTAACTAAACTAATCTCAAAGTTGTCCTTTCAAGGTAATAAAAAATATTCATCTTTTTGGGAGTCATTCTCTCACTATCTCATATCTTTAAAACTTCATGGTCACTAGAATTCCTTACCTTGGTATTAGTTACATGTGTTAAAAACACATCATATCCTTATTATTTCCATCCTCTGTTGTTATTACCAAAACCAAACATATAACAGGACCTTTCCTTCATCTCGGGACATTACTTAACACACATACTTTGCCTTGGAACTAAAATCTAGGACTAGCTTATACTTTTCAAAGTATCCTTCTATAGATTTCTTCTAATCCATGCACATCAAGTGTCATTCAATCTTGTTTTCTCTTAGGTTCCTTTCCTTTAGCATAGGAATTATAAAGATGATTGCATGTCATCATCCCTTAGCATTATCATCATCATGATTACTAGATATGGGTATTCAAACCTTTAGTTCATCACTGAACATTGTTACCTCTTATCAGATAATAGTTACCTCAAGGTCCTCAGACCAAGGTATACATTATACTAAACATCTTGTTTTGTTTAAGTTGATTTGTGATTAACTTATATTCCTTCGTATAACAATTAGGATGTGGTAGAAATATCCATGCCACATATCCTACTTCATTATGCTCTTCAGATTGTCTCAAAATAACTACTTGATCAGAGCAACCAATAAAGATAGAATCTAAGAGTGTCATACTTACCTTGCCTTCAATAGATGAATACCTGGCCAAGGTATTCAAGAACTAAAATTAGGTAGTATGCATTTTGTTTTATATTATGTTTCTTACTCTTATCATCTCTTTAGATTTTACTACTTAGTATGTCTAATTTTCTCTAGGTGTTTATTTTACATCTCTTCCCTTTCTACATGAAGAGAGAAATTTCAAAACATATAAGAGAATATTGGATTGAATATAGGTTCTCATCCTTGTTATCTCTTCCTCATTTCCTCATGGTACTAATTAAAGGAAGTTCAACAATAACTACATTTCTTACAATTAGTAGGCAAAGAGTAGAAAAGGAAAGATAATTCAGAATGAAAAGTTTTATATGACATGTTACCTCTTATTTCTTCTTGGACACTACTGCCTTAGATGTCCTATCGGTCCACATTTATGGCAAGCTCAACCCTCACATTGTGTTCTAGACAAGTCCCTTGTTGATACTAAAGGTACTCTTGGAGTTCCTGGAGGTATAACCCAACCTTGGTCCTCACTAGGTGACCCCAGCATTGGTGTACTATTTTGTTGTTGAACCAGTGTTACCAAAAACTTTGGTTGTTTAGTATCACCAATCCACTGTTCCTTTGACTGTGTAGACCTCCTTTTGAGGTTTGCCTCATGTTTATTTTTCACAGACCTTTCTATACATGCATTGTGATTGGTTTGTGGTTTTTAGCTATGAACAGTGTTTGAGCTTCTTGATTGTGAGATTTACATATGAGCAATGTTTGAGCTTCCGGGTTAGGTTCTCAAAACCTATATCTATAGTGAAACTGTGTTAGTTCTTGAAGAGGGTAGGGTTTCTTGGCGGAGAGAGATCACACCTTTCTCGTTGTTTTTGTTGGGATTGTCTCGATTCGGAAAGGAAAAGAAACGAGTTGTTTGTTTAATCAATAATTTTATAGCTGCTCTTGTATTTCGTGAATGGCAACATGCCTTCTTGAATTTGTATCAACATTTCTTTATTTTGTTCAATCCTAGGTCATACTAGTTGTTCCATTACTTGTTATTTTTATTTTGTCTTCTTCTTATCTGGATTATGGTGTTTCACTCCCTCTTCTTCTCCATTTATTTTCCCACCTACTACATGTTGTCTTATCCCTCTTCAGTCATGATCAGCAATGTTCAGGGATTAGAGACTATCAAGGCAGCTTTGAAATTCCATGAGTGGGCCTTTAGCTCTAAATCACTCTAGATAATGATTGAAAAAGTCTTTACAAACTTCCTGTGTACTTTGCACTATATGAACAAGTTGACTTATTAATATATTCTATGACTGCAATGTGCTTAACATTTTATTATATGGTTAACTTGTTTGTTGTTGAACCATCTATATAAAAACCCATTTAGCCCCCATTGTGTTCACCTATTATTTCAGCTGGAAGGTAGTGAAGGATGTTCTCCTATCTCACCATAGAATTTGACACCCATAAAGCTTTATGAAGTCAGATACATTCTAGTGGGAATCAGCTACAGGTCATCAAGGCTGAAAATAGAAAAGTCATCTGGTTCAATGGGCTAAGGAAGGTATGTGTGGTTGGCAGTGCTTCAACAAAGATATGCTTTCTAATGTTGATGTAATTGTTTTTTGATAGATTAAGTTGATATTTCTTGTTGTAATTTAGTTTCTTCCTTCTATTGGATTGTTTGTGGCTTAGTTTGCCAAGCTGATCTTTTTAGCATGCCAATGTGTCAATGTACATAATGAACCAAAGTCTCCATATTACAAATTCTATAGATGGGGCTACTGACCAGCATGTCTGAGATGATGTAAGATGAATGAGATGCATGTCAAGACATAATGAGACAATGTACGTAAGCTGTCAGACGAATTGCTCAGGAGGTGGTAAATGAACCATAGCATGTATGGCATTGTTCTAATGGTAAAATGAAGTGGTTGATACTTCTTTTTATTAATACTCACTTTGTACAAGTATCTCACTCGAGCTACTTTATTTGGTATATTGGTTCTATTTTTCCATTTTAAATGCATCTACAATCACATCTCTTTGTTATGCCTTATTTAAATGTAAATAATGGTTACTACCTGATTTTTCTTCTTCTATAAAGGCTCATCAACACAATATAATTTATGTTATGTTTCTAATATGCACGACAACCTAGGAGGCATCTCTTCATCTCTGGAAGGAGTCTCTTTGTGACCTCTAAAAATTGGAAGTTGGAGACTATCTTGAGGTTGACTCTGGCCGGGGACTATCTCATTCAACTTGGATAAGAGGTTCATGAAGAATGTGAAAAGTCACATAAATCACATCCAGGTACATGTCTATAAGGCTCATTTTAATTATTATCGTGTTTTATATCAAGTGGTTCCCTAGTATTAATAAAATAGAGTTACAAGAGTGATCCCCCAACTAGTAAGAAGAGAGATAAAAGAAGAAAAATCTTTAGATTCATTCGTGAGACAACCTACATATTTACACAGACACCACACAAACACCACTGTATGGATAATTATTAGGTTGTATTATGATCAGCCTAGTTGTGTTTTATTTACTATACTTTTTAGTACATTGTTAACATGATTTCGTTTAGACATGTGGTTTAATCCCACATAGGATACCATGAAGGTATGTCAAGGACCTAGCTAGCATTTGTAAGCCTAATGAGAAGACATGCTAGTTAGTTATTTGCAATTTTAGATTCTACTTTTTCTATATACAATTGAGTTCCATGCTAGCTTCACCTGTCAGTTAGTCAATTGAGTTACTTGTTTTCCCTTTTTGGCACTCAGTGTGTAGCAGTAAAAGTGTAACGACCCCACCTTCCGATAACCCCCAATTAAGGGAGACCCAAAGGATAGAGCCGTTATTCAATTAACAGGATCAAAGGTTCGACAAATAATCAATAACAATTAATAAACTTTACCAACTAAACTGAAAACTGGTATAAAATAAAACTTTGTTTACCTTTTAAAATCTGGGATTCTAAACTTCTATCAATGAAGATACTAATCTAACAATCCTCATGTGCATGTTACTTCTCATTTAATTCCACATATGTCACTTTACTGTTTGTTATTTCATTTGTACCTAAAACGCCGACAAACAAAACGTCAATCAGTCGAAGCTGGTATGTGGGGGAAACAATAATTGTGCAACTATGTTAACAATGTAATCAACCAAATATCATTTAACAACCAAGATTATGTTTTAAGCAATACTACTCAATCCTTCCCTATCCCCTTTCTCTGTAACGTCCCTGCAGTGGACATGGATACCACCTTTCTCATGTGGTAGATCCTTACCCCCATGGCCCTACCACACAGGTAGCCAATACCTAGGGTTATGGAGTCGCATGGTCCTACACAAAGGTAGACCAATCCCTGACTCATGATGACTTGATGGACCTACCCCATTGGTAGCCATTTACTAAGTCATTTAATGACCTGATGGACCTACCCCCATTGGTAGCCATTTACTAGGTCAATCTATAAAGCTACAGAGGGGACTAGGATCTGAGCTAGTAGGAATATTTCTTAGGTGATAGTCATATTCACATTATACTTTGCATGAATTAAATGCATCCAACAGTTTAATTCAAGCCACGATGGAAACATCGATAAAATCTTGGAAAACTAATTCGGGTAGTCATAAGCGTAACCATATACCTGTACATGTAGATTCAGGTGCAAGAATAGTCCAAACAACAATGAGCAAGCAAGCATTCAATAAGATCCTGAAAAATATACAATTTCCTTTTATTACTCAAGTCATTAAGATCTATTAAATCTAGCTTGCTTCTTAGGGTTTCTAGTTCACTTTTAGGGTTTCCTTTGCAATTAGGGTTTCCCTTCATCTTTTATTATTTTAAACCCTAATTTAACACAATTGATCACAAACCCTAATTATTTCCACATCTATTCCTTAATTCTGGATTAAAGACATAATTAACAATTAATTAAGCTCATTAAGCCTCTCTTTTATTAAAGCTACTATTTTTATCCTTTTAATCCCTAATAAGATCATTATATGCATTTATCATCAATTCATAGTTCATTACAGTCCAAATCACATAAGAACTCGATTTGCCATTAATCCACCTTTTTATTCATGAGAAAACCCTAATTACTTCATTTAGGGTATTCATCCATAATTGAAGAACTTTAATGCTCGAAATAACTTAGACTTAGCATATTCCCAATAAAATCATGAAATTAATCAATTACAACCATTAATAGTCGAATTAGTCAACATTAGGGTTTCAAGGCCCATTAAAACATATTTATGCACAAGAAACTCTAAATTACTAATTATATGCAAAGTCCATCCTTATTCTTCTTAATGTTCATTTTTATCATTAACAGGATAAGATCAACTTTAATCATCTATTAAACCCTACTAATCACTTTAATCATACCAAAATAGGGTTCTTTAACCATTAGCACATTAAAGTTGATATCTTCCATTATTTTGAAATTTCATAAGTAATAAGGCTTCAATTATATTTTTATTAGATTCCCCTTATTTTTCTTAGCAAGATTCATATATTACATGTCCCCAACCGAGCTACCGATATTTATTTATGAATTTTGCATTAAAAACACTTACTTGGCCAACCGGAGGGCGCCACGTAGCCTTTGTCCATGCAGGCGGCCCGTTTGAAATTAGAACTGAATGACACTTATACCCTTCACTTACGCGGGTTGGCACTTTACACGTCGGGGGTATAAACGTCCAAAGCATCTCTTCCTCCTTCAACCTCCAGCAGCTCGACGACTGCTGCCCTAGCCGCCGAGGGCAGGGCTACGTCGTGCTCCTACCGCTACTCCCAGGCCCAAAACATGCTTCCAACCCCTATCCCAGCTCCGTCCAACCTCGGCGCACGCGAGGGACCTTTCAGGTTGCTGATTGAGTGACCGTGTTGTCCATCTCGGCTCCTCCACCCATGGCCGACCTGCAGCCATGCAACAGCTGCCGTGCAAGTTCCAGAGTGTGAGGGAGATGGCTACACTCTTCGTGGCGTCGTGGAAGCATCTTGTTTCAACCAGACCTCCTCCCGTGGCTCCTCGTGTCCCAGGGGGTGGACTACTCTCTCGATTAGGGTTTTCACAAAAGAAAAGAAGACGAAGAAGAGAGGATTTCGTAGGATCTCTTTCTGAACTAATCCAGAGGCTTTCCCCTTATATAGGGGTGGTTATCCACGCCTAAGGACGTTCGTCCACGAATAGCAAAGCCCCTTTCCTATTAGGAATGTGATTTCCTTCAAGGAGAAGCAAGATTCTCTCTCCTCCATACCTCTTTATGCATGGATAATTAGGAATTCGAATTTTCCTCTTCTTTATTCTTTATGCATGCCTTTTAATATATTGGCCATGAAAATATATTTCCTTAAGTAATGAATACTTGCTTTTAACAATATCCTCTTAATTCATTAATAATGTATTACATTATTCTCTTATTTTGCTTCATTGATGTTTTCTCTTTCCTCTTTCTTCATTGGGATTCCTTGGATCCCAAGAAACTCTAATATTTCGAAATTCTTTTATTGGATACTCATTATCCTTCTAGATGCATCTAAATGCATTATTCTTCATTATTTCTCATTATCTTGTTTATTTCTTATTAAAATAGTTCTTTTTGAGAATTTCTCTTTATTTCCCTTTTATTTTCCTCATTGGTATCCCTTTTATTATAAAAAATCCTTGGGATACGAAATTCCACCAAGGATCACTTAATTATACCTCTTTTTACTTATTTTCCACATTTCATCAATATTTCAATTTCTTTCTTAATAAAGAAATACATGATTTATCCCTTCTTTTTCTTATTGCTCTCTTTATGCAACTTTGGACTCCTTGGTACCCAAGGAACCCAAGAGGCACGAAATCCTTCCTTGGATTTGCCTTCTAGAGGTTTCTACCTCTTTCTTTTCTCAAATATTCAATTATTCATTAATTAATTGAATTTCCTTGTTATTGGGCCCAATAGCCAATAAAGCCCACAAATCAAACACCAAGGCCATTTTAAACGAAATCCATTTATTCACTACAAATTATATTATTTGTCCAAAAATCTTTAATATGAGAAATTACATTTCTCACCAAATGAACCCAAAACTGGGGTTGTAACATCCTTCCCCTCTTATAAGAATTTTGCCCTCAAAATTCCATCAAGCAAGCAAACAAACAGGATAAGCCTTTCATATGTCCACCATGGCTCCCATGTGGCCTTACCCTTTCCATGGTGCTTCCCAAGAACCTTTAACATATCATATTCTTCCATCTGAGTTCTTTCTTACATTGGTATATCGTACCCTCATAGGTGACTCAGGACATTTCAGCCTTTCAAAAGTTGAATAGGTTCAAGGCTCAACACATGGCTTGGGTACCTCACATAGTGCTCTAGATCAGACTCATGTAACACATTATACATCGTATTATCCTGAGGGGTAAGGATAAACACAACGATTTCCACCAATCCATCTCAAATGGACCCATATATCGGGGACTCAGCTTTCTCAGCTGTAGCTTAGAGGGGTCGGATTTTCACATTACATCCCCCCACAGTGAACTGCATGTCAGTCTGCTTTGCATCAGCTCGTGACTCATGTCACCCTTGGGCTCTCTCTCAGCCATTGCACGATCAAGCGACTTCATCTGCACACACTGTGGTCCTTTTATTGCCTTCACTAGGCCTCCTTCACCCACATCATCTTAATGAAGCGGTGACCGACACAACCTCCTTCTTACATCCCGATAAAGGCTATGGTGGTTAACATCACATCTTAAGAACTGTCTCTATGTATCACCCTAAATGAGCACACATGCTCTCATCAGACCCTCTAGTCCGGATCATACTGTCCATTAGTATGGGGTGATAAACTGTACAAACACTGAGCTCTTCATGTATCTACTTCCACCTCATGGAAGTGAACCTTTAGGTCACATCAAGAACTTTGAATTCGCATCATGGTGTAATTGAACCATCCCTTTTTATATGTAGTTCAACGAGATCTGTCCCTTGATAGAACTCTTCCTTTCTCACGTCATCTAGGTAAGGCGACCTACCATAACCCATATTGTATCTTGACCTTCTTGGTCTAGGAGAAACTCACATCATCCATAATGATGAACTCCCATTCCCTCTCGAGAACTCTTTATACTTTATATCCCTGTACTGGGTTAATGGTGTTCGTCCTTCACCTCCTGGCTTGCATGGCCACATGTTACAAGAAACTTTGTCTTAAGCATCCAGAATGTTACCATCACTTAATATCTTTGTAGTACCAAGGTATATCATGTCCCCCTGTATTGTTATGATTCCTCAAGCTTGATACCTCGGAAACCCTAAACCACTCTCAAAAGGGTTTTATTACCTTCCTACCCGAAGAAGTGTATCTGAAGTTCTATCACCATCCTTTTACTACATCAAGGACTAAACTGGCTACCCAAACAACCATTAACTTGTTCAACATATCTTATTATATCCGATTGTTAGCCAAAATACATCTTCTTTCCAAACATAGGGTTAGTCGAACAACCTCAACTTCTTCTAGCTTCCTGCTAGCTATATCTCAACCAGAGCATTTATTACCACTCCTTATCCTTAGGTGTTAGTTAATGTTGAAGACACACACCGCCATGCATTATACTTATCATCTCATCTCAAACTCTAAGTTTGTCTTATCTAGAAACTCTGAGCTCATCCTCATGGTGATCAAACTCAACCTTGTGATTCCTTGTAACACTTGCAAAAAGAAAAATCCACTTAGTTCAAGATAAAACGTCCTCACAGGATGTTCTCCTTAATACTCTTAGTGTTTGTAAATCATCCATGTATTATTCCCTCCACAAAGGTATGTTATCATCTCTATCCTCATACCTTGTAGCAACGTTCCAACTTCCATCATCTTTATCCTTGGTGTAAGGCATGTGTACTGTCCTATCTCTCACTCCCATAACAAGAAGAAATAGGCATTTGGCTGCAGTCCAAATACAGAGTTCTTCGTGTTCCAAGAGTAGAGATGGTACAGCCCACCTTGCCTGTACACTTTCAAATCCAAGTTGAAACATGCAGCTTATGTCTCTATATCACAACCATCATGATATCCACACTACTTCCAGGGAAAACTGGTCTCAGACTTACTTGGTCCAAGCATAATCCTAGGTCATCTCCTCTAGGTCTATAGGGTGTCGGCATTTTTGGGGTCATCCCTCTTCCCTCATGCATCAGAGAGTGCCCTACTCATCTGCCCTTGGGGTCCCATGAGTTCATGAAGGTGATCAATCTCCTAACCCATGGCCCTCAGACAATGATAGATGTTACCTCCCGACCCTATGGTCTTGTGCGACTAGGGAATTAGGCAACTCCTACTTCCATCGGTCTTACCCCTACCTGACCCTAGGATAGACTTAGGATTATATCATAGTACATGTCCAACATAGAACCTTACCCAAGCATTCATCATCTCTCTTTCTGTATTCATGGGTTGACATTCATCCTTTCATAGGGATCATGGTAACCTGCCTACCTTGGTCAAGCCCCATACCGGTTACCTCCATGGTAACACATCCACATGCACATAGAGATGGTTATCCATGGGTCTATAGGTTCGTTCTCATGCCATGTACTCTTCACTTAGCTTCTCAAGATCCTATGAAACCTCCTTAGGTTACCTCAAAACCAATCAAACTGGTAAACCCCTTACCAAAGGGTCCCTCTCCCAGGATGGGAGGAAACTACACCTTGATAACAAAGATCACAAGCGTACCTACTAAACCATGCTAGGTCACACTTATTCTCATCCTCAACATTAGATCAACTTAGTCGTGAGGTGTTCATCAAACATACCCTTGATTTAAAGGGATTTCCTTTACATGAGGAGTACCATGCTCGGAACTATAGAGACTCAAATCTCATCATGAGCATTGGGTATACAGCTTTCCCTCTTAGGCCTAGGAACCTTAGGTTCTCCTTTGGATATCCAACTGCATGCTCAAACTCTTAACCACGAATCAAGGATGTCCAAGGTATGTCATGTACTCCCATGATACTTTTATATGAGCAACACCTCAGAGTTGAGTCCTCCTCAAGGACGTTCAACTAGGTATAAAACCTCACAACGGGGTACTTAAACCTCCTCAGGGTCTAAGGCACTCTTTATCTCATCCAGAAGGTAACCCCTTATACCCTGGGTACTAGAAGCATCGTCCTCTCTCTAGGGTTTGGTTCTTCTAAAGGCAACCAAGATATCATCAACCTTCAGGGATCAAGCATATGGCAACCACCATCATCCACTTAGGTCGCATCATTCTTGACTCCTCACTATTCCTCAAGTTTCAGGGTTTTAGGCTTCCAACCTCCCTGTTGGGGTTCTTCTTCCTCTCTCTAAAGCTAATTCCACCTCCAATCATACTTACTAGAGGTCCCTTCTCCATGAAGTCTCATGCTCACAAGCATACCCCTATGTGGTTGAATCCTATTCTCTACTCATGTTTGGCTCAAGAGCATCCATACCCCTTTCATAAGCCATCCATCATGAACTCTTAACCAGGATTTCATCAAGCTATACCCTACTTGCTTAAGCCCATAGGGTAACTATAGGTTCTCTAACCTCATCCACGAAGGAGCTATCCTTTGCTATGGCATGCACGACCCTCTCCAGGGTTGGGTTGTCAAATGTACTAGGTCATCTACCTTCTTATGGCATCCCAAAGGCATGACCAACCAAACACTCGGTCAATCATGACATCTAACTCATCATGCCATCCCTCTCTCTAACCTTCACTTAGGGTTAGGGTTACCATCATTCTCAAAGGATTTGCTAGGTCTCTACCTTTAATGGAGGTCTCTACCTCCAAGACATCCTCCTACTAAGGAGGTCTATCCTCAGGTCTCTCCTGAGGGCAATGACAGCTTGTGTCATATGACCTAAGCATGTATCTATTCCTTTTATGCTTACTCTATTAAGCTTATGTCCATGACATCTTATTTATATGCTTTTTATTAATTTGGTGGAGGATTCCTTAATCCTTATCAACCTTACCCATACCTCAAGAGGGTGAGGAGAAGAGAGGAAACCCTAATCCTTAAGGTCCTTAATGGAATTTGAGTTGAGAAGGGATGAATAAGATGAGAGAGTCCTAAAGGTATCTTACTTCGAGTCTTAACATAAGACATCGACCAGGCAGTCACACGATCCAGGAGTCCTCGTATTCCGACTAGCGGTGCGGAGGAAAATTTTGCCAGCCCCCGGACGTGATCCTTTTCTAGACACCTCAGTCTTTCGGACAATCCTCTAATAACTCCCTTAGTTTCTACAGAATTTGTAAAATTTAATAATTATTAAAGATTAATTGAGGAACCTATGCTCTGATACCAATTGTAACGACCCCACCTCCCGATAACCCCCAATTAAGGGAGACCCGAAGGATAGAACCGTTATTCAATTAACAGGATCAAAGGTTTGACAAATAATCAATAACAATTAATAAACTTTACCAACTAAACTGAAAACTGGTATAAAATAAAACTTTGTTTACCTTTTAAAATATGGGATTCTCAACTTCTATCCATGAAGATACTAATCTAATAATCCTCCTGTGCACGTTACTTCTCATTTAATTCCACATATGTCACTTTACTGTTTGTTCTTTCATTTGTACCTAAAATGCCGACAAAGAAAACGTCGGTCAGACGAAGCTGGTATGTGGGGGAAACAATAATTGTGCAACTATGTTAACAATGTAATTAACCAAATATCATTTAACAACCAAGATTACGTTTTAAGCGATACTACTCAATCCTTCCCTATCCCCTTTCTCTGTAATGTCCCTGCAGTGGACATGGATACCACCTTTCTCATGTGGTAGATCCTTACTCCCATGGCCCTACCACACAGGTAGCCAATACCTAGGGTTATGGAGTCGCATGGTCCTACACAAAGGTAGACCAATCCCTGACTCATGATGACTTGATGGACCTACCCCATTGGTAGCCATTTACTAAGTCATTTAATGACCTGATGGACCTACCCTCATTGGTAGCCATTTACTAGGTCAATCTATAAAGATACAGAGGGGACTAGGATCTGATATAGTAGGCATATTTCTTAGGTGATAGTCATATTCACATTATACTTTGCATGAATTAAATGCATCCAACAGTTTAATTCAAGCCATGATGGAAACATCGATAAAATCCCGGAAAACTAATTCGGGTAGTCATAAGCATAACCACATACATGTACATGTAGATTCAGGTGCAAGAATAGTCCAAACAACAATGAGCAAGCAAGCATTCAATAAGATCCTGAAAAATATACAATTTCCTTTTATTACTCGTCTCATTAAGATCTGTTAAATCTAGCTCGCTTCTTAGGATTTCTGGTTCACTTTTAGGGTTTCCTTTGCAATTAGGGTTTCCCTTCATCTTTTATTATTTTAAACCTTAATTTAACACAATTGATCACAAACCCTAATTATTTCCACATCTATTCCTTAATTCTGGATTAAAGACATAATTAACCATTAATTAAGATCATTAAGCCTCTCTTTTATTAAAGCTACTATTTTTATCCTTTTAATCCCTAATAAGATCATTATATGCATTTATCATCAATTCATAGTTCATTACAGTCCAAATCACATAAGAACTCGATTTGCCATTAATCCACCTTTTTATTCATGAGAAAACCCTAATTACTTCATTTAGGGTATTTATCCATCAATTAAGAACTTTAACGCTCGAAATAACTTAGACTTAGCATATTCCCATTTTAATCATGAAATTAATCAATTACAGCCATTAATAGTCGAATTAGTCAACATTAGGGTTTCAAGGCCCATTAAAACATATTTATGCACAAGAAAATCTAAATTACTAATTATATGCAAAGTCCATCCTTATTCTTCCTAATTTTCATTTTTATCATTAACAGGATAAGATCAACTTTAATCATCTATTAAACCCTACGAATCACTTTAATCATACCAAAATAGGGTTCTTTAACCATTAGCACATTAAAGTTGATATCTTCCATTATTTTGAAATTTCATAAGGAATAAGGCTTCGGTTATATTTTTATTAGATTCCCCTCATTTTTTTGAGCAAGATTCATATATTACATGTCCCCAACCGAGCTACCGATATTTATTTATGAATTTTGCATTAAAAACACTTACTTGGCCAACCGGAGGGCGCCACGTAGCCTTTGTCCATGCAGGCGACCCGTTTAAAATTAGAACTGAATGACACTTATACCCTTCACTTACGCGGGTTGGAACTTTACACGCCGGGGGTATAAACGTCCAAAGCATCTCTTCCTCCTTCAACCTCCAGCAGCTCGACGGCTGCTGCCCTAGCCACCGAGGGCAGGGCTACGTCGTGCTCCTGCCGCTACTCCCAGGCCCAAAACATGCTTCCAACCCCTGCCCCGGCTCCGCCCAACCTTGGCGCACGCGAGGGACCTTTCAGGTTGCTGATTGAGCGACCGTGTTGTCCATCTCGGCTCCTCCATCCATGGTCGACCTGCAGCCATGCAACAGCTTCCGTGCAAGTTCCAGAGTGTGAGGGAGATGGCTGCACTCTTCGTGGCGTCGTGGAAGCATCTTGTTTCCACCAGACCTCCTCCCGTGGCTCCTCGTGTCCCAGGGGGTGGACTACTCTCTCGATTAGGGTTTTCACAAAAGAAAACAAGATGAAGAAGAGAGGATTTCTTAGGATCTCTTTCTGAACTAATCCAGAGGCTTTCCCCTTATATAGGGGTGGTTATCCACACCTAAGGACGTTCGTCCACGAATAGCAAAGCCCCTTTCCTATTAGGAATGTGATTTCCTTCAAGGAGAAGCAAGATTCTCTCTCCTCCATACCTCTTTATGCATGGATAATTAGGAATTCGAATTTTCCTCTTCTTTATTCTTTATGCATGCCTTTTAATATATTGGCCACGAAAATATATTTCCTTAAGTAATGAATACTTCCTTTTAACAATATCCTCTTAATTCATTAATAATGTATTACATTATTCTCTTATTTTGCTTCATTGATATTTTCTCTTTCCTCTTTCTTCATTGGGATTCCTTGGATCCCAAGAAACTCTAATATTTCGAAATTCTTTTATTGGATACTCATTATCCTTCTAGATGCATCTAAATGCATTATTCTTCATTATTTCTCATTAGCTTGTTTATTTCTTATTAAAATAGTTCTTTTTGAGAATTTCTCTTTATTTCCCTTTTATTTTCCTCATTGGTATCCCTTTTATTATAAGAAATCCTTGGGCCACGAAATTCCACCAAGGATCACTTAATTATACCTCTTTTTACTTATTTTCCACATTTCATCAATATTTCAATTTCTTTCTTAATAAAGAAATACTTGATTTGTCCCTTCTTTTTCTTATTGCTCTCTTTATGCAACTTTGGACTCCTTGGTACCCAAGGAACCCAAGAGGCACGAAATCCTTCCTTGGATTTGCCTTCTAGAGGTTTCTACCTCTTTCTTTTCTCAAATATTCAATTATTCATTAATTAATTGAATTTCCTTGTTATTGGGCCCAATAGCCAATAAATCCCACAAATCAAACAACAAGGCCATTTTAAATGAAATCCATTTATTCACTACAAATTATATTATTTGTCCAAAAATCATTAATATGAGAAATTACATTTCTCACCAAATGAACCCAAAACTGGGGTTGTAACAAAAAGCTTGTTAACATGTCACCTTAAACAAATGTCCAATGAAGTATATTTACAAAATCTTATGAAAGAAATTTGGTCCATCTTTTTCATAAACAGTTCTAATGGTTATGATATCTTGACACCGGGTTGAGGGGGAGTAGAATGTGCAATCTGTATATTTGCTTAGTGTGTACAACATGAGTTTGTACACATGTTTAGTGTACTAAGTTCATATCTTTTTTGGATTCTTGGTTTTATGTACAAAGTGACAATTTCTTCTCAACTATAGGAAGAAGGTCAATCTCTTATTTTTGGTTCATTGTAAAACTTAATGAAAAGTTTAGGAAAAATTGCCTTGTTATCTCTATTCCCCCACTTAATCTCACAATTATCTGATGGTTTTTAGATGCATACTTGCATTTGTTGTTTTGATGCACTACAAGCTAGAGACTATGGTTGTACACTACTTTGGGAATGGAAATTGAGGATATGTGTGATCTAATATCATGAAAACTGATGTTAAATCTAGTATTTGGCATTCTAGGATGAAGGAAATTATCTCCGTTATGGTGAGTTAGGTTTGCGTCAACTCAGTGTCATTGTGATGAACTGCAAGCTAGACCCTATGGTTGCAAAGTTTAGGAAAGTCTTTTATATCCAGGAAATATACAAGTAGTTGGGAGTTCTCTCAATCCAAATGTTTGGTTTTTGAACTTTTGTAAATTTAGTATACCTAACTAAAACCAATTGTTTTTATATTTTTCCAAGTATGCTCTCATGGATATGGGTGATGACAGTCCACATCTCTCAATGGTCATGTTATTAAAACTTCAATTTAGAAGATGTACTTAGATCCTTAAAGAATTCTCGGAAAAGATTCCCTTGGCTCTCGAGTATGCAAATGTGTCATTCACACCAGTAGCTCACCGTTCAAATGAGGTATTCAATATTTTCTGAGCATTACTAATTTGCATAATTACTATATCTGAATATATATACACAGATTTCTACCTAGGTATTTATCACAATTATCCCCCATTCTAATCCCCTCGTATACACTATCATCACAAGTTAATATTTTTTCGTGTGAGAGTAATCTGTGGGATTCAGTCATGCACGTAGAAGCTTTTTTGAGAAAATTGTGCTCCTCTTCAGGCTTGCTTACACAATGAAGGAATCTTTCAAATTTTGTCTTTTATATTAAGGATCATCAACTTAATGATGGTGTTTTTGGTGGTGTTGAGGACATTCTATAAATTGGTGTAGGCCATCTTTTATGGCCAACAACATCATACAACTGTCACAATGGCTCCAAGCAACATCAAAAAAGTGTTGTGCATGGTGTAAAGATTTACCATGATTGAGTAGATTTGTCCCCGTAGTTCATCTATTGCACATTGTGTTGGGTTTTAATATAGCTCCGTCTCCGTAGTTCATCTATTGCACATTGTGTTGGGTTTTAATATAGATCCCCTATAAATTCACCAAGTGCATCTATTTTTCTGGTTGTTGGTGTCCAACAAGGAAATCTACTTAAGCACTCCTTTTCTTATTGGATTTGCATTCTGTTATTTTATAAGTGAAGAAGGAATGTCATCTTGGACTCCTTTCACTCTATCACGATGATGAAAAACTCATTGGAGACATTGGTGATGTTTCTCAGTCTCTATCACTTATCCTAGATCCATGCCCAGTCTTTGGTCTTTATTTAAGTATCATAAAGACATAAATGATTCATCCTTTTTTGCCCCATACAAGACCTAGATCAGGGATTGTTCATGCTGACATTTCTCATTTAGACCATGAAGGTAAGATTTCCATAGACCTATGTCTTTCCAAGGAGATTCTCAAAAATATATCGCCAGCACTCTTGCCATGATGGATAATTTTGCCTTAGGATATGACCCGTACTGTCAGATCTTCTTCTCCAATCATATTTTATAGGCGTAAGATATTTTTTTGGTCTCCAAACAGCACCCCCTACTTTTGGTTCATATGTATTAGATGATTTCCATTAAGCGACCATTGTCATTGTCTTAAACACGTTGTAGTTGGTGATGAATTGATACTTGGTGATAAACATTTCCTCCTCTATGAAATTATGTACCTCGACACCTTGGGTGATAAAGATGTACATTTTCATTCAAAACTAGGTTATAAGTTCCATAATTCTAGGTTATAAGTTCCATAATTATGTCATTTGTTATCACCTAATTGCTAATACAACAACAGTTAAACCAGCTTGTCCGTGGATCAGGCAAAGCCATGTGCATGTGCATAAAATTGAACACTTCTGGAATTGATGAATTCATACTTTCTAATACAATAAAAGTTAAGATCTTCCTTGGCTGGAAAATTTATAGTAAACAATCTCATTTAATAAATAAGCAACGTTACACAACATTTTCCATATGGGCATATATACAATATATAAAAGATCTTCCTTTGCTGGAAAACAGATTTGTCTTTACAAGTTTTGGTTTACATTTTGAGTATGTGTTATGACTTTCTCATGTCATCACTTGAGTATGCTCCTTGAATCTTGTCAAGTGGAATCACTACGTGAATGAATGTCCATCCAGGTCACTAAATTTTGCATAAGCTGGAGTTGTTATGCTTCTACTGCTGTTGTAGAGTGTCAGTTATAGTTGTGGTAATAGCAGGAGCAAGAAACATAGGACAGCTGCCAGCAGAATATACCATGGGCAGAAAACTACTACCATGTGGTGTGGTAACTAGAAACCACACACCAAGAACATTGCACGCCATCTCTGTGAAGGAAAGTGTGTGGAATGATGTGTTGCAATGCAATAGAAGTTATCTATTATCCAGGTAGGCATCCTATATAAAGTACAAGGAAACACTCCTATCTATGTTCGATGCATTATTGCAGTTTACATCTTCACTAACACAAAACTTGTATCTTTTGACAGGTTTTCATGCACAAGGACATCGTCCTAGCGATGCTTTTGGAGAACAAATGATTAGAAACCTTGAGGTAAGAGCTGCATTCCATTATGATTTATAGTAGACAGTATTATTTGTATCTTATTTAAAATGATTTATAACAAACCAATATTATTTCTTTTTTATACGTGTTGTTAGATAAAAATAGAGCCAGTGCAGAATGTAACCTTTGAAGTATAAAAGAAGTTCTCAGTAGCTAGAAACTTTCCTTGCAGTTTAGGAATATTAAGAAAGGGCATGGAAATATAATATTGAAGAAAAATGGGGCTTGTTTGGGCATATGCTTATCTAAGCATTGAGTTCCAGGTGATATGTTTGTAGGATGATAATGGAAATATCTTTCATCCAATATGATAGCCAATTGTGACTACAAAAAATTGCAAAAGTGTCTCTTTTATTTTACTGTTTTATCTCTAGGACTAATCTTTTTCATTTTGTCCAATTACATGTCACCAGAATTGCACTGGTTGCAATAGTTGGAACTACTTCTAACTCAAGCACAATGAATTATTTAGCTGCAACTGCTGTTGAAGCTGGGAATTTGATGGTTGAGAAGGTTGCAAGCCTGATTTCAATATATACATCCAACACTCATGCTGGAACCTTGTTACAATCTTTATAAGATGAAAATAGAGGTACTTGGTTGTCCAAGTTTCTAAACACATTCTTAACCATGATGAATGCAAGAACCACTAAATTCAACAAGGGGCTTGGTGACCAACTTGTTATTTGAACTGATTAGCTATTGTTGTGTCAGTGTGTTTTCCACCACGATAATGAAAAATTCTAAATGAGACATTTTTATTTCAAGCTGGCTATGGAGTGGTCGAAGATCATCAGGTGATTTGCATCCCAACATTTCTCTCTCTCTCTCTTCAATATAGACACACTAAAAATGTTGGACAATAACCCAACTTAGTAAAAGTAGTTGATCTATCTACAATACCATGAATACAAGTAAAATATCTATTTCAGGTTGCATCTAAATTTTTTCTAATGATAGGCTACTGAGAAGAAGGAAGGTCCAAGTTTTTTTTTCTGTTGCACTGCTGATGTAAACCGGGTGCAGGTAGTTAGTAGGTTGATGATGTGGATGACAAGCACACAAATGAGGTGATGAATGGCTACCCACATTTTGTGTGGAGGCAATGCTATTATAATTAAGAAGTTTTGCTTCTATCACTGGTTGTTATGGATATGTTAGAGCTGAATGTCTTATCAACTTGGGAAATTTGTAGTGGACTTAGATCTAGCCTGAGAGGGTTTAAAGAAATACACTCTAGACTTTTACCTCTCATTCTATTTTTACTAGAATCCCGGATCCATAATCCACAATGATAGTTACTATGCTAAGAAATATTGTTATTCCATATAGTTTGAATCTTCTTTTTTTGCTGTATGAGTTTCCTGGGTAAGTTCATCTTCCTATTTGAGGCATCAAATACTAATTGTTTATATTCTTATTGGAATTGGAGGTTGATCTTTACCCCTTTATGTTACAGTTCTATCTTGATGCTGGAAATGGACATGTATACATGTACATCTTTGTGAAGATCGAGTTGCATTGAATTTCAAAGATTGATTGTTGTTGAGGCCAGATGAGTTGTAGAAAATGATTCAGCTATCTTCCTCTTTGAATGCCAAAAATCCAAGATTCTCACCAGTTGTGGAAGACAATCAAGTCATGAAATCAAGTCAAGAAGCACCATCTGAGAAGGTGTTTGCTGAATGGGTTGTTGAAGCTATTTCCTGAAGGAGCTCTGGAGTCCACATGCTTAAAAGTAGATAGTCATATTAGGGAAGCGACAAATCCAATGATGTAGAAGTTATTGTACTGAATAGAACAATGTTGTATGAAAGTATATCAATGGTGTTGTATTCAATATAAGGGGCAAAGTAAAATGTCCTCCCCATGTAATTGTCATTTGATTATAAATAAAACATATTCATACTTTTGGAAAACTGAATTTGGCTGCAATTGGCATTCAATTAGAAAACCTGATAATGAACTAAAAATTGAATGAGTAAAAGCCATAAAACTGTAGAATACAGAACTAGTATGTCATTAGTGGCTTTTTTAATACGCCATTACACTAAAAAAGAATCCTTTCATACAACAACATAATACAAAATAGTGGCATTTGCATAAAAGACAATTGATGGATAGTGTCTTTTTTTATAAATGCCAAATGATGGTTTTGTGGCCTTTATTTGGCATTTATTGGAAGCCACTAAAGAGAAACATTTAGTGGCATTTACAACTTACGCCACTATCTTTCTAGTGGCATTGGTACTAGAGGTATTTTTTTAAGTGTCAACAAATGCCACTAAACAGGTTTAGGGGCGTTTTTTTTATGGCATTTCAAAAAGGCCACTAATGGGCATTTTTGTTGTAGTGTACCCAATTCAGAGTCTCATAGGCTGAATATGCTACTTATCAAATTTTCATCACCTGTAGGGTTCTCCCTACACGCTTCTCATGTAAGGAAATAATGGAGAAATTAGGATTCAAATATGAGGTCCTAGATCTTCTAGAGGAGCTCTGACTTAGGTACACCTCCTGCATGGTAATCCAAACCTACCCCAGGTTTACCTATGTGTTTTTGACTACTCTTGAAAGATGACAATGACCCCAAAAGGCCTCATGACCCTTTTTCTATTATTCTATTCTATCTTTTGGGCTATAGATTCCAGTTAACATACAAACAATTATGTGAAGTATTTTAATGCCACTATGGAAGAGCTTGTTCTTATCTACCCCAGTTTGACAGTGATTCTTTCTGGAGTGAAATTACAGATGAGGAAACCCATGAATATAAGAAGGCCAGACCATCCAACATCCATTATCCCATCTTCGGTCATGTCAATTTCCTTTTTAGCGTAGAGGTTTTTTAGAAAAATGGAAACCCATGGAGTATGTGGGAAGCTAGAGCTTTTTTTTCTTTGAGTGATGGTAAATGATTTCAAATAAATGTAGGGTACTTTAACTTCACCATGTTCTTTGAAATCAAGAAGAAGGCATCACATGATATCATGACTGGGTTTTAATCACCCACATTGGCCGCAAGGACATTGCTGTTTTATAGGTCTAAAGGCTTCTCCCAGAAAGAGCACAGTTGACATATAGTTTCTTGTTTCTTTTGGTTTACCTTCTCGAGTTCCCAATGATCCTACCAAAATTTGGACAATATTTTGATGATAACCAATACATTGACCTTCTCGATTTGGGGATCATTACTCTAATGAATAAGGACTATTAAAAGTTTGATCTTCTGGTTTTGATCACCATGAAGAGGAACCCCTTGCAGCTACTGCCGCACCACCTCCTCCTTCCACCAGTACACAGATAGAGTATAGTTGGGCCATTCTTGATGTGAAGCACCTATACAGTTACATCAAGCAGAGAATTGATCAGTAGGATAGTTGTCTAGATCTGATGAGCCAACAATATTCTATCATGCCCAAAATAATTCACAAGATGGACATGTGACATATTTCACAAGGCCACTACGTCATGCCTCCACCACCACCTCCACCTCATCCTGATCCAACTCGTACAGACATTCCTAATGATGATGATATTATGTGCCAACATTTCCCAGCTGGTCATGAGGGTGTCGGGCGTTCTTCATGATTTCTCCATGGTAGGTAACGAGTTTCTACCAACTTAAGTTTGATTATTGCAGTGAGGATATTGCAAATTCCAAGCTGGTGGGGCAAGAAACTAGATGGTAATGTAGTTGTAGTTTCCCTTTCATCATGTTGTTCTTATTTTTTTTATAGTTTTAGTTCATTTTGTGGAAACTCTAGTATGATATGAGGCATATTCTTTGTGTTTGGATTGAAATCCCTTCCTAGACTGAGTTGTTCGTCCCATCTTGTATTGAAACATAGTTTGAAGGAAGACAATCAAATCATGCATCATTTAAATGGAATCTTTTGCAAACAACCCCTATTTCATCTTGATTTATTGCTTATATTTGCATGTTCACCTTTCATATTTTTGCCAAAATAATACATGTAACAACAAAAATCTTCTTGGACTTATAAACTTGACAATCTTATTTAGTGTTGTAAATGACTTTATAAAATTTATAGTGAGTTTTCAACCAAACTCTCAATCCAAATTCTTAATGAATGAATGAAATCCTCATAATTTAAAAGTCCATCTAACTCTTCTATGCTCGAGGGAAATAGTTTTTAGCTTAAGGATCCATGGTTATAAAGTAGAATATGACTCATTCTTGATCATTACGGGCCAATTATTGTAGGCATCCCTATAAAAGATGGCTAAACCACCCACATAGCATGCTAGTCTAGTGTAAGTTAGATTTGATTGTAATGGTTAGGTATTGTATATTAAAAGAGAGTATTTAACCCCAACTGGAATTCCATGTGTGCATAAGTATATATTCGATGCCAAGTGTCAGAACCCATGCTTCATTTCTCATCTAAAAAGCAAAGAGATCGTTGTTGGACTGTTGGTTGATTTGGATTTCTTCTATTACAACTTTATTAACTATGAGGATTAGCTTGCATATTTACTGATCATTTGGTCATGTCATCTAAATTCTATCTGATATTGTTTTGTCGATTCTTCCATTTATACTTTTGCACTTTCTGAACTAAATGTCCAATCATGAGTGTTTAAGGTGATCTTATGACTATTTGTAATAAATCGTGTCTATGGTTGAATTTTCTTGAAAAAAAAAATTCGTTTCATTTAATTGATTTATGAGATTGATAATGTCTTCATTTGTGTTTCCATATTCTTTTTCCTTCATGACAAACAACAGTTCAAGCTTAGGGGGATTTGATGTGCACATTTTATATAGACTTTTCACCTATTTTTGCACACACTTTCATTCCATTTTGCACCTCATTTCGCCTCTAATCATACTTGATTTTCCATCCTTTTAAGTATTTTACTCTCCTTATGCTTGAAATCATAGGTATATGATATTGAGAAGGAAATGGGGTTAATCCAGCCCAAATTTAACCCTAGTTGGAGTCCCGAAGAGTTTGCATACTTGAAATAATTCATCTTGAAGATTTTAAAGGAAACATGACATGTTTAATTAATACATGGTGTGTTGTATTACATAAGATCTTGTTTTTCCCTTAAGAGACGAAACACACCATGTCCAAGCTGCAACATGTTGTGTTAAATTGATCATAATATGCACTCAGAAGTTCTATTTACAAACATGGTGTCTCTTTATTAAGGTGTGGCGTGTCTACTTCGTGAAGAAATCGACCGAGAATGTTGATTCAAGATGACATGTCGTGTGTTAAATTGCACATGTTGTGGGTTATTTGCCAAAGCCGGTCCCAAATCACAGCTACATGGTGTGTCTTTCAGCAACACGTTGCAAACTCTTCGCGAAAGTAGTTTCAGTCACCGATTACAAGTAGCAACATGGTGTGTCTGCCATCCCACACGCCATGTCTTTGTTTGTTTATGGAGAATTCAAAAACAACCACCCCTCTTTTTAAATTCGAGGACACCCATATGGGGTGGTTATCTCTGATCATTTTGGAGCACATTTCATCCATAGAAGAGCCCATAGTAAGGAGGAGGAAATTTTGGGGAGAAAGGGGTGGTTTATTGGGAGAGAACTTCCATTCTAGTCCATTCTTCTTCAAAGAGCATAATAGTAGCTTCTCTACCTCATCCAGACCTCTCGGGAGAGAAGGTTGTCTGAGTAGAAGCACCAACAAGTGTAGGATTTCATCCACAAGCCAGAGTTCTACCTTGCACTTCTTCACTCCTTGGGTTTTACTTGTTCTTTTCTTCTCTCATCATGTCAAACTCTAAAATTTGTAGCTATTTCCTATGTTTCTTCATTATGAATGAGTAGTTCTCTTTTATAGGAGAGTATCTCCCATATCATTGCTCATGTGAACTTTTATTCCATAATCTATGCTAGTTAATTTGCTTCTCCAAGAGTTCCTATGGTGCAATTTACTTGTATGTTTGTTTGTCCATCAAACCTACACATTTTATGCTTCTTTATGTGATTGGAGAGGATGCGTAGAAAAGTAGGGAGTATTTCTCTTGGCAATGAAAACTTAACTATGGGAATGGCTTGGACACATTGAGGATATAAGGTTTTGGTTTGAATTTTGGCATAAGCACGGGAGTGTTATGTTTAAATGAGAACCATCTCGTACCACTGAGAGGTGTATGATGATGGCAACCTCCTTCGCAAGTTAATTAGCATGTTAAATTTGTAGTTACATGTGAGTAATGGTATGGAAGTGAAATCATATGACCAAGATCTCTTAAAAATTTTGGTCCAGACCCTCCTTAGAGTTTATTTCTCAGAGTCTCCCTTAATTGCTAATTAGTTGAACTACAAACCCTACCAAACCTTTATAAATTGATCTAGATTGTTGAACTGTACCACACTTATGCTTAGAAGTACCTTGCTTCCTTAGACAATCTGGAATATACTATATGCACTCATATACTTGTGGGGTAGTGCTTGAGTACAAATTTTAAAACTTGAACATTTAAGCTAACACACACTGACATTCGAAGGGACAAATCCTTCTTCTTGGCTTTGATAGAGTGATGTGGAGTTCCCTATGGTTCACATGGACTAATCTAGAGGTGAGGAGGTCGTTGTCTTCTGCCATGAGGATGACATCAACTGCCATTTGTTGTTCCAGACTAGGAGGTCGGCAACAATAGACATTCACGTCCAACTTGAATAAAGGTGCATGTTTGGTGCAAGGAAATTGTCGTTGGACTTGTTCTAGGACCAGGTATAACCTCTCAACCATCCTTCCTATTACATAGTTGTTGACATGATCTACTATCTTTAGGGAATATGGCTAGTAATTTTTTTTTCTGCTTTCATACTGATGCCATATTTCATTACAGTTTGGTGACCTAGATTCCCAGGGTGCATGCTTAATGTTCAATGACATTGTTGGTGATGTTTAACTCTGGTCGTCGGTCTATAGGTATTTTATCTCCTTGTGGGTTCTGAAGGATCACCCCTAAGCCACCTCCCTTGTGATTTACAGATCTCTTAGAGAAGATTGTACACAATTCAGGAGTTTGACGGACGATGACATCAGGAGGGCTGATCATTCCTATGTCTTCATTGGGGAACTCATACTAATTCTTGCCTCTTAAGGAAGAAGGAAATATGTTAGTTCATTGGCTTGAGCTTGTGCTTTGACTGCATTCAAAGGTAGATATATTATGGAAAATTTGGATAGAATTATGTTTCACTTTGTGTGTCGTCTAGTGAGGGTAGGGAGACTGCACAAATAGAATAGTGGGTCATGATTTGCAATCTTCTATAGAAGATAGGCCATCAGATAGATATAGAACGTCCTTATTGCATGTATTCAGGCCAGACAATACTTTTCTATCATAACATAACAAGCATCAATATCATTCAACTTCTTAGACACATAGTAGATTTCTTGCTCTCCATTCGTCATTGATTAACTCAAGACTCCCCCCATTGATGGTGTAAAAAATGATAATAGAAGGGTGAGAGGTGATGTGTGCTAATCTAGCACCCTTTTTCACAACCTTTTAAGTCTTGCCACATGGATATTCTTATTTTTATCCATTGAAAAGAAACAAATTGCTATTTGCTTCCTTTTATCAAAATTGAACTTGAATCTCACCAAAATCCATGCATTTCTTGCAGACTCAGAACACCAGACGATCTACTCACCTATTCCATTCGATCGGCTAACCTATTCCATCTAAACGACTCACCTGATCCAAACGATCAGTTCACGCCATCCCTTAGCCACTGATCCTCGTTCAAGCACTCAATCTAAATGGTGCGTCATTTGAATGTCAAATGATCATTTTAGATCTCAAAGCGGGAGATTTCCCGCCCAACCGAGCAGGTCAAAGAGAGCCGCCACCCGGGACTTAGGGTTGATGACTGTTGCCCCGACTCCCACCCTTACTGGACTCCCAACTGAACGACTCGTGTGCCAACTGATCGGTTGGCAGTGCGCAGCCAGTTCAAAAATGCATTCACCAGCCTCATTTCCCCATAAATCTAGTTGTAAAAGCCCCCTCCTTCTCCTATAAAAGGAGGGGCACTTACTCCTCACAAGTTATCATCTTTTATATGAAGGATTTTCGAGCAACTGTTCTTATGTTCTTGAGTTTTGTTCATCAATAAAGTTTAATTATTTGCAAGCGAAGTGTCCCTTTTAATTATTATTCTTTTACCTTGCTCTTTTTTAGATCTAGTATTCTTCTCCTTCTTCTTATGTATACCGCAACAAGGAATTAAGAGTCAGCCATTTAATTGTCTCTAGCCTAAGGAACTAATCCTTTGATATGTCTGGACTATGGCTAGAACACTTTCTTCCTTCATCTCCCTTTTCTCTACAAGCATGAGCGAGTAGTTTTCCTATCAAGGCAAGTGGAATAGACCCTTATCCATGGTTTGAATCAACTTAATCCTTAAGAATGACTTCTTTCATATGTCTTTTGATTTTAAGAACTAATGATCGACCAGAGTAATTAATCGATTTGTTCATATATTAATCTGGGTAGAAATAACCATGAAAGACCAGATTTAGAACACTAAAACCATTAGCATAGAGGTTTTGAAACGACCGTGGATCTTTCTCTTTTAGTATGATGGACTAAGAAACATGAGCATCAGGACCAATGGTCTCATGTGGAGTTCATCTTTTGTGAATTTTAGTTAGTTCACATGCCTTCATCAGATTTGTCGTTTAAAGGATTTAGTTATTTCTCTCCTAGGCTAAGCTGGTGAAAACCCTACAAAGCCTCCATATTCCATCATTTGATTCAATCACCGTTCTGATTTACTCTTTTTACATTCTAGTCTTTTATTCATAATATATTTTGTTGTGCTAACAATCATCTCTCTTCCTTGTAACATGGAAATTTTACTTCTAGTTAGCTTAATTGTAATTCTTGCTTTTCCTTCTTGTCTAGCAATAACCACCAACCCTCAATCTGATCTTTATTTCTTGTTCTAAAAAAATAAAGATATCAAAAAGAAATAAAATTTCAACAAAACAATTGGGTTTAGAGACTACTTTCTTAAAGGCGTTGTCCTGTGGGATCGACCCTTCTATACTAGACTTAATAGGACAGTAAAAAAGGTTAAACTCAAGGATTAAAATCTTAGTGATTGTAGTGCACTATGACGCATTATCAAGAGGATATCTTGGAACTATTGGTTTTAGGGATGGTGGATTAGCATGGTAGTTCTTAAGCTTCTGGAGCACCTTTTCACACTATCCATTCCATCTTGAATCAGACTTCTATTTAAGCATCTTGAATATATGTTCACATATAGGTGTGAGCATGGAAATGAAATATCTAGTGTATTGGAGATGATTGAGCATGCCTCATGTCTCCAAGTCATTTCTTCAGCACAATAATTTTAGAATAGCTCAACTTGTTCAGCGGTCGACATGGATTCCTCTCTGATTGAAAATGTACCCAAGTAGGTTACTTGATGTAACCCCAAAGTTGTACTTGGTTGTATTTAAGTACAAAGAGATCAGTGATAGCCATTAAAACATGTTTTCAGGATTGGTGATGTGGTCTTCTGGTCTTCAAGTCTTGGCAATCATTTCTTCAACATAAACTCCCACCTCCTTATACATCATGTCATGAAATAGAGTGACAATATCCCTTTGATACGTAGCTCTAAAATTCTTAAGAGAAAATGATATGACCCAATAGAATAATTATCCCCACTCAGGGATGAAGGTTGTCTTCTCTTTATCTTCTTTGGACTTATTAATCTATTTGTAACTAGAAAATCGGTCCATGAGACTAGGGAGTGGATGTCTGGATGTGTTGTCAACAATAAAGTCCATGTGCGGAAGCAGTTGTCAGTTTTAGGGGATTCTTTGTTGAGAATCATGCTAGTTCGCACATGTTCCTTCTTTTTTATATGTATTCAATAGAAGTACAGTGTTGGCAAGCCATGTAGGGTAGTTCACCAGCTCTAAGAAACCAAAATTGTATTGGTTTTTAACTTCCTCTCTGACCTTAAGCTTCCATTATTGTTGCATTTGACTAGCTTTTTTCTTGATAGCTAGAAATCTGGGATGATAGGGAGTTGTGGACTATGATCTTCTCATCCAATCTAGAACATTTAACTAGCTCCAGGAAAATACATTGATGTAGTTGCATAAGAGTTCTATTGAATGGTCTTTGATACCTTGAGGTAGACAAGCTCTAATTATGACTTTGCGGGCTTGGTGCCTAAGATAAGATTTATCATCTCTATCTTATCTTCAATATGAAAAGGATGGTGCTCCTTTGCAATATATTCTTGGATGGGGACATCTTCAAACTTAGTGTCTTCATCATTGTATTTTTTCTCTACTTCAGAGAAGTATTCAATGAATCTCTATAGATTCAACATGTTTTCCACTATTTATGGATTTTCTAAATTTTGTAATTTTGTAAAATTTGTTTTTTCTTGGGATTGTGTATGAGGATAGGCATGTGGTAGAGTGTGTCTATACAACCACTCTAGGATCTCCACAACATCAAGGTTTCATTCCTCTACTGAGATTTTTTTTTGGATATGGTAGGTGACATACTCTTTAAGACATTCAATTCTTCACACATCACTTTTGTAACTCATCAAGGTTCTTCATGAGGTGGATGAGGGATTGTGGATCTTCTGTGGCTTCTATCTCAAAGATGGTGTTTCCCTTCATCTTTCAATCATGTCATAAGATTCATGTTAGTTATCCCATGGGACACCATAGTCTTCTTCCATATATTTGTGACTCCTAGTCTCCATGTCGATAGGATAAGGCCATCGAAGGATGGTCAAGAGTGGACCAAAATCAGCATGGTGGGATTGGGTGTTAGTTTCTTTGGATGTTAGGTAGTGCTATTTACCTTGCCAACATGTTCATCTTAGTAAAGTTCATGACTATCCAAATGTTGATGTGCTCTAGGAACGGTTTATTGTAGGAGTTGGCCTGAGCTTGGTTGTTTCCTAGTTTGGAGGTAAGATCTTTTCTTTATACTATTAGTTTTTCTGGGGGGTTTGGACACCTTGTCTATCTTTAGTGATGAGGGCGATCTCTCAGGTGTTGTACGCAATCCTAGGGTAATCATCCTGGTCGTCTTTGTCAACCTTTTTCACAAGGTAGGGTGTTTTCAAGAAAATGACGACCTTAGCAAAATTAGAACTTCTTCAGTTGCAGCTACGGTGCAAGGAAATTAAGTATGGGAAACTCTACACCCAAGTTTGAGGTCCCATCTGTCAAATATCTTGAGATGAAGTTCTTCATCCAGGTGAATACATCTGGCTTCTCTGCTTAAACCATTGAGATATCCTCTCCCAGACAAGTCACTCATAGTGGACCAAGAAGTTGCAAACTTCTGATACTGTGTCCATCTAATGATTTGCGGTCATACATATGATGTATTATAAAACCCTAAACCCAATCTTTATGTGTTGGAGGAATGTGAATGATCTACCTAGACCTTGATCTACACAAATATGCATTTTGTGTAATCATTGGGCGAATAGAGTAGGGTCATACATGATATGGTGGGATAATCTTCTTCATGGTGACACATAGCGAACGTTGGCAATATGAAGCATCACAAGATAGAACTTGAGGTCATCTTCTTTGTTGCAGGCAGTGGTCCATCGGCTATTAGGTTGAATTGTGATGATGGCATGTCCCAGGAGATACCTGAGTCTTTGATGTAGTGATGAGGAAACCACCCTATGGTGATGAACTGACAAACTTTCAAGGAGGAGTTTGAAGGAGAGACTCAGTTTCATGACCACAAACAAGATTTTTAAAGTCAATGGTCAAATTTGTAGATCGAGGTTGATTTCTCTCAAGGCGTCTTCTATTACTCCATCCAAGGATTTAGATTTCTTGGTGTTTGACTACAGGTTTGAAGTATCACTTCTATGATAAGAGTATTGATGGGACAGACGTTGAGACATGCACTGTTGTTGACTAAGCAAGAAGGAAATCTTGAGTCCCTTATAGATGGCACTAACAAATAGAAGCTTGTTGTGATTCCCACCTCTGGGTATCTCATCATCAGAAAATGAGATCAGGAGTGGAGTGGCGATTAACCACTACTGGCAGCAAGTGCTTCTAGTTTCAATTCTTTGGATACGTAATCTCCTTAGAGCGTCTTAAGTACTACTTGTTTGTGCAAGGTGGATCTTTGCATCACTTCGTCCAGACATATATCTCCTTCTGAATCTTCTAGAAATTGAATTATAGCTGACACGTCATGATTGGCTTCCTTGCGTAGTTCAGGAGTAGGACGTACTTACTTGGTATTGATGACCGACGGTACTTGCTTAGTTTTAAATTTTAACTTTGTATTATGGTTTAATACCGGTTGACAAAGCTATATTTAAATTTTGGGACAATTCTGACCGCGCTTTCTCAAATTATACAATTTTATATAATTTTGGACTTTTATGTAATTCATCCATTTATGAGGGTAAAAAACACAAGTGTGATTTCGTACATGGTGTGTCTAATAATCTAGTAAAATTTCATTACATTTGGATGCTTTTAACTTTGTTGCATGGAGTACCAATCCCTTATAAATCATAATTTAGTTGGTAATAATGTCTTGTATTTTTGGTCAACGAATAGCTTAATGGACCCTTTGAGTAATGAAATATGTTGTTTCATCGGAGTTCACTATAATTAACAGCCTAGGTGACAAAAATATAAATTGCATGGAGCAGAATTTCCATCGGAGAGCAACCGAAGAGAAATACATTAGAATAAAGTCGACGAACTATTTTGGGCAATATCCTTATGACTAAGGCCCTTATGTCTTGCAGCCTAAACTAAGGAGAACGAATCTGGAATTTTTGAACCTTGACTCTGACAAGATCCAGTGCCTGGGTCAGAGAAATCAAATAACCCGCTTTGTTTGCCTAACGGGGAGTGTTTTCTTACTTGGACTGACAAAGGAACAATAGCCTAGTAGATCCCTGCCCGGATGGTTGACTGGGCTTTGACAAATGGATACCCTCGCCTATAACCTTGCTCCACATAGTAATCCGAAACCAGACACTTCCCTGTTTAGACAATGCTCAGATGGATTTTCTAAAAGGCCAATCGATGCTCGGGCTATTGAATATCATTAGACTGACAAAACCTAAGAACCAGCGGGTGGACAAAACTTCTACTAGTTTTGACCAACATAAATACACTAGTTCAGCTTGATAAAATACTGTCATGCCAACCCTCGCACCGATGAAATGTGAACTGACGACTAGGCAACATTCATACCTCCAACGAGGTTTCTAGTCATGTTGTCAGACGAGTCTTCTGCCCACTTTGACCAACAAAAACATGGGTTTATATCTTTGACTGCCACCCTACCTACAAATACCCTTTTTTTCTCTCTTAATAATATTTTGAAACTTTTTTTTTTGTATTTGAGAGACTGAACAAGTTCCATTCGATGTTGACAAAGCTTCTATTCGTGGGTGCATGCTCCGAATCACCAGCTTCTAGGAAGGATCTAAGACTTAGTACGATTTCTTACTGCAAAATTTGGAAGATCTCGTCTTCAGAACTACTTTTCTTTTTGTTTACCCTCCTCTCTTCAACCATAGATGAGACCCATGGTGCTACAATTAGAATCTAGTGGATATGGCTAAGGAACCCTCTTTTCTTCCCTCTTTGTTCTAGATACACTCATATCTATAGGAGTTTTTGTGGAGCTTTCGGAAGGAAAAGCTAGGATCATGATAGATTGCTTTCTTGTTTCTTGGTTTGAACTTCATATTATTAACTTCTCAGGTGAATGATATTACTTTTAATGATTTTCATGCCTACTTAATACTTGTACGACCATGATCTTGTTCTAGAAAAACCTTAATATGGTAAAAGATGATCTTTTATACACCGTTTTCCATGAGTATGATGATAAGATGAATCCTTAAGTTTCACTTAGTCTCTTTGAATATTTGTTTTGTAAAATGAATTTTACTTTAAATATGCAAGAACCAAAATTCAAAATACAAGTGTAATGACTTCTAAAGATGTTATTTTTATGGTGTTTTGGTACCTAATAAAAAGATATTCAACCCATATATTATTCTTTAACATATGATAAGGTTCATATTTATTGTTATGGTGTTGTAGTGATGAATGGACGATGTTCTATTTATCAAGATTGCTCATCCATGATATGTATTGAGCATATGATTGTCTAACTCTTAGAAATAGCATAACTTTTACAGCCTTTGGATATTTTAGCTAAAATTTTGGGTGTTTCCTTGTTTACATCTCCTTAAACTCCTTGCAAAATATTGGATGCTAATCTAAATCTTGATAGGAGTTATTACTATTTTTTCTCAAAGATAATTTGCTCCATTATGTGTCCTAGTTTGAGATCTAATCCTCTTTATGACCAAGGATGAATGAAAACACCATGATGGACTAGCATGGAATTATTTTATATTGTTTATATCTTCTGAAGTTCCAACCCATGATTTATTTTTCAAGAATCATATTAGGTGCTTGCATGTAACTTGATTGAAGTAGTCAAAAATATCTAATTGTCTTAGTTAACCAAGTGTAACTTTAATCATGTAGTACCCTAAGATTGTAGAACTATTTTACTATCAAAACTTGTCGGATAGTAAATGAGTAATCGGAAAGGAGCTTAGAGTCATATATTATTGAGTATACATGGGTGTAAAGAGTGTATATCTCTGTCTTCCTGATTCTAAGATTTCAGAGAGTTTTTGAGGTTGTGTCTCAGATTATATGATGGTTCCATCAAGTATGTAGGAATGACAGACACGACAGACACATATATGTGATTGGTGGTGTTAGAGAAGGAGTTTTAGATTCTAAATATCTCTAAGGAAGATAAGTTAAGCATGTGATCTACCTTTTGAAGGGTAGTGTTGGCCACTAATGGGTCATTGAAAAAGTGAAGAGACCGGATGAGGTGATCGGTTGAAAGGAGTTTTGATGGGATTTTATTATCAGTTATTTCCCCAAGATGTATATAGAAGAGAAGATGGCTCAATTTAAGCAGTTGTGCCAAGGATTGTGGTATGTGAATGACTACAAGGCAAAGTTTATGTAATTGTTGAGGTTCTATCCTCACATGGAATCAAAAAAGAAGGAAAGGATTAGAAGGTTTGAGAAGGTCTTGAACAATGATTTGTCACATATAGTGTCATCTTTGGAGTCCCGTGATAAGTTTTCCACCTTTGTGGAATCAATTTGGAGAATACAGAGGACGATTGCGGACAGCGAGAGGCTAATGTCAGGAAGAGGTCAACCCAATTTTTGGACAGTCATTTGGTAGTTTCAAGAGCTCGAGGTTTTGTACACTACAATATCAACAATCATAGTATAGATATGTAGTTCTAAGCCAAGGACAAACATGTAGTCATAATCATCTCCTAGCAAGGAGAGAGGTCTTTTCCACTGATTGTAGCAAACAATTCTGGGTCAATATCTTTGCTAGGGCCCTCTATGACACAATATGATACAAGGACATGTTTCTATTGTCATTAGGTTGGGTATGTGAAATGGTCTTGTCCCATGAAGAACCAGGAGGTTACACAATAGACAAGGTAGAGACAGTAGGGCTCATAGTAGCAATAGTACATTAGTAGTGTTGGAAGATGATGTGGCTAGTCGTCGTAGGCATGGTCTTTGGGACTAGCTAGTAGAGGTCAAGGACGGAAATAGACAACAACTAGATTTTATGCTATGAGTCAGTTGGAAAGTGGTAACTCATGAATGGTGACTGGTCAGATGGAACTTTTTCATTTTGATTTATCTATATCTACCATTGTATTTGTTTTGGTTGACAGGGCTGCTAAGCACTTATTTATCACCATAGTTGATAACTAGTTGTAACTTTCCTATCTATAAAAGAACCAATGACCTCTTGCTTAAAAACCCTTTGGTTGGTTCTGTTATGTTGCAGGAGGTGTGTCCATCTTGTGTTCTTTCTTTATCAAGAAACATAACCAAGTGGAGATTATTCCACTTGTTATGTATGGATTCAATGTTATTTTAAGGAGGGATACCTTAGAGAAAGACAAGGTTATTCAAGATCGTGGTTCAAAGTTGTGAAGCGTTGTAATGGGGATATCTCTTGGACTTTCCAAGGAGATAGGAATATTCTTCCTACATGTCTGATGTTAATAGTGATAGAACGTGAGAAAATGATGTGAAGATTTCTTTTCACAAATAGTGGATAAGAAGGTGAAGTATCCTAGTATCCTTGATGTACCAGTGGTGCATGATTTTGTAGACATTTTGTCCCTAAGAGTTTCTAGGTGTTTCTCCCCCTAGAGAGATTGATTTTTGAGGTCAATCTATTCCTATCATGCAACCCATAGCACATGCACCTTATAGGATGGCTTCGGATAAGATTAAGAAGTTGTTGTAGGAGTTATTGGAGAAATGTTTCATACGATCAAGAACATCCACTTGGGATGCTCTAGTATGGTTCATGAAGAAGAAGGATGGTTCTATGAGTTTTTTCATAGGATACTGACATTTGAGTAAGGTCATAATGAAAAATAATTATCATTTCCTAAGATAGATGATTTGTTTATAGTGTTTTCTAAGATAGAGTTGACGTAAGGGTATCATTAGTTGAGGATCAAGGTTGATGACATAAATAAGACTACTTTTAGGAATAGGTATGGTCATTGTGAGTTTGTGGTTATTTGTTTGGGTAACCAATTCACCAACAACATTTACGTGTCTAATGATAGAGTCTCTGGATTGTACCTTGATCAATTCTTGGTGGTGTTCTTCGATGATATCTTGATATATTCTAGGGATAGTGAGCAACATGAGAACATCTTGGTCAGTCATTGGAGTTGTTGAGATAGCATAGGTTGTATGCTAAGTTCAGTTAGTGTGATTTTTGTCTAATCGTGGTGTCATTCCTTGATCATGTTATCTTTGAAAAGGGTGTTTGTGTATAACCTAAGAAGGTGGAGTCAGTGTTTGAGTGGGAGCAGCCCAAAATGGCAACGGAGGTTCAAATCTTCCAAGTTTTAGTTGGTTACAATAGGAAGTTCATCATGAACATCAGTGCGGTAGCTCTACCTTTGACCAAGATGACTAGGAGGGTGTTTCTTTTGCATGGGTTGACAAGTGCCAATGTTCTTTTCATTTGTTGAAGGAGATGTTAAAAAGTGCTCCAATGTTAGTGCTTTCAGAGCTTGGGAAAGGCTACATCATTTTCTATGATGCTTTGAATAATGGATTGGGATGTGTATTGATGTAGGATAAGTATTTGATTTCTTTTGCTTCTTGAAATCCTAAGAAACATAAGGAGGACTACCTGACTCATGGCCTATAATTCATAGTTGTGATTCTTGCCTTGAATAAATGGAGGCACTACTAGTATGGAGAGAAATTCAAATTTTCACAGATCATAAGAGCCACCAGTACATCTTTTTGAAAAAAGAGATAAAAATGAGGCAGAGAGGATGGATGGAGTTGATCAAAGATTATGATTGTATGATATACTATCACCTTAGAAAGAAATATGTAGGGTTTGATGATTTGAATAGAAATTCATCTTCATCATCATCTTTTGGTAAAGCACAATTGTATTCTATTATTTGTCAAAACAAGACATGTTGGTGTTGCTTTGACTAATAGATATACGTTTGGAGGTCTCCTTGTTGGAACATTTGTTGGCACATTTATAAGTGAAGTTGACTTTGACACAATAGACTATACATTCAAAGAAGGTTGATAGTATGTTACAAAACATCATACCTAAGTTTTTCCACGAGAAGAATGATGGATTTCATGAGATAAATGATGAAACAATATGTTTTCACAGTGGGATAGTAGTTCCTAACATTGGCAGTTTGAGAGAGATGGTACTTGAGGAGGCTCATTCCTCAATGTAGATGATGCATCGTTGCAATGAAAAGATGTATCATAACCTAATAGAGTTATACTGGTGGCCAGCTTCAAAATTGATGTGGTAGATTTTTGGCCAAGTTTCCATTGTGTTAATAGGTGAAGTTAGAGCATTAGAAGCCTAAATGGACGTTGCATACTTTTCCCATTCCAAAGTGGAAGGTGATTACATAACCATAGACTTTGTGGTTGGTATTCCTAAGACAACCAAAGATCATGATTCCAAATGGGTGAATTTGATCAATTGAGAAACTCATCTCACTCTTTTCCAATCAAGACAACCTATATAACAGATCATCTAGCAGAGATCTATGTTGATGATATAGTTTGTATGCATAACATACTAGTTAGTATAGTGTTTGACAAGGGTCCTCAGTTTACAAGTAGATTACAAGAATGTCCACATACAAAATTGGGGACACAGTTGAGATTCATCACCACTTTTTAACCATAGATAGATGATCAGTCAGAAAGGACCATACATATGTTGGAGGATTTATGTAGGGCATGTGCACTACAATTTCTTAGAAGTTGTGATATTAACCTTATCATAATAGTTTTCCTAGAATAGAAGTTACTAGAGTAGCATAGATGTGGCACTGTATAAGGCTTTATACAGTAGACATTGTAGGTCACTTCTTTGTTGTTACACGACAAGTCAATATCAGTTGTTGGGTCCTGAATTGGTGCACCAGACCATAGAGAAGATCAAGGTTATCATTGAATATTGAATCAATTGAATGGAGCATATGACAGACAATAGTCATATGCAGACAATCATTGTTCACCCTTAGAGCTATAAGTTGGAGACCGTGTGTATCTTGTCTCACATTGGAAGGGTGTTTGAGGTTTCGTAAGAAGGGTAAGTTGGTTCCTAGGTTTAATGGACCTTACCCTATGATAGCTCGATTTGGGAAGGTGACATATGAGTTAAGGTTACTGCCACAATTACACTGGTTCCACATCAAGTTCCATATTTGATATTGAAAAAGTGTCACCCAGATATAGAGCAGACGATATAGCATGTGGAGGTGGAGTTGAATGATGATATTTCATATGTTGAGGGTCTAGTTTTAATCTTATATAGACATGTAGAATAGTTGAGTAAGAAAGATATACCTTTAGTGAAGGTGTCGTGGCATCATCACAGGGTAGAGGAAGCCACGTGGGAGTTAGAGGGTGAGAAGCATAGGAAGCTCCCTTCCTTTTTATTAAGAATTCTGGGGGGGAATCCTTATTAGGAATTTATAGTTGTAAAGCCCCTAACCTTGATTTATATACAATGTAATTTTAACACATGTATAATTTATTACATAGTGTTCTAACAATCTGGTAAAAATTCATTTCATTTTGATGTTCATTAACTTTGTCACATTGGTGTCAATCCACTATGAGTTTTAGTTCAGTTGTTAATAATATCTTGCACTTTTTGTTAATCGGTGGCTTCTAGACCTTTAGATCGATAAAATATGTTGTTTCAGTGGAGTTCACTTTATTTAACATCTTGGGTGATGAAAGTCTTTAAGTGATGGAATGGAATTTCCATCAGAGGGAAGCCGATGAGAAATGATTCAAAATAAAGTGGACAAACTATTTTTGGGCAACATCCTTATGACTAAGGCCCTTTTTGTCTTGTATAATTAACTAAGGAGAATGAATCTAGTTTCTCTTAAACCTTCACTTGGACGAAGGGTTGTATGAATTCCTTGGGTCAACAAGACCCTTAGTTCTCGGGTTAAATAAATCAAATAACTTGCTTTGTTTGTCTGACAGGAAGTACTTTCTTCGTTGGACCAACAAAAAAACAACAAAGTAGTAGAGCCACTACCCAATGGTTGATTGGGCTTTGACCAATTGATATCCTCAGGTGGTAGCTTTGCTTCACATGCAATCCAACACCCCAACGCTTCCATGTCTATCCAATGCTTGGACGGATTTTCTAAAAGGTTGACTGATGCTCGAGCTATTGAGTATTGCCAGACCGACGAGAGCCCAAGAACAAGTGGGTCGACAAAACTTCAGTAAGTTTTGACCAAAGTAAATGCACTATTTCAGCCTGAAGAAATATTCTGATGTTGACCTTTCAACCTATGAAAGGTAGACAGATGAATGGGAAGTATTTTTACCTCCAACAAAATTTCTAGTCATGTTGTCTTACAGGTCTTATGTCTATCGACAAAGCTTCTGTTCATGAGTGCATGATCTGGATCAACCCCTTCTAGGAAGGATCAAATACATTTAATCTAATTTCTTGCTCCATACACTTAAGATCTCATCTTCCAAATCATTTTCTTTGTATTTCCCCTCCTCTATTCTATAATGGATAAGACTTATTGTACTACAAGTTGGAAACTTACACATACGGCTACGGAACCCTCTTTTATTCCTTCTTTACTCTTAATACACTTAGATCTTAGAAATTGGATTTTTCATGAAGCATTTGGAGAAAAAACCTTAGATCTTGGCAGATTGTTTTTGTGGTCCTTTGTGTTTCATGTTCTTCATTTCCAAGGCAAGTGATGTAACTTCTAATGCATTCTTTCCCTACTTAATACTTGTACGACTATGATCTTGTTCTAGAAAATTTGTAATATGACAAAAGATGGTATTTTATGCATTGTTTTGAATGAGTATGATGATAAGAAGAATTGTTAAGTAACTTTTACTCTTTGAACATTTTCTACTATAAAATGAATTTTACTTTTAAAATGCAAGAACTAAATTCAAAAAATAAGTATAATGACTCCTTAAAATATTATGTTTATGATATTTTTTACCAATACAAGGAAATCCGACCCATATATTATTTTTTGCTATATGATGGTCATCATATATCGATTTTAAGATTCACAATTACTTCTATGGTATTTTAGTGATAAATATAAGAGGTTCTATTTATCAAAAGGTTGCTCATCCATGCTAGGTGTTGAGCATAAGATTATCTAATCCTTAGAAATAGCATAACATCTACACGCTTTAGATTTTTTAGCTAAAATTTTTGGTGATACCTTGTTTGGGACTTCTTAAGTTCTCTGCCAAATTTTGGATGATAATAAGAATTTTGTAAGGAGTTATTTCTTCTTTGATCTTCAAGTCAATTTGGGCTGTTATGTATCCTAGTTTGAGGTTTGGTCCTCTTGTGGCCAAGGATGAATGAAAATACCACGATAGATTAAAATGGAACTATTTTATATGTTTCATATCTTTTGAGGATTCAATTCATAATTTATTATATAAGAAACATATTAGGTATGTGTGTGTAACTTGATTGGTGTAGTAAAATATATTTGATCATCTTAATTAACTAAGTGTAACCTTAATCATGTAGTATCTTGAGGCTATAGAACTATCTTATTGTTAGAAATTGTTGAATAGTGAAGTGAGTAGTTCAAAAGTAGTTTAGGGTCATATACTGTTGAGTATATGTGGGTGTAGGGAGGGTAAATCTATGGAATCTTGATTCTAAGGATTTAGAGAGTGGTTGAGTTTTATCTCAGATTTTATATGATAGAGAGAGGCTATAGTCGTAATTCTAATTTGACAATTTATACCCTCGGTTTGATGTCATGGCCTATGTATCCAGGATGCACCATGATAAGTTGTGGTAGTCTAGGATGATAAGACACTATAGTTTGTCACACATATTAATTGAGGGGAAGAGATCTTTGAATTTTGGTCTTCCTAGATCGTATATGGAATTGATTGCAACTTCGTAGTGGTTAGGTAGTAGTTTGAGGGGTGTGTCCATGAATTAATAATATATGTAATTCAACCGTGTAGTATATATGTAGCATTTAATTGGAATATCATTATGGCTTGTCATTATTATTTTATTTTTTCTACTAGTATCATATGTGATAATATCCCTTCATATAATTATTTGCACCTATAATTTTATCTATACTTGTTGGTCTTACATACATTGTTCAGTTCTATATTCTATTATAATGCCTAAATTAACTGATTTTGTTTTATACTTTTTCGGTAATTAATAAATGTTTTTAGAGGTTATATCATATTTTTGGGGCTTAGGCCTCACCTTGTGGGTTTCTACACTTTTGTAGGTGATCAGTAATACAGTCAGGCCCATGTTGACAAAGAGACTTAGTTTGGAGATTAATAGAGCTCTTGAGATTGGTATGGTTCCACATAGAGATATCATCCATGTACTCTCAAGCCTGGGAAGAGGAATTCACTCATGATGTATATCAACTTGAGTTTTTTTTATTACATGAAATAAATAATGTGAATGTTGCAATTATATGGGAAATATCTTTTATATACAGTGTTATGACCCACTCCGTGATTAACTAGTAGGTACAATGATTAGTGTGTAATTAAGTAATTGAGACAAGTTAAGTGCTCATGTGGTAGTGAGTGCATCATCAAGTTGATTAAGTTAAATTAAATATATAAGATGCAATTAGTGCATAATTAAGACGATTAAGTTAAGTTAAGTGATCGCAGATGTAATTAGAGTTTTGATCCAGTGAAATGGTCTAATTAGCATGTTTAAATGCTTTGAGAAGGTAGTGGATTTTGTACTTGAGAATTTGCAAAAAGAATTAATTGATTTGGACTCTCGAGGTGAAAGTTATAACACTTTTAATTTCTTTGGACCTTGGTTGCAATTTCTCCAAATTCAGCCTTTTTATTCCCCTTTCCTTTATTTTCCTTTCTCACTTATCCGTCTTCTTCTCCTGCCCGATAGAATAGGATAGCCGCAGAGCGGCGCCCAGCAAGATGGTCCGCAAAGGAGGTCTTGGACGAGTGATTCTCAACCATGAGCCCCGAATTGGCTACACCCACCCCTCCTCTACCTTCTCCTTCCTCCTTCCTTCCCTCACCATCCCCTACTTCCCTTCTTCCTCAAGCCCTAGGGCGGCGCCCTACCTACAGCAAAGACTTGCAACCGGGCAGCAACCTGGAGGCCGACCAGGAGTTGTTTTGGGTGCGGCCATCACCAAGTAACGTCGCCATGACTCCACCTTTGTGATTCAAGCTGGATTTCGTAGCACCCCCAACTCCATCACGCCACCTACACCTAGGTTTAGCAGGGGCGGCGCCCCATCTTGCAAGAGCAGCAGTAGCTGCTGCAATAATGGCCAGGGGCCGATTGAGTGTGAGCTGCAGCACCAGGCAAGCAACGTTCGACACCCTATCCGCAACACCGTCTCCTCCTTCCTTTTTCCTTGATCTACTGTGTAGCCTAACAGCAGGGGTGACGCCCCAAACAAGTAGCTGCTGCTGCTGCACATAGCCGTTTGAGCGGATGGCGTCCAGAAGCGGAAATAGGAGCTACAGCAGTGGCCTTTAGCCACCTTGGGCCACCCAGCAGTAAGGGATAGTTGCCTTGAGCCCGTGTTTGAGGTCTTTGCTCGGATCCACGGCTACGACAATGAAAGATGCCAAATCAAGGAATTGTTTGTGAAGTGCTTCGTTCAAATCAGGCTGAACCAAGGTTGTAGATGACTGGTGTGTGTGCCCGAAAATTGGTCTCTAGACGCATCTTCAGATGGATCCAGGCGATTTGAATTAGGTGAGTAGTGTTTCATTCATCTATCACCATTTAACTCGATAAAATGGGTGATTTTAGTTCGATCCGGTGTGACACAGTTTTCAGCGTATACTCGGGTGCCGGGCAGTGTCGGCACCGTTAAATTACCAAATCACGCGTTTTAATTATTAACGCTTGTACATCGATATTTAGCAATTGCCGTGTGTGAATTAGAATAATATAACCACACGATCGATCGAAACCAAATTACTCGATTAAATGGTGAAATAGTAGCACACGACCAGAAACTGGACAGTTTGGGCATAAACTCGGGTTGTATGATTTTTTAATAAATTAATTGAGCATGATTTCAAAGAAATGACGACGAGGTGAAAAATACCAAAGAAATCCTAGATGCACACTCTAGGTTATGTCTAATGCGAATAGATTAACAATTTCTCAAATTGACACGCTTCCCAAGGATATAAGTAGAAATTCCTAATTATTAATAATAATTTGTGTTATTATATGTAAGTAACTCTTAGTTGAGTTAAGTGATGCACAAATCAGGATTTGGGTTAATGTGCACGTTTTTCGAGAAATTTAGAGAATTGATAATTGTTGAGTATGATTCTCATATGTGAAGTAAATTTCTTTAAATTGTGCAATAAGATGTTCAATTGTGTAAATTCGCTATATATGTGCCAAATTGAAATAAGTTGGGTTATTTATGCATTTCTAATTTGCCTGAATGTATGGTATGAGAATTTCTCAGATATTACAATGATTTAAAATATATTGCTCTGTCAGTTTAGAATGACAGTGTATTGTGATCTGATATGAAATCAGTAAATGTGATTTTCCTGTTTAAATGGTTATATGTTAATCAGTTAATAGACTTAGGTGCCCCAACACCGTAGAACCCCATTGCGCGGTCTGTACCTTTGGGGTGAAACGATCGATCTAGCCTTGTGCCTAGATGGTCGGGCTCGTGTTCAACAATAATCCGTGCGTGTGTCACGGTGGCACGAGGGCAGAAAGGCAGTGTTCAACAATAATCCGTGCGTGTGTCACGGTGGCACTGGAGTATATGGGGGTTATTCAACAATAATCCGTGCGTGTGTCACGGTGGTAACCCCGACTCTCCGCCTGTGTGCTCAGGTTAAAGGAGGAGTCTAGAGTACACTCTTTTGAGAGTGCAGTGAGGCCGTGTGAGCCTGAGAGTCCTGTAGCAGACCAGGACAGCAGTCAGACTTAGCATTTCCCGGGTGTGTCGCTAAGTCTTGTACGGTGGGACCGTAGCATGAACTTGCTGCGGATCTTTATATGCAGAGTACACTGCATATATTTAGGGCATAATAATAATATGAATAAGTAATCGTGTAGGATCACAGTAAATTTATATAACTGTTTATTTATCTGAGATATCTGTTGATGCTTAGAAATGTGACTAATATCTGTATATCTGCTATGTATTTAGAACTGCCTTGCTTAGATCTGCATTTATGTTTAATTTTAATTTATAAACCTGATGAGTTGTTTAGTGATAGCTAAGTGAAATACTATTCACTGAGCGAGTAGGCTCATACCTCTACTCAAAACATTTTCAGGTTATCATCAGCAGCAGGAAATCAGAAGGATCGATTTATCCTTACGCCTAGTCGATAGAAGGTTCGTAGTTAGTAGTTAGAGGTCTCTTAGTCCATTCCCCTCGATCTTTGGGACAAGGTGTGTGTGAGAGAGTGAATGTGTATTAAGATGTAAATTATATGTTATGCTTTATTTTATGTCGAACAATGTAAAATGTTGTAGACTCTGTTTATATTGCTAGTCAGTTAATTAAGATGCTTCCGTAGTTTGTTTAGTTTCATTTTACAGCATAAAATAGATTATCTTTTCAATCTCTTTAAAATGTTTTAAAAAGTAAAGAGTGGTTGGCTTTTGTGTAAATCCCATCCTGTCGCGCCCTAATCTCGTGGTCTGTGGTTAATGTGAGATCGGGGCGTGACAATTTTTGGTATCAGAGCTTTGGTTTGAGTACATAGTTACTCAAGGTCAGGGGACGATAAGAGACCAATAGGATTAGGACTTAGGTGTCTTTCTTCTAACTGTGGTTTTATAACAGGAAATGTTCTGTTATACTATTGCAGATAGCAAGAAGAGGATGTGGTCACGAGAATCAAGTAATGAGCTTAAGATGAGTCATTAAGAATCATTAGGGTCAAAAGATAAGGTCATAAGTAAGGCGAATAATGAATGATGTGTTTTAGCTCTGGAAGGTCTGAGTGTTTAGATACCCTGGCCAGGTGTCTGAATACTTAGATTGACCAGTATCACGCTACTCTGTCTGTTCTTCTCTGGATGCCCTGGCCAGGTATGCAGAGGAAGGATAGGCTAGAGAGAAAACCCTAGAAATCTTAGGGTTAAGAAATAAGGAAATAATGTAGGAATAAGAGGTTAAATAAAGGATGTGATATAACTCTTACTTGATTTTGCTTATTTGATATAAAGATCACTAGAAATGTTTTATATGCATGAAATGAAATTTGCAATTTGTAAAGTAAACATGATCCTTTTATATTGTTGTGTCATGTAGTGAATTGTTAAGTGTTTGTTTTCTTAGTACTAAAGTAGACCCAAATTTATGATTAAATGAGTTTGCTTTGAGTGAATGTTCATTCCACATGTTTAAGATTAATAGGGGTTGATTAATCCCGAGTAGCTCTTGGCTTCAGGACTACAGGTTCGGCCTGGTCCGGCTGGCAGGATGCGTTACTGGGATTTAATGACTCCTATTAACAAGTAAATTAAGAATAGAAGTTTAAATGTTCTTTTGTCTTGAGAATTAGGGTTTGAGGAGCATAGACCCTAATAGGCCCAAATTATGATTTAAATGACACATGCATACAGAATTTGATAAATAGGATGTCTCACTAAATGATTTTAGTATTTTATGCGTAATTCTTATTTGGTTAAAATTGGGATATGAATTGGATATATAAAATGTGAACAACATTAGAAGATATCAGAATTTTTGAAGAATGTTCTGACCTGTTTATCGGCTGAGTTTCAAAACTCGACCGATCACATTTTCAGATTTATATAGCAGTGTTGTAATTGAATTTTATCTTTTTATTGGTATATCCAATTGATCTCAAATTTTAACTATGTTTGAAAATCACAAATTTTATACACTCTATTAAATTGGCGTAATTTTTGGATGACTTTTGATCTCTACAGTAAGGTGTCGGTCGAGTTGCAACTCGACCGAATCTGCTGCAGACTGCTATATAGCAGTGCACGGTTCGATTTTTAATTAATTATTGGTAACTTGAAATGACCTGAAATTTTTACTGTAGGTTTAAAACTTTATTAGGCACAACATATAAAATTTTCAAAATTTTTGGAGTTTCTGTTTACAGTTTGATAAACGAATTACAGAAACTATTATAAAACTGAATTTTCAGCTAAATGTAATTAAAGTTGAGTGTTGGGTTAATATGTTATTGACTCAAGCAACTCAATTTGATTTATATAATCGACCACACACACACAATAATGATATGCTATTAATAAAGGATCAAACCCTAGAATGATTAAAGTTGTAGTAGTTTAAGGGATATCATTAGTGATGTAACCTTGAATACTAGTAACTTTGTAAAATAAGATCTTGAGATATGTTCTATGAAAAGTAAACTGGTTTTGATAGTGATCTAGGGTTTTGAAGTAGATAATCTGATCGGTACATGAACAACATGAAATGACTTAGAGAAAAGAGTAAAACATAAAACTGAAATGTAACTATAAGAAAGTAACATAGAAATCGGAATATTACCCGATAAATGATCTAAAGATAGTTGATGTAGTTCATGTTTTAAAGACATGGTGTCACTATCTTTATGATGTGACAATAGATTATCAACCTGGTTAAGAGAATGTGGTGACTGATGCTTTCAGCAGAAAGTCAAGTCCAACAGTTAATGCATTCTCTATGGCAGGTTTCAATAGAGACCTGTTAGTAGAAATGTGGAGGTTGAACTTAGACTTAGGGGTAATAACACAAAGTGATTTGATTGTATAGATGTAAGTTAAGCCTACCTCTTATGATCAGTATCAAGGAACTACCATAGGGTGATAGTAAGTCAAACCAGATCATACATGACATGATATGAGGAAAAGAAACTAGAGTTTAAGTTTTTAGATGATAAGATGTTGTATTAGCATGACATGCTGTGTGTACCTTGTGATAAAGTAAAATTCTTTTAAGGGGAAAAGCCTGAAAGAAAAAAAATTCTTAGGGAAGTGCATGTAGTGATGTATGCTATGCTATCAGGAAACACTAAGATGTATATGAAATCCAAGAAGTTGAAATGGATGGTTAGATATGCAGAAGGATGTAACTGAGTACGTGGTTAGAAGTAGTGTGTACCAGTAGGTTAAAGCTGAACCCTAGAGATCTATAGCTACCTTGTAATCTTTTTCTATGCCTGAATGGGAATGGGAATTTATCACAATGAATTTTGTGGTAAGATTACCCAGGACACCTAGAGGTTGTGATTTGATATGAATGATTGTGGATAAACTAATTTAGTCTGCTCGCTTTCTTCATATTAAGTCGACCTTTGATGTCTCGAAACTTGACTAAGATACGTGGATAAAATAATTAGGTTGCTTGGTAATCCAGATTCAATCATGTCATTTTGAGAACCTAAGTTCACATCTAGGTTGTGGAAACAGTTGCATCGTGCTTCGGGCACAAAGATAAGATTCAGTACAACCTTTTTACCCGCATACGGATGGTCAGTCTGAGAGAACCATTCAGACTCTTAAGGACATGCTGAGAGCATATGTTATGCGTCTCAGTGAAAGTTGAGAAGAACATTTAAGTCTTATAGAGTTTGCTTAGTGTGAATGTTGAGTTTAGAAATGCACAACTGATAATGGTGCGGTTTGAGTATGAACCCAGAAAACACAGATTTGGTAAATCATTAGATGCATGTTTTCAAGCTAGAAAGATAGCATTAAAATATGTAAATAAACCTAGTGCATGCTTCCTGTTATGTTAATGGGTATGACTTAACATTTTCATGAATTGACACGTTTCTCTGAGATATCATTAGAAATTCTCAAGTACTATTAATTATTTGTGTTATGATATGTAAGCAACTCTTAATTGAGTTATGTGGTGCATAAACCAGGAATTTGGTTGACATGCACGTACTTCGAGAAATTTTAGACAATTGATAAATATTACAGATGGTTTCTTATTAGTGGAGAAAATTCCTTTTATTGGTGTCGCAAGATGTTCAATTACATGAATTTAGTATGTATGTGCCAAAAATTGATTGAGTTTGAAATATCTATGAATTTTAAATTTGCCTGCATACATGATATAAAGATTACTCAGTAATTACAACGATTTGAAATATACTGTTCTGCCAATTGTAGAATGATACCGTATTGTGATTTGAATTGCAATCAAACCGATGAGATAATGGAAACCCTAAGAGTAGGGTGTTGCCATGTGATTACTGAATGAGGAAACCCTAAGAGTAGGGTGTTGGCATGTGATGAATGAATAAGGCAAATGAAGCCCTAAGGATAGGGTGTACGATGAATCAAGTATTTTGATATCAATTCTCAGTATCTGATGTAGTGATATTTAACAGTTAAATTGCATGATTTAATTTTAGTACCAAGTTGACATGCATTCTATTTATTAAAGAATTTTAGTTTGTTTGCATGAATAATATGATAATTTCTTGGTAATTACCATAAGTTGGGATATTGTTATAACAGTTCCGAAAAGACAATGTCTCGTTGGTTGATCTGGAATCAGATCAGATGTGTCCTAGATTAAGGGACCTAAGCAGATGATTGATCAGAGGATCAAGAAACTCACAAATTGTGAGATACCATTAGTAAAAGTTCTGTGGAGGAATCATAACCTAGAAGAAGCTACGTGGGAGCTTGAATCAGAGATGTGTAACAAGTTTCCTTTTCTTTTTAGGAATTTCGGGACGAAATTCTTATAAGGGAGGGAGATTGTTATGACCCACTCCGTGATTAACTAGTAGGTACAATGATTAGTGTGTAATTAAGTAATTGAGACAAGTTAAGTGCTCATGTGGTAGTGAGTGCATCATCAAGTTGATTAAGTTAAATTAAATATATAAGATGCAATTAGTGCATAATTAAGACGATTAAGTTAAGTTAAGTGATCGCAGATGTAATTAGAGTTTTGATCCAGTGAAATGGTCTAATTAGCATGTTTAAATGCTTTGAGAAGGTAGTGGATTTTGTACTTGAGAATTTGCAAAAAGAATTAATTGATTTGGACTCTCGAGGTGAAAGTTATAACACTTTTAATTTCTTTGGACCTTGGTTGCAATTTCTCCAAATTCAGCCTTTTTATTCCCCTTTCCTTTATTTTCCTTTCTCACTTATCCGTCTTCTTCTCCTGCCCGATAGAATAGGATAGCCGCAGAGCGGCGCCCAGCAAGATGGTCCGCAAAGGAGGTCTTGGACGAGTGATTCTCAACCATGAGCCCCGAATTGGCTACACCCACCCCTCCTCTACCTTCTCCTTCCTCCTTCCTTCCCTCACCATCCCCTACTTCCCTTCTTCCTCAAGCCCTAGGGCGGCGCCCTACCTACAGCAAAGACTTGCAACCGGGCAGCAACCTGGAGGCCGACCAGGAGTTGTTTTGGGTGCGGCCATCACCAAGTAACGTCGCCATGACTCCACCTTTGTGATTCAAGCTGGATTTCGTAGCACCCCCAACTCCATCACGCCACCTACACCTAGGTTTAGCAGGGGCGGCGCCCCATCTTGCAAGAGCAGCAGTAGCTGCTGCAATAATGGCCAGGGGCCGATTGAGTGTGAGCTGCAGCACCAGGCAAGCAACGTTCGACACCCTATCCGCAACACCGTCTCCTCCTTCCTTTTTCCTTGATCTACTGTGTAGCCTAACAGCAGGGGTGACGCCCCAAACAAGTAGCTGCTGCTGCTGCACATAGCCGTTTGAGCGGATGGCGTCCAGAAGCGGAAATAGGAGCTACAGCAGTGGCCTTTAGCCACCTTGGGCCACCCAGCAGTAAGGGATAGTTGCCTTGAGCCCGTGTTTGAGGTCTTTGCTCGGATCCACGGCTACGACAATGAAAGATGCCAAATCAAGGAATTGTTTGTGAAGTGCTTCGTTCAAATCAGGCTGAACCAAGGTTGTAGATGACTGGTGTGTGTGCCCGAAAATTGGTCTCTAGACGCATCTTCAGATGGATCCAGGCGATTTGAATTAGGTGAGTAGTGTTTCATTCATCTATCACCATTTAACTCGATAAAATGGGTGATTTTAGTTCGATCCGGTGTGACACAGTTTTCAGCGTATACTCGGGTGCCGGGCAGTGTCGGCACCGTTAAATTACCAAATCACGCGTTTTAATTATTAACGCTTGTACATCGATATTTAGCAATTGCCGTGTGTGAATTAGAATAATATAACCACACGATCGATCGAAACCAAATTACTCGATTAAATGGTGAAATAGTAGCACACGACCAGAAACTGGACAGTTTGGGCATAAACTCGGGTTGTATGATTTTTTAATAAATTAATTGAGCATGATTTCAAAGAAATGACGACGAGGTGAAAAATACCAAAGAAATCCTAGATGCACACTCTAGGTTATGTCTAATGCGAATAGATTAACAATTTCTCAAATTGACACGCTTCCCAAGGATATAAGTAGAAATTCCTAATTATTAATAATAATTTGTGTTATTATATGTAAGTAACTCTTAGTTGAGTTAAGTGATGCACAAATCAGGATTTGGGTTAATGTGCACGTTTTTCGAGAAATTTAGAGAATTGATAATTGTTGAGTATGATTCTCATATGTGAAGTAAATTTCTTTAAATTGTGCAATAAGATGTTCAATTGTGTAAATTCGCTATATATGTGCCAAATTGAAATAAGTTGGGTTATTTATGCATTTCTAATTTGCCTGAATGTATGGTATGAGAATTTCTCAGATATTACAATGATTTAAAATATATTGCTCTGTCAGTTTAGAATGACAGTGTATTGTGATCTGATATGAAATCAGTAAATGTGATTTTCCTGTTTAAATGGTTATATGTTAATCAGTTAATAGACTTAGGTGCCCCAACACCGTAGAACCCCATTGCGCGGTCTGTACCTTTGGGGTGAAACGATCGATCTAGCCTTGTGCCTAGATGGTCGGGCTCGTGTTCAACAATAATCCGTGCGTGTGTCACGGTGGCACGAGGGCAGAAAGGCAGTGTTCAACAATAATCCGTGCGTGTGTCACGGTGGCACTGGAGTATATGGGGGTTATTCAACAATAATCCGTGCGTGTGTCACGGTGGTAACCCCGACTCTCCGCCTGTGTGCTCAGGTTAAAGGAGGAGTCTAGAGTACACTCTTTTGAGAGTGCAGTGAGGCCGTGTGAGCCTGAGAGTCCTGTAGCAGACCAGGACAGCAGTCAGACTTAGCATTTCCCGGGTGTGTCGCTAAGTCTTGTACGGTGGGACCGTAGCATGAACTTGCTGCGGATCTTTATATGCAGAGTACACTGCATATATTTAGGGCATAATAATAATATGAATAAGTAATCGTGTAGGATCACAGTAAATTTATATAACTGTTTATTTATCTGAGATATCTGTTGATGCTTAGAAATGTGACTAATATCTGTATATCTGCTATGTATTTAGAACTGCCTTGCTTAGATCTGCATTTATGTTTAATTTTAATTTATAAACCTGATGAGTTGTTTAGTGATAGCTAAGTGAAATACTATTCACTGAGCGAGTAGGCTCATACCTCTACTCAAAACATTTTCAGGTTATCATCAGCAGCAGGAAATCAGAAGGATCGATTTATCCTTACGCCTAGTCGATAGAAGGTTCGTAGTTAGTAGTTAGAGGTCTCTTAGTCCATTCCCCTCGATCTTTGGGACAAGGTGTGTGTGAGAGAGTGAATGTGTATTAAGATGTAAATTATATGTTATGCTTTATTTTATGTCGAACAATGTAAAATGTTGTAGACTCTGTTTATATTGCTAGTCAGTTAATTAAGATGCTTCCGTAGTTTGTTTAGTTTCATTTTACAGCATAAAATAGATTATCTTTTCAATCTCTTTAAAATGTTTTAAAAAGTAAAGAGTGGTTGGCTTTTGTGTAAATCCCATCCTGTCGCGCCCTAATCTCGTGGTCTGTGGTTAATGTGAGATCGGGGCGTGACATACAGTTTCTGCTGAGAACAATGGACTCATATAAAGGTACTTAATATGAATTTCTATGAATTTGGACCCCTGTGTAAATGTATCCTTTGAAATATTTAGAAATTGTTAAATTTTAATGTTGTACCTTTTTTGTAAAATCATTAATCAGTGTTTTGGTTTTAAGTAATCATGTTTATCATGGCGGTATGTCATAAGAGCCACCGGTACATCTTTTCTAAGAAAGAGCTAAAAATGAGGCAGAGAGGATGGATGGAGTTGATCAAAGATTATGATTGTATGACAGACTATCACCTTAGAAAGACATATGTAGGGTTTTATGATTTGAATGGAAATTCATCTTCATCGTCATCTTTTCGTAAAGCACAATTGTATTCTATTATTTGTCAAAACAAGACATGTTGGTGTTGCTTTGACAGATAAATGTACATTTGGAGGTCTCCTTGATGAAACGTTTGTTGGCACATTTATAGGTGAAGTTGACGTTGACACAATAGACTAGAAATTCAAATAAGGTTGATAATATGATACAAAACATCATACCTGAGTTTTTCCATGAGAAGAATGATTATGACAGCATCTGAGCTTAATTGGGAAACTAGGGTTTACTTGGATGATTGTATGTTTAACTAAATTGATCATTTTTAAAGCTTGATTAGTGATGGTTGTTAAGTTTTGATGTTTTAAATATAATGAGAATATTTAATCATACTTTGATTCACATAATTAGGGTTTAAGATTTGAAAACCCTAATCGGCCCAAATTTGGGTTTTGATGACATATGAATACATAATTTGATAAGTATAGTGTCTCACTAAATGATTTTTAATATTTTATATGTAACTCTGATTGAATTAAAATTTGGATATGATTTGTATATATAAAATGTAAACACTATTGAGAAATATAGGAATTTTTGAAGAATGTTCTGAACTACCTTTCTGTATGAACAACTTCTCTCTATTAGATCTAAAGATCCCTGGTTTGCTAATATTGTTAATTACCTTGCAAGTAACGAATTACCAGAGGATTGGGGTTATCAAGAAAAGAAGAAATTATTTCATTCTTTAAGATATTATTTCTGGGATGACCCTATTCTTTTGAGACAATGCATGGATGGAGTTTTGCGTAGGTGTGTACCAGAGTTTGAGTATGATAGTTGAGCCACTTCCATACCTTACCCACCAGCGGCCATCATGCGAGTTTCAGGACAACAACTATGGTTTTAGAAAGCAGTCTCTATTGGCCGACACTTTTTAAAGATGCATACAAATTTGTGAGGAGATGTGACGCCTATCAAAGATCAGGTAATATTTCCAAGAGACAGGAGATGCCTCTCAATGTATTCTAAGAGGTAGAAGTCTTTGACTTGCAGGGAATTGATTTCATGGGACCCTTTGTGTCCTCAAATTCTAACGTGTACATTTTATTAGCGGTTGATTATGTATAGAAGTGGGTAGAGGCAATACCCACAAGGACTAATGACGTTGTTGTAGTGTGCATGTTTGTGAAAGAATACATTTTATGCAGGTTCGGAGTACCAAGAATGATTATAACTGATGGAGGTGCTCATTTTACAAATAGGAAGTTTGTTGTGATGTTGAGAAAATACGGGGTCAAACACAGTGTAGGGACCCCATACCGTCCGTAGACACAAGGACATGTAGAAGTGTCCAACATGGAGATAAAGAAGATCCTGGAGCGGACAGTTTCCTCAAATAGAAAGAATTGGAGCATGCTCCTACCCGATGTGTTATGAGCGTATAGGACTTATTTCAAAACTCATATAGGCACAACCCCTTTTAGGTTAGCCTATGGGCGTTTGTGTCATCTACTAGTGGAGCTGGAACACAAGGTGCATTGGGTGCTAAGGAAGCTAAACTTTAACATTGACGAGGAAGGAAAGAAGAGGATGTTGGAACTCAATGAGCTAGATGAATTGAGGAAGATTGCTTATGAGAACTCTAGGATATATTAAGAACAGATGTAGCAAATCCATGATTGTCACATCTTGAGAAGGATCTTCTCTCTAGTGAGAGTGTTTTATTATTTAACTCAAGAATGAGACTGCATCCAGGAAAATTGACTGTCTAGGTGGAGCACACCTTTCATAATTGATGAAGTATTCCCACATGGTGATGTAAGAGTGAGAGATGGTGATAGAACATTCTTGGTAAATGGGAAACAATTGAAGCACAATTTTGGTGAAGATTTCAGGAAGAAAGTGCATGAGGCAAAACTTATTACACTTGAGTGATGAGTGAGCAGACTTAGTCTAGCCTAAGATGTTAAACGAGGGCGCTTGTTGGGAGGAAACCCAACTTTAGGTTTATTGTATGCATAGTTATTTTCTTTTAGGTTTACATAGTTTTTTTTTTTTACTTAGTTTTATAAAAATGATTCTTTGATGCATGTGTTGAATGTGCAGTACTGCTACCAAGTCGGCACCACCAACAGAAATGTCAATGGCACCGAGATGAGGTCAGATTTGAGGGCGAATATATTTAAGATCGTCGATACTACTGACACCTCTAATGATAGTACGGAAATGGTGTTAGCAGGAGCAACAGCTTGACATCAAAATGTCAGTACCACCGACCACAAGCTCGGTACAACTGAGAACACTGGAGAAATAAGAGATGCGTTTATCAGTTAAGTTGATTCCACCAACACCCTTGTCGGTGGTACCGACTTGATTTTTTCACCCAGGCTCGGTACGTTTGTCGTGGCACCGAAGAAATTCAAACTGTCGATACTACCAACATCATCGTCGGTAGTACCGACGAGATGACATCAGCAATCCACAAAATGCAACATCAACGGACAAGATTTGGCTTCATCGCATGGTCGATACCACCGATCCGTGGTTCTGTCGATACCACCAACACATCCATCGGTAGTACCAACAATGTCATCAATCCGAGTCAACGGATCGTGTACTTACGACCATCGATATCAATACAGCCACGGATTCACCATGGTGTCGATACCACTGACACACCTATCGAAAGTATTGATGGTCGCACAACAGAAATGGTCAGCTCCTATAAAAAGGGAGGAGTTGATCCATTCAACTCACATCTTTGAGAAACTCCTCTTCCTCTGAGTAGAGCGGCATCCTCGAGCAGTCACACGGCTTCACCAAATGACATCAAGCTTCCCTTCTTAATCCCCTCTCTCGTTTCTTCTCGCAAGATGAAAAGATCATCTGATGCATCTTCTTTGAGGGATGTCCCATCTGCTCGAGGATCGTCCAACCCTCACCAGAGATCAAGAAGGTGTATGAAGAGTTGTGGAAGCACAAGTTCGAGCCCAAAAGGTATGGTGACCAGAAGCAGATTGAAGACATGGGATTCCAAGACAATATGGAGTATGTTCTCATAGGACAGAAAGGAGGAATCATTGACAACACCGACCACACCTCTGGTCACCCATTCTTTAGCGGGTGGCCAACATACAAGGAGATCATCATCAAGTTCATGGCGTCTCTAGAGATACGCGTCACCCCCAACGACATGCGTCCAACAAGAAATGAATGGGAAGAGGGGAGAGTCAGTTTTTGCCTCTACAATAAAAACTATTTGATGATGCTCTGAGAGTTCAATGAGATCTTTGGGTGGCCCCACATGTCGTGTTTCCAACCGCCAATCAACCTGACTACGAAGCCATGTATGTAGATTTGGTTACATTACCACAAGGATACAAGAGCATCTGGCACCACAGCGCCATGGTGGATTTCAAGCACCCCTTCGTGAGGATTTTCCATCGCATGCTCTGCAACACAATCTTCACAAGATCCAGTCAAGGCCATGGAAAAATTCAGGAGACCGACCTCTTTTTCCTTTATCAGCTGCTAGAGAGGAGGGAGGTCAACTTCAACACTTTCTTCCTCACCCGAGTCATGTCGGTGAAGAGGAGTGTTGCAAGGAAGGCACCCATTCATTTTGGGGGACTCATCACTCCCATTGCCTTGCACCTTGGCTTGGACCTTTCTAGGTTGGAGCCATTGTAGTGCAAGAACTCTCTTATTCTGAACCATTTCAAGAAATTTGGCCTCGTCAACGCTGGCCACGGCACCATCTTCGCCACGTGTTCTGTGCGGGGAGTCTTCCATGAGGGGCAACTTCCCGACCCCATCTTCAACATCAAGCATGCTCACCATTATAGATGGCTGATAATTGATGTTGAGGATGAGGAAGAAGAAGGAGGAGATGATGATGAGGAACAATAGTAAGACAATGATGACAATGAAGTAGAGGAGGTGGAAGCCACCATCCCCCTGAGACGTCGAGTAGCCCTAAGGAAATGACCTCGTCACTTTGAAGCCTTGACATCATCTACACCACCAACCTCTCAAGAAGGAGAGGAAGCTTATTTGATGTCAGACATGTACAATATGCTGCAAGACATTCAAAATGTGGATCAACAACACGCAACTTCTTTTGCAGGTATCCAAGACATCCAAGACCGGCTGTACACAAATCAGCAGACCATTTATGAGAATGAACACCTTCTCTTGGCCAACTAAGAGAACATGCACCAACACCTGCTGTGGATGGAGATGCAGCAATAGCCATTCTATGACCATTATTGGATCTAAGGTTTCTTTGGCAGATACCAGCAACCACCACTGATGCCCCCAACCAACCTCAACTTTCCAGGGCAATTTCCGCCATTTGACCTGAGTCAGCAACCGCCACCACCTTTCTAGAAGGGTACCACTGTTCCACCTCTTAAGACTAGATTTTGACTATGAGGACATAGTCATATTCAAGATTGGGGGGGGGGTGTTGGAATAACTTTTATCTTATCTTGTCTTTTATTTCAGTACTTTTTTTAAAATCTAGTTGTATTTATTTCTAGGTTTACCCCTTTGTAGGATCCACTTCATCTAGTGTAATCAATGGAAATTAAATGAAATGCATGTTATCTCTAGTGTGTTCACCTTTGGGGTTGTGTGCAAATGAAAAAATGAATTATCTAACTAATTTGCAAGCTTGACTTGTGAGGACTCGAAGATTTAATTTGTGAAAGTGATTGGGTAGGTCAACTTTAAAACATGAGAACATGAATGATTGTCTTAATGGTTCAAGGAAAAAGCTTGATATGGATGTTGAGCCCAAATTAATAAAACTTTAATGAGACTTTGATTTGAAGTGAGAGAAAGAAACCCCTTGATTACCATGTCCACATGTCATTAAAGAGGGACATATAATTCTTTCTGAAGGTTTTGTCATTTAGTCTTTTGATCTTATTCACCACATTCATTTACATTCCACCATAAGATTTAGGAGCACATAACTGTCTTTCTTTCTTTGATTGCATTCCATATAGATAGATCCTACATAGTAGTTGTTTTGCTTTTATTTGCATGAAATGAAAAAATATATATAAATAGAGAATTTTACATGCACAACATCTTTAGGTGCATGTCATTTAGTTGCATATCTTTACTCATCTAGTTGCACTTACATTCTCAAAGCATGCAGTTCATCATGTGCTTGTATTTTCTAAACATTAAAGGCAATGATTTTGTTCCATACCCTCAGAATTATAAAAAAAAAGAATTTCATCAAGTTTTAGAAGAAAGTGCAACAAGAAGGAAGCCTGAAAAATAGCTATGTCATTTGTGAAGAAGGGCTTATTAAAACAAAAGAGAAAAATAAAGAAGATTGATGTAGTAGTCAGAAAGTGGGAGAAAGGACATAATCCTACATAGACATTAAGAAGAATAGGAACATGATGTGATTTTCTTAGATATTTCATCTTACTCTGATATGAAGTGATAGAGCATGCATCATTCCACCAGATGGTTAGATTAGGATCATATCTGCATCTGCATTTGCATCATTGTAGGCTAATCATATTTTTTTTGCATGGTTGACTTTTATGTGCTCACATTTCTTTCGCAGTTGCCTTTTCCATCCACTCGTTGCTCTAATTGGTAAGCCACCCATGATTTTATCCTCATTTATTAATATCAGGAGAACTGCTTCCATGTAGATGGTAGTTAGAGAAAAGAGTAATATTGATAGGAGATCACAAGATGCACGCGTGAACCAGAAGAATTTCTTATATTAACTACTTTATTTGATAGTGTTCATCGATCTTGGGGTAGGAATCTCTTATGAATAATTCTAGTCACCTAAATGGTAGTTATTGTTCAGTGGTTAATGAGAGCCGGTATAAGAATTGCAGGTGGGAATCATTTTTAGATATCATTTATGCAATTATGTTCTGTAATTGACTTATCTCAATCAGATTCTAAAGTTTTGTTGCTCGAGGACGAGCAAGATTCAAGCTTAGGGGATTTTGATGCATGGGTTTTTAGTCGTAATTATAGGCCTGATTTACATTTGTATTGTGTGCTTATTTGTCATTTTCTTGACTATAATTGCATGATTCATTCTTATAAGCCTAGAAATATTTCTTGCATCAAACTTTTTGTATTCTATCATATTTTTGTGTATATATGTAATTCCCCGAACTTACTCGTGTTTTTCTTCCTTTTTTAGGTACCTTTTTTACCAAAACCTGTCGGTACTACTGACCCCATGGTCGGTACTATCGAGATAGCATCAAGTTGTTGAGAAAGAGAAACGCACCTGATGAGTGCATACTCATCATGAAATTCAATTGCCTTTTTGGAACTATTTCATCTCTTTTCCACATCTTTTCACCCTAATATGAATCACAATGCACAAAACTACTTAGTTGATTCAATAATCAAGATTTTAACTAAATATCTTTCGTTTAATGCAGGGAAATCAAGCAACTCCATGCATACGGTCTCAAGACCGTTTGGGTCCACGCGGTCCCAAGACCGTTTGGCGGAATACACGAAGAACGAATGACAAAACTGGTTGCCAAAGAAAGCCATGCGGTCCCAAGACCGTTTGGTCCCATGCGGTCCCAAGACCGTTTGGTCCCATACGGTCTCAAGACCGTTTGGTCCCCGTTTGGTCCCATGCGGTCCCAAGACCGTTTGGTCCCATACGGTCCCAAGACCGTTTGGTCCCATACGGTCCCAAGACCGTTTGGTCCCATACGGTCTCCAAACCGTTTGGCGCCCAAACGGTCTCCAAACCGTTTGGAGAAGATATTTCCAGCAACTTACCCAAACCGTTTGGGATCATATTTGAGCCTATAAATAGACCCCCAGGGTCCTCATTTGGGGGGATCGGATCCGGACGCCGATAGGCTGCCAGAGCACCACCCCAATCAAGTTCCACTCCACCTACTGCTGGTGTTGCGTCCAAGAAGGCCAAGAGGAGAAAGAAGACGGAGCAAGGAGCGCATCTTCTTCACCGGGCTGCGTCCACCCTCTGCACTGAGCTCATGGCGGATCTATCTTTCTCTCCTATCCTTCTTATATCTCGCATCATGAGCGAGTAGTCCTCTTTCGCTGGGGTGCAGGGACTAGCCCCGCTGCCCATGCAAACCATGTTCTTTTGTTAAACTTTCCATGGCAATGTATATAACTCTTCATTTTGTTGTTTATCGTTAAGCTTGTAGGTTGGTTATGTACGTGTTTCCATCTTTGTGCTCCCTATGTTGCGAGAACTTCAATGCATGGGTATGAATGTCGTTTAGCATGTTAGACTCCTTGACGAGAACTTCCGATGGGATTCCTTGAGGTCGTAGGTGTATGATCCGCGAGGGGACGAGCCATCTAGCCTTCGGTGACGCTTCTGTGCGCCTAACGCCCGTATGGGGGGTTCACAGCCTTAGTTGGATTTTGTATCTTCATGCTTTTCGTCGATCTTTACTCGTACTATAATCGCTCATTTGTTTAACGGTTGACGCGGTTGACTCCTTGACGAGAACTTCCGATGGGATTCCTTGAGGTCGTAAGTGTATGATCCGCGAGGGGATGAGCCATCTAGCCTTTGGTGACGCTTCTGTGTGCCTGACGCCCGTATGGGGGGTTTACAGCCTTAGTTGGATGTTGTATCTTCAGAGCCGTAAGACATTTGATTCGGATGGTGACGAGACATCTAATACCTATGGTGATGCTTACGCGGACCTAACACCCGTATGGGGGGTTCTGCAGCAGCTCTACTTGAAGTGTTGTATCTTTCCTGGAATGGTTGCAGAGGAGTGTGTTTGTGTGTGTAGCGGTGGTCAAACCCGGTACCATCCCAGCGATTCCATATCATTGATCCAAACCCATCTTTTAATTCAGCTTTTACTTTCCTGCATTTAGTTTAAACAACCCAAATCAAACTATTGTTCTAAATATTAGTTTTACTAGAGCTAGATCTAACTGACAAGGATTCTTAAAAATGTTGTCCTTTGGGTTCGATCCTCAACTATACTGCGATAAGACCCGTCCTCTTGCGGGTGGTATTGTTGCACTTGGTTTTGGTAAAAGCTCGGGGATATAAACTCCGAGTGAATTTGTTAGTGCATTCAAAAAGCCACGTCAAATTCTGGCGCCGTTGCCGGGGACAACGGAATCAGTCAGTCAAGTCTAGTCCTTCTAAGACTAATCTAGGGTTTTGTTTTTCTTTTGAAACTATCGCTCATCTACTTGACCGTTATTCTACTTTGTGGATCTCACTTTCGAATCTTTTCCAATTTCAGGTGCTCTTCAACGTTTAGTGCATGCACCAATTAGACAGTCCCGGACTCACAGCGAGCTTTGATCCCGAAATAGATAGAACCTTCCATCGACATATTCGGGAAAATCAAGAAAGGATGGCGCAAGAAGAAGAAGTAGCCCGCAGAGTGGCTCAAGCCATCAATGCACAGAGAGAGAGGCTCATGCAAGAAGCTAGAGTTGCGGTTCAACAGGAGATCTTAGCAGCACAGGCAGCAGCACAAGCAGCCGAACTTCAGAAAGATCTTAGAGAGTTCTCTATCCCAAAGGCTGCAAATGTCTATCATCCGGTGCAGCCTCCTCCCATCGAAGCTGCCAATTTTGAGATTAGAGCACATTGGATAACTTTGCTTCAAAACAACCCCTTCTACGACAAACAAGCTGAAGACAGCCAAGGTCATCTTCTTAGATTCATCGACTTGTGTGCCATGAAAAAGCAAAATGGGGTCTCTGATGATGCAATTCGACTCCATCTTTTCAAGTACTCTCTTGCTGATAGAGCCATTAGTTGGTACAATTCACTACAGAGTGAAGTGTCCATCACCACCTGGGAGCAGCTCCAAAACGCTTTTCTGGAAAAGTTCTATCCCCCATCTCTTACATATGAAATCAGGGGACGAATCACAAATTTCACTCAAGTCCCAGGAGAAACCCTTGCCGAAGCTTGGGATAGGTACAAGGAGCTCCTACGCAAATGCCCACACCATGGAATTCTTAAGAATCAGCTGATAGAGATATTCTACAGGGGTGTGGAGGATGATGTAAAGATGTTCCTTGACTCCTCATCTGGAGGTAACTTCATGCGGCAAAGTTACGACAGTGCATGGAGAGTAGTCACCCTGGGAGCAGAAAATCAAGCCAATTGGGGCAGATATGTTGGTAAAGGAGTCTTAAAGGTAGCCATGGCTGAAGCTATCCCAGAATACAAATCTATATCTGAAACTTTGAAGGTCTTAGTTGTAAAGCAAGATCATATAGAATCATCCCTTGCTGCGATTGGAAGAGGACATTCTCCCACTAGGCAACCGGAGCAGGTCAAGTCCACTTCTTTGTTTTGTGAAGCATGCAAAGGCACTGACCATTCCACATTGTCATGCAATGTTCTCTACGATGTTGTTCTAAGTAATGCATGTGGACAAGGAGATAATTACCAAATGGAGAATCTTAATGCTATTAACACCATCCCTGGGCAGAACTATTACAATCCAAATCAAAATAGGAATCACCCAGGCTTCCAATACAGAAACCCTTCCGGAGCTATGAACTCACATCAATTTGGTCCGAATAATCAACTGAGGGGCCCACCTGGGTACCAGTTTAACCAACAACAGAACTTTGGGAATCAAGAAAACTTCAATGGAAATTTTCAGAATAGGAACTACAATAATTATCAGAACAACTCTCAGTATCAGAACCTGAATCAACAACACAGTCAGACAGGACTCATCCCTTCTGATGATAAGCTATCAACCATTGAAAAGTTGCTGCAAACACAGCAAACGATGATAGATAATCAACAAGCTCAACAGAAAGCTATTGAAACGCAACTAGCTCAACTTGTTGCTAGCATAAAGCCACCAGCTGGAGTCTTTGCCGGTCAACCTGAAAACAATCTGAAACATCCTGAACAGTTGAAAGTTGTCAACACCAGATCGGGGAAAGATTATTCGAATCCCCCAGTAAGGACACCTGTAGTTATTACTGACGAAGAAGAACCTGAGACAGTCCAGAACTCGACAACACTAGAATCGCAACCAATGAAAGATAAGGCTGACAAAGAAGCACCTGAAAAATCTGTTGATGAAGAAAATGAAATACCAGAAACGGATATTCCTGTGTATAAGCCTCGTATACCCTTCCCATCCCGCCTAAGGCAAACCAAGCTTGATACGAGATTCATCAAGTTCAAAGAGGCTATGAAGAAGCTCCATGTCGATATTCCCTTCTTAGACGCTCTTAATGAGATACCAGCCTGGACCAAGTATCTAAAGTCTCTTCTCACTAAGAAGTACATCACTGAAGAGTATGAAACTGTAAAACTGGCTACAACCACATCAGATATCATACTAAGCAAGATGCCAAAGAAACAAAAAGATCCAGGATCCTTCGGAATCTCATGTCACATTGGTGACTCATCATGCAAGAAAGGATTGGCAGATCTTGGCGCAAGTATTTCTATTATGCCGTTCAGTCTATGCAAGAGATTAGGGTTCGCAGAACTACTTCCAACTACTATGACCATTCAACTTGCGGACAATTCGATAAAAAGATCGTTAGGAATTCTCGAAGACATCCCGGTCAAGGTAGGCAAGGATGCATATGTTCCATGTGATTTTGTCATCATGGACATAAAAGAAGACACCAGATACCCTCTTATCTTCGGTCGTCCGTTCCTCGCAACTACAAGAGCCCTTATTGATGTCGAAGCAGGAACCTTACTGCTAAGGTTAGGCAAAGAGACTCTTGAATTTAAAGTTTTTGAAAGTATGAGAAGACCAAGTATACAGGAGGAAGTCTATCTGATAGATTGTGTTGAGCAAATGTCACAACTAACCCAAGAATATCACGAGTCATGCGATCCCTTGGAAACTTCTCTACACGACCTTTTTAATGACGAATCTATTGACCAACAAGCTAAGGATTGCATCAAATCTCCCAACTCTGCTAAAGAAAATTCTAAAGCTACTTACGAAGAATTAAAGACTACCGAAACTCCAGAAGGAATCAGTGAAAAACCAGAACCTCCTGAAATGAAGCCCCTACATGAAGGGCTGAAATATATGTTTTTAGACAATCTCAAATCTTGTCTGGTTATCATAAACTCTGATCTAACGACCAAACAAGAAGAGAAACTTCTGGAGGTATTAAGGGAGAGCAAGAAAGCCATAGGCTATAAGATGAGTGACCTCACAGGGGTCAGTCAAGCCTTGTGCATGCACAAAATCCCCATGATGGAAGACCATAAGCCAACCATCGAGCATCAACGAAAGTTGAACCCGAATATGAAGGAAGTGGTCCGTCGCGAGATCATCAAACTTCTCACATCAGGAATAATATACCCGATATCGGACTCACCATGGGTGAGCCCAGTTCATGTGGTACCCAAGAAAGGAGGGACTACCGTTATAAGAAATGAAAACAATGAGCTCATCCCCACTCGAACAGTCACTGGGTGGCGGATGTGTATTGATTATAGAAAATTAAATAAGGCCACTTGAAAGGATCATTTTCCTATGCCCTTCCTTGATCAAGTTTTAGAAAGATTGGCCCGTAAAGAATATTTCTGTTACCTGGACGGTTACTTTGGATTCTATCAGATTCCCATACATCCAGATGATCAAGAAAAAACGACTTTCACCTGTCCCTTCGGGACATATGCTTTTAAAAGGATGCCATTTGGCCTGTGTAATGCCCCTGCAACTTTTCAACATTGCATGACTGCCATTTTTGCGGGGCTTACTAAAACTGTTATGGAGGTCTTCATGGATGATTTTTCTGTATATGGGGACTCCTTTGATTCCTGTCTTAAGCATCTCTCCATGGTCCTCAAACATTGTGAAGAAGCACATCTGGTGCTAAATTGGGAGAAATTCCACTTTATGGTAAAGGAAGGCATTGTCTTGGGCCACAGGATTAGCAACAAAGGAATTGAAGTTGATAAAGCCAAGATAGAAGTCATATCTAAATTAGCTATTCCCACAAATGTGAAGGAAGTTTGCGCTTTCCTTGGTCACGCTGGATTCTATAGAAGGTTTATACGATATTTTTCCAAGATAACAAAGCCGATGACCAATCTACTTTTAAAAGATGTTGATTTCAATTTCAATGAAGAATGCGTCAAAAGTTTTGATACGCTGAAGAAAGCCCTTACAACTACCCCCATCATTAGAGCTCCCGATTGGGACCACCCTTTTGAAATTATGTGTGATGCCAGTAACTACGCGGTGGGTGCAGTCTTAGGACAATACATAGATAAGAAACATTATGTGATCTATTATGCGTCAAAAACCCTCGACGAAGCTTAAAGGAATTATGCTACTACTAAAGAGGAACTTTTGGCAGTCATCTATGCCTTCGATAAATTCAGATCCTACCTTACTGGTTCGAAGGTAATCGTTTACACAGACCATGCTGCTATCCGTTACCTTATGGCAAAGAAGGATGCTAAGCCAAGGCTGATCAGATGGATACTCCTTCTACAAGAATTTGACCTGGAGATAAGAGATAAAAAGGGGACGGAAAATGTTGTTGCATATCACCTCAGTCGCATTCACACTCTGGATGCTGAAGGGATCCTGATAAATGACTCCCTACCGGATGATCATCTTATGAGCGTCTCAGAAGTAGTGCCATGGTATTCTGACTTCGTAAACTACCTTGCTGCGGGAGTCATCCATCCCCAGTACATCGGGAACACTCTGAAGAAGTTTATGCATGATGTGAAGCATTACCATTGGGACGAACCATATATTTTTAAAAATTTGCGCTGATGGTCTGTATAGACGTTGTATCACCGAAGAAGAAGCTCAATCTATTCTATAACAATGCCACTCGGGACCTGTGGGTGGACATATGAGCTCCAAAAGGACTGCCTTAAAGGTTTTGCAATGTGGATTTTTCTGGCCAACTTTATCCAAGGACTCTTACGATTTTGTCCTATCCTGTGATAGATGTCAAAGATCTGGCAATGTAACCAAAAGAGATGAGATGCCACTGAATCTATGGCAAGAAGTCGATGTATTCGACGTCTGGGGAGTGGACTATATGGGGCCATTCCCATCTTCTAATGGATTCTCATACATCCTAGTGGCGGTAGACTACATCTCCAAATGGGTTGAAGCTATACCAACCGTCACTAGTGATTCAAAACCAGTCATCAAATTATTCAAAGATATCATCTTCCCACGGTTTGGAGTACCGCGAACCGTGATATCTGACGGAGGCTCCCACTTCATTGAACGAAGCTTTGAAGCTCTTCTAAGAAAATATGGTGTCTCGCACAAGGTGGCTTCACCTTACCATCCACAAACCAGTGGACAGGTAGAGGTCTCTAACCGACAACTAAAGGCTATCCTTGAGAAAACCATTGGACGTAATCGAAAGGATTGGTCGATAAAAGTCAACGACGCCTTATGGGCTTATCGTACTGCTTATAAAACTCCCCTTGGGACTACTCCTTTTCGATTGATATATGGAAAAGCTTGTCACCTGCCAGTCAAATTAGAACATAAGGCATGTTGGGCTATTAAACAATTGAATTTCGATATGAAAGAAGCAGGGCAAGCCAAGATTCTGCAACTCAACGATCTGGATGAACTAAGAATGACAGCCTATGAAAATGCACGAATCTACAAGGAACATACAAAACTTTGGCATGATGGACATCTGAAACGAAAGGACATACAAGTAGGAGACCAAGTCCTGGTTTTTAACTCAAGATTAAGGATATTCCCAAGAAAACTTTGCTCACGCTGGTCTGGACCATACATTGTCAAAAGCATCTCTCCTCATGGCACCTTCTCTTTATGGAGTGCAGAGTCAGGAGAATTCATAACCAATGGCCACCGCCTGAAGAGATATTTCACCACAACAGACATAGGCACCAAATCAGTGCTAGAACTCGCTGATCCAAAGCATCCCACATGAAGACAAAGGACTTTATCAAGCCAGCGACATAAAACAACGACGCTTGTCGGGAGGCAACCCGATCAATAAATCTGTTTTACTTCTCCTTTTCAAATTTTGTTTCCTACCTTATAGTTAAATTTTCCTTAAATAAAATTTGCCTTATGATATAGGTTTCTTTCAGAACACGAGATCGGAGTGGCGCTGATCAGAACGAAATCATTCTCGGCAGTCATACCTGGTGTTTCCTTTCCCCTCCATCTTGAATTTAGGGTTTGCTCGAGGACGAGCAAATCTCTAAGTTCAGGGTGGAGGGTGGGTGGTACGTACTTCACTTCCATAAACACCCTCTTTCATATAAGTTGTCTTTATCATAAAATTTTTCAAATTTTTGAACAGATACCTGATGAAATTTTGACTCTTGTCGATTCAAATTTTTGAACGGATACCTGATGAAATTTTGACTCTTGTCGATAAAAATATAACTAACTATCTTGCTATGCATTTTCGATCATAATATCCTCCTTATTTGAAGTGAATCCTCAAGAGGACTGACTTTTGAAACTTGCCTTTTGCCTGAAACCATCCTGTGAAGCTTATGATTCCTAACATCATAATACTTTTTACAAAATGATAAGTATCTCTCAAACTGATAGGGATCAAACACGTTGTGCTTCCTAACTGACTAGTGGAACAATGGCTCAGAATCCCCACCGGATCCACATCAAGTCATTATTTGAGCAGAGTATGACAAAGAGAATAACCCGGTTTTGGATTGTAAATCAAGTTGCATTTTGATCTGAACTCTCTTCTACACTTCTTCTATCATCTTCGTATCCCTCCATCCATCAATACCACCAAAATAGCCAAACTTGTGCCAAACCCTAAGTTCGGGGTGGCACGCCACTTCCCCTTATCCGCTTCTTCCATACCCCTCGCAATGAATAGGGGCGTACCACCAAAAATGCAATCTCGAGTCGAATAGAGGAGAGATTTGCAAATAAAAGATGCCAAAGTGCACACAAAAAGAAATGCAATCTCGAGTCGAATAGAGGAGACATCTGCAATAAAAGATGCCATAGCGCACACAAAAAAAATGCAATAAATAAAATTGCAAAACAAATAAAAATCTCGAGTCGAATAGAGGAGAGATTTACTTCCTTTTTCCATACCACCTTTCACTCCTTTTTCTACCTAAGGGCACAATACATGCCCCACCATCCTGAACTACACCAGTGTCAGATCGGATGCATACTTGTTGATTCTGCGGGTATCTCAGAACTCCTACGAAACTCTTAGACATGCTTGGTGTTGGAAAAAGTGGGGAGGAAGCGTTATTGGGAAACGAACTCAGGAACGAAGCTATGGAAAGACGTGTTTCGTGGTCCCAGAAAGTTAAGATACTCATTCATACTGAGCAGAAAGAAAACATTTGTGATGTGAAGATGAAGAAATCACACGGATCGAAAGTATTTCATTAGGCAACAGTTTCAAATTTTATGTTACTCGAGGACGAGCAACGATTTAAGTTTGGGGTATTTTGATGAGTGCATACTCATCATGAAATTCAATTGCCTTTTGGGAACTATTTCATCTCTTTTCCACATCTTTTCACCCTAATATGAATCACAATGCACAAAACTACTTAGTTGATTCAATAATCAAGATTTTAACTAAATATCTTTCGTTTAATGCAGGGAAATCAAGCAACTCCATGCATACGGTCTCAAGACCGTTTGGGTCCACGCGGTCCCAAGACCGTTTGGCAGAATACACGAAGAACGAATGACGAAACCGGTTGCCAAAGAAAGCCAGGCGGTCCCAAGACCGTTTGGTCCCATGCGGTCCCAAGACCGTTTGGTCCCATACGGTCTCAAGAACATTTGGTCCCATACGGTCCCAAGACCGTTTGGTCCCATGCGGTCTCAAGACCGTTTGGTCCCATACGGTCCCAAGACCGTTTGGTCCCATACGGTCCCAAGACCGTTTGGTCCCATACGGTCCCAAGACCGTTTGGTCCCATGCGGTCTCAAGACCGTTTGGTCCCATACGGTCTCCAAACCGTTTGGCGCCCAAACGGTCTCCAAACCGTTTGGAGAAGATATTTCCAGCAACTTACCCAAACCGTTTGGGATCAGATCTGAGCCTATAAATAGACCCCCAGGGTCCTCATTTGGGGGGATCGGATCCGGACGCCGATAGGCTGCCAGAGCACCACCCCGATCAAGTTCCACTCCACCTACTGCTGGTGTTGCGTCCAAGAAGGCCAAGAGGAGAAAGAAGACGAAGCAAGGAGTGCATCTTCTTCACCGGGATGCGTCCACCCTCTGCACCGAGCTCATGGCGGATCTATCTTTCTCTCCTATCCTTCTTGTATCTCGCATCATGAGCGAGTAGTCCTCTTTCGCTGGGGTGCGGGGACTAGCCCCGCTGCCCATGCAAACCATGTTCTTTTGTTAAACTTTCCATGGCAATGTATATAACTCTTCATTTTTTTGTTTATCGTTAAGCTTGTAGGTTGGTTATGTACATGTTTCCATCTTTGTGCTCCCTATGTTGTGAGAACTTCAATGCATGGGTATGAATGTCATTTAGCATGTTAGACTCCTTGACGAGAACTTCCGATGGTATTCCTTGAGGTCGTAGGTGTATGATCCGCGAGGGGACGAGCCATCTAGCCTTCGGTGACGCTTCTGTGCGCCTAACGCCCGTATGGGGGGTTCACAGCCTTAGTTGGATTTTGTATCTTCATGCTTTTCGTCGATGTTTACTCGTACTATAATCGCTTATTTGCTTAACGGTTGACGCGGTTGACTCCTTGATGAGAACTTCCGATGGGATTCCTTGAGGTCGTAAGTGTATGATCCGCGAGGGGACGAGCCATCTAGCCTTCGGTGACGCTTCTGTGCGCCTGACGCCCGTATGGGGGGTTCACAGCCTTAGTTGGATGTTGTATCTTCATAGCCGTAAGACATGTGATCCGGATGGTGATGAGACATATGATACCTATGGTGATGCTTACGCGGACCTAACGCTTGTATGGGAGGTTCTGCAACAGCTCTACTTGAAGTGTTGTATCTTTCCTGGAATGGTTGCAGAGGAGTGTGTTTGTGTGTGTAGCGGTGGTCAAACCCGGTACCATCCCAGCGATTCCATATCATTGATCCAAACCCATCTTTTAATTCAGCTTTTACTTTCCTGCATTTAGTTTAAACAACCCAAATCAAACTATTGTTCTAAATATTAGTTTTACTAGAGCTAGATCTAACTGACAAGGATTCTTAAAAACATTGTCCTTTGGGTTCGATCCTCAACTATACTGCGATAAGACCTGTCCTCTTGCGGGTGGTATTGTTGCACTTGGTTTTGGTAAAAGCTCGGGGATATAAACTCCGAGTGAATTTGTTAGTGCATTCAAAAAGCCACGTCAGCACCCCGTCGATACCACTTGTAAGGACCCTGACCTTTGTTTAGGGTTTACCATGTTTGCTTTGCTTAACCTTGGTGCTTTGTTGCTTTCTAATAACCTTTAGTGGTGATTAGGGTTTGCTTGAGCTTTATTGAGAGTTGGAGGGACTACTTGCAAATAACCCAAATCTAGGGTTTGTGGGCAAGTTTGCCAACTTGTGAGGTGTTCCTCTCTCTCCTTGCTTCCTCTGGTGTAGAGAGGAAGGTATGGGCTCGTTGCTTGAGTTCTTTTGGGCCTGGTTGAGCTTGTTTGGGCCTTGTTGAGTGTTGTCTTTGCTCCTTTGTGCCTTGTGTCAGGCAAGGACATGGGTTTGTCACCCATGCTATGTCGCCCAGGGTTGTCTCACCCATGATGGGGGTGTGTCGCCCAGGGCTGTGTCGCCCATGATCTTTGACCTAGCCTTGACCTCGTTAGTGTCACCACTAGTGGACACTTGGTGCATGAAGCTTGCATGTGGCAATGACCTTGGACATGTGTTAAGGGCTTGCTAGAGTGGTGGATCGTGCACTAGGACAAGTGTCCCTAGGTAGGTGACACCTTGCTTAGTTCTACCTTGTTTTCTCCTCCCTTTCCTTCTATATAGGTGGTTCCTTTCCTTTGCTAGGAGTTCATTTGGTTCCTTTGTTCCTCCTCCACCTTGGTGTGCACGACACACTCTTCTTCTTTGCTTGTGGTGGCCGATACCCCTTGGAGGAGCAGCTTGGTGGCCGATATCCTTGGAGTCTTCTTCTTCTTTGCTTGGAGCTAGGAGCTTGGAGCTTGCTTAAGGCGGGTGACATAACTCATAACCCTAACTACTTTACCTTCCCATATGTTCTTGTTGCTTAGAATCGGTTATACATGTTAGTGGCTTAGTTTCTTGTTTAGTATCCACGTTAGCCGAACCTAAGATCTAGGGTTTCTTGGTGAACAATACTCCTTTCTCTCCTTGGTCTAGAGGAGTGAGCTTGAGCTCCTAGTTTCATGAGCAACATCCCTCTTTCTTAGTCGATTGAGGTGAGCTTGTGTTCTAGTTGCTTGAGCAACACTCTCCTCTCACCATGGACTAGAAGGGTGAGTTTGGTGGTGACTCTTTCTAGGGTTTCTCCTTGTGTTGCCGTTTGGTGATAGTTTATGTGCAAGACCCCTCTTTCCTAGTCGATTGAGGTGAGCCATCTTCTTGACCCCTTTTTTAGGGTTTCAGGTTTCCTTGTGCTTGAGGTGGAAGACGACCTTGTGAGCTGCACCTTGGATGATATGAGTTTGGGGGAGGTGCTGCCCGACAGCTCTCTTGACCTAACCTCTTGGACGATAGGCCATGTTTGTGATGGGCGATATCCCTAGCTCTTGTGACGGGCGTCACACTATCTCCTTGCCCTGTGACGGCCGTTAGGCCATTGCTTGTGTGGATGGACATTAGGTCTGTGATGTTAGTTTGAGACGAACCCTTGGACGATAACTCTTGTGGGATAACCCCTTGCCTGATATGCACCTGGGATAGGTGTTGCTGAGCAGCCTGTGACGGGCGTCACCTTGGCTTGGTATCGTCTGATAGCCCTATTTTCGTGACGGGCGTTGCCCGATAGGGCTGGGTGCCCGACACCCCATCGCACACGCCTTGATGTTGTTGTGACGCTGTGTCGCCCGACACATGATGTGCACATTTTCCCCCACCCTGACATAGTGTTGCGCTTTGCACTTGGATGTTGGTCGTTGTAAGATGAGCAATAGGTGAGGGCAGGTTTCCCGACACAACCCTTTTAGTGAGGGTTCCTGGCGCTTCTAGTGAGGGTTCTGTCTATATATATATGTCGTTCTACTCAATGGAAATGTTATGGTAACACTTGCTTATGTAATTTCCATATTGTTATACATGAACACGATCATTTGTTATAAATGCAGTAAGACAGGATGATAATAAGCTTGTAGTATGGTTTGCTTAATGATGTACCCTATGCCCATGATCATAAGTTGATGCATGATTAAGAAAGTATACCTAATCCTTGATATCACCTTATACTTATAGCATGATCATTCTATGATTATTGTGTACTAACCATGCAGGTAAGGCATAGCCAAGAAAAAGGACTATGAGGTATCTGTATATGTTGAGTAAATCTGTTATGATTGTTATTCTAGATGTTGAAATAATCTGTACAATGTACATGACTAAAGTACTGGGGATTGCTATCCCATGATGATGATGTAAGCCTTGAGAGCCAGTGGCACTATGTGATGAGGGATTGAAGTCCCATGGCACGTGATGATCCTTGTGATGGATCTGGATGATTGGCAAGAGGCCAAGTGATAACATGTACTGTTGGATCTTTGTGGTGAATCAGTTTGATGTGAATTGTAGTAAAAGTGCAATGTTGAGTTCATATTGTTTACTTTTGTTATAATTGTATGTTATACAACTTGGTTGAATCTTGCAATCCATATAAAAGATACTAATTAATCACAGTGGAATATATCATGTAGGGTCCCTGACCATAGATCCATCATCGTCAGGAATTGGTGATGGTGAAATGGGTTCTCCTGCGGGTTAACCCGGAGCACATATTGTTGAATATACGAGGTTGCTCCTAGCCTAAAGTGAGGAGGTAAGAGTGCAACTTTGGTTGTAGACTCAAGGGTGCGGATTCAGGCCCGTAGCCCAAGTGTGATAAGAGCATTGTGAACAGGCCCATGGCTGAGGATATGTGATATGAGGAGCATGAATGCGTTCATGGCTCAGAGCATGGTGAACAGGCCCGTGGCTCAGTTTCACTAGCGCCGAGACCTGTACCAAGGCGGGCTACGTAGAGGGTAGCCTGCGGGAGTTGACCCTGTGGCTAAGGCCACTTAAGCAAGAGACTGCGGTCTTGCTTGTGTTTTACTCATGCACTGACCATGAGGCGGAGAGGTCATGGAGTCCGGCTCTTCCATTGACCTTGTATGGCACCGGTTTGGGCTTCGCAGCCGAAGGTTGGATTTGAACGGTACGGTTCACTTCCTCATGGCAAAATAATACGTAATCCAGCCGAATAGTATTTGCTGCTTAAGACAAACACGGAACATTGGTTGAGGCCTTGTTTGTGTAAATAATCTTGTTATATCTTGCAGTTGCTTATATGTTTCTCATACGTGGTAATATCTTATCTTGTTAATCATATTCCCTAAAGAAATGCTTGAGTACACCCAGTAAGCTTGCTAAGTATGAATAGCTTTATTTTTACTTCTCATGTTATACTTCTTATCAATTAGCTACTATATATATATATATATATATATATATATATATATATATATATATATATATATATATATATATCTGAGGTTTTGTAGTTTCTGCGGGGAGTTATGTTTCTCACTGGGACAATTTCAATTGTCTCACTCTACTGGTCTACACCCTTTTTAGGTGGTCGAGTGAGACGTGGTGGTGGTCGCGAAGTTGCGGCCGAGCAGCAAGAAGAACAGTAGGAGGCAAGCGATGGATATGCTGTTGTTTTGGATGTTTTGTAGTAAAGTCTAGAGTCATCCCTGTACTCTCAGGTCCTTGGAGGTGTTTTGACGTTGTTTCACGCTGTATAAACGTTGTTGATGTTTGTATATCCTGCTGTTGGCCGGATGTGGGCCTTGATGTACTTATAAACAGGTGATGAACTCATGTGATGACAAGACAGATGTTGCTCCAAGCTGTGGACAAGTTTTAAGGCTTGTATATGTTTATATAACCTATTTTCTTGCATGATGTGGACTGGAATGTAATAGTTTCTCAGTTTATCAGTTTTCCACAATCGGTTTTAATTAACCCGTGTTTTTGGTAATATGTGGTTATGGTGATTTCCGCACGTTTTCGCGTAACACCTCGCTCTCTGTGTGATAGTGGGATGTGTTGCCACACCACCGACCCAGTGTGTTGGTGGTACCAAGATCACCGCAGGATGAGCAACTAAAGGAGCACATTCTGTCGGTGCTACCGACACCCAATGTCGGTCGTACCAAGATTGGTTCAGATGGGTCTCATTTTGGTGCGAAGCAGGCATCAATGTGAAAAAGGAAGTGTCGCCCTAAATTCTCGGTACTACTAACAAGCTCGCCGGTGGTACCGACGCCACCAGATTTCAGTTTTGATCAGATCTTCACGATCTGACGGTGGAGGATAGTCGGGTACCATAAGTCATGCCTAGACCTAGAGAGGACGACCATGAAGAGATAAGTGGAGATCATTACGCCACCCAAAAAGAAGGAGAGGAGGATGGAGAACGGAGATGAAGGAACACCCTGAACAATTCGGGAGCTTCAGACGAATGATTCTACTATTGGAAGGCTACATAACGCTTGTCCCACATCGAGGATTTCTTCACTGTTCTAGGGGTTACACGATTTCCTATCTTGTTCACCATGTTTTCTTCTTCTTCCCCCATGTGTTCATCTGAGATAAACATGTGGGGCTAATCCCCATAGTTCCTTAGGACCCAGGAGTAGTCTGGGGAAACGTTGTATGGATATTTGCATGGATTAGTGTAACTTTCCTTATTCTCCTGGATATGTTATCGTGAAATAGAATGAATTTGCTATGATTGATCACCATAGTTAGTTTCTAATACCTATGATTCCTCTTGACAGAGAATCAGTGGTTGAAAAGGCATGTTAACACATTGACCTAAGCGTTCCTTAGACTAGGTAACATAAGGTTAGTGGTAGGATACCCAGAGGGTTTATGAAAGCACCAGATCTTGGGTTTAAATTACTACTGACGTGGAATTGACCTAGATCTAGGTAGTGGATTGCGTCATGAAAGTGAGCAATCCTGACTACATGCCTTCTATCCAGGATAAGGGACACATTTACGCTATTTGTGTGGATTGAAATATAACGAGACCTCGTGGTAAAACCAAAATCCTGAGGAATTCCATCCATCTGATTTAAATCACCATTTAATCCTCGATTTCTTTCTTTTCATTTCCTTTTATATTATTTTCAAAATTCAAAATCAATCTTTAAGCGGTCTAGTTGATTGCAAGTAGTTAGTAGTAGTCACTAAAAATCATGTCTCCCTGAGTTGGACTCAGGCCACACAAGGCCTTTATTACTTTGATGTGTTCACTTGCATATAGCGCATGGTAAAAGCATGTCACCAAGTACAATAAAAACAATGTAGACACATCCAAGTCATATTGAAATCTGTAAGGGAGTTAGTGTGTAATGGGGTCGTGGATGTGGACTACGTCGGTACCAAAGATAATACAGTTGATCCTTTCACTAAAGGACTTCCCTTGGCTTTAGTGGAAAAATCTAGGTCAGGGATGGAACTAAAACCCATATAGATTTGCAGCCAGTAGCAACCCAATCTAAAAGAGCGGAGATCCCACAAATTGGGTTCAATGTGGTAATAACAAGCTATCGGGTGAATCAGATGACACAATGTATTCTTCTTTGATGCTTCATGCATCTGTGTTTCTATCCCCTGGGAAACCTATTCGTGTCATGACTGCAAGTTAATAAGAGATTAGTCTCTGAATGGTATCAAGTCTTAGGACATGATGTTAGTAGGACATCCTTGGAGACTCCAACTAAATGATTGATGTTGTGTAGGCCGCAACATGAGAATTGGGTTGTTCTCTGTTATCAATCATGACATAAATATTTTTGTACATGGCCTTGATGCATTGTTTTCTTTTCTACCATGTCTTTAATGTGTTGCTACCAACATGTACTCTTGTACCCAAGGTTTAGATTCAAGACTTTTTTTCACCTAGTACCTATGGGGGTCACAATTGGATAACTCAGGTACATTCAAACTGAAAGGTATTTGCTGAAAGCAGAATATGCAGGACTGAATGGTAGAGCATAGTACATATTGTATTTTGTCGGTTATTGTAAAATATATGACTATAGAATCCATGTATATAGCATGGGTTAAGCCCAATGTAGTGCAGCTAATACATGTGAGAAAAATAGTTTTGTCTCTAGTGCAAATGGCAAAGAAGTTTTATCCCATATTGCTCATTCCTAAAACTTTTGCGTCCTTATATGTAGGATCACATGGGGTACTAGTGTCCAATGGGTCCTAGAAGGAGTATATGCTCACCTCCTAGGTGGGTAGGGTGACCACAACACATGCACGCATGTGCGCATGCACCACGCCACGCCTGGCCTGGCCTGGCCAGGCCAGGCACGGGCTCGGGCTTGTAGATTGTGGATTGTGGATTGTCGTGAATGTCTTCCATCTTCCATCTTCTTTTTGTACTAGGATACAACTATTTAATTAATTACTCATTTAATTAATTGTGTATTTCTTATTTGGATTTATTAATACTAACTAGAAAGTGTCTCTTTTGTGAAATTTTGTGCAATATGTACAAGAGCAACTAAGTGGTTACGTCTTAATGGGAATAGGATTAGTGGGGTGTGTAAGGAAATAAATAGACCTTCGATCCTTAGGGTTAAACAAATCTCTTTCGAACACAACCGTAAATTGTTTGTGTGAGTGTTTAGCGATCCCTAATCCTGAAGTCTTCCTCCGTCACTCCTACTTGTCGCTAGGAGATCTCTCTCCTGGAAGAAACAAAGTCATTCATCATCTTCCTTCAAGATGCAACCTGTCAAGTGGTGGTTCCTGCGGTTGCTGGGTTGCACTGGTGGTAGTGTAAATGTGATGCTTCTCTTCAGGTTCGTGACCGGGTACATAGGGAGAATGGCACTTCTCCTGGAGGACTGCATGGTTTGATTTCTTTAAGTAAAATGTGTTCGTTTTTTAACAAACGATCTGGTCAGGTTCCTAACTATTTATTCTTCTGCTTCTTATCTGGATCTGGCATGTAATCGTCAATTCATTGCATCTGTTAATGTTGCATGTAATGACATAAAAACCTAAACATTATTCAACAGTCTTAAAGAAATCATTATCTGTCATTAATTGACAATGGCCAGTCAGGGTGGGTCTGGAAATAAAATTGATACCAGCATTATGCCAGAAAAATTTACTAGTAACAACTTTGCCCGTTGGTTGAGTCGGATGCAAATTTGGCTAAATATTGTGGGTTTGGTCAGTACTTAGAAGAGACCGAACCTAAATATGATGATACTATTCCTGATAATGCAAATATAATTGCTAATTGGAAGAAGGGTGACAAAATGTGTCGTGATTTGATTTTTTTTGGTTTAAATAACAAGTTGTATGACTCTTACCCAAAGATGCCTGCCACTACATCCAAAGTTTTGTAGGAATCTTTAATTAAGAATTTTAGTACTGAAAACCAAGGTGCTAAAATTTTTTAAGTTTCATATCGTAAAGGGTAAGTCTGTTTCTGATCAAACACACAATCTTCAACTCCTAGTTCATGAACTCTCAGATGCCAAGATGGTACTTCCTGAGAGGTTCGTTGTTATGACTATCATAGAAAAGTTCCCTAAGTCATGGGAATCACTTGGTATGTCTCTAAAGAACCTCAAAGGGATGCATACAATGGAAGAACTAATGATGGATATATAATATAAGAAGAACACTTAAAGGAGAAGAGGGTCAAGGTGCCTACTGATGCAAACCCTTCTATTAATTTTACTACTTGCTAAAACCACCAAAGATAAGAAAATTAAGAATGCACATAAACCTAAGTCCAAGATCTAGAAGAAACTGAAGAACAAACTTTGTTGGACTTGTGGATTGGTTGGCCACTAGAACAAGGATTGTCCTTCTCAGAAGGAAAAGAAAGATGCCACATTTGCAATTGAGGAGGTTTTGGTCAACATCATGACTACATCCTTGAACCTCAACAATGGGTATGTGTCTATTAAACTTGAAATCCTTTCTATTTTTGAACCACTTTATTGGATAATTGACATTGGGGCTAATGTACATGTGTTTGCTGATAAGTCCATGTTTGTGTCTTACCAGGCCTCTCGAGGTCGGTCTATGGCTTTGGGCAATTCTAGCTTTGTAGAAGTCAAAGGTGAAGGACGGTTCAACTTGAAGTTCCCTTTGGAGAAGGTGTTGACTCTTCATAGGGTCAGACATGTTCCAACCATTTTGACGCAATATCCTTAGTGGCATAATTTTAGTTAGGGAAGGTTATAGAGTAGACTACAAATGTAATAAGGCTATTATTACACGCCTTCATGATTCTTTATTTTTTAGCAAGGGGTATTTATGTGATGTGGAGAACTTATTTAAGATTCATGTTGAACTTGTTTCAAATTCCATTTTAAATTTGAATGATTATCGTTCTATTTTTCATGAATCTTATATCATCCGACGTTTGACATTCACGTTTGGGACATGTTAATGTTGCCACAATGAAGCGTATGATGAATCTAAATTTAATCCCTAAATTTGAAATTAGCAATAATAAATGTGAAATTTGTGTGCAAGCTAAACTGCCTAGGAAACCTTTTCATTTTGTGAATATAAATTCGGAAATTTTGGATTTAGTGCATACGAATATCTTTGAATTTAATGGAATTTCTACTAGGGATCAAAAACATTATTTTTTAACTTTTATTGACGATGTGAGTAGATACTGTAATATCTTTTTACTTAAGTGTAAAGATGAGGCATTGATTAATTTTAAAATTTATAAGAAAGAAGTTGAAACTCAAACTGGAAAAATACTTAAAAGATTAAGGTCTGATAGGGGAGGAGAATACACCTCAAACTTGTTTTTGGAATTTTGTCAATCACATGGTATAGTTCATGAGTTTACTGCTCCTTATTCACCACAATCTAATGGGATAGATGAACGTAAAAATCATACCCTAATAGATATGGTTAATTCTTTAATCCAGACCTCAGGTGTACCCAACTTCATGTGGGGGGAAGCTTTGAATACGGCTTGCCATATTCTGAATAGAATTCCTCATAAACATGTAGAGAGTAGTCTATTTGAGTTATGGAGAGGAAGAAAATTGAGTCTCAAATATCTTCGAGTGTGGGGGTGCCTTGCTAAGGTACTTGTCCCTAAACACAAAAGGAAGAAATTGGGGCCAAAAACAGTTGATGCCATATTCTTGGGGTATGTAGAAACAAGTTCTTCCTATAGACTTTTGATAGTAAAATTTGATATCTCGGGCATTGAGGTCAATACGATTGTGGAATTACATGATGCTACAATCTTTGAGGATGTGTTTCCCATGAACACTGGTGTGCCCATCGATGTATCTCAAGAAGATTCATTCACCATAGGTTCCATTCCCAAACACGTGGAAATGATGACAAATGTGGGGGCTGACTCAGAACAAGCTATTTCTGAATTTGATGATTCTAAAGAAATAGTTGAATCCATGAGAAGTAAATGGCCTAGTACATCTAAGGACTTTGGAAGTAAGTTTCTCACCTACAATGTTGATGATGATTCTGTATCTTTTAAACAAGCTATGGATTCTCCAAAAGCTAAGTTTTGGAAAGAAGTCGCTGATGATGAAATCCAATCAATTTCCCTTGAATGGAACTTGGGAATTGGTGGATTGTCCTCCTGGTTATTCTTCAATTGGTTGCAAATAGATCTTTAAGAAGAAACTTAATGTAGATGGGACAATCAATAAGTATAAGGCTAGGTTAGTTGCTAAGGGTTACACACAAAGGAAAGGAATAGATTATTTTGATACATATTCACTTGTTTCCTGTATGACCACAATCTGAGTGCTTATAGCATTGGCTTCCATTTATAATCTCTATATCCATCTGATGGATGTGAAGACCACGTTCTTTCATGGTGATCTTCCAGAAGAGATATATATGGAACAACCTGAGGGATTTGTGGGTCGTGGGAATGAGTCCAAAATGTGTAAACTTTTTAAGTCATTATATGGACTGAAAAAAGCCCCTAAGAAATGGCATGAGAAGTTTGATTCTGTAATATCATCATTCGTCTTTGTTTCTAATGAATTTGATAAGTGTCTCTACTAAAAAATTTTCAATGATGGATTCATTTTGTTATGCTTATACGTCAATGATATCTTGCTTTTTGCTTCCGATATGGAAGTAGTAAATGAGGCAAAGTCATTATGATGTAGCAAGTTTGAGATGAAGGATATGGGTTTTGTTGATGTGATTTTAGGGCTTAAAATCATTAGGTCTACTGATGGTATAACTCTCTCACAGTATCACTATGTTGAGAAGATATAGGAGAGGTTTGAGTATACATCATGTAAACCTATTAAGACTCCATATGATTCATCCAAGGCATTGTTCAAGAATGAGAATAGGGTCCTAGTGTCTCAATTATGTTACTCTCTGGTAATCAAAATTTTGATGTATTTTATGAACTGCACACTTCTACACATTGCATTTTCCATGAGCAAGTTCATTATACACACCAGTTGTCCCAACAAGACTTATTGGGAAGCTCTTGATAGAGTTCTGAGGTATATCAAGGGAACTTGTTCCCTTGGGCTGCATTGGGCTGCATTATGGTAAACACCCTTCTATAGTCAAAGGATATAGTGATGCAAGCTAGATTGTCGTGAATTCTGGGAGTAATGGTGGCTCGGGATATGTATTCCTGTTGGGCGGAGGAGCTATTTCCTGGAGGTCTAAGAAACAAACCATGTTATCTCGGTCCACTTTTGAAGCAGAGTTGTGTGCTTTAGATGAAACTAGATTCGAAGCTGAATGGCTACATGGACTTATGTCCAGTTTACCTATGGTAACGAAGCCACTTGCTGCAATTTCAGTTCATTGTGATAGCTCTACAACTATTGCTAAGATAAAGAGATCGAAGTAAAATAAAAAAATAGGGTAGACACATCCAAGTCAGATTGAAATATGTAAGGGATTTAGTGTATAATGGGGTCGTAGTTTGTGACTATGTTGGTACCAAAGATAATACAGTTGATCCTTTCACTAAAGGACTTACCTTGGCTTTAGTGGAAAAATCCAAGTTGGGGATGGGACTGAAACCCCTATAGATTTGTAGGCAATAGCAACCCAACCAAAAAGAGTGGAGATCTCACAAATTGGGTTCAATGTGGTAATAACAAGCTCTTGGGCGAATCAAATGACAATATGTATTCTTATTTGATGCTTCATGCATCTGTAGGTCTATCCCCTGGGAAACCTGTTAGTATCATGATTGCAAGTTAGTAAGAGATTGTCTCTGAATGGTATCAAGTCTTAGGACAGGATGTTAGCAGGACACTTAGAGACGCCAACTAAATGATTGATGTGGTGTAAGCCGCAATAAGAGAATTGGGTTTCTCTATGTTATCAATCTTGACATAAAATTTTATATGCATGGCCTTAATGCATTGTTTTCTTTTCTACCATGTATTTATTGTGTTGTTACCAACCTATACTCTTGTACCCAAGGTTCAGGTTCAAGACTTGTGTTCACCTAGTTCCTGTGGGGGGTCACAGTTGGATAACTCAGGTAGATTTCAATCAAAAGGTATCCGCTGAAAGCCCTGTATGGAGGGCTGAATGGTAGAGCACACTACACATTGAACTTTGTGGGGGATTGTTAGATAAATAGTTGTAGAAGCTATGTATATAGCATGGATCAATCCCAATGTAGTGCATCTAGTCCATGTGAGAAAAGTATTTATTCTCCAGTAGAAATGGCAAAGAAGTTTTATCCCGTGTTGCTCACTCCTAGAACTTTTGTGGTCCTTATATGTAGGATCACATGGGGCACTAGTGTCCAAGGGGTCCTAGGAGTAGGGTATGCTCACCTCCTTAGTGGTTGGGATGACCACAACACACACGCATGTACGGGCATGCTCCATGCCACACCTCACCTCGCCTCACCTCGCCTCGCCTCGCCGGGCTGGGTCGGGTACGGGCTTGTGGCTTGTAGCTTATGGATTGTGGATTGTGGAGAATATCTTTCTTCTTCCGTCTTCATTTTTCACTAGGATACAACTAAGTAATTAATTACTCATTTAATGAATAGTTTCTTTCCTATTTGAATTTATTAATCCTAACTATAAAGTGTCTCTTTTATAGAATTTTCCCTAATATGTACAAGAGCAACCGAGTGGTTGCGTCTTAACGGGAATAGGATTAGTGGGGCGTGTAAGGCTATCAATAAACCTTCGGTCATTAGGGTTAAACAAATCTCTTTCGAAAGAGTCATCAGCCATTTGTGCGAGTGTTTAGCAAGCCCTAATCCCAAATCTACCATTGTCGTTCCTGCTTGTCACTTGAAGATCTCTCTCTTGGAAGCGACAAAGTCGTTCATCCTCTTCCTTCAAGATACAATCTGTCAGGCGGTGGTTCCTGTGGTTGTTGGGCTGCACTGGTGGTAGTGCAAACATGATGCTTCTCTTCAGGGTCATGATCGCGTACACTAGGAGAACGACCCCTATCCTGGAGAACTGCGCGAAACTAATTTCTTTAAGTAAAACATATTTGTTTTTCAATGAACTATCTGGTCAGGTTCATAACTCAGTTTATTTCTCATGTATTGTTTATTCTTCTGCTTCTTATTTGGATCTGGCCTGTAATCGTTAATTCATTGCATCTGTCGTTGTTGCATGTAAAGGTGTAAAAACCTAAATTCTATTCAGTAGTCTTAAAGAAATCATTATATATCGTTAATTAACAATGATCGGTCAGGGTGGGTCTAGAAATAAAATTTATACCAACAATATTCCCTAATATTTTACTGGTACCAACTTTTCCCATTGGTAGAGTCAGATACAAATTTGGATGAAGATTGTGGGTTTTGATCAGTACTTAGAAGAGACCGAACCTAAATCTTATGATACTATTCTTGATAATGCAAATATAATTGCTAACTGGAAGAAGGGTGACAAAACGTGTCACGGTTGTATTCTGTTTATTTTAAATAACAAGATGTATGACTCTTACTCAAAGTCGCCTGTCACTACATCCAAAGTTTTGTGGGAAACATTAATTAAGAATTTCAGTACTGAAAACCAAGGAGCTCAAAAGTATTGTGTGTCTAAATTTAAGTTTCAAATGGTAGAGGGTAAGTCTATTTCTGATCAAACACTCGATCTTCAACTCCTAGTTCATGAACTCTCAGATACCAAGATGGTATTTCTTGAGACGTTCGTTGTTATGTCTATAATAGAAAAGTTCCCTAAGTCATGAGAATCATTTGATATGTCTCTGAAGCACTGCAAAGGGATACATACAATGGAAGAACTAATGATGGATATAAACATACAAGAAGAACACTTAAAGGAGAAGACGGTCAAGGTGCCTACTGATGCAAACCCTTCTGTTAATTTTACTACTGCTAAAATTACCAAAGATAAGAAAACAAAGAATGCACATAAACGTAAGGCTAAGATCCAAAAGAAACTGAAGAACAAACCTTGTTGGACTTGTGGACAGGTTGGCCACTAGAACAATAATGGTCCTTCTAAGAAGGCAAAGAAAGCTACCGCATCTACAACTGAGGAGGTTGTGGTCAACATGATGACTACATCCTTGAACCTCAATGATGGCTGCGTGTCTATTAAAATTGAAATCATTTCTATTTTTGAACCATTTTATTGTATAATTGACACTGGGGCTAATGTACATGTGTGTGTTGATAAGTCTATGTTTATGTCTTACTAGTTCTCTCGAGGTTGGTCTGTGACTTTGGACGATTCCATCTCTATAGAAGTCAAAGGTGAAGGATGGGTCGACTTGAAGTTCCCTTCGGGGAAGGTGTTGACTCTTCACAGGGTCAGACATGTTCCAACCATTCGACGCAATATCCTTAGTGGCATAATTTTAGTTAGGGAAGGTTATAGAGCAGACTACAAATGTAATAAGGCTATTATTACACGCCTTCATGATTCTTTATTTTTTAGCAAGGGGTATTTATGTGTTGTGGAGAACTTATTTAAGATTCATGTTGAACCTGTTTCAAATTCCATTTTAAATTTGAATGATTATAATTTTTTTTGCATGAATCTTGTATCATCCGACATTTGGCATTCACATTTGGGACATGTTAATGTTGCCTTAATGAAGCATATGATGAATCTAAATTTAATCTCTAAATCTAAAATTAGCAATAATAAATGTAAAATCTATGTGCAAGCTAAACTGCCTAGGAAGCCTTTTCATTCTGTGAATAGAAATTCAGAAATTTTGGATTTCATGCATACAGATATCTGTGAATTTAATGGAATTACTACTAGGGATAAAAATATTATTTTATAACTTTTATTGATGATGCACATAGATATTGTTGTCTTTTTACTTAAGAGTAAAGATGCGACATTGTATAAATTTAAAATCTATAAGAAAGAAGCTGAAACTCAAACTGGGAAAATACTTAAATGATTAAGGTTTGATACGGGAGGAGAATACACCTCAAACTTGTTTTTGGAATTTTGCCAATCACATGGTATATTTCATGAGGTTACTGCTCCTTATTCACCACAGTCTAATGGGATAGCTGAATGTAAAAACTGAACCCTAATAGATATGGTTAATTCTTTAATCCAGACATCAGGTCTACCCAACTTCATGTGGGGGGGAAGCTTTGAATATGGCTTTCCATATTCTGAATAGAGTTCCTCATAAACATGTAGAGAGTAGTCCGTTTGAGTTATGGACAGGAAGAAAACTGAGTCTCAAATATCTTCGAGTGTGGGGGTGCCTTGCTAAGGTACTTGTCCCTGAACACGAAAGGAAGAAATTGGGACCAAAAGCGGTTGATGCCATATTCTTGGGGTATGTAGAGACAAGTTATGCCTATAGATTTTTTATAGTAAAATCTAATATCTCAGACATTGAGGTAAATATGAATGTGGAATTATGTGCTGCTACATTCTTTGAGGATGTGTTTCCCATGAAAATTGGCATCCCAATGAAGTATCTCAAGAAGATTCATTCACCACAGGTTCCATTCTCAAACATGTGGAAAGGATGAAAAGTGTGGGGGGCGACTCAGAACAAGCTATTTCTGAATCTGATGATTTTGAAGAAATAGTTGAACCCAGGAGAAGTAAATGACCTCGGACATCCAAGGACTTTGGAAGTGTGTTTCTCACCTACAATGTTGAGGATGATCCTGTCTCTTTCAAACAAGCTATGTATTCTCCTAAAGCTAAGTTTCGGAAAGAAGACTTTAATTACGAAATCCAATCAATTCTCTCAAATGGAGCTTGGGAATTGGTGGATTTGCCTCCTGTTTGTTCTGTAGTTGTTTGTGAATGGATCTTTAAGAAGAAACTTAATGCAGACGAGACAATCAATAAGTATAAGGCTAGGTTAGTTGCTAAGGGCTACACACAAAGAGAAGGAATAGATTATTTTGTTACCTATTCACATGTTTCCCGTATGACTACAATCCTAGTTCTTATAGCATTGGCTTCCATTTATAATCTCTATATCCATCATATGGATGTGAAGACCTTGTTCTTACATGGTGATCTTCAGGAATAGATATATATGGAACAACCTGAGGGATTTGTAGGTCGTGGGAATGAGTCTAAAGTGTATAAACTTATTAAGTCATTATATGGCTTGAAACCAGCCTCTAAGCAATGGCATGAGAAGTTTGATTCTATAATATCATCATTCGGCTTTATTTCTAATGAATTTGATAAGTGTCTATACTGCAAAATTGTCAATGATGGATTCATGTTGTAATTCTTATACGTCGATGATATCCTACTTTTTGGTTCCGATATGAAAGTAGTAAATGAGGCAAAGTCATTATTGTGTAGCAAGTTTTAGATGAAGGATATGGGTGTTGTTGATGTGATTTTAGGGCTTAAAATCATTAGGTCTACTGATGGTATAACTCTCTCACAGTCTCACTATGTTGAGAAGATACTGTATAGGTTTGAGTACACATCACGTAAACCTATTTAGACTCCATATGATTCATCCAAGGCCTTATTCAAGAATGAGACTGGGGTTCCAGTGTCTCAATTACCATACTCTCAGATTATCAGAAGTTTGATGTATCTTATGAACTGCACACGACTAGACATTACATTTACCGTGAGCAAGTTAAATAGATACACTAGTTGTTCTGACAAGACTCATTGGGAAGCTCTTGACAGAGTTCTGAGGTATATCAAGGGAACTTGTTCCCTTGGGATGCGTTATGGTAAATATCCTTCTGTAGTCGAAGGATAAGTGATGCAACTAGATTATCGTGAATTCTAGGAGTAATGGTGTCTCAAGATATGTATTCATGTAGGGAGGATGAGTTGTTTCCTGGAGGTCTAAGAAATAGACCATATTGTCTTGGTCCACTTTTGAAGTGGAGTTGTGTGCTTTAGATGAAACTGGATTGGAAGTTGAATGACTACATGAACTTATGTCCGGTTTACCTATAGTAACAAAGTCTCTTCCTACAATTTTGGTTTATTGTCATAGCACTACAACTATTGCTAAGATAAAGAGTTCCAAGTACAATAAAAAACAACGTAGACACATCTAAGTCAGATTAAAATATGTAAGGGAGTTAGTGTCTAACGGGGTCGTGGTTGTGGACTACGTTAGTACCAAAGATAATACATATGATCCTTTCACTAAAGGACTTACCTTGGCGTTAGTGAAAAATCCAGGTTGGGGATGGGACTGTAACCCCTATAGATTTGCAGGCAGTAGAAACCCAACCCAAAAGAGTGGAGATCCCACAAATTAGTTCAATGTGATAATAACAAGCTGTCGG